>CM060437.1:132861027-134061027 GCA_030545235.1 Helianthus tuberosus
CAAAAAAAAAAGCCTAAACCCCCCTCCCCCACCCCCCCCCCCCCCAAGCTAAAATGCTAAAAACTAAACCCCCAAAAAACCTAAAAAAAATCAAAAAAAAATCCAAAAATTTTTTTTTGATTTTTTTAATATTTTTTAGGTTAAAATCGCTAATTTTCGAAGCCAAAAAAAAAAAAAAATTTAAAAAAAAAAATTAAAAAAAAATTTTTTTTTTTTTTTTGGGTTCGAAAAGTAGCGATTTTAACCTAAAAAATATTAAAAAAATCAAAAAAAAAATTTTTGTGTGATTTTTAGCTATTTTTAGGCATTTTTGGTGTGTTCACATTGGTTCTCGCGGTTCTCGCAATAAGAGGTGGTTCTCGCATGATCTTCTCCCTATATATATATATAGGGTTGAGTTCATTTCAGAACTCTAAATAACTACAGAACTTTCAGAACTCCTAATAAACAATCATTTTATATATAAGTTTTTGTATTTAGAATCTTTTTATCATCTATTATATGTATTTTTTTGATTACATACATGTTAAAAGTAGTTTACATATGTTTAATTGCCAAAATTATATAAATGTGTCATAACTAATTACATATATGTAAAAAAACTAGTTTACATATGTGTAATTATAAATTACATATAAAAAATGATAAAATTACTCTCAACATTTATGTAATCGTAAAAATACACATAATAAATGATAAAATTATCCTAAACATAAAAATATATAAATAAAAAGATTGTTTATTATGAGTTCTGCGAGTTCTGTAAATATTTATAGTTCTGAAATGATCCTGGCCCTATATATATAGTGGAGGGTTCAAATGAGAAGAATTTTTTTGTAAGAAGAGAAAAGAAGAACTTTCAACCAATAAAAATGTTTCATTTCACTTCATTTAATATTTGCATTTAATTTTAATATAAGGGTATATTGGTAAACTTACAAAAATCATTAATTTGTATTTTTTTCACTTTAATAACTAACTAAATTAAATTTGTAACTCCTTTTCAAAATATATACTTTTTTCCAAATTAAAAAAACAACTTAATTTCAAGTGTAGAATAAATTACTAGTTGTGTAGGATAAATTACGAGTTGTGTAGGATATATTTCGAGGTGTGTAAGATAAATTTCGACAGTGTAGGATAAAATTCTATAATGTGTAGGTAAACGTAGGAAAAAATTGATATGTGTAGGTTTTGTAAATTATATGTAGGATAATTAATGATTTGTTTGACTAATTAATTAAAGAGTTAAAATTAATGACATGAGTTATAAATGAAATAGTATTTTACTAATATGCCCTTTCTTCTTTTTCTTCTCACATTAAATTTCTTCTCACATTAAATTTCTTCTCAAATGAACCTTCCCCTATATATATATATATATAGGGGACCGCTAAAATGAAAACCACCTCTAGTTGTAAGAACCATGAGAACTACACCGTACGGGGCGAGTTGGACCAAATTTTTTTTTTCATAAACGTAGATGCGTGTATTATAAACACATTTGTAAAAAAAATTAAAAAAAAAATGTGGTGTGTGTAGTTTTGAGCACCACAAGTTTGTGTATTTGTTTAAAATTTACGGTACCCGTAAACACAAACTTGTGGTGCTCAAAACTACACACACGACATTTTTTTTTAATTTTTTTTACAAATGTGTTTATAATACAAGCATCTACGTTTATGAAAAAAAAATTTGATCCAACTCGCCCCGGATCAAAAAGTTCTCATGGTTCTTACAACTGGAGATGGTTTTAATTTTAGCGGTCCCCTATATATATATATATATATGGAGCCGCTAAAATAGGAACCATCCTCAGTTATAAGAACCGCGAGAACCACTCTCAACCAATCAGAAAAATGGGTATTTTGATCATTTAACCCAAATGTCAAATCTCTCATCTTTCTTCGTTTAAAATCTTTGACTTTTAACATACCTTTCTCCTCTCTCCTCTCTCTTCTCTAATTTACATCTCTCTTCTCTCAAATCTCTCCATCTTCATCTCTGAGTTTCATTTTTCTTGTTCAGCAGACACCATACAAATCCCCTGGTCTCCCTCTTCATCTCCTTGTAGAGAAATCCTAAGTCTCAAAAAACATCTCTCTGCAACTAAAAACTAAACCTATACACACATAAATTTCATCATCCTTCCTAAACACCCATATAACAACAGGCCCCTCTTCTCTCTCGATCTATACTTCAAACACACACACACATGAAATCAAAATCTTGACCATCTCTCTCTCAACATAGCCGACTCCCCCCACCCCCTATGTCTCCCTCCCGACACCTTCTCAGGCAGACAAGCACCGCAGGCGGCGGTGGCGAGTCGGAACGACGGCACATCCCCCTTTTTCTCGTTTTTCCGATGATGGATGAGATTTAGATGAAGGTGATGATGAATCGAGAAAGTTTGAGCAGAGAAGAAGAGAGAGGGAAGCAGCGGAGCCGGCGACGGCAGCGCCGCCGTGATGGCGACGGTGGTGTTCTTGTTTACTACCAGCTTCCGGTAACACCCCCACCTGGTTCTCTTTATTTTATTATTTTTTTTTTTAAATTGATGATGGTGTTGTTGATGATGTTCACGGCGATGGCGGTGGAGGCCCGGCGACCTCCCCGTTCTTCCGTCTACAGTGGCGGCAGAGGTGGTGATTATCATCTTCAACTGGCTTTGTTTTGATTTCTTTCGGGCCAGATTCAAGTTGGTTCAGCTTCAAGTTTGGCGGTGATTCGAGTTACGGTTCAGACTAGTGTTCGGGTTTTACGGGTCAACAGTCAAAGTTTCGGGTTTGGTCAAACATGGTCAAAGTCAGGTTTGACTGGTTCGGGTCAACTGGTCAACGACGGTCAAAGCCAGACTCGGTAAAAGTTTAAACGGCGCAAAATCTTATTAGTTTTAAATTATTACCGTGCAAAACGAGCTCAAACCGAATAATTTGACGAATTGTTAGTTTAGTTTTAAATTATTACCGTGCAAAACGAGCTCGAACCGAATAATTTGACGAATTGTTAGTTAATATTTACTTGGATTTACTAATTATTTCGTTTATATAAATTGATTATACGTACATATTTGTTGAGTAATTGTTGAATTTTGAAAAATAACGACAACTTGTGTTGTCGGGGCGTCCAAAAATAGAGGAAACTCTGCCAATTTTTTTTTTTGTAACGTAAAACATAAACCTTTTAACGTAAAACGTAAAACGTAAACTTTTTAACGTAAAACGTAAAACGTAATTTTTTAACGTAAAACGTAAACTTTTTAACGGAAAACGTAAAACGTAAAAAGTTTAACGTAAAACGTAAAAAGTTTAACGTAAAACGTAAAACGTAAACTTTTATGTAAAAACTATTTAACGTAAAACGTAAAACTTTTTCTAGGTAAATTGTAAAACGTAAAAAAAAAAACCGTGTGATAAAACGGCGCCTAAACAAGGGGCGTAAAAAATGTCGCGTTAAAAAAAAGACGCGTAAAACGTAAAACGTAAAAAGTTTTACGTGAAACGTAACACGTAAAATTTTTAACGTAAAACGTAAAAATCTTTACGTAAAAAGTTTAACGTAAAACTTAAAACATAAAAAGTTTAAAAAGTTAACGTAAAACGTAAAAAGTGTAAAAAACGTGAAAAAATGGCGCGTTAAAACGACGTGTAAAAAACGGCGTGTAAAAAAAGTGTAAAAAACCGCGCGTTAAAAAAACGTGTAAAAAACAACGCTTGAAAAAACGGCGCGTAAAAAACAAGAGGCGTGAATGCGGCGCATAAAAACGCCACGAAAAAAAAACGGGACGTAAAAAACATCGCGGTAAAACGGGGTGCCAAAAAACAAGAGGCGTGAATGCGGCGCATAAAAACGCGCGCAAAAAAAATTCGCTTTGTTAAAAAAAATCTGAATTTAAAAAATGCTTTTAATAATTTTTTTTTTAAAATAAAAAGTAATATAATAAAACAAAAAAGTAATAAAAAAATAATAAAGACAAAAAGACAAAATAGAGTAATTTTACTATACTACCCTTTTGAATTAAAATATTAAAGACATAATAAGACAAAATATATTTAATATTAATTTTAGTTACTTTCAATCTCATTCATCCATCTTCTTGATCTAAATGCTAGAAAGTGGTTCTCTCAGTTCTTACAACTGGAGGTGGTTTTCATTTTAGCGGTCCCATATATATATATATATATAGGGTAATGTTATTGTAAAAAAGGTTAGAAGTGTGAGAAATATTGTGGAGATGACATGTGTCATCAATCTAAATTAATTCAAAAGGGTAAACAAGTAATTTTATCATTGATTCAATTAATTCAAAACTTTCCATAACCGCCACCTTATTTATAGGAACATGATTTTTTGTTAAAAGATCTCTATAAAAACACTACGAATAACACTGCAACCACCATTCAGCACGTATATAACACCATTCAATAATTATATAACACAATTCAATAAGTATATAATACCATTTTAAAGATCTCTATAAAAACACTACGAATAGCACTGTAAAATCACCATTCAGCACATATATAACACTATTCAATAATTATATAACATCATTCAATAAGTATATAACATCATTCAATAATTATATAACACCATTCAATAAGTATACAACGCCATTCAATAAGTATATAACACTATTAAAGACACTACCTCCATTTTCAGAATGTGTTCTTAGTATAATGTTCATAGTATGGTTATTGTACATGGTGTTTTAAACCTGCATGCATGGTGTTTTACATCTGCATGCTAGTAGATGTTTTAGATTCCATATGTTAAAACACCATGGTATTTTAAACCTACATTCCAGTAGATGTTCTTCGCATGTTCATCGTATAGTGTTTTACACATGCATTCATGTATGTGTTTAAAACACCACGCTTTGAATCACAATACAATTAAAACACCACTGTATGAACATAGACAAAACATCTGATCGAAACATTTTTTTTTCTCTATATAAGTATAACAATATGGTACTCATATTAAAGATAAAAAAAAACGCTCGTTATTATGGTGTATTTTTTTTAAAAGTTACGTATAAAAAGTTATTGACGTTTAAAAAAGACGAGGGGAAGTAACATATGCATTAATGTTAGTTTTTTAATTTAAAAATGTTAAATTTACCTGTGTACCCTTAATCTAAAAAATTAATATGTTTAATAGTAAACATTATTTACAATTTTGCCATTATAATATCAACCATTGGATCAAAGATCTAATGGTGTAGATTCTTTCTTACATTTCTTACAAAAAAATCATTTTTTACAGGAACCTCTACCTATATATATATATATATATATATATATATATATATAGAGAGAGAGAGAGAGAGAGAGAGAAAGGTTATCATACTTCACGGCTTATCATATTTCACGTAGGAGACAATGGTAACCGTTGGATCAGGGGTATAATCACGCATGGAACATATAATCACGCATGGGACCACATAATCACGCATGGGATCCAAAATCACGCACGTTATTTTGGTCAAAAAAATAATTACGCATGTTATATATTTCGTGAAGTACGTTAATGTACGTTAAGGCGTGAAGTACATTATATTTTTTTCTCTCTCTATATGTATGTATAATATAAATTATTTTATGAAGAGCTAAAATTAAATTATGGACAATTATTATATCATCAATAAAATGAATTTAATATGAAATTAAATTTAGCTAGTTATATAACTTTTGACATTCCTTGTCGTTTTCAAAAAATAATTTTGTATTATATACAGTTATTATAGCATTAGATTGTTTTTACATTTCAATCAAATCTATTATTTTAGACAACAAAATTAATTTAACCATTTCAATTTTACAGATTAATGAATTCAAATTTTTGTTTTTTATCATTTAAATTCTTTAATCATATTTTTATGAATTATACCAAATGAAAACGATTTTATACCCATTTGGGATCCAATTATCAAAAAAAATATTCAATCGTATATTTATTATGATTTGTTGAGTCCCACGGTATTTTTTGTCATACGTTATAGCCGAAAATATTTAAATAATTATTTTTTATTCCCATTTCAATTTGTATTATGGCTTATTTTATCTCTTTGTATATGTTTATATATGTTTTGTAGATATGAGAACTTTAACCCATTTTCATATGAACATTTCGATTTGGGTTAAATGGTTAAAATTTAAATAAAAGTAGTCTAAAACGAGAAGGTAGATCGGTTAAAAGTCGCCCTAACTTTAAATTTAATATAAATAAAAATCTTTAGATTGTTGTATTATAATCATAATATTTTTTTTTAATTCATATATGACACTAAGCTATACTTAATAGATAAGGGGAGTGAGAGTGGTTACAAGTGATAGAATTCCATCACTCACAAACATCCAATCATGTTCTGTCATGTCAGCAATCACTATTCTATCACTCACAAGCATTTTTTAGTGGCGGTGGTCATCACTAGTGATGGAATTCTATTACTCCCAAAATTTTTTAGTTTTTTTAAATTAAAAATTAACAATAAAACACTAAAATTATAAATTTCATTAAAATTAAAACATACTAGTTCAATTTAACATACTAGAAATATTTTAAGCTACAATTTAAAAAAAAATACTAAAAAAACTCTACTCCTCGTCCGACTCATGAAACTCCAAACCTAAAGAATCTACTAGTTCGATTAAATCGTATCTCAACCGAAAGTGAGTTTCTTCATCACACAAGTCTTGTTGGATATTTTGTGGAGCTTGAACTTGTGTAGGAGGATCCGACACCTAATCCGTAGATATTGCACGTCCGTCTTCTTTGATTATCATATTGTGCAATATGATACATGCATATACTATGCTATGTATGGCTTTCTTGTTCATCGCACGAACCGGTCGGTGTAGTATACCCCATCTACCATTTAAAACACCAAAAGCCCTCTCAACATCTTTTCTTGCCGATTCTTGCAATTTTTTTAACACGATTTCTTTAGCCTCGACAGGAAATGAAGGAGCTTTCACAAAAACAGACCATGATGGGTAGATACCATCCACAAGAAAGAAGCCTCGTCTGTAATATCGTCCGTTAACATAGAATGGACAGAAGGGTTCGGTACCATCCGTTACGGTTTGAAACAACGGTGACGTGTGCAACACATTGATGTCGTTGTTTGAACTTGTAACACCGAAATATGAATGCCAAATCCATAAATCATTCGACGCCACCGCTTCTAGTATGATGGTTGGTCTTTTGATGTCACCCCTAACATACGCCCCTCGCAACTCTCTTGGACAATTTTTCCACTCGATATGTGTACAATCGATGCTACCGAGTATCCCTGGAAAATGCCATCTAGCCTCATGTGCGGCGTAAATACGTGAGATGTCGTGGCTCGTCGGTTTACGTAAAAACTCTTTACCATACAACTTAATGACTGCATTGCAAAAAAATTGCAGACATTCACGGGAAGTTCTGGACGCCATAGCTAGGTATTCATCAAATTGATCGGGAGGGTTACCTGTCGCTAGTTGGCGAATGGCGGACGTGCATTTTTGTATCGCCGTGAAACTTGCTTTGCCCCTTGCATCGTAACCTTCTTGAAACCATTCCTCGCTTGCTTCGATGTCTCCAACAATCTTTAAAAATAATTCTTTTGGTAAACGAAACTGATCTCTAAACGTTTCGGCATTGTAGAGCGGATTCTCCACAAAATAATCGTTCATTAACACTTCGTTGGCACGTATACGATTACGGTCTACAATCTTCTTCTTTGGGCGGGACGAACTAGTATCAAGTTCGTTATACACCGACACAAAATATTTTAGCGTCTCATTATCGGAAGACGACTCGGTATCGCTATCGCTATCCATCGAAAACGTTGAATCCGTAGGAAACTCCATTTAAGAAAGATGTAGATTGTGTGAAATGTGTTTGTGTTTTGGTGTGGGTGAAATGTTAAAAATGGAGAAGTATATATAAAAGGTTTAAAGGTTATTTTTTTTTATTTAAGTTTACCGTTGAAAAAACGGTCAAGAATTAAAGCCCCAACGTTCGAAATTTTGAAAGTTCAACGCGTGATATGTTCAACGCGTGCTTAATTCCACGCGTGGTGGATTATGGTGGCGGCGGTGTGCAACTGTTTTTCACGAGTGATGGATGGTCCATCACGGACCACCACGCATCCCCTAAGTAATTGGTCGTGCTACGTGTCATAGAATAATAACCGTTTGAAAAACTTTTCCACTTATTTTTCTGTGAACCCAAGTTATATCTTATAAGGGGGGAGGGGGCGGTCCGTTATGGGGAGTCCATAACGAGTGATAGGAAGAACGAGTGATATATATAATGCGTTGAAATATTATTGAGGGATGTGTATGACTTGTACATTGTGTATTAATACTTGTACATTGGAATCCCATCACTAGTGATGACCACCCCCACTACGTTTCTATCACTAGTGATAGAATATTGGGTGATGACATGGCATGATTTGATTGGATAGCGGGAGTGACACTAGTAACCACCCCCCTCCCCTAAATAAGTAACCGATAGAAAAAATTTCCATAAAATGTTTCTCAACTATTTTGTTATTTTCTTTATTAATATTTACTCTATGAATATTTCATTCATAAAATATTTCTTTTCTAGGTTGTTTTATTTTTATTTTTCTGCTTATCAGTAATTATCTAATATTTTATTGATTCAATCTCGTATAATACATGGTTTTGGTAATCTATAGTATAAGCTCGAGCTCTCTTTTACAGTTGGTTCGGCTAGTTTTTAGCAAACTGATTTTGAGTAAATCAAAGCGGGTTCTTTACACACCTATACGACTTAAATTGTCCAACTTAATATTATTTATTCATCACTCAGTTTAATAGATATCTTCACAACTGCCTAAATAAAATCCCATTTCAAGCTCACCAAATAAAGATGGTTTGTACACAATTTAACATTATATATCTCCTACTGTGGCCGTTCAAAAAGAAAAAAAAATTCCTACTATAAAAAATGGATATTAGATTTTAATAATAATAAGTTTCATCTGTTGGCCGCTAACAATCCCAACTCAAAAAATTCTCTCTAACGATCCCAACTTGTAAGAATTTGGCCAACATCAATCATTTTCAAATTGCTAATTCAATTAAGGAGGCTGCAGGTGTACTTGAATCTATTGAGTGAGCCAAATTGTTATATGTTATAAAAGATCAATGAGGGCCAAATTCTTACAAGTTAGGATCGTTGGGGGAAATTTTTAAAGTTGGAATTATTATCGGCCAACAGGTGAAACTTTAAATTGTTAAAATCAAATAACCCAAAAAAAAAAAAAAAATAACATGTATGTTATTTTCAAAGCACATGATTTCAAAATATATATTTTAGTAATAACATCAATATAATAACTGAATGCTCTGGTGTTTTTTTTTTGTTTGCCGTTAAAAAAAAATCATTATAATAAATGAAAGTCTCATCCTTTCAAGTTTTGGTCAAATCCTGTGGTTGGGATGTTATATATCGTTCCTCCCACCACAAGAAATCAAATAACAATTAGAATCAACAGTCTAAATTCATATTAAATAAAAAAATAGACTAAACTCACTACTCAACTAAGTGTATCATTCTTAAGCGCTTGTTCAGTGATCTTTGATCATATTCTTTTTCTTCATTATTAAATTGCATGTGTGGAATTAGTCAAGTAGGAAAACAGAAGTTAGCCTCACAAAGTTGTTAACATATTAGTTCATTTCTACATATAGTTTGTAAAACAGTTCATATATATAATTTCATTCTTAAATTACACGTTCATGAAGATCATGGAGGCGCAACATGACCAAATCATATGATCATGCAAGACTAACAATCGTTCCTATCGTATTACTCGAACAAAGTTTTATTTACTAATGACATTATCTTTTATCTTATCATCTTTATCGCAAATTCTTTATCTTATTATCTTTTTTCGCGTATCTTTATCATATTGTGCCACATAGGGTTAGTCCTCAAATGACCAAACCACATATAGCTATTCAAAGAATCAAAGTGAATCAATAAGACAATATATGAGGAACTCCCAACCATCACCGACTAAGTGAAGGGGCATACAAATCACCACCATCATCCAGGAAAAGCCCTCTCCATTGTACTTGCTTTTTCTTAAGAAATCATAAAAGAGACTTGATATCTTCTCCTCTCTCGCAATTCTGGGACTAATGTTTTTTCTTAAAACAAACATTTTTCTAGAAAAAAAAAATAAGAGAAAAGGAAGAAACAAAATGTCAAAATGAAAGAATTCTATATGTACTAGTCTTCTCAGATTAAGCGGTTGGAGGCTAGCATCTGGTTGGTGTCCGATATAAGATTAAGTGATACTTCATGCTCAAAAGTGTGGGGTGCCACATTAGCCCACGGGCGTATCCAGAGATTTTTTTGGGGTTTCTGGAAACCCCCTCGGTCTCGAAAAAATTAGTGGAAACTTGGATTGATTTGAAAAAAATTAATGAGAACTAGTGAGAATCTACCAAAAGAAACCCGGTGGAAGTTCAAAAAAGAGAAAATTCTCGGATTCAGCTAACTTTAGTGAATCCAAAGATTATAAGAAAACTAATAAGTTGGTGCCGGACTTGAAAGATGAAGTTAGTCCAACACAACTGAAGAGAATAGTACTCGTCAAGATACCCGGACTTGAACGATGAAGTTAGCCCAACACAACTACGCAGATAGAACATAAAGCGCAATTACACAATCCAGGGTACGAAGTGCAAAAAAATGCTATAGCTTGCAAACGAGAAATTGTGAAAATATGTTGGCCAACTAATCATTTACCGGATATGTATCTTTTTTAAAGTTGTCGTATTTTAATTATTTTCTTTTTCGGTTTTTTATCTATTTAGTTTGAATTACGTAATTTTTTATTATAATGAAATTTAAATTTTAAGTACATTTTACTTTATTATACATACTAGGTTATAACCCCGTGTATTACACGGGTTGAATAAATAAATTTTATATACTAAATAATAAAATAATATATCTTTAAAAACCTCCTTTATTGCACGGTTTGAATAAATATAATTTTATATATTAAATAGTTATATCTATAAGAACCATATTGTACGTGTTGAATAAATGTAATTTTATATACCAAATAAAAAAGTTTTATCTTTAAAACCACGTGTATTACATGGATCGAATAAATGTAATATTTTTTACTAAATAATAAAATAATACATATTTAAAAAACCTCATTTATTACACGGGTTTAATAAATGTGATTTTATATACCAAATAATAAAAAATTACATCTTTAAAAATATGCGTATTACACGGTTTGAATAAATGTAATTTTCTGTACTAAACAATAAAAAAAATATATCCTTAAAAAAACCCCGTGTATTGTACGAATTGAATAAATCTAATTTTATATATCAAATAATAAAGAAGTTATATCTTAAAAAACCTCATGTATTACATGGGTCGAGTAAATTTAATTTTGTATAGTGAAAATAAAAATATTTAATATATTAATACAAAGTTTGGTTTTCGTGATAAAAATATATTATTCTGTTGTTGCAAAATTTGTTAACGAAGTCTTAATAAATGTAACCCTTTATTTAAAACTCCGTAAATATATAAATGATAAATAATATTTGTTAATTTTATTTCAAGTTTGACTTAATTACTGTTTTCGTCCCTGTGATTTGTCAAAAATCCCTATTTCAGTCCATTAGTTTAAAAATTGGCATTTCAGCCCCTGTGGTTTCACTTTCGTAACCATTTCTGTCCCTGTGGTTTCAATTTCGTAACAAATTTCAATCCATTATTCTGTTAAGTACAGGGACTGAAATGGTTACGATGTGGCCTGAAATAGTTACGAAAGTGAAACCATAGGGACTGAAATCGCAAATTTTAAACTAATTGACTGAAATAGTGATTTTTGACAAACCACAGGGACGAAAACAGTAATTAACTCTAATTAATTCAAATAAATAATATTATAAATGAGAAGGAGAATAAACTAAATAATAATTATCCACAAGTTATTAAACTAAATAATATTTAATAGGAGGGTTATCTATAATTAATTAGAAAAAAATAAACTAAAATAATAATTATCTCTAAGAGAGGACCTAATATGATGACAAGTGTCCTTAAAGAGGTTTCTTTTATTATATAGTATAGATTTATACATATTAATATCAAGTGGTGATGAACAGTGTGTTCAACGAGATTTTTTTTAGTATTGTTTGAATATTATTATTTTATATATATATTAGATACAGCTTTTATTTTAATTATATTTGTTTATATTAGATTATAAATATATTAGATATAGCTTTTATTTTAATTATATTTCTTTATATTAGACTAAATAATATTGTATTAACAAATTAGATTTGTAATTTCTCACCGTAATGATATTTTACCGCTATAGTATTATATCCAATTAATACCAACTAGGGATGAACATTTGGTACCGGGTACCGGTACCGAACCATACAGGACATATTCGGTACCGGTACCTACTTTCTCCGTTTTTCGGTACCGGTACCGGTATTTACGGGTAAAACACCGGTAAGTACCGGTACCGAACCGGTATATTCGGTACCGGTACCCATTTTTTGCATTTTTCGACACCGATACTTTCGGTATCGAACATATATCATGCTCATCCCTGTAAGACCCTAATTTGTAATTGACCAAAACGTCGCAACGGAAATTCGTACCATAAAATTTCTTTCGTTTCAATCAACTTGACTCACTTAAATTCATTTTCAAGGTTAATTCTTTTACAATAAATACCTTTCTTTATACTCTCTTTCAATAAGAAGCATTACATAGCTTCACTCAATTACGTACTCTAACACTCCCGTACAATCTATCTTGTGACTCGATCCTCGATCTCCAATCATTGGATATCCTCATAACTGGTACTACCTGCGCTCACCACATAAAATCACAACATTAGTACGCGTTATAAACATACAAGGTTTGTTCCCGTTTACTTCTCGTTTCGTTAACTCTTTACATCCCAGCTTTCCCATCCTGTCATACAATCCGTGGTGAGGCTTCTTTGCTATTCCTGCATTACACTTATAACTCCAGGTACACGAATAAACAACGTAAACACTTAATCGTACCGAAAGACTTACATACATACCTAAACTTCATACACATTATCTCCATACATATATATGTACACACATAAATACCAACCTACATGCATACTTACCTATAAATACATCTCAATCATTCTATACGTATCTACATATACACATACCTACATCGTTACGTACGGTCATGACATCACACATATATACATACATACATACATACATACATACATACATACATACATACATACATACATACATACATACATACATACATACATACATACATACATACATACATACATACATACATACATACATACATCCCTGCTTCCAGTATACCAAACTTATACATGCCTATTCTCCTTCATACCCTCATACATCCACGTACTTTTTCACATCCTTATAAACATACATACGTACCTATCTACATACGTGCATACCCTTAAGATCACATAAACATAAGTTAAATTAGGCGTACGTGGCTTAAAACGCCTTTAAACGAGTTCCCGGTACCAAACAAGACCACAAAAACAATTTCGCCAAAAATTACCCCCGTCGCGTCGCGCGACGGTCCTTCGCGTGACGCGACCCGCCTCTTTTCTCAGAACTGTTGCAGCTGTTTGCTGCATATTCCCAGCACAACCTCATTTTACGGAAACGAGCATAACTCTCTCATTTTTAATCCGTTTTACCCAATTCTTTTTCCTACACGTTCGTAAATTAATTCTCCATCTAATGGAGTTAAAATCCAACATCAAACATAATAAAATTTCAGACTTCTAACCCTTCGGCTTATTACCCTTTTACCAAATTTTGACCCATTAAGGGTATTTGCGCATATTAAGGTTCTTAGCTTACGAAAATCATTCTTCTTGCTTTCTTACTTTTTCAAAACATTACACTAATCGAATAGCTTATTTCTAAACTACTTTTAAGATCGTTTGCCCAATATACCCATCAAGGGCATTTTAGTCAACTTTAATCTCATCATCTACGACGAAAGACTTCAACACATATTTGACCTCAAACATCATGTTTAATTAATTAAAACACTTTACTACTTAATCGAACTAAGAAGTGATTACTGAAATCACTTACCTTATGCGTCCGTGCTCGTATCTGATTCCTTGCCTCTTCTTGACCCGTTAACACCTCATGCTTGAGCCCGTCTCGACGTGATTCCTATACTTTCATTTCATTGAAATCACGCTCTTATTAGCACACTCGTTTGTACATGTTAACAATCATGTCAATCGCATATTTCACACTTAACTTTCGTTAGTCATTTCTAACAAACATAACTCATATAATCATATCCAAATACGTTTAAACTCATGTAATTCATCATGTCATTACATTCAACACGGATTGCTATAACATGTACCATACGACCTCCCATAATCCTACTTTAAGACAACGAGTCAAATCATGTTTCTTATACTTGTTGACTTTCAAGAGTCAACTATCAACCATATGTAACTATCGACTTATTAACATATACTCGTAACATCATAATCGACTATACGGACGACACTATATACATTTTATCATACACTTGATGTGCGTACTACCTTTTAAACATCACGTACAACTAACTCATGCATAAATCTTCTAAACTCATACATAATCCATCAAAACCTACTACTAACCATCATGGATCATTCCCAAATAAACATCATACATATCATCATCATATTTCTCCTAATTCATCTAACAAGAATTCATCATACCCACATAATACATCATTCTTTCAACAAGACTTTGACATAGGTGGTGACTCTAGTCATCATCTTCACCCTAACTAACGGGTTTCACATCTAATCATCAAATTAACACAAACCATACATAACCCGTGTTCTATACAATGATTCTAACCCTTATACATGATCAATTTCATACTAACTCACGGATTTGAACATAACCCACTTCACACATGATCACAAATCTTAGATTTAAGACATACCTTATGATCCCCTCGTGAAGGTGATCATTAATCCGTGTTCCTTCTTGAATTTGAGCTTCGATTCACCCTTCAATTTGGTGATTTAGTTGAGTTAGGGTTTGGAGCTCTTTGGAGCTCCTGAACATTTGTGAACACACACGAAGTGTGTGTTTGTGTATGTTGAACTTTCATTTTAATAACTCAACTTCCATCTTGTTCCATTTAGGCCCTCATGTTTGCCACTTAACATAACGTGCACTACTTCCATCTTTTAATACTTTTGACCATACCCTTAACTAGGTTAAATATCCTAGTTATTTATTTCATGACGTGTCATATAGGAACACACGACAATATTAACATTCGGATTTTGGGGCGTTACAAGTCTACCGCCCTTAAATGAGGTTTCGTCCCCGAAACCTTTCTCACTTTCATCGAACACACATTACCTTTTCTTCCAGTCCACCCACACGACCACTAGCCCATCCTAATGAGAATCTTCTATCTTCAAGAACCCGTTTCGGAGTTCTTATTAGTATCGCTTTCACTAATAACGCTAATTTCTAACAACCTTCATCGCTAATGGTTCATTCATCATTCTAATACTCGTATGTCATATACATTATATATCTTTTTATTTACTTGAAACCATTCCAACATCCCATTCCTAGCATTCCCATTTGTTTATTTCAACATTCATAATGTTTTCATCGACTATACGATCTCGCATCGAAATTTGTACATACTCAGATATGTTTAACTCTAACTAATACATCATAATAATGGTTAACTATACATTCTCGACTCATAAACTATTCAAACAATTGACTTTTTCCAAACAAGTCCATACTTTCCTGATCATTCTTTCATATATCATTTTCATTTTCATTTCCTTGACCTGTCAATAACGGGTCAATACACATACTCTTCCAACCTTTAATATGATCCGTTCTTAATGGATCTAATATCTCCATCTCATCTATTAAAATTACATTCTCTACATACTCTGTATAACATTTAACTTTTGTTTTGTTACCACTACAAAACTACTATTTCATAGTCACACCTACGTGCTTAATTCTAACGTTAACCTTATTCTACGTTTTCTACAATTACTTGTTCCTTGCATACCTTTACGTTACCTTTAAATCATTTCGTTCATTCCACATTACTATTGCTTTCACTTCATGCATTACTTAATTTACATATATAAATGTGTCATACTAGTTCATATCTATCCAACATGAGTTAAACATTTTACTAACCTCTTTTTCATTCCTCAAACCGTCGACCCGAAACCCAGATCGACCATCTTTTCCTCGAGTACTAGCCGTACAGGCCAGGTTTCATTCATCCATGTAATGAGCTTCCGCTCATGCACATCCTTTCACCAATACGATTGGTTTCATCACATCAATAGTTCTAACATTATCATCAACAACATCGGCGGTTAGCATATGTCATTCAAACATTCATTACACTAGGTGATTACCCACCCATAACTCTTCTACAATTTCCTACGTACCTACTATAACGTACCACACATTCTTTTTCTTACATGCAATCCTTTCATTCTATTAATCATTTCGCCAACTGAAGTACACGCTCGTACTTCCTTCCATTCATGCTTACTTGCAAAGACCTTATTACATCGTTTAAATATTTCTTACCAAGCCTACCATTCCCGCCCATACTCAAGTTATTGTCCGGGTCACCGCCCGTCATCATTCTGACTTCTAAGAGTCAATTACTAACACATCTAACACGTAACTTATACAAAACTTCGTCTATTATACTATCACCTTTTACTGTATACTTATTTCTATGACCCGTTCGACTCAATCATGGTCAAACTGTCGACATCTTCTTATGCGGATTAATTTCATCTTTTTATATTTTTAAATCCGTCTCACGGATTCAGACGCGTCATTCATGCTTTTTCATTCATTGAATCCGCCTTACGGATTCAAACATTACATTCATGCCTTTCATTACTTCTGTGTTTTGAATCCTTCTCGCGGATTCAAACATATTATCCATGCCTCTCATCCTTGAATCCGTCTCACGGATTCAAACATATTATCCATGCCTCTCATCCTTGAATCCGTCTCACAGATTCAAACATATTATCCATGCCTTTCATCCTTGAATCCGTCTCACGGATTCAAACATATTATCCATGCCTTTCATCCTTGAATCCGTCTCACGGATTCAAACATATCATCCATGCCTTTCATCCTTGAATCCGTCTCACGGATTCAAACATATCATCCATGCCTTTCATCCTTGAATCCGTCTCACGGATTCAAACATTACATTCATACCTTTCATTCCCTGAATCCGTTTCCCGGATTCAAACATATTATTCATATCTTGTTGATCCGTACTTAATTACGGATTCAACATTCTTCATTCTTATCAGGCATGTTTTTCATTCTTACACAGTACTCTCAATTTCCCGAGAGTCTTACTTCCCATTTCACCCACACGCCCGCCTGCTACCCAACTCTACCGGACATACCTGTAACATTTATCATGATCTCACGAACGTCATACGTTTCTCGTGTACTGGCCATGTACGCAATCCACAGAGTAGTTTCGTGCCCTCATGTCATTGTCACCTTATGTCCGTAGACTTGGGTTTCGGCGCGTGTATCACTTTCAGTACTTCATTACTATACAATCATTGTCTTTCATTTAAAATTTTCCTTCCCTTAATGAGTTTTACCATTACATATACCCACATATTAAATTCACGTACCTGGGGCTCATTTGCCTATTTGCCAATTGACTGTTCTAGTTATTCATCCTAAACTGCATTCACGGATCATCCTCTTCAAACATTTATGCTTACCTTGCACATACAAAACCATCAGTTTCTATATACGTATACATAAGTACATACTTACATTAGCTTCTACCTTTGGATCTTGATCGAGTCTTAGATTGTACGGGTTTCTTATCTCAAGAGCACACAAGTTTGAGTTCAAGTATTTACCTTCTCGTACTTGATTCCCTCAAACCAGGGCTATGATACCAACTTGTAAGACCCTAATTTGTAATTGACCAAAACGTCGCAGCGGAAATTCGTACCATAAAATTTCTTTCGTTTCAATCAACTTGACTCACTTAAATTCATTTTCAAGGTTAATTCTTTTACAATAAATACCTTTCTTTATACTCTCTTTCAATAAGAAGCATTACATAGCTTCACTCAATTACGTACTCTAACACTCCCGTACAATCTATCTTGTGACTCGATCCTCGATCTCCAATCCTTGGATATCCTCATAACTGGTACTACCTGCGCTCACCACAAAAAATTCACAACATTAGTACGCATTATAAACATACAAGGTTTGTTCCCGTTTACTTCTCGTTTAGTTAACTCTTTACATTCCAGCTTTCCCATCCTGTCATAATATCCGTGGTGAGACTTCTTTGCTATTCCTGCATTACACTTATAACTCCAGGTACACGAATAAACAACGTAAACACTTAATCGTACCGAAAGACTTACATACATACCTAAACTTCATACACATTATCTCCATACATACATATGTACACACATAAATACCAACCTACATGCATACTTAACTATAAATACATCTCAATCATTCTATACGTATCTACATATACACATACCTACATCGTTACGTACGGTCATGACATCACACATATATACATACATACATCCCTGCTTGCAGTATACCAAACTCATACATGCCTATTCTCCTTCATACCCTCATACATCCACGTACTTTTTCACATCCTTATAAACATACATACGTACCTATCTACATACGTGCATACCCTTAAGATCACATAAACATAAGTTAAATTAGGCGTACGTGGCTTAAAACGCCTTTAAATGAGTTCCCGGTACCAAACAAGACCACAAAAACAATTTCGCCAAAAATTACCCCCGTCGCGTAGCGCGACGGTCCTTCGCGTGACGCGACCCCCCTTTTTTCTCCGAACTGTTGCAGCTGTTTGCTGCATATTCCCAGCACAACCTCATTTTACGGAAACGAGCATAATTCTCTCATTTTTAATCCGTTTTACCCGATTCTTTTTCCTACACGTTCGTAAATTAATTCTCCATCTAATGGAGTTAAAATCCAACATCCAACATAATAAAATTTCAGAGTTCTAACCCTTCGGCTTATTACCCTTTTACCAAATTTTGACCCGTTAAGGGTATTTGCGCATATTAAGGTTCTTAGCTTACGAAAATCATTTTTCTTGCTTTCTTACTTTTTCAAAACATTACACTAATCGAATAGCTTATTTCTAAACTACTTTTAAGATCGTTTGCCTAATATACCCATCAAGGGCATTTTAGTCAACTTTAATATCATCATCTACGACGAAAGACTTCAACACATATTTGACCTCAAACATCATGTTTAATTAATTAAAACACTTTACTACTTAATCGAACTAAGAAGTGATTACGGAAATCACTTACCTTATGCGTCCGTGCTTGTATCCGATTCCTTGCCTCTTCTTGACCCGTTAACACCTCATGCTTGAGCCCGTCTCGACGTGATTCCTATACTTTCATTTCATTGAAATCACGCTCTTATTAGCACACTCGTTTGTACATGTTAACAATCATGTCAATTGCATATTTCACACTTAACTTTCGTTAGTCATTTCTAACAAACATAACTCATATAATCATATCCAAATACCTTTAAACTCATGTAATTCATCATGTCATTACATTAAACACGGATTGCTATAACATGTACCATACGACCTCCCATAATCCTACCTTTAAGACAATGAGTCAAATCATGTTTCTTATACTTGTTGACTTTCAAGAGTCAACTATCAACCATATGTAACTATCGACTTATCAACATATACTCGTAACATCATAATCGACTATACGGATGACACTATATACATTTTATCACACTTGATGTGGTACTACCTTTTAAACATCACGTACAACTAACTCATGCATAAATCTTCTAAACTCATACATAATCCATCAAAACCTACTACTAACCATCATGGATCATTCCCAAATAAACATCATACATATCATCATCATCATATTTCTCCTAATTTATCTAACAAGAATTCATCATACCCACATAATACATCATTCTTTCAACAAGACTTTGACATAGGTGGTGACTCTAGTCATCATCTTCACCCTAACTAACGGGTTTCACATCTAATCATCAAATTAACACAAACCATGCATAACCCGTGTTCTATACAATGATTCTAACCCTTATACATGATCAATTTCATACTAACTCACGGATTTGAACATAACCCACTTCACACATGATCACAAATCTTAGATTTAAGACATACCTTATGATCCCCTCATGAAGGTGATCATTAATCCGTGTTCCTTCTTTAATTTGAGCTTCGATTCACCCTTCAATTTGGTGATTTAGTTGAGTTAGGGTTTGGAGCTCTTTGGAGCTCCTGAACATTCGTGAACACACACGAAGTGTGTGTTTGTGTGTGTTGAACTTTCATTTTAATAACTCAACTTCCATCTTGTTCCATTTAGCCCCTCATGTTTGCCACTTAACATAACGTGCACAACTTCCATCTTTTAATACTTTTGACCATACCCTTAACTAGGTTAAATAGCCTAGTTATTTATTTCATGACGTGTCATATAGGAACACACGACAATATTAACATTCGGATTTTGGGGCGTTACTATCCCTAATACCAACTGGACAATGCTAAGTGTAAAAGGAATGTTCATGTTAGTGATGCAGGATGCGTTATGTGTGAAGATGGACCAGACGAGATTCTTCATATTTTTACAGCTTGCACAATTGCTATGGAGGTTTGGTGGAGAGTTGGATCTTGGTGCAAGATGCCTCCCATTTATGTGTTTGATATAGGCGATTTGTTGGAGGTATACAAAGGAGCGGATAGTGGAAAAAAAGGAAGCGTATATTTCAAGGTATTATGATTGTGGCGTTATGGTGCATATGGCTAGCTCGAAACGAGAAGATTTTTAGTAAGAGGACAACAAAGCCGTCAGAGATAGTTTATAACATAAAGTCGAGGTCATTTTTTTTTGGTACAAACACCGGATTGGTTGTAATAGTCTTATTTGGGATGAGTGGTGCAAAAACCAATTGTATATGATGTAATCGGTTTGGATGAGGTCCGCGCTTCGTGGACCGTATTTTGTTTTTAATGAAGTTGACCTTTCAAAAAAAAATTAGATTAGAGTTTTTATGGGTATCATAAACAAGTACCATGACGAACCGAACCGATTCCGACCGAACAATTCCAATTTATACCGGTATCGATATTATCGGAACCAATATACGTTTTTACGGTTTTTGATCGACGTAAAACACATATAAATATTCTTTTGGGCATATCATGACTTTATTTATTGGATTTTCTCTTTCGATTACTATAGCGAGTGTCAGTACTCTAATGAACTGAACCGCTATTGATTGAGTTTCTGCCGCGTAGCGCGAGCTAATACAACTAGTTTAAATCAAAATTAAAGTTCAAGGGTACTTAGTGTACATAGGATGACACCAGTGTTTTGTAGTGCAAGGGTACTTTGTAATTAATGGATATGGCGACACTTGATTGGTCCGGACAAGAGTAGTACCATTGGGTGCCACTTCCCCCTTAATAGTTTAACGGATGTAGCATTGTGATGGATGGCCCCAATGAAAGAAGCAAAATCTTTAGGCTACTGGGTATGGGGACCGTCCCCGGAGCGTCCAGGAACGGCAACGCCCAGCACACCGTGCCCCCTCTCCTCGTCTTCAGCGTTGGCATCTTGCCGTTTGAGACGGTCCAGAAAAAGACAAAAAATGGTGGGGTTCGAGGCTTTTGTGACCGTGTGAATAAAAAAAATAAAAAATTCAAAAAATTTTTATAGCAACTGCCATTGTTGAACTTGAGCTTTTGCAGCGGCTGAAACAAACAATAAACCCTAGGGGATGATTAAGCTCTTTTATACCACTGGGCCTTTTGACAAGTAGAGTAGATATTGAAGGTTGGGCCGGATGATTAAGCTCTTTTATACTACTGGGCCTTTTGACAAGTAGAGTAAATATTTGGTTTACATTTTATTTTTACATCTTATTAATTTATTTGTTAAATGTTAAAAAAAGTGAAAGATTAAAAAAATAAAAAATATAAAAGTGGCGAGGTAGGATCATCTAGGACCATCCTCCCATTTTCACTAGTTTTGTGGGATGGATCATCCTCCAAAGAATGATGTAGCCTTAGGAACACCTAAACTGGAGAGATCGTAAATTAAGTCATACAAAGAGTATAGGAAATTAAATTTGCCGTTAAAAATATACTTTAACGGATGTATTGTTGTGTTATCTAAAAACATTGGGTGACTGATTTTTTTTCCTTTTTACATAAAATCGTCTAAAATAATGCATATTTCCACTACAACATAAAATATTGACATTACTTTGATCTAGTTTACCTTATTGGTTGTCAAAATAAATGACAAGCATATGCACATTCATAATTTTGACGACCATATAGAGGTAGCTTCAATTACAAGAATTGTGTGCAAACATGCCACAATTACTTTTATCTAGCTTAAATCTTTTGGCCACGGTTAGACACCATGATGGCATCATGCATTTATTATATATCTTTTTTTTTCTCTTGAAGTTGACTTACCATTTCTTTATTAAAAATGTCTTTCGTATATTGAGACAAAAATACTTTTTTCTGTCTTGTTAACTGGTTAATTGGACAAACAATGTTGTTTTATAAACATACATCGGTCATCAAGGTAGATTTAATATATACCACATGATTTATGTTACGTATACAAAAGTAGTTATATAAAGTAAAATATTTATAAAATTGCTACTTTAAGTTGCATTTCATAAATTCAAAGAAGGAAAAGTACATGTCTCTCCTAAAGCATTATATTACATCAACATAAAAACTCATACTATTGCGATTGAATTGTCACTCGTAAGCGGATGGCAATATAGTCTAATGGCATTTCTGGGATAATGCTTAGGGACCATTAGATACTGGGTTCGATTTTCACAAGAGGGTTTTCCCAGATTTGTTGGGTTTCCTCATGAATTGGTGTATAGACATTATTGCCTAGTGGAGATTGATATGATCGAGTGGTTCCATTGGTGGCACGATAATACTCCAGTGGTCCGTCAGTGATCCAAATTTGTCGTTCAAAAGAAATATTGTCACTCGTAGACAAGAGTTCTTTTTAATGACATGGATGTTAGGAATATGATCGACGCACAAAATAATTTATTTGATAGGACTACGAGAAAGCACGGAATAACTTATTTGATCAAAAAGAAATCAATGCTTGGAGGAACATCTCAGTAAGAGGGAGTGTTGCAACATATTCTACATAACATTGTGACGGTGAAGCTACGATCTTAAAGTTACGAGAGTAAAGAACATTGTTAGTCTTGTCATGGTACATGTAGAAGGGGGGGGGGGGGGGGGGTAGTGACTCTCACATGCTAACATGGCGATGATTTTGTTGTGAAATTAGTTGGTTATTCATACGTTAAATGAGAGTAGCTACGTAGGATAAATGGTGGCACGCACCAGTGGTACTTTTTATTGATAAGGCGTTCACAGATGGATTCGTTTAGGCTCGTGAGTAAACAAGCTTATTTTTTATGCTCGAGATTATTTAACCATGACTCGATTTAAGGTTTTAATAAGCTGATCTCAAGTAACTCACAAGAAAGTTGATTAGTTTACACCCCAGGGTGAAGATTGTGAGATTACCTCAAGTGATCTTCTGATGCATGTGGGGCACCTCATGTGGTTTTCGGTTGTTTAGTTGATTAGCCCCCCATATCTTTCAATATACAGTTTTTTCTTTTTGCTTTTTATCCACATCATTACTTTCCACTATTGATATACAGTATGTTTTGTGATAATTTTAACTGCACCCTAAACATCATTATACGTTCATAGTATTAGTTTTGTCATGGCCTGATCTATTCGCACACGGCCTTTGTCTTTTTGTACACTCAAAGCGCCCCGCTTTGACCATAGCGGGGCGCTTTGAGTGTGCAAAAAGACAAAAAGCGTTGGCTGGAATTTGTGTTTTTTTTTTTTTGAAATAGGTGAGATGTGGGTTAGTTTGGTAGTGTTTTTTGGAGGAAAAAATTGTATTTGAGTTTTATAATACGTTGTTTTATAATTACGTTTTTTTACGTCATTATTTTTATAGAACGTATATAATATAAGTGCGTCTTTATAAACTGTTAACCTAGTTTATTTTGTTAAATTAAACGAACACGTTAAATAAATTGTATAGAAAGCCATAAGAATTAAACGTAAACAATCCAAAACCAACGTGATGTAAATAGAAGATTAACTGCAATATATATCAGTTTGTACATACAAAACAAAAAGGTACAGCTGACTACATAATACATAACAAAACACTATACAAACAAACTAAGGTACTAATCCTCGTGCGGTGGGGACGGTGGGGGGGGGGGGGGGGAAGTGGAGGCAACCCAGCGAGCTCTCGTAGAGAAACGAGCGTCTCGATGATCCAGTCCTGGCGTCTCGATAATAAACAAATAATATTAAATAAACAAATAACATTAAATAAACAAATGATATTAAATATAAAATAATAAATAATATTATTTAAACAAACCTGTATGGACAGCAAACTGCCGCACACTCATCTGAAACTCATGACCGGCGAGACGGAATGTAACCTCGTGGACTGGAAAATCCGGGTCCTCCACGTAATCCGCCGGATGCGGCGCGTATGTAAACGTGGAAAGAAACTCCCACGTAAGCTCAGGGTACGAGTCCTCCATCGCTAACTCAAATAGGCGCGACCAAGGAGTATCTAGTCCAACTATCTCACGCGCCCACGCGGCCTCTCCCACGGTCTCCAGCAGGCCCTAGTCTATCCCTACATGCTCCCCAATGGGGATGGCGCGCAACCTCGCGCATCTCCCCCTCGCCCGTGACCCCGGCGGAAACTGCAGGTACGGACATGCCGGCTCTTCCTGCTCTCCCTCATCTCCCACCTCTCCCTCAGCCTCCATATGCTCAATCTCGTCATCGGAGGAATCCATCCCTACACGTTGACAAGATAATATTAAATATAAAATAATAAACAAATAATATTATTTATAAAATTTAAAATAATAAACAAATAATATTAAATATAAAATAATAAACAAATAATATTATTTATAAAATTTAAAATAATAAACAAATAATATTAAATATAAAATAATAAACAAATAATATTATTTATAAAATTTTAAATAATAAACAAATAATATAAAATATAAAATAATAAACAAATAATATTTTTTATAAAATTTAAAATAATAAACAAATAATATTAAATATAAAATAATAAACAAATAATATTATTTATAAAATATAAATAATAAACAAATAATATTAAATATAAAATAATAAACAAATAATATTAAACAAATAATATTAAAAAAAAAATAAACATGAACCAAGGCATCGCGCTTTGGCCTCGGCGCGGCGCTTTGGTTCTTCGTGATGAAGAACAGCCCACCAGATCGATCCCCACGCCCAAATCAAACAAATGGCAGGTTGTACATGTTCGTTTTGTAGGTGGCGTCAATCATTAGCACATGCGGGAAGGCACACCACATATTGAATGATCTTTCGTGAACAAAGAAGACATCTTCAACTTCGTTTGATATCTCATTCGTGCGCATGTAATAAGTGTAATTTTTTTCGAGAAGAATGCTTTCAAGTTTTTGCATCGGAGACTTACCGACATTTTTTTCGGCGTTGATCTTCTGAACAGCGTTGTGTATATCTTTCGGAATAAGCTTTCTAGCCGGATTGTTTTTTGTCAGCGTTCGCCAGATACTTTGGTTGGGAATGTCTTGCTCTGCCAGCTCCTTAACCAGTTTTGTATCATCCGAAGAAAGCCTTCTCGCATAGGCGTGACCCTCTAAGTTTTCAATAGGAGTGTGGTTATGCTTCGCCTTCGTCACCTCGATCCTCCAAACACTTCCGGATGATTCCGAAAACCCGATCATCTCGAACGGGCAGCCTATTTTCTTGCTACCCGTTTTCCTCTGTGTAGCTATACTCTTATGCTCCCCACCAAAAGTACATTGAAACCAAATCTTGTAATTATCTCCTCTTTTATTCGACCTCTTAGTCACAATGAGGTAACCGTTGTCTTTTGCCGTGTCTTGCACCCAACGCACCAACTCTTTACGTGACGTAAAGGTCTGCGTTGTATCAAACGAAAACGTAACCGGGTAACAGCCTTCCTCGTCAACAGACACATCCCCCGGCTCACCATCGTCACCGAGGTCCGAATATACTTGATGTTCAAAGTTGTGCTCGCCACCGTAACCGAAATTCGAATAACCTTGTAAGCTCTGTTGACAACCGTAACTGTCGTTTGGACCACACTCCTGCTGTACAAAGCTGTACTCGCCACCGTAACCGAAATTCGAATAACCTTGTTGTGCGTAAGGGTCCTCCACAGGGGTATTCAAATCCAGCGTCACCGTGTTATCACGATAACGAATGCCAGATACAACCTCTGCCTCCCTCAAGTTGGACGAGACCGGTTTCTCATACGAGTCAGAAATAGTGGTCCCCTCGTAAGAATCAGGAACAACTGTCTCGTCAGAATATTGACCGAAAATATAGTTGTTTAACCACGACATCGTTTTTTGTAAACAACAAACAACAAAACACTCGAATACCCACGTATGTTTGTAAACAACGTGAAGAAGAAGAAGACCGAGCTTTCTGCTGAAGAAGAACCTCAATCAGTAGTTTGCTTTTAAAAGTGAAAATTTGGATCGAAGCGCCGCGCTATGGCCAAAGCGCGGCGCTTAGGGTTAACGACAAAACATGTCAATCAACTTTATGTCTGTCAAACAGTAGGGAATGTCTCAAACGTCAATCGAATCACTTTTGTCGATCATAGCGCCGCGCTATGGCCAAAGCGCGGCGCTTTGAGGTGTGAAAATAATTTTGTCCGTGTATTAATAGCATGACCCTTTGTCATTTAAGACCATGTTTGTCAAATTTATTTATCACAACTATCGGTTTGGATAAAATGACAAGGACATCAACAAACTGAACAGAAAAATAAAATTATTACCATTATTATGATTAAGTCGATACAAATATATAATTGATAGTTTCTTTTTGCTCGAGCATGACGTAATAAATATATGGATCGTAGTGTTAGCTAACATCTAATACAAATAGACTTAACGTGAGAAGCGAACAAATAACTAGAGTAATTATGTTACCACTAAATAAATTACTATTACTGTATTACATTATAGTTTTTGAACTAGAGCAATTAAATTAAAATACTATAAATAAGCAACATATTTGTCTTTACGGTTGTTGTACCCTTGACTTTGCGAGTTTTTCAAAATAAAAATTGATTTTTCATTCTAACTCTAAAGTTTCAATCTTTGGCAATATAAGTCTATGGTTTCAATCTTTGGTAATTTAACCATTTTGATTAATTTGACTTTTTACTTCTAATTCAAAAGGTTTTTTTTTTTTTTTTTTTTTTTTTTTGCAGTTTAGCCCCTTTGGTTTTTGTTACTTTTAACTCAAAACTTTTCCTCTTTTGCAATTTAATAATAACACTTTTTTTACTTTAAACTTTGATCCCTTATACCTCTCATCTTTTGCGAGTTTTCCGTTTAACGTTTCGTTCTAAATTTTCCAAGTTAACACGCCGCAACATGCGTATGGGGTTCAATGTTTTTTAATCTATTTTTCCGTTTAACAGGCCCGTCACAGCGCATCTATTTTTATCCGTTTGATAGGTATGTCGCAACACACTGGTCATAGATCGACTTAGTTATTCTTTTCTATGTTTTACACACACGCTCGCGATCATGTAAGAAACATTTGTCTTTTATCTAATATGATATATAGCTAACGAATCCCCGCCATATTGTAGCGGGTGATAATTCTAATTATTATTACTCTATAATTAATCTACTATAAAACAATAATAACTACTCTTAGTAACAAATGAGTAACAAATGGGTATGACCACATGTGAGTAACAAATGCAACTGTACAATCGATAGATTATCTATTTTTTAGAAGGGGTGCTCATTACTTAAATTGGATTGCAAGAAAATTTTAGTAACAAATCGACTTTAGGTTTCAAATATTCGAACCAGGACCTTAATCATCCGAATCAAATTCAGATTTGCGATTTTTTAACCGACTCTCCGAATATTTAAATTAGGGAAAATTACCAAATTAGCCAAGAATAAACTTTGACTACCAAATTAGCCATTTGATGCCTCCTTGGAGCAGGGCATCACGGATTCAAATGTGCGGGATGCCTCTTTCAATGTGGAAGTGACACGTGTCTCAATGATTAGGTAGACTCCTCCAATGCCCCTCAACAGACTCATCCAATGCCTCAGCAGACTCTTCCAATGCCCCTCAACAGACTCTTCCACCCACTTCATCTTCACCACCGCCACCACCACCACCACCGCCACCGCCACCATCACCACCACCGCCGCCACCACCACCGCCACCACCACCGCCGCCGCCGCCACCACCACCACCATAAAATATACTACTAATCTTCCTTCCTTCAGATTCATTTCTTTCTATCCCCTGTTGACTTGGTGAACACAGATCGATCATGAAGGATCTTGAAGATGAAGTGGTGGTGGCGGCGGTGGTGGTGGCGGCGGCGGCGGTGGCGGTGGTGAAGATGAAGTGGGTGGAAGAGTCTGCTGAGGGGCATTGGAAGAGTCTGTTGAGGGGCATTGGAAGAGTCTGCTGAGGCATTGGAGGAGTCTACCTAATCATTGAGACACGTGTCACTTCCACATTGAAAGAGGCATCCCGCACATTTGAATCCGTGATGCCCTGCTCCAAGGAGGCATCAAATGGCTAATTTGGTGGTCAAAGTTTATTCTTGGCTAATTTGGTAAATTCCCCTTTAAATTATATAGTTTTATTTTCCTTTATAAAGCAACATAAACTTTAATTTTTATTTTAATGTATTATTCACTTTTTTTTACTTTGAAATTTATTTAATTTTTTTTTTATAAAATTTGAAATTTCGAATCAAATCAAGTTTTTCAATTCTAATTCGAATAGACATTTATTTTAAAAAAATTACAATTCGAATAACCTTCATAAACTGAAAGTCGATCCGATTAACACCCTTAATTTATAAGATATCAAATATCTTAGTTTTGTTTGTGACTCCATAAATTGTGTTTTCAGTTAAACGAACATAAAAAATAATGTATAACTACACTGACAAATTCCTAGTCACCTAAAACATGTCACTCACATTTCTTTTTATGCTTCCCTTAAATTTGAAGGAAGAATGAAATAATGGAATGTGCCATACCTTGTTTTGGGACCAAAGGTTATCACCCATTAATGTTGCGGACCACTTCATGTACACTTATTACCCATTGATACAAAATCCATGTTCAATATCACTGTTGTGGGTTACATTTGTCCTCTTTGCTTCTTTAATGATCAACAAAATAGCCAAGGGAATGTTTAACTCGTGGCTTGAACTAGAGGGTGGTCGGGCCTGTTAACATTCCAGAAGACTAAATTTGATGTTAATGAGATATCTAACGTTGTTGTTTTCTTATAAGTATATGTTTAACTAAATAGGTCGAATAAAAAGGTGCTGGTAGCTAATCTTCTAACCGACCAAAATTTAATTTAAAGGATTTTTTAGTGAAAATTATATGTTTCGCGGATGTTTATCTCTTATATACAGTGTTGTAAAAATCGACTAGTCGGCGATTAATCGCTAGTTGGCCAGTAACTGAGTAATTTTTCGTTAATCAGTCCATTAATCGCTAGTCGGCCTAATCGGACCTAGTCGGGCCTAGTCAGGGACCTAGTCGGCCAACCAAAAATCAACGATTTTGGCCAGATTCCAGCAAAAAACTGTATATTCTGGCCAAAACCTCTAAATTCAGCCCAATTTCCAACCAAACCATGTGAATTCTAACAATTAATCTTGTATACTTAAAAAAATGAGTTGAGTAAAAATTAAAAACCTAGCTACTTAAAATATTTACCGATAAAAATGTGTAGATGTATACATAAAACTGAAAATTACATATAAAAAACCCGATCCAATTAATCCTGATTAATCACGAGTAATCCCGAGTAGTCGCTAGTCTCCACCTCACCGGCCGACTAGCGACTAGCGAGTTCTCCAACCTTGCTTATATATATTTTTCAACGGCATCTACCTCTTATAAAGGGTAGTTAATCATAAGTACACCATATAAAACGTACTTTAGGTTAATTTTCCAGTGGAAAATGTAGTATTTTATGAATAGTAGTAACGGATTAATGAATAATGATTTTTTCTTTTCTAAATTTTCAGATTGATTCAATAATCATTGGCTGTAATATGTTGTTATTGTAATTCATACATATATTCTAAGGATTTATTTAGTTGAATAACTAAGTGCCTCTTAATGGTACAAGCATACCATAGCCTCATAGTGTCTTGATATAAATGGATTTGAAAAGAAAGTTGAAATCATTTTAGTTAAACAATTCAAGTTGAAATCATGTTATATTACAGAGAGGATTTTAACTATAACAAAGAAACTGTTAGCACATCAACTGAAATCATCATTTTAATTAAACAATTCAAGTAATATTCCTTTGGAGTAAATTGCCATTTTAGTCCTTGAATTGTGGTCCAAATTGTCATTTTAGTTTAAATAGTTTTTTTTCTCCTTTGGTTCCCTGACTTTTTTTATTTTCTTGCCATTATGATCACATTGCCTAACTCAGTCTAAAAATCTGGTTATAACCAGAGGTATTTTTGGCATAACTGTTGTGTAGTGATAACCAGGTGTAGTTTACAACATAATTTATAAACCTCATAATAATTTAATGCCAAAAATACCCCTGATTATTAACCTGGTCCTTAGACTAAGTTAGGCAATGTGATCAAAATGGCAAGAAAATGGAAAAGTCAGGGACCTAGAGGAGAAAAAAAAACGATTAGGACTAAAATGACAATTTTGACAAAAACTCAGGGACTAAAATGACAATTTAGTTTATTCCTTTGCATTTTTTTATCTTTGTAATTTTTATTAGATGACAAACTGAAATTCAGAAGCAAAGTTGTAGGGAAGATTGGTTTCTTGGAAAGTTCCCATATTGTTAGGGTATTTGTAACAGCAATATTTGGTTAAGAAAAAAAATTAAATACAAATATATTTATCATACAAAACGTATAAATGGGGTGAAAATGTAAAAAAACGTGGTGACATTTTCGTAATTATTTACTCGTAGTGTATTTATCAAAATTACTCTACAAATACATTTATCATACAAATATTTAGTTAAGAAAAAAATTTAAATACAAATACATTTATCATACAAAACGTATAAATGGGGTGAAAATGTAAAAAAAATGTGGTGACATTTTCGTAATTATTTACTCGTAGTGTATTTATCAAAATTACTCTACAATGATCTTGTAGGGTAATTTTGTTCTTGTAGAGTAATTTAGTAAAAGAGTAAATTACAAGTTTTGTCCTTTATTGTAACAACCCGACTTTCCGGGTCATTACTCAGATCTGTCATTTATTGCTTAATTGACTTGTACTCTCGAGATCTCGATTATCACAAACAGGTTAAACGATACTTTCTACAACGCATTCACAATGCTTATTCAAAACACAATTATTGCATTTAATGCAGTTTACAACGCTTACTACTTAACGCATTTTATCGCTTTAGGGATGTTTATGATATGATTATCTTATCTGATGATATTAGTCAAGATCGCATTGATCATACAGACTATTATGCTTGGACGTAGTCCAACATCTTTAGACAAGGGGTCAAAGACCACCTCTGTCGTTGTCTTATCGGACAATAAGTCTAGCCCGTAGGCACTTCATCACTAATGGATATTTATAATTTGATCATCTTTATTTGATGATTTAAGCCATGATTTCTAAATCACTAGGCTAGATAAGGGGTTGGAAATTCCCAATATAAAGATGACAAGTGTGATTTTATCGCATCACTGTTGTCAGGAGTGTTAACATGTTTTCAGTTGTTAACAAGAATCTGAATCTCTTTTAAACAAGTTTTACCATCATAGCTAGGTCTTATATGACATTCAAGCTAGGTTATACCCCTTTAAGATTCTTTTTAACATATATTGGCAGATCAATTACGAAAAAGGAATAAAAATTTAATTTATTTCCTATATTATATTCATGTATAATGATAAAATGAAATTTGGATGAAATATTCCAATGATTTTAAAAGAAGCACAGAATTGCCCCAAACTGGACTTGAAAGAAATAATGTTGTCCATGAAGGGACTAGAAGATATATATGTCCTTATAAGGACTACTAAGGAAACGAACTTCAGTAAAAGGAGTTTCTTCTTCACTTATTTCTGAATGTTTTCTCCTTGGTTGCACGTTAATCCTAGTCGCAATATTAAGCTCGGCCTTCCCTAGGCTTCAAATGGAGAGAATTTCCATTATGGCTTCTTTGCTTGGCGATATATTAAAATATATAAAGTTGTAAGCAATAATCCTCCAAATGGAGACGAGAGTATTCCTATGCTAAGTCTAGACTCAGAAGGTCAAGGAATGTGCTACTGGGTCATTGAGATTAAACACAAAAAGGCTAGTGTTTAATTCACTCAATGTTGGCTCTGATACCAACCTGTCACACCCTGATATTTCCACGTATTACCGGTGGGGAGTATCGTGACGTAGTCGATATCATCATAGTCAAACAACACAATTTTAAATGCACAGCGGAAGCAAAAGATAAATATATTACAAACCGATTCAAAAGTAACATCAATTATTACAACGGATTGTAAGATGGATCCACAGGCGGATCTTAAAACATAAACACTGTTCAGCAGACTTTAGACGCCTAGAACTTGCAAGATTCCCTATTAACGCCCTGAGCTTCCAGCCAATTACGTTCAGTACCTGTCACTTAACCTTTTTGGAAAATACGTCAGTTTACACTGGTAAATACAATTAACCGACTCATTTTAAAAAGGGTTTAAGAAAATTGATTTAGATGCACCAGGCACAAAAATATCTTTTATAACTTGGGACAATTATATAAAAGTAATCTTGTATACAGATTTACATGTTCGTTATACATTCAGGGCCCGATGTTAGAAACCGAGTCAAGATTAACAGACACGCCACAAGTATAGGCCCACAAGAGAGTGAGATATTGTTTCCCTTATGCAACTGTCAGGTGTATGCCTACACCCCGTGCTTAAGACGTGGCCATTTTATTATAATGATGCCAAGGATATCCGGGACATGGTCATTAACCCCTAAAGGCTTTTATTTCAAACAATACAGATTAAAACGGGTTACCTCAATAATTTAATCACAATACGATTAAACATTCAATACCCGACCAAGCGGTATTATTATAATACCGTATCCCAAGCCCGTATAGGGAAAATAAGTTAAAAGTATTTACCTGAGCTAGCAATGCAATTTATACTCAGCCGTATATTCTAATCAGCAAGCACAAGTACTTCTACTGGGGCTCTTAATCTGGAATGAAGGTTTTATTAACCTATTAGATTCCTAACGGGTCTTATTTAAGTCGTAACTTAGACCAGTTAGTTTTAAGGAAAGGTTTACGGTTCAAAACGCATGATTAAGCGAAGACCGGAATATAATGTGATTTAGACCCGACAAGTTTGGAGACTTGGATAATATGGGTAAACTAAACACATTCTGGATTTTGAGGCAAAAATGATTAGGTTTGACCCGTTTTGGTCAATTTATGAAAACTAGTTACATAAACCGATCCGAACGCGAAATATGCGTAACGGGTAACCATAAGAGTCATATACATGTTTCCTAAGCTAATATGCCTTAAACATGTTGTGATATCAGTAAGATACCTTCCGTTATGCCCAAAACGAATTTAAAACCGATTTATGCCCCGTAGGGGTATTTTGGTCATTTAAAAGGTTATAAAAGAGGTTTAATATGAATCTGAGTTTCCGATCTGATTTAATCAGTAAAAATACTTAATTTAATAAGTTATATCAGTAGGGTATTACACATATGTGAATTTTATCATTTATAACCAAACTATGCACCGAAGGGGCATTTTGGTAATTTCACATAAGGTTTAAAGGTCAAATTTGGAAACCTGAGTTTAAAACTTTTGCTTACTGTTAAAGTATATAGATTTACTAAAAATATCAGTAGGTATCAAGTGTTATATATTTAAAATAGTTTTTATACATACTATGCGTTTAAAATGCGTGAAAAGGCGATTTCCGGGTTTTTAAAGAAAAGCTGGTATTTTTATCATCTCAGAAAGCTTAAATTATTTTATTTATCATATAAAATCAGTTGCAAAAGATTTGGGGTCAAAAGGGCATAATGGTCAACAATTAAGCATATAACGGAAACATGCAATGAATAGGATAACTAAGGATCCAAGTTGTATAACCTCAGAGGGTTACACTAACCTATAACCTGGTCCTAAAGGAACCCTAAGGCATATCTAAACTAAGCTAAATTGGGTCAGAACTGAATGTCAAAGCAAAAGTCAACTTTTGCGACTTTCGGTTCCAAACCGAGCCTATACTTAGAATTGTCGGGTTGAACATGCTTAGACATGTTCAACTAATAATTACCAAGTTATTTAAGTGAGAAAACTGATTTTTATGACTTCTATATTAATAGTTATGAATTTTATTTAAAAGAACCCGTTTGACTTTTATTTGACCCGACAATTAAACTAAGTAAACGCGGTAATTAGGAGGTGCCATTTTAAGGGTTTAACACCTACTAATTACGGTCACGTAGCCATGTTCATTACGAACAATGGCTCAACCGTTTAAAAGTCAAAGCGTTCATCAAAACGCTTGACTTTTCGGCTATAACGCTAGAAATTTAAACTAAGCACGAAAGGACACTTACAAAGGGTCCAAGCAAGGAGGGTTGATCCTAAATTCTCAGGTATGAAAAGCAAAGTCTCCAACTTAGAGAATTCAAGATCAAGGTGTGAGTTTGGGGAAAGTTAAGGTGGGTATTTATAGGTTTTTCGGAACCGTTAAGATCGTTTCTTGATTCCCGTGCTTTAATCTCAGCCATACACCTCATGCCCATGGTTTTGTAAAACCATTGGAGCCCCTAGTATTGCCCAAAACCATGTGCAAGTGAGATATGAGTTGGAATTTGCTGGAAACAGGCTGGAAACAGCTTTCTGCTGATCTGGGACTTGCTTACGGACCGTAAGACCCAGAACCATACGGTCCGTAAGGACCTTGCAGGTCTGATACTTTCATATTTTGGCAGAACAGGCCCCTGTGCATCCAAACTTGCTATTTGATGCATTTTTGACACGTTTAAGCCCCGTTAACCCCATTTCAAAGCTCTAAAATGAAGTTAAAGTATAGGGAACTTAAAATGTGCTCAAAAATATATTGGATGTCGGTTCGTTTGGTCGTACGGTTACGTTGTTCGGTTAATTTCGACGGAAGTCGTAACGGACGCGAAAACGATCCAAATTGTGAAGCGAATGAAGTTTTTCTTATGACAAACACTAAAATAAAATATTTTAGTGCTTACATAAATTTTTGGATGTCCGGATGTATTCAGAATGTAAGTTATGCGTGAAAATGTAAACTTGTGTACTTTTTGACGCTTTTAGTCCCTGTTGACCAAATAAGTTTATTTTTGCGCACCAAACACCTCTAAGCCTATTTCTAAGCTATGTATAGGATATTTATGGCATGTTTAACTAATGATCATATTCCGGAAGGTTCGATACTATACGAATCGATAGACTTTTGCAGTTTGACGCAAATAGTCCCTTTAATGCGCAAACTTGCGCATATCATCGTTTAATAGTATCAAAGCCTTATCTAATCCATATTAGGCATTCCTAGGAGTATTATTAAACATTAAAATGCTCCGGGTTCTCTAAAAGGTCATTCAGAGGTACAATTAAACATATTGACACTTTTAGTCCCTCCAACTTGCAAAGTTGCACGTAACTTCATTTATAGGCATAAAAGCCTTGGACGGCCAACGATTGGCATTCCCAAGAGTATAATAAAATATCATGAAGCTCTCGGTTTGTTAAATGGTCACTCAGAGGTAAGAATTAACATGTTGACGCTTTTAACCCTTTATTGCGCAGACTTTCAATTAATTATGCAAATGGCTACACTCGATCAACAAGTGGCTCATTTGTGAATATAAAACCGTAAATGGTTATTTAGAAACTTATTTTAGGTATGTTAATACTTCCAGTTCTTTCATAATCAAGGTTTTTGATTTTTCGAAAAATTAGTCCCTTAAATTCAACACTTGACTTCATTAGGGTTTATTACACGTGTCAATACTTTATTGGACGTGATTTTACGAGGTGTTACATCCTCACCCCCTTAAAAGATATCTCGACCTCGAGATTTGCTAAAGTAAGGAAGTACTTTCTGTCTTATATTGGATCTAATATTCCCCAGTACAATTGGGCCTCTAAGACACTCCAGTTGACCTCTATAATAGGTACGTGTATCCTTTTGGAGCTTCTTAATTTGCCGATCCTTAATTGATACGGGCTCCTTGTCCAATCATAAAGTTTCATTAATCTGCCTATCTTTTCGTGATAAAGTGTTTCGACTTATCGGCGAAACCTATCCTTAAATCATCAGTGTGGGTCGCATTGCGAGCGCCACTAAGCTCCTTATATAGATTTTAGCTTATAGGCTATTGACCTTTGTTGCATTCGATTTCCGAATGCTCCTATATATCCAGGACTTAACTTACCCTGCGAAATTTAAAATTTAGCATACCCTTCTTAGGGCGATACATTCGATTGAACCTTATTCCTTATTAAGGACTTAAGAAGGTTCTGACTTTTATCAATCCTTAATTTTTTTTTCTGCCGATTACTGGCAACTTTAAGATGATTATAAATTCGAATGATCTTATTTGTTGTTTCCAATGCAACTTTTAGATCCTGTTAATTGGACTTACCACTCTATTGTTCTAACAATAGATGTTTAACATTTTATTTACACAAGGTCTCCAAAGGAGCAGCCTTGATACTTACATAACAACTATTATAGAAAAGCTTATCTTAAGGTGAGATGGTTATTCCAACCACCGCTTAAAATTAATCTTGAGGAATAGCTAATCTTCACAGCTAGTCGAACAAATCGACGATCCAGGGCAGCTGATGGTGATTCTTAATTGTTGCCTAAATAGGGTTGTGGTAATCAATGCATAAGCAAAATGAACCGTCTTTCTTAATTAACAATACCGAATTCTCAGAATATTGAGTTAGGCTATATGAATCCTCTATTTTAAAACTCACTCAATCAGGGTTTTGATTCTTCCAAAGATGGCTCCTGCCGTCTTGAAGATTTCATAATAATACAACCCTAAATGGGATATAAATCTTAACTCTACTTCTTCTTAGAAGGTAAACAGGGTAATCTCAGGAGAAAAATTAAGGTACAAGGAGGTTACAGAGATTCTCCATATCTTAGGCTCCAATTCACCCACCATTGCTTGTGTCAAATAAGTGACACATTTATGTTACAAGTCCACGAATTCCTTAATCGGGAACATTTACTTGGACAATTCTATTTTTAGATATCTTCTTTGAATACCATTAGCTGAATTTAATGTCGTATGACCATTGGAATATCTTTGTGGTTCCATGCATTAAACCTCCATACTAATCAGGCATGGAAGCAATCTATGGAACATATTAGGATACACCAATCCTCATATGACGCTTTTGTCGTACCATCTCGTATTCGCAATCGATAGAGATCAAGAGATATCAATTACTTATGATGATGCACTTCATCTGGAGAGAGGGTACACTAGAATTTCATGACTGAAGATTTTTTACAGGAGTAGAAGAAATGGTTCCTATGATTTTCGTCTGTAAGTTTTACTTTACACTTAATATCTAGGGTTCTCATGGAAGACTTTGAGAGTTTGTTATACTTACCATCTATGAAGGGTTGATTGGTATCCGAATCAAAGCAGAACTCTTAGCGTTTATTCTACTTCATATTTTATGCTTAAGGTTCTAACAGGCAGATTTAATAACTTACAAAATTTATTCCACAAATGACTTATCTACACCTGTATCAAACAATACCCTTGCATATACATCATGGATAAGGACGTACCGGTTATAACATTGTCATCTTGTATGGCCTCTTTTGCATCCATCTGAGAGGCCTTAGCGTCAGTCTTCTTATCTCCTTCAAGCTTCTTAGCATACTTTGGGCAATTAGATTTGATATGCCCTTTCTCGTTACAGTTGTAACAAGTCGCATCTCCTATCTTCTGGCATTCCAATGTTTTATGCTCACTAGATTTGCAGATCCCACAAGCCCTGGGCTGCGATTGGGATTTTGATTCGAACCTGCATTTCCCATAATGGCGCTTCTTGCAGGTCTTGCATACTGGTTTCTGGTTGGACTTTTGTTTGTTCTTCTTCTTAGAGCTCTGGGAGTTATCTTCCTCCCTTTTCCTTTTTAGCTCATCCTTTGCATTTGAGGCATGAACAAGATCCTCCTTATGAGTAAGGAAATGTGGTCCTAGATAAAATTTGGAGCGAGTAGCATGGGGCTCCTTGAACTTTTTCACGGCCTTCTTCACAGCTTTTCCAACAGCTGCGTCTATCATAATTTGAAGAACATCCTTGGAAATTCTAAGGTTCACAATTGTGGCATCATTAGCATGTGTCGCATTATCCATAACACGATCAACGGTTGTCTTATTCGAGTTTGTCATACTCGATATTTGGTTCCTAGCACCAAATAAAACAATTATTTAGTTGCAATCCAACAACCGCTATTCATCATCCTGATGACCTAATATATACTTACCATGGTATCGTTAAACCATACAGGCTAATATAGTACTAACATTCTTAATGAATGTTATTGAAGAATATATATATCAATTATACTTAGCCTAGGCCATATGAGACCGTTAATGGCTTTTAGGGTTTGGACCTAGTCCATCACCTTTTTGACAGAGGATCAAAATGTCACATCTGTCTTGATCATATTGATAATTTGGATAGCTTGAAAGCTTGTCACAAGGATATTGGAGAAGAGTGTTTCCTAATGGATATAAAGCATCCATCTAAGGTTGTTGAAGTATTTCCTAATGTATCATCGGCCAATTCTACCTCACGTCATAAGTCTAGGGTCCTAATAGGCGGATACAACGGCTTACAACAATTATTGTCCATAATAGACTTATCTGCGTCAGAATTAACAAATTCCCGCATAACTTCATTGATAAGGAAAGGTACCTGTTATGTCATCATCATTTTGTACCATCTCTAGGGCGTTCATATGAAGGACTCACGCGTTTGTTTTCTTGGCCTCTTCAGGCTTCTTCTGATTCCTAGGGCAATTAGTCTTGATATGCCACTTCTCGTTGCAACCATAACAGGTTGCATCTTTCAACTTCTTGCAATCCAAGGTTTTATGTTCCTTAGACTTCCAGATTCCACAGGGTAGAGGCTGAGATTCAAATCTGCATTTCCCAAGGTGGTATTTCTTACAGGTTTTGCACCTGGTCTTTTCACCCGACTGCTGGTTGCCTTTCTTAGACCCGGAACTCTTCTGATGATCAGAGTTCCCATTTTTCTTCTTAACGGAGTGATAAGAATTCTCATCCTCCCTTTTTTGCTTTCCTTCATCAGAAGCTTTGGCAGCCTTGTTTCTGACTACATCGAGTGTGAGAGATAGCGACAGATCTGCTGCTGACCTGAATGTAGTAGGTCTCGATGCTTTCACGCTTGCCTTGATTTCTGGGGCTAGACCTCCAATAAAGCGAGCTATACGCTTTGGTTCCGGTGTGATCAAGTACGGAACCAATCGAGACATGGTATTGACACTTGTAAGATATGTCTGACAATCTAGGTTCTTCATGACCAATGTCAAGAAATCAGTCTCGATTTTCTCAACTTCATGTTGAGGACAGTAATTTTCTTTGATAAGAGCAGCAAACTGATCCCATGTCAGATTATATAACGGGATCTTCCCAGTAGCTTGGATTAGTGACCTCCACCAAGCTAGAGCTTCTCCTTTAAAAGATTGTGAAACAAACTTCACAATGTCTTGCTCTGCACATCCACTAATATCAACAACGGTGTCCATCTCATCGAGCCATGTCATGCAGTCGATGGCTCCTTTTTCTCTTGTAAAGTCTCTGGGCTTGCAGGAGACAAAATATTTATATGAACAGGTTTTAACATGTGGCTCTTGGTTAAACACAACCTGTCTAGACGGAACACTCCTCTGATTTGACGATTTATGAACATCGTCCTCCCTTGACTCGTGTGATTTAGAAGGGGGCTTACTACGAGCCACAGATAGAGTCTTAGAGTGTGTATCACTTGATTCATCATTGTCTGTCGAGAGCTCGTGTAACGGCATTATCTATTAATGCCTGCAGTTCCGCACCAGTTATACTAACTCTCGGAGCATCATTATTCTCCCTCGGGTGGCTGTTAACCTCATCTGATCCAGCCATGTAGCTTGATTGCTACATACATATTGACAATGATTTATTCAAAGGTTATTATGGAATTATCATTTTTGACGATTCATCAACCATGGTAGTATAAACCATATTGGTTAATTTGTTAATTATATTAGTATTTTCATTATAATTTATCCTAGTATATAAACATTAAGGATATTAAAGTGGCACAACATGCCTAATCACAAGGACAAATTTTAAATTTATAAGCCACGATTTTTAGGGAATCGAGGCATTAAGGTTTGAACAGAGTTCATTACCTTTCCTTGACAGGGAGTCTATTTTGGAACCATCATCTTCGATGATTCATTAACCTGGCCATACTTGGTTAATTTGATAATCAGGATTATTTTATTTTTTCATTATAATTAATCCAGCTAGAAGCTATTAAGGATATTGAAATGGCACAAAAGGCCTTGTCACGAGGACAATTTTGGATTTATAAGCCATGATCTTATAGGATTGAGGCATTAAGGTTTGAACGTAGTTCATTACCTTTCTTGACAGAGAGTCAAAGACTACAACTGTCTTTTATCTTTTAGGGCAATAGATATGGCCCATAGGCATTTCATCACTTTAGGGATGTTTATGATATGATCATCTTATCTGATGATATTAGTCAAGATCGCATTGATCATACAGACTATTGTGCTTGGACGTAGTCCAATATCTTTAGACAGGGGGTCAAAGACCACCTCTATCATTGTCTTATCGGACAATAAGTCTAGCCCGTAGGCACTTCATCACTAATGGATGTTTATAATTTGATCATCTTTATTTGATGATTTAAGCCATGATTTCTAAATCACTAGGCTAGATAAGGGGTTGGAAATTCCCGATATAAAGATGACAAGTGTGATTTTATCGCATCACTGTTGTCAGGAGTGTTAACATGTTTTCAGATGTTAACAAGAATCTGAATCTCTTTTAAACAGGTTTTACCATCATAGCTAGGTCTTAAATGACATTCAAGCTAGGTTATACCCCTTTAAGATTCTTTTTAACATATATTGGCAGATCAATTGCGAAAAAGGAATAAAAATTTAATTTATTTCCTATATTATATTCATGTATAATGATAAAATGAAATTTGGATGAAATATTCCAATGATTTTAAAAGAAGCACAGAATTGCCCCAAACTGGACTTGAAAGAAATAATGTTGTCCATGAAGGGACTAGAAGATATATATGTCCTTCTAAGGACTACTAAGGAAACGAACTTCAGTAAAAGGAGTTTCTTCTTCACTTATTTCTGAATGTTTTCTCCTTGGTTGCACGTTAATCCTAGTCGTAGTACTAAGCTCGGCCTTCCCTAGGCTTCAAATGGGGAGAATTTCCATTATGGCTTCTTTGCTTGGCGATATATTAAAATATATAAAGTTGTAAGCAATAATCCTCCGAATGGAGACGAGAGTATTCCTATGTTAAGTCTAGACTCAGAAGGTCAAGGAATGTGCTACTGTGTCATTGAGATTAAACACAAAAAGGCTAGTGTTTAATTCACTTAATGTTGGCTCTGATACCAACCTTTCACGCCCCGATATTTCCACGTATTACCGGTGGGCCCGGTGGGGAGTATCGTGACGTAGTCGATATCATCATAGTCAAACAACACAATTTTAAATGCATAGCGGAAGCAAAAGATAAATATATTACAAACCGATTCAAAAGTAACATCAATTATTACAACGGATTGTAAGATGGATCCACAGGCGGATCTTAAAACATAAACACTGTTCAACAAACTTTAGACGCCTAGAACTTGCAAGATTCCCTATTAACGCCCTGAGCTTCCAGCCAATTACGTTCAATACCTGTCACTTAACCTTTTTGGAAAATACGTCAGTTTACACTGGTAAATACAATTAACAGACTCATTTTAAAAAGAGTTTAAGAAAATTGATTTAGATGCACCAGGCACAAAAATATCTTTTATAACTTGGGACAATTATATAAAAGTAATCTTGTATACAGATTTACATGTTCGTTATACATTAAGGGCCCGATGTTAGAAACTGAGTCAAGATTAACAGACACGCCACAAGTATAGGCCCACAAGAGAGTGGGATACCGTTTCCCTTATGCGACTGTCAGGTGTATGCCTACACCCCATGCTTAAGACGTGGCCATTTTATTATAATGATGCCAAGGATATACAGGACATGGTCATTATTAACCCCTAAAGGTTTTTATTTCAAACAATACAGATTAAAACGGGTTACCTCAATAATTTAATCACAATAGGATTAAACATTCAATACCCGACCAAGCGGTATTATTATAATACCGTATCCCAAGCCCGTATAGGGAAAATAAGTTAAAAGTATTTACCTGAGCTAGCAATGCAATTTATACTCAGCCGTATATTCTAATCAGCAAGCACAAGTACTTCTAGTGGGGCTCTTAATCTGGAACGAAGGTTTTATTAACCTATTAGATTCGTAACGGGTCGTATTTAAGTCGTAACTTAGACCGGTTAGTTTTAAGGAAAGGTTTACGGTTCAAAACGCATGATTAAGCGAAGACCGGAATAGAATGTGATTTAGACCCGACAAGTTTGGAGACTTGTATAATATGGGTAAACTAAACACATTCTGGATTTTGAGGCAAAAATGATTAGGTTTGACCCGTTTTGGTTAATTTATACAAACTAGTTACATATACCGATCCGAATGCGAAATATGCGTAACGGGTAACCATAAGAGTCATATACATGTTTCCTAAGCTAATATGCCTTAAACATGTTGTGATATCAGTAAGATACCTTCCGTTATGCCCAAAACGAATTTAAAACCGATTTATGCCCCGTAGGGGTATTTTGGTCATTTAAAAGGTTATAAAAGAGGTTTAATATGAATCTGAGTTTCAGATCTGATTTAATCAGTAAAATACTTAATTTAATAAGTTATATCAGTAGGGTATTACACATATGTGAATTTTATCATTTATAACCAAACTATGCACCGAAGGAGCATTTTGGTAATTTCACATAAGGTTTAAAGGTCAAATTTGGAAACCTGAGTTTAAAACTTTTGCTTACTGTTAAAGTATATATATTTACTAAAAATATCAGTAGGTATCAAGTGTTATACATTTAAAATAGTTTTTATACATACTATGCGTTTAAAACGCGTGAAAAGGCGATTTCCGGGTTTTTAAAGAAAAGCTGGTATTTTTATCATCTCAGAAAGCTTAAATTATTTTATTTATCATATAAAATCAGTTGCAAAAGGTTTGGGGTCAAAAGGGCATAATGGTCAATAATTAAGCATATAACGGAAACATGCAATGAATAGGATAACTAAGGATCCAAGTTGTATAACCTCAGAGGGTTACACTAACCTATAACCTGGTCCTAAAGGAACCCTAAGGCATATCTAAACTGTGACACTCTAGGTTTTCCCGAGCAAACACCTTGTAATCACTTAGCGTATATGTATGTTATTATTAAATGGAAGTTATTATTCCTCTGTGCTATATGTCGATAACGTGTATGTAATATATATGTGTGTGTGTGTAAGGATACTTGTGAACCGAGCTAGCTCCCGGAGCAGCGCCTATAGCTCGTGCACCTTATCGATTAGCCCCCGCGGAGCTCAAGGAGCTTTCTACTCAACTACAAGAACTTTTGGACAAAGGTTTTATCCGTCCTAGTTCATCACCCTGGGGAGCCCCAGTGCTCTTCGTCAAAAAGAAAGATGGCTCATACCGAATGTGCATTGACTACCGCGAACTTAACAAGGTTACCATCAAGAATCGTTATCCACTTCCCCGTATCGACGACCTGTTCGACCAGCTGCAAGGGTCAAGCTATTATTCCAAGATCGATCTGCGATCGGGTTATCACCAGCTGAGAGTCCGCGATGAGGACATCTCTAAGCCTGCTTTCAGAACCCGCTATGGTCACTACGAATTCCTTGTTATGCCTTTCGGAATGACCAACGCACCTGCAATCTTCATGGATCTCATGAACCGAGTATGCAAACCCTACCTCGATAAGTTCGTAATTGTGTTTATCGACGGCATCCTAATCTACTCGAAGAGCCAAGAGGAGCATGAACAACACCTACGTTTTATTCTCGAACTCCTTCGCAATGAACAACTGTACGCCAAATTCTCGAAATGTGATTTCTGGCTTAGAGAAGTCCATTTCCTTGGACACATCGTCAATCAGGAAGGGATTCATGTTGACCCTGCTAAGATTGAGTCCATTAAGAATTGGCCTGTGCCTAAGACTCCGACCGAAGTTCGCCAATTCTTGGGATTGGCGGGATACTATCGAAGATTTATCAAGGGATTCTCTAAGATCGCTCAACCACTTACGACACTCACTCAGAAGGGTGTTGCTTACAAATGGAGTGATGCTCAGGAATCTGCCTTCCAGGAACTAAAGAAGAACCTTTGTAGTGCTCCTATCCTCTCCTTACCCGAAGGTACCGACGACTTCGTCGTTTACTGCGACGCTTCTATTCAAGGACTTGGCTGCGTATTGATGCAACGCGAGAAAGTTATCGCTTACGCCTCGCGACAACTCAAGGTCCACGAACGGAACTATACGACGCATGACTTAGAATTTGGAGCTGTGGTCTTCGCGCTCAAGCTTTGGAGACACTACTTGTACGGCACCAAGTGCACGATTTACACTGATCACAAGAGTCTCCAGCACATAATGGGACAAAAGGAGTTGAATATGCGGCAACGCCGATGGGTCGAACTCCTAAATGACTACGAGTGTGCAATTAAATATCATCCAGGCAAGGCTAATGTGGTAGCCGATGCCCTCAGCAGAAAGGAGACCAAACCCAAGCGTGTTCGTGCCTTACAGCTCACTATCCACTCGAACCTCCCTAACCAGATTCGAAATGCTCAGGTTGAAGCATTGAAAGCCGAGAACATCAGGGCCGAGTCCCTACGAGGATCGAGACAACGATTGGAACAAAAAGAAGACGGTGCTTACTACGTGGCCGGACGCATATGGGTTCCGCTTTATGGGAATTTACGTGACCTGGTGATGGATGAAGCCCACAAGTCCCGTTACTCAGTACATCCGGGTTCAGACAAGATGTACCACGACTTGAGGGCTACCTATTGGTGGCCTGGCATGAAAGCCCACATAGCAACCTATGTCAGGAAATGTCTGACTTGTGCAAGGGTCAAGGCTGAGTATCAGAAACCATCAGGCCTACTCCAACAGCCAGAGATTCCGCAATGGAAATGGGAGCAGATTTCCATGGATTTTGTTACTGGCCTGCCTAGGTCTCAGCGTGGAAATGACACCATTTGGGTGATAGTGGATGGCTTAACTAAGTCTGCACACTTCTTGGCTATTAAAGAAACAGACAAGTTCTCTACCCTAGCAGAGGTATACTTAAAAGAAGTGGTCTCGAAGCACGGAGTGCCTACCTCTATTATTTCTGATCGAGACGCGCGTTTTACTTCTGAGTTGTGGCAAGCCATGCACAAATCTTTTGGCTCACGTTTAGACATGAGCACCGCTTATCACCCGCAAACGGATGGGCAGTCTGAACGCACCATCCAAACCCTCGAAGACATGCTTAGGGCATGTGTGATCGATTTTGGCAAGAATTGGGAGAAGCACCTACCGTTGGTGGAATTCTCCTACAACAACAGCTACCACACCAGCATTCAGGCAGCACCCTTTGAGGCATTGTACGGCCGTAAATGTCGATCGCCTCTCTGCTGGGCTGAGGTTGGTGACAGCCAGATCACAGGCCCGGAACATGTAGTCGACACCACAGAAAAGATTGCCCAGATTAGGCAACGCATGGCGGCAGCTCGTGACCGTCAAAAGTACTACGCTGATAAAGATAGGAAACCGCAAGAGTTCCAGGTTGGTGAACGGGCTCTACTTAAGGTCTCACCCTGGAAGGGTGTGGTTCGTTTTGGAAAACGGGGCAAGCTTAATCCAAGATATGTCGGACCCTTTGAAGTTACCGAAAAGGTCGGCACGGCCGCTTACAGATTGAATCTGCCTGAAGAACTGAGTGCTGTGCACAACGTCTTCCACGTATCTAATCTGAAGAAGTGTCTATCAGACGAAACACTCGTCATTCCTTACAAGGAACTTACTATTGACGAACGGCTACACTTTACTGAGGAACCGATTGAGATCACAGACCGTGAAATCAAAACCCTCAAACGTAGCCAGATACCTCTCGTACGAGTTCGTTGGAACTCACGCCGTGGCCCAGAGTTTACCTGGGAGCGGGAAGACCAGATGAAGCGCAAGTATCCCCAGCTGTTCCCAAATGAAACCCCCAGCACTGAAGCTACAACTGAATTTCGGGACGAAATTCCAAACTAACGGGGGGATGATGTGACATCCCGTTGAAACGTTCGTATTTACACTAGCTTGTCAGTGGCTGCCTTAACTTTCGGGACGAAAGTTCTTAAAACTTGGGGATAATGTGACACTCTAGGTTTTCCCGAGCAAACACCTTGTAATCACTTAGCGTATATGTATGTTATTATTAAATGGAAGTTATTATTCCTCTGTGCTATATGTCGATAACGTGTATGTAATATATATGTGTGTGTGTGTAAGGATACTTGTGAACCGAAACCATGACTCGAGGCCACCCGGTCTCGAGTAAACGGTGTAACAATGGGCCGGTTGGGCCGTAACCTTAGCCCACCCGAAACCTCCTATTTAAACCTAAAACCCTCACACACACTCCTCTTTTACACTCTCCCACTTCATCCTCACTCACTCTCTCTAGAAAACCCTAGCAATCAAGCTCACCAAATCTCTCTTGCTCTCTCTCGGATTCAAACCGGAAGCATCAAGGTATCCGGATCGGCTCGGGATCATCGCATCGGACACTCCTTTCTTCGCCTCATACACTCATTCACAACCAAAACAAGTTCCGGTTAGTGTCTCACATTGCTAGATATTGTGATGCTTGGTTGATAAATGATATGCATGCCTAGTTTAAATGTCTCTTTGTATGATTTGCATGATTTAGTTGGTTAGAAATGACTAAATGATATAGATAATTGTTTTGAACCAAGGATTGTATGTTAAAGGTTGTACACAAATCTGTTTTGGTAAATGATAATCATGAGTGTTAGCTATGTGTTGATTTAGATGAATGATAAAGAATGAATATTAGCCATGTTGATGATGATTATGTGCTAAAGCTAGGGCCGGAGATGATGCCTACATTATGTTTTGACTTAGGATGAATATAAGATGAATATATGATGAATATGTGTTAAATATGCATGAATATTTGATGAACTATTTGAATGTTGATATGAATATTCGAAAACAGAAGGTTTGATCCATTTTCATTTGATATTAGACAAAGAAACATGTTATTGCAATATGGTTGGTTAGTACAAAATCTCATGAAAACAGAATTCTATTGGATAGTACGATCGGACAGGTTCTAGAAGGATTCTTGTGCACGTATCCAAGGTTGCGACTCGAAACCCCCGGTTGCGACTCGCAACCAAAACATAACAACTCGAGACTACGACGGTTGCGACTCGAAACCCCCGGTTGCGACTCGCAACCAAAACATGACAACTCGAGATCGCCCGGTTGCGACTCGTAACCAAAACATGACAACTCGAGACCACGGCGGTTGCGACTCGTAACCAAAACATGACAAGCCGAAACCTCCGGTTGCGACTCGAAACTGTGTGTTCTCGAGTCGAGACCTCCTGGTCTCGACTGGGCTGCTTGTCTCCGTTATTGGGCCCAAAATGTGTGGACTGTGCATACCGTTCTATTTGGTTTCTGTGATGCTGTTAACTGTTAATGTGATCTGATAGGCCCAATGACACTTATGATTTGTATGATAGTTGTTGATGTTCACTGTTTAACTGCTTCGTATCAGAATAGGCCGATAACTTGCTGGATGATCATGTGTTATGTATGATATGTGTTAGTTATGTGTAGATTATACGTGAATACTTGTACCCCAACTTGACCTATATTGGTAACCATGCTAGGACGTGGTGACCAACGTGATTGACCAAGTAAACGACCTGCCGAGCAACCCAAGGTGAGTTCACAACTAATAAAGCATGCGTTCCCGGTGGTTGGGAAACGGAAACTTAAGCAACGCCATCCCCTCGTAAGGGATACAAACCTACTTCTCTCCCCTTAAATGGGACTTTTAGTTAATTACTGTTTATACTGGATGCAACAAGCAACACTAAACAAAACTCTATCACTCAAGTCCTCACTTCTTAATACCGATTAGTCGCCGGGGTCAGGCGAACGGGTTATTAGTTGATAGCGCTATTTAGGTCTCACCAACCTCACACCGTGCCCGCGTATGGGATCGGGCGTGAACTAATGTACTCTGGCAACCGTCAATGATGATAGAACATTGACAAACGGGGCACTCTACGGAAACGTACGGATGAATAGTATTCGGTATTGTAAAAACAGTTTAGTCGCTTACTTGTGGGGTAGCTCCCCCTCGCATGTATAAACGGATTAATTAACTGGTGAAACAAGTTTTTGGAAATTAAAACTGGCAACTCGTGAACTCGCCAACAATCTTTGTTGATACCTTACTGCATGCTTTGCAGGTACCCAGTGACTCAGGAGCTTGCAGCTTGGGAAGTGTAGTGGTCGTCAAAACCCGCGTGTTGGGTTCTAAATAACCTGAACTATGAACTTTGTTTAAACTGTTTTGCCTATGCTTCCGCTATTTACTTAAACTGTTATTTGAACCTAACTATCGAACTTTAAACTATGATGCTTACTAACTGTTAAGGTTGGTGATCATCTTTATTATTATCCAAATACTCAGTATAATTGGTGGCTGGATCCTGGTCAGTCACGCCTCCAAGCGGTAGTACTCCGCATGTGGATTTTGGGGGTGTGACAGATTGGTATCAGAGCCATTGGTTATAGTGAACTTGGTTTTAAAAAGGAAAGTCTTTTTGAGAAAAAAAAAAACCAGACTATAACCCGTGACTCGTGACGACACTACACTCCAAGGGCAAGACTCGACATACTAGACCTCGTAGCTCGGACTTGTGTTTACTTGCTTGTTTATCTTATATTGACTACTCTACTATACATACTAGTGTGCCTAATTAGATAGATACACATTTCTCTTCTACCTCATTCTCGCTACGTTACAACATTACACTCATACTGTGTTTTCTGGCTATGAAGACAATGAGTGGACGCGGAAGAGGAAGCGTTAACATGACTCAGGCTCAATTCGCTAACTTGCTCAACACGATGGCTACAGCTTTCGCAGCTCACCCTGGAGGTAAACTCGTTGCTATAGGATGTTTAGATCCTACCCCCACATCGTCTTTTCACCTCTAAAAACCTATTCGCTCCATTTCTCACAACAGGACAGCCTGCGCAACCACGTGTTTGTACTTTCAAAACCTTCATGGATGGCAAGCCTCTCCCTTTCAACGGCACTGAGGGTGCCATAGGCCTTCTGCATTGGATTGAAAAGGCCGAAGCTGTCTTTGCCGTCTGCGAGTGTCCCCCTGCTAACTGGGTTAAGTACGCAACTGGTACGCTTGAAGGGAACGCGCTTTCATGGTGGAAAGCACAGATTCAGATGCTTGGTCTGGAAACTGCTAATGCTACGGCATGGGAAGATTTCAAGGACATGATCAAAGAGGAGTACTGTCACAGGGATGACATCCACAAACTCGAGAACGAGTACTATGCGCTCAAGATGGTCGGATCAGAGATTGAGACCTACACTAAGCAGTCCAACGACTATGCTGCACTTTGCCCAAACATGTCCCAACCTATGTATCGAAGGGTCGAATTGTACATCAAAGGCTTGGTCCCAGAAATCCGGAGCCATGTGACCTCGGCCAACCTCAACACCATACAGCCCGTGGTTCGTCTTGCTCACAAACTCACCAATCACGCTGTGGAAGAGGGCAAGCTGCCCAAGAGGATCGGTGCTACTGCTGGAACTTCTGGCGATAACAAGCGAAAGTGGGATGGAAGTCAGGGAAAGGATGCTAACCCCACTCAGGCCCCAGTTCAACAAAGGAAGACTGAAAGCAACAAGGGCCCTCAGCAACAGGGTGGCTATCGAGGAAACCACCCTAAGTGTAACAAATGTAACCGACATCACAGTGGGCCATGTGGAAAAGGTCAGTGTTAGCGATGCAACAAGATGGGGCACGAAGCCAAAGACTGCCGAAGCCAGTTCCCAGCTAGGCAGAATCAGCAACAACCACAGCAACAGCAGCAACAAGGAAACAACCGTGGATGCTTCAAGTGTGGAGCAACGGGGCACATGCGAAAGGATTGCCCTGAACTGAATCAAAACAACAACAATCAGGGTGCTGGGAACAATAACAACAATACTGGAAATGGTGCTAGAGGAAAAGCTTTTGTGATTGGAGCTGGGGAAGCAAGGAATGACCCCAACGTTGTAGCGGGTAAGTTCCTACTTAATGATCGTTATGTTTTCATGCTATTTGATTCCGGAGCAGATGCTAGTTATGTATCCCTACGTATTAGTAAGAAACTTAAGCTCACTCTTACGCCGCTAAGCTCTAAGCACACCGTTGAAATAGCTAATGGTAGAAACCTCGAGGCCTCACAAATAATTCGTAACTGCAAATTAGAGTTGTCTGGTCAAACCTTCTGTATCGATCTCTTCCCCATCATTCTTGGAAGCTTCGACGTCATCATTGGTATGGATTGGTTATCCAAACATCGAGCTGAAATCCTCTGCCAAGAGAAAGCTATTCGTATTCCCCGTCCCCCTGGCAAACCTCTTATAGTTCAAGGCGACAAGAGCGGAGAAGTCACGGGCATCATTTCATTCTTGAAGGCCCAGAAGTGTCTACGAAAAGGGCACACCGCTATCTTAGCACTCGTTGCCGACACACAGAAAATGGAAAACAGGATTGAAGATTTTCCAGTTGTACGTGACTATCCCGAGGTATTCCCGGAAGAACTACCTGGACTCCCTCCTCACCGTCAGGTCGAATTTCAAATCGAGCTAGCTCCCGGAGCAGCGCCTATAGCTCGTGCACCTTATCGATTAGCCCCCGCGGAGCTCAAGGAGCTTTCTACTCAACTACAAGAACTTTTGGACAAAGGTTTTATCCGTCCTAGTTCATCACCCTGGGGAGCCCCAGTGCTCTTCGTCAAAAAGAAAGATGGCTCATACCGAATGTGAATTGACTACCGCGAACTTAACAAGGTTACCATCAAGAATCGTTATCCACTTCCCCGTATCGACGACCTGTTCGACCAGCTGCAAGGGTCAAGCTATTATTCCAAGATCGATCTGCGATCGGGTTATCACCAGCTGAGAGTCCGCGATGAGGACATCTCTAAGACTGCTTTCAGAACCCGCTATGGTCACTACGAATTCCTTGTTATGCCTTTCGGAATGACCAACGCACCTGCAATCTTCATGGATCTCATGAACCGAGTATGCAAACCCTACCTCGATAAGTTCGTAATTGTGTTTATCGACGACATCCTAATCTACTCGAAGAGCCAAGAGGAGCATGAACAACACCTACGTTTTATTCTCGAACTCCTTCGCAATGAACAACTGTACGCCAAATTCTCGAAATGTGATTTCTGGCTTAGAGAAGTCCATTTCCTTGGACACATCGTCAATCAGGAAGGGATTCATGTTGACCCTGCTAAGATTGAGTCCATTAAGAATTGGCCTGTGCCTAAGACTCCGACCGAAGTTCGCCAATTCTTGGGATTGGCGGGATACTATCGAAGATTTATCAAGGGATTCTCTAAGATCGCTCAACCACTTACGACACTCACTCAGAAGGGTGTTGCTTACAAATGGAGTGATGCTCAGGAATCTGCCTTCCAGGAACTAAAGAAGAACCTTTGTAGTGCTCCTATCCTCTCCTTACCCGAAGGTACCGACGACTTCGTCGTTTACTGCGACGCTTCTATTCAAGGACTTGGCTGCGTATTGATGCAACGCGAGAAAGTTATCGCTTACGCCTCGCGACAACTCAAGGTCCACGAACGGAACTATACGACGCATGACTTAGAATTTGGAGCTGTGGTCTTCGCGCTCAAGCTTTGGAGACACTACTTGTACGGCACCAAGTGCACGATTTACACTGATCACAAGAGTCTCCAGCACATAATGGGACAAAAGGAGTTGAATATGCGGCAACGCCGATGGGTCGAACTCCTAAATGACTACGAGTGTGCAATTAAATATCATCCAGGCAAGGCTAATGTGGTAGCCGATGCCCTCAGCAGAAAGGAGACCAAACCCAAGCGTGTTCGTGCCTTACAGCTCACTATCCACTCGAACCTCCCTAACCAGATTCGAAATGCTCAGGTTGAAGCATTGAAAGCCGAGAACATCAGGGCCGAGTCCCTACGAGGATCGAGACAACGATTGGAACAAAAAGAAGACGGTGCTTACTACGTGGCCGGACGCATATGGGTTCCGCTTTATGGGAATTTACGTGACCTGGTGATGGATGAAGCCCACAAGTCCCGTTACTCAGTACATCCGGGTTCAGACAAGATGTACCACGACTTGAGGGCTACCTATTGGTGGCATGGCATGAAAGCCCACATAGCAACCTATGTCAGGAAATGTCTGACTTGTGCAAGGGTCAAGGCTGAGTATCAGAAACCATCAGGCCTACTCCAACAGCCAGAGATTCCGCAATGGAAATGGGAGCAGATTTCCATGGATTTTGTTACTGGCCTGCCTAGGTCTCAGCGTGGAAATGACACCATTTGGGTGATAGTGGATGGCTTAACTAAGTCTGCACACTTCTTGGCTATTAAAGAAACAGACAAGTTCTCTACCCTAGCAGAGGTATACTTAAAAGAAGTGGTCTCGAAGCACGGAGTGCCTACCTCTATTATTTCTGATCGAGACGCGCGTTTTACTTCTGAGTTGTGGCAAGCCATGCACAAATCTTTTGGCTCACGTTTAGACATGAGCACCGCTTATCACCCGCAAACGGATGGGCAGTCTGAACGCACCATCCAAACCCTCGAAGACATGCTTAGGGCATGTGTGATCGATTTTGGCAAGAATTGGGAGAAGCACCTACCGTTGGTGGAATTCTCCTACAACAACAGCTACCACACCAGCATTCAGGCAGCACCCTTTGAGGCATTGTACGGCCGTAAATGTCGATCGCCTCTCTGCTGGGCTGAGGTTGGTGACAGCCAGATCACAGGCCCGGAACATGTAGTCGACACCACAGAAAAGATTGCCCAGATTAGGCAACGCATGGCGGCAGCTCGTGACCGTCAAAAGTACTACGCTGATAAAGATAGGAAACCGCAAGAGTTCCAGGTTGGTGAACGGGCTCTACTTAAGGTCTCACCCTGGAAGGGTGTGGTTCGTTTTGGAAAACGGGGCAAGCTTAATCCAAGATATGTCGGACCCTTTGAAGTTACCGAAAAGGTCGGCACGGCCGCTTACAGATTGAATCTGCCTGAAGAACTGAGTGCTGTGCACAACGTCTTCCACGTATCTAATCTGAAGAAGTGTCTATCAGACGAAACACTCGTCATTCCTTACAAGGAACTTACTATTGACGAACGGCTACACTTTACTGAGGAACCGATTGAGATCACAGACCGTGAAATCAAAACCCTCAAACGTAGCCAGATACCTCTCGTACGAGTTCGTTGGAACTCACGCCGTGGCCCAGAGTTTACCTGGGAGCGGGAAGACCAGATGAAGCGCAAGTATCCCCAGCTGTTCCCAAATGAAACCCCCAGCACTGAAGCTACAACTGAATTTCGGGACGAAATTCCAAACTAACGGGGGGATGATGTGACATCCCGTTGAAACGTTCGTATTTACACTAGCTTGTCAGTGGCTGCCTTAACTTTCGGGACGAAAGTTCTTAAAACTTGGGGATAATGTGACACTCTAGGTTTTCCCGAGCAAACACCTTGTAATCACTTAGCGTATATGTATGTTATTATTAAATGGAAGTTATTATTCCTCTGTGCTATATGTCGATAACGTGTATGTAATATATATGTGTGTGTGTGTAAGGATACTTGTGAACCGAAACCATGACTCGAGGCCACCCGGTCTCGAGTAAACGGTGTAACAATGGGCCGGTTGGGCCGTAACCTTAGCCCACCCGAAACCTCCTATTTAAACCTAAAACCCTCACACACACTCCTCTTTTACACTCTCCCACTTCATCCTCACTCACTCTCTCTAGAAAACCCTAGCAATCAAGCTCACCAAATCTCTCTTGCTCTCTCTCGGATTCAAACCGGAAGCATCAAGGTATCCGGATCGGCTCGGGATCATCGCATCGGACACTCCTTTCTTCGCCTCATACACTCATTCACAACCAAAACAAGTTCCGGTTAGTGTCTCACATTGCTAGATATTGTGATGCTTGGTTGATAAATGATATGCATGCCTAGTTTAAATGTCTCTTTGTATGATTTGCATGATTTAGTTGGTTAGAAATGACTAAATGATATAGATAATTGTTTTGAACCAAGGATTGTATGTTAAAGGTTGTACACAAATCTGTTTTGGTAAATGATAATCAGGAGTGTTAGCTATGTGTTGATTTAGATGAATGATAAAGAATGAATATTAGCCATGTTGATGATGATTATGTGCTAAAGCTAGGGCCGGAGATGATGCCTACATTATGTTTTGACTTAGGATGAATATAAGATGAATATATGATGAATATGTGTTAAATATGCATGAATATTTGATGAACTATTTGAATGTTGATATGAATATTCGAAAACAGAAGGTTTGATCCATTTTCATTTGATATTAGACAAAGAAACATGTTATTGCAATATGGTTGGTTAGTACAAAATCTCATGAAAACAGAATTCTATTGGATAGTACGATCGGACAGGTTCTAGAAGGATTCTTGTGCACGTATCCAAGGTTGCGACTCGAAACCCCCGGTTGCGACTCGCAACCAAAACATAACAACTCGAGACTACGACGGTTGCGACTCGAAACCCCCGGTTGCGACTCGCAACCAAAACATGACAACTCGAGACCGCCCGGTTGCGACTCGTAACCAAAACATGATAACTCGAGACCACGGCGGTTGCGACTCGTAACCAAAACATGACAAGCCGAAACCTCCGGTTGCGACTCGAAACTGTGTGTTCTCGAGTCGAGACCTCCTGGTCTCGACTGGGCTGCTTGTCTCCGTTATTGGGCCCAAAATGTGTGGACTGTGCATACCGTTCTATTTGGTTTCTGTGATGCTGTTAACTGTTAATGTGATCTGATAGGCCCAATGACACTTATGATTTGTATGATAGTTGTTGATGTTCACTGTTTAACTGCTTCGTATCAGAATAGGCCGATAACTTGCTGGATGATCATGTGTTATGTATGATATGTGTTAGTTATGTGTAGATTATACGTGAATACTTGTACCCCAACTTGACCTATATTGGTAACCATGCTAGGACGTGGTGACCAACGTGATTGACCAAGTAAACGACCTGCCGAGCAACCCAAGGTGAGTTCACAACTAATAAAGCATGCGTTCCCGGTGGTTGGGAAACGGAAACTTAAGCAACGCCATCCCCTCGTAAGGGATACAAACCTACTTCTCTCCCCTTAAATGGGACTTTTAGTTAATTACTGTTTATACTGGATGCAACAAGCAACACTAAACAAAACTCTATCACTCAAGTCCTCACTTCTTAATACCGATTAGTCGCCGGGGTCAGGCGAACGGGTTATTAGTTGATAGCGCTATTTAGGTCTCACCAACCTCACACCGTGCCCGCGTATGGGATCGGGCGTGAACTAATGTACTCTGGCAACCGTCAATGATGATAGAACATTGACAAACGGGGCACTCTACGGAAACGTACGGATGAATAGTATTCGGTATTGTAAAAACAGTTTAGTCGCTTACTTGTGGGGTAGCTCCCCCTCGCATGTATAAACGGATTAATTAACTGGTGAAACAAGTTTTTGGAAATTAAAACTGGCAACTCGTGAACTCGCCAACAATCTTTGTTGATACCTTACTGCATGCTTTGCAGGTACCCAGTGACTCAGGAGCTTGCAGCTTGGGAAGTGTAGTGGTCGTCAAAACCCGCGTGTTGGGTTCTAAATAACCTGAACTATGAACTTTGTTTAAACTGTTTTGCCTATGCTTCCGCTATTTACTTAAACTGTTATTTGAACCTAACTATCGAACTTTAAACTATGATGCTTACTAACTGTTAAGGTTGGTGATCATCTTTATTATTATCCAAATACTCAGTATAATTGGTGGCTGGATCCTGGTCAGTCACGCCTCCAAGCGGTAGTACTCCGCATGTGGATTTTGGGGGTGTGACAGATAAGCTAAATCGGGTCAGAAGTGAAAGTCAAAGCAAAAGTCAACTTTTGCGACTTTCGGTTCCAAACCGAGCCTATACTTAGAATTGTCGGGTTGAACATGCTTAGACATGTTCAACTAATAATTACCAAGTTATTAAAGTGAGAAAACTGATTTTTATGACTTCTATATTAATAGTTATGAATTTTATTTAAAACAACCCGTTTGACTTTTATTTGACCCGACAATTAAACTAAGTAAATGTGGTAATTAGGAGGTGCCCTTTTGAGGGTTTAACACCTACTAATTACGGTCACGTAGCCATGTTCATTACGAACAATGGCTCAACCATTTAAAAGTCAAAGCGTTCATCAAAACACTTGACTTTTCGGCTATAACGCTAGAAATTTAAACTAAGCACGAAAGGACACTTACAAAGGGTCCAAGCAAGGAGGGTTGATCCTAAATTCTCAGGTATGAAGAGCAAAGTCTCCAACTTAGAGAATTCAAGATCAAGGTGTGAGTTTGGGGAAAGTTAAGGTGAGTATTTATAGGTTTTTCGGAACCGTTAATATCGTTTCTTGATTCCCGTGCTCTAATCTCAGCCATACACCTCATGCCCATGGTTTTGTAAAACCATTGGAGCCCCTAGTATTGCCCAAAACCATGTGCAAGTGAGATATGAGTTGGAATTGGCTGGAAACAGGTTGGAAACAGCTTTCTGCTGATCTGGGACTTGCTTACGGACCGTAAGACCCAGAACCATACGGTCCGTAAGGGCCTTGCAGGTCTGATACTTTCATATTTTGGCAGAACAGGCCCCTGTGCATCCAAACTTGCTATTTGATGCATTTTTGACATGTTTAAGCCCCGTTAACCCCATTTCAAAGCTCTAAAATGAAGTTAAAGTATAGGGAACTTAAAATGTGCTCAAAAATATCTTGGATGTCGGTTCGTTTGGTCATACGGTTACGTTATTCGGTTAATTACGACGGAAGTCGTAACGGACGCGAAAACGATCCAAATTGTGAAGCGAATGAAGTTTTTCTAAGGCCAAACACTAAAATAAAATATTTTAGTGCTTACATAAATTTTTGGATATCCAGATGTATTCAGAATGTAAGTTATACGTGAAAATGTAAACTTGTGTACTTTTTGACGCTTTTAGTCCCGGTTGACCAAATAAGTTTATTTTTGCGCACCAAACACCTCTAAGCCTATTTCTAAGCTATGTAAAGGATATTTAGGACATGTTTAACTTATGATCATATTCCGGAAGGTTCGATACTATACGAATCGATAGACTTTTGCAGTTTGACGCAAATAGTCCCTCTAATGCGCAAACTTGCGCATATCATCGTTTAATAGTATCAAAGCCTTATCTAATCCATACTAGGCATTCTTAGGAGTATTATTAAACATTACAATGCTTCGGGTTCTCTAAAAGGTCATTCAGAGGTACAATTAAACATATTGACACTTTTAGTCCCTCCAACTTGCAAAGTTGCACGTAACTTCATTTATAGGCATAAAAGCCTTGGACGGCCAACGATTGGCATTCCCAAGAGTATTATCAAATATCATGAAGCTCTCGGTTTGTTAAATGGTCACTCAGAGGTAAGAATTAACATGTTGACGCTTTTAACCCTTTATTGCGCAGACTTTCAATTAATTACGCAAACGGCTACACTCGATCAACAAGTGGCTCATTTGTGAATATAAAACCGTAAATGGTTATTTAGAAACTTATTTTAGGTATGTTAATACTTCCAGTTCTTTCATAATCAAGGTTTTTGATTTTTCGAAAAATTAGTCCCTTAAATTCAACACTTGACTTCATTAGGGTTTATTACACGTGTCAATACTTTATTGGACGTGATTTTTCGAGGTGTTACAAAAAAACATCCTATAAGAGAGACGTCTCTGCACAATCAATTGATCACACCCGAAAACAACGCCATGTTTCCTAGAAACTAGTCACTTTAAAATGCCAAAAAATAGTTAAAAAAACCACAGATGGGAAATCTCGTTTCTTCTATATTGAGCATTGTTCTGAATGAAGTTTCACTTAATGGATTCTTTTCTGAGGTGGGTATCTCTATAAGCTTTTGCTGAGTGAGATGGACAAATATTCAAGAAAAACAGACTGATGACACTGATATGTCATCATGTAAGCTATGTTCTTGATGTATATATTGATGGCATGAAGAGATCAATACCAGTGCAGAAAATGCTATTTTGGACTCCATTATTATAATAGCATTCGAGCAGGCGTTGATCTTCAACATGTCACCAAACAAGAATATATCAAACCAAAATACAGGATGCCACTAAAATAAGCTTCTTCTAAAGACGGGCATTATGTAGGAAAATTGGCATCTAGCTAAGGAATTAAAAAAGGTTCAAAATGCCAAAGGAAATTCAAGAAGAAGAGGCTGATGACAGGGAAGATTTGGATGAGAAATAAGATTAGCATTTTTTTTTCATTTTATATTGTTTGTTATCTAATTCTCTGTTGTTTATTATCTAATTCTCTACTAATAAAAAAAATTTGAGTATAAAACACCAAAAACTACAAACACCAAAACGCCTAATAGTATGAAAACCGTGAGAACGGATGCTAGCAAAGCACGTTGTTGCTATATAAAACGCCAAAAATGCTAAACAATGTATTATTAGAAACAACACTAATTGACTAAACGCCATTAAAACAATGTATAAAACAACGTGTCATCTTTATCTAAACGAGATAAAAAACAAAACACCAAACCTTGAAAAACTGGGAAGTGTTACAACCTTAACAGATGAAACTGAACAAAACAGTAATTGCAAACAGTAAATGAAGAGACGGGAACATTATTGCTAAACATTTATTATATTAAAATCCACTACATGGGAAAATGAATTTATTTATCTTTTCAAAACGCCATAATTTTGCCTGTCACATTATAGGCTTGCATCCTACATGGCACAACAATTGATAAAACATACACGTCAAGAAAATTACTGATTTTTTTTATCGCCAAAAACAAATATCTACCTGGCGCAAAAAAAACTCATTATATAAGTACAACAGCTAAATAAAAGGTTCACACTCCACACATTCACTAAAAACGCCACATCTTGTCTAAAATGCCATATAATTTAAAAAAAAAATGGCACATGTTATTGCATGGAGGTTTGAGAGGCCAGAGAGACGTTTCGTCATGAAGTTCTCTGACATGAGAAAGGTGAAAGTCAAAACAATCAAAGCCATACTTAGTATGGATAAATCCGTTCAGAGGGATATTCTAGCCCTTGGGTTCCCAGTGGCCTACGATTGTGACAGGAATCTAAGGGTAATAAAAAGATTAGAGAGAAAATTTCCAAGAAATGATGATGATGATGATGTTGAAGATACTGATCTACCAAAAGTTACCAGTTGGATTCTGGATGAATAAGCAAGAACGGTGAGGATGAGCTTTCAACACGGGGGGGGGGGGGGGATTATTCATTTACAATGGACGAACTGCTGAACACAGATAGACTACATCTTATCGAACAGCTCTGTGATTTAGCACATTCGAACAATGCTAGATCCAGCTTTGTGAATACATTCAAGTATAGGATGGAACAAAGAAGAGACGAGATTATGGCGTTATACGCCAATGAACAAGATGATGATGATGATGAATCTGAGAAGAGTGATGAACATAGGGATGGTTACATCTCAGATGTAATACCATCCACAGAAGACTATTAGTTTTTGTTTGATTTCGTCTTAGCTGTACTCTTTTAAATTTCTAATGAATTTAAAAACGCCATGAACGCTAAGAAATTTACCTTGATAACCTATATAAACTGTTGAAAACTACAAAAACGCCTAATGAATTTGGGAAACGCCATGGAGGAAAATAACTTATAATTACTAAATGATTTTATTCAATTTGGGGGCGCACATATAAAGCTAAAATATTTACTATGCACCTGATATAAAAAAAACAATAAAAACGTCAAAAAATGGAGAGGTGTTGTGAGACGCGTTTAAAAAAGAATATAAAAGGACAAAAAAGCCACTCCGCCCTTCTCTATGCCACGTGTTGGGTCAGGACCTGTTCTCACCGTTCTCACACTTTAAAGCGTTTTCTCCTAATCCCGAACCTATATATATATATATATATATATATATATATATATATATATATATATATTAAGGGTAAACTAACCAAATTCTAAATAATTCATTTCATCTACAATGGGACTAAAACATTCACTACTTGAGAGGAACTACACCTTAATACCATTACCTACAAGCTCTTTAATTTAAAGCGTTTTCTCCTAATCCCGAACCTATATATATATTAAGGGTAAACTAACCAACTTCTAAATAATTCATTTCATCTACAATGGGACTAAAACATTCACTACTTGAGAGGAACTACACCTTAATACCATTACCTTCAAGCTCTTTAATATATTTAGTTAACTAAGGTTATATATTTTAATAAAACTAAATGATAATGACTCTTATGTCGAAAAATAAGTTATGATTAGGGGAATTCATATTCATAACACCATTGTCATGTGATTAAAAAATATTCTTCTATATGGTATAGTAATTGATTCTTAATATTTAATAATTGTAAATAGTAAGATTAGTAAAACTTATACCTAATCTTCTATTAATTATGACCATCAACTAGTTATAATTAGTTATAATTGAGTTGGCAATAACTTTATAACCAATCATCTTTTTTTATATTTATGACCATCAATTTATTTTAATTGAATTAACAATAATTTATGATATAACTAGGTTAGAACCTTGTGTATTACACGGTTTGAACAAATATAAAATTATATACTAAATAATAAATCAATATATCTTTAAAACCCTTGTTTATGACACAGGTTAAATAAATGTAATTTTATATGTTAAATAATAATAAAAAGTTATATCTTTAAGAACTTTGTGTATTGCATAGGGTGAATAAATGTAATTTTATATAACAAATAATAAAAAAAAAGTTATATCTTTAAAAACCATGCGTATTACACTGGTTAAATAAATGTGACTTTGTATGATAAATGATAAAAAATATATCTTTAAAAAACCCACGTGTATTGTACGGGTTGAATAAATCTAATTTTATATATTGATTAACAACGCACAAAATTTTATAGAGCCGTATTAACATGGCTATCAGTATCAACTAACATTATTAAGATAATTTGATACTTTATTTACATAATCGGTTTGTAATTTATTGCTTAATGTCCTAAAGTGTTTAGTTCGCTCAGTTTTTTTAGTAAGTATAAATATATAAGAAAAAATAACTAAGATATTCAAATTTGTCAATGTATTCATTCCACTGCCAAGCATACAATTATTTGTTATAAGCTAGTTTATAAGATATTGGACGCCAAACATACAATTATTTGTTATAAGGTAGTTTATAAGATATTGGATTCATGTTTTACCAATGTTTATCAAAAGTTCTTAATTTTATATCGTAGAGTATACAATAAATTTTTTTATCAGATATTAGAGAAAATGAATATGATTCCTAATTATATTATTTGTTTTTGACCTATTATTACCTTTACGATTTAATTATATTATTTGTTGCTTTACGATTTAAAAAGAAGATTAGATTTAATATTAGTTTATCATTTATTTTTAATTAATATAAGATAATTAAGAGAGAGGCAAGAAAATCAATAAATATATATCTTTAATAAATTACACGTGTCATATATTGATTTACTTTATTATATAGTATGGGCGGATATGTATAATCGTAATATATAATAATTAACTTCACTTCCTAATAAAATCTTTTAAAAACAGAATTTTAGCATCTAGAAGGGTATGTAGTCCGCATGATATCATAGGGAAGATAAAGTTGAAAGGTTTTGCGTGGGTTAAAAATATATATCCTTGTAATTATATTAATTGGGTGGAGTAGTGTAAATAGCCATTGTATATGTCGTATTTTTTGCCCTTTGCCTGTTTAGGTCGGTGGTGTTGTTTGTTTGGCTTTTTCCCGTTGGGTTGGAGGTGTTTCTTAATAAAGTTTTTATTTTTCAAAAAAAAAAAAAAAAAACCTTAAAAGATGAATAGTTATAAAAAGTGTACAATATGTTAATATATATTTATATAATCCTAATAAGAGGATGCTTGAGATTACGTTTTGAAGTTTTTATTTGATTATTGCGTTTGTAAAACATAAATAATATAAAAAAATGTTTGGATAAAAAAATTGATTATCTGCCTTCAAACCGCAGTTTTAGAAAAGCATGTACCTATATGCTTTTTCAAAACACAATTTTAAAAACGTAAAATATATTTTAAAAACGTATAATCTATTTTGAAAACGCATCAACAAACACCTCTTAATAAGCCATTGCTAGAGTGAAAAAATTCTTTTATTGGTTTTCCCCATAATTTGGCTCAATAATCTGTGGTTGGTTGAGCAACAAATTCTTCAGATCCAAGAAGTCAAACCTGAGTACAGTCAAAATAGTACACTTATTTTTTTTAACCTTATTTTAATTTTAATAAATACTCTCGTATAATTATAACAACCAGCAATTGGCCATTCTACTCTTTTATATTAAAAGATAAATTATTTGTCTTTTTCAGACTCTTTGCTAATTCCAGAGTAGGGTCCATTGCGTGTTACTCTGAACTTAGCCATTTTGGTTATGGAAATAGTAATCTTGAAATTAAATGAAAAAGAGTCTAAAATGCCAAAACGGAATCCTCATTTAATGCAGATGTGCTGGCCATTAACCCTCTTCATCTCTCTCTCTCTCTCTCTCTCTCTCTCTCTCTCTCTCAAATGAGTGTTACACTAAGCTAAGAATATATACATTACAGATATACATACACACACAGAAACAGAAGTACATGTATGGACAAGACATTCATCGTCTTTCTTAATGTCCTACTTTCTAAACATGACAAACAAAACGCCTTAACTCCCCCCCCCCCCCCTCCCCCCCCTCTCATTACACACACATATAAATGTTCTGAATATTGGTTTTATGTATAGTTCTCTTATCTTTTTATTAAATGTACATTTCCTTCCTTTACTAAATCATTTATTTCTTCTCTTTTGGTTTTACTTAACATAGGTGTACATTTAACATATATGGTTACGTTTAGCCGACCCATCTTCCCTACTGGATCAATTATTTCATCTCTCTATTTTCACTAAGCTCGTACGTTTAGCTAACATACGTATAGAATATAGAGATTTCTCTCTCTCTTTGTATCTCTCTCTCTCTCTCTGTCTATATATATATATATAAACAGGCACATACATATGCTCTGTATATATATAACAAGGAGATTCAATCTATAAAGATGACAAACATAACACCTTAACTCATTTTTTTCCTACCCATCCTTCCTCTCTCTCTCTCTCTCTCTCTCTCTCTCTCTCTCTCTCTTCCTATCTATCTCTCTCTATATATCTTCCGCATATATGAATGAGGATTGATGATATGAAAGGTTAAATATTCTTTGTGGGTATTTCATATATGAGGCTAAAGATGAGAAGTTTAGCAACTTGTTACAATGAACATGCAATCAAGGTTTCAGATTCATATTGTTCTGGAAACTCAAACAAAATCCATGTCCCTTTGACCTTCATTCCATCCATCCAAGATGAAGTCTCACTTCTTTACAAAGTGGAACTCTCCACACAAACCCTAATGTTCATCACACTCACATGGTCAACTCACAACATTGACTTTGCCTTCACAATTAACATCAAAGAACACCATTCTAACTCTTCTAAATCCTTCTGTTTGAGAAAGATCAAAGGGTCCAAAAAGCTTGAACCTTTTGACTTCAAGATTGAACTCATTTGGGATCTTACCAAAGCCATATATGAAGTTGGACCCGAGCCGGTCAAAGGGTACTTTGTGGCACTTTTGATCAACTCTGAGATGATTTCAATTGGTGACATTGAAGATTCAGAGCTAAAAAAGCTTGTTCTTGATTACCCTTTTGCTAAATGTTGTTTAGTATCGCGTAGCGAGCGATTTTTGGGCAACGATGAATATGCGAGTCGGGCTAAGTTTTTTGACACGGGCATGTGGCATGATATATTGATCACATGTGTGGTTGATGACAAGAATTCTTTGAGTATGTGTGTTTTTATAGACAAGAAGAATGTGATTGATGTGAAGCGGTTAAGATGGAATTTTCGAGGTAATCAGACCGTGTTTTTGGATGGAATGCTTGTGGACTTGATGTGGGATGTTCATGATTGGTTCTTCCACTCGAATTCGGATTCGAAATCAAGATCAAGGGCTGGGATCTTCTTGTTTAGACCAAGAAATGGGCTGGATAGCAGATTGTGGCTTCAAGAGAAGAATTTGGATGATAAAGAACAACAAAAAGTTGGGGCTTCTTTGTTGATTTGTGCTTGTAAGAACCCTAGCTGATTTTTTTTTTTTTTTTTATAGTTTCTGTTATAAGTTGGCGAAATTAATCTTTAGATAATGAAAGTTATATCAAAAGATTATTTTCCCACTTTTTTTATCCATTTATTGACTTTTTTTCATTCTCTTGTGTGAGGACACATCAAAGATTATGTTATTTTCTTTGTAGGCCAATATTAATTTTATAATCTCAATACTCATGACTAGTGTAATGTTGGTGTAGAAATTGAGGTTTTGTTTGTTTTCACATTATTATTATTATTATTATTATTATTATTATTATTATTATTATTATTACTAGTGGGGTGTCCGCGCGTTGCGGCGGGAATCACAACACATCGATTGGTATTTTAAGGGTGTGCACAAATTGTTTGGTTTGGTTTTAAGTCATAACCATAACCAAAACTAAGATTTCGATGAAGGTATATTAAAAACCGTAATAATAATTATGTTTTAAGCTTACAAATTGTCAGGTTTAATAAAAAAGGGTGTTGCATAATTGTTGGGTTCAGAAGATTTTGGGACATCATTTCTGTTTTCCCAAGGGCCAAAAAGCGTCTATTCTGACGTTCATACTCATGTCAGATATATACAAATTAATTAAAGATTGGAAAAATTGAAAATTGATGAAATAGTATAAACTAACATGACATTCATACTCATGTCTCTCACCACTTAACAGAGCTAAAAATATACTCAAATTAAATGATGATTGGAAAATCAGAACTAGATGGAATACACCAAAAAGTTATACAAGAAGACGTTCTAGTAAACTAAGAACCAATAATTAAAGAGGCAACCGGAGTTTCATAACTATAATTTACATATATAAGATGTGGAAGACTATGTAAGTCAGCCAAAATCTCACTTGCTGCATCCTAGTAGTGAACAAAACACAACACTTGTTAAAAAATGAAAGAACATGGAAATTTAATCAAACAAATATATGAGGCAGCAGAAAGAATATGGAAATTTTAATTTGGTAGATTGATTCACCTCAGTAATTTCTCCAAAGAAGGCCATACATTAAACCTTTAGAACCATTTACGAAGAATATCATTTTCTCTGACCAAAAGGAACCTAAGTCTATTGCATGAAGTACCTTTTGCATCATGGATTAACCGAGTCACCTTTAATAAGAAATCAAAATAGTATTAGATAAATGCCAAAATTATGCTAATAGAAAACAAAATAAGTATATAGATGAACCTGGTAGAATGCATGAATATGTAAATTAAGAAACAGAATCCTTGGTTTAGTATCCAGTCCTTAAGGGGGTAGGGGTGGTTATCACTTACCACCCATTTATCACTCACAACATCCAATCAATTTCTGTCATGTCATCAACCATTATTCCATCACTCATAACCTTTTTTAGTGGAAATGTCCATCACTCACAACACCCAACAATAAACCCTCACATCCTTCCATTTATCAAGCGTCAATTTTATCACGGGAATTATTTATCACGCATTAAGTTTGTTGGTGGCGGTGGTTTGTTGGATTATATAACGCGTGCAAAACAAATATCACAGAGAAATTTATCCCCACCCCGAGTCCCCTAATGCTTTAAATAAAGAAGCATCTCATACTCATGATTACTTGATTCATGTTGCCGAAAATTTCCATGTTTTGGTTTGCAGTTTATTTGAGTATTAAACGAATGTATCTAACGTATCAAAAAAATGTAAAAATGCCAAATGAAGTACCTTAAATGTGGTAAATGATAGTTCGAAAAATGATGAATGGTCTAAAAGTCGAGTTGTAGGGTGCAATTCATACTGGTTCGTGAAGTTGCCTCGATGACGTAGCTTATTTAATTCAGTATTGGCGGTGTTGTTTTTCCATGGTTTTGTGTCGCCGAAGGAAACAACAGTAAACTAAGAACTACATAGACCGAATGTAGAGAACTGAGATTTAAATGTACTCATTATAAAGTTAGAGTTAAAAGAATTCAAAGTGGTTTTAACAAACGTATTTAGAGCATTAAAATTGGTATGATGAACCAAGCTTGTGATATAGGCGCTTTTCATGGTGTCAAGCTTCCAAATGACGGACCGGTTATGTCTCACTTGCTCTATGCCGATGATGCTATGCTCATGGGGGAGTGGTCGTCTTTCAATTTTATTAATATGAGGCGTATACTGCGTATTTTCTATTTATGCTCCGGGTTAAAGATTAATCTCCATAAATCAGTGCTCTATGGTGTGGGTGTGGAAGACGAGGTTATAGCGAATGTGGCCTAGTCTATGGGGTGTAAAGCAGGCGCTCTTCCTTTCACGTATTTGGGTATCAAGGTTGGGGCAAACATGAATAGAGTCTCGAATTGGGAACCGGTGGTTACTACATTTAAACGAAGGTTATCTAAGTGGAAAGCTAATACTCTTTCGATTGCCGGGCACCTTACGTTAATCAAGTCGGTTTTGGATAGTTTGCCTACGTATTATTTTTCTTTATTTAAGGCCCCTAAGAAGGTTGTAGATGTTTTAGAGGGATTGATGCGAAGGTTTTTATGGGGTGGGACGGAGGATGTGCGAAAAATGAGTTGGGTTTCGTGGGAGGTTGTTACTAGGGGTATTAAAGACGGAGGGTTGGGGATAGCTCCTCTAGAGGCCAGTAATAATGCTTTGCTTGTTAAATGGTTGTGGCGATATCTTAATGAAACAAACGCGTTGTGGAGAAGAGTTATTATCTCCATTCATGGATCGTCAAGGAGCTGGGGTATCGCGCCTCTTAATAACACCATCACGGGCGTCTGGAAGAATTGCGTTTCTCTTTGGAACAAACTTAAGGTTGATGGGGTCGGTTTAAACGGTATCATTCGGGGCAGCCTCGGAAATGGTGGACAGATTCGGTTCTGGCTCGACACTTGGTTGGGCGATCAACCTCTTAAAGAGTTGTTCCCTTCTTTATTTGCACTCGAAAAGTCCAAGCGGGTGCTGATTGCAGGTAGGTTGAAGGTCATTGGAGAAGCTCGTGTTCTGACTTGGGACTGGAATCGTGCGCCAAGCTCTGCTGCTGAGATATTGGACAGGCAAAGGTTAGAGGCTCAGCTGCTTTCGGTAAACTTGGAGGACATGAACGATAGTTGGAAGTGGTATTATGGGTCGAGCTTGGAGTTCAGTGTTGCCAACGTTAAAAATTGGTTGCATGGGCCGGCTAATGGCGATGGTAATTTTGGGTTCAAATGGAGTTCTTGGGTTCCAAACAAGTGTAACATCTTTATGTGGCGCGCATTTTTGGATCGGCTCCCAACTAAGACATGTCTAGCTCGAAGGAACATTAATGTTGATAACCTGTCCTGCGTTTGGTGTGAGTCTTATGATGAAACAATAGAACATGTCCTGACTAGTTGCAGTATTGCTTCGGGGGTATGGAACTCGATTGCTGTTTGGTGTAAAATTCCTAGACCGTTTGTTTTCCATGTTAAAGATTTGGTAGACCTACACGAGCATAGCGGAGTGGCGGGCAACAAGAAAACGGTTTTACACGGGATTATTATCATCGCATGCTGGAGACTATGGAGAGCTAGGAATGTCAAAGTGTTTGGTAGCAAGGCGCCTAATGTGACGGATTTGGTTGCGGATATCAAGACCGTAGGGTTTCTTTGGTATAAGCATCGATTTAAAGAGGGGGTAGTGGATTGGGTTAGATGGTGCTCTTTTGATGTAACGTAATTTCTTGGATTGTTTGTCTTGGTTTTCGGCTTCTATCTCCGTCTTGGTGATAGTTGTCGGTTTAATGAAAGTATCTTTAAAAAAAAAAAAAAATTAAATACACACCGTTACACATGAATTTCCAAACTCAATAATTAATTTTGGTTAAATACACTATAAAGGATAAATTTTATCGTTAAACCAACACTCAACATTGTTATCTAACAAACCTATATTTATTATTATTATTATTATCATTATTATTATTATTTCTATTATTATTATTATTATTATTATTATCGAAAAAACAGGATGTTAAAACACTACCCCACTCAAAAACAAATTTCGTCTTCAAAATTATTATGTATATAATTATTAACGAAGGAACATAAATCTAAACAAAAGCTATACGTTCAAAAATAAGATTAAGGTTATTCAAACAGTGGTTATTTAATATCCTTTCATTAAGTCATTCGAAGCTCATTAATCATCATCATCAATCATCAAAGTATATAATACAGAGTAATATTAATGTAAAGAGAAGCTTATATATTCTCAGCAATTTGACCGTAAGCCGGTGGCATGGATGCTCGACGATCAAGTTCTAACTCAGATTAGCGTGGGGGGATATTTCGATCTGCTCTGAGTGGCAATCTTGAATAATCCGTTCATTCTAATAGGTTTAGAGCTTATCCATTCGCTCCTTGAACCGGTCTTAGATCTCGTCCCGTCAATATGGATGTGGGGGAAGATGGAGGGGCTTGGCACGAAGTTCCTAACAAGAAAGGTCTGAAGAAGAAGGAGGGTGTTGGAGATAAGTTTAACAAAGAAGGCATCACTAAGTTTTTTATCACTAATCTTCCTCATGGATGCAACCCATGGGATGTGGCCGATTTTGTTAGAGTTTTTGGAGAAGTGCATGGTGTTTATATTGCAAGGAAAGCGGATAAACTCGGCAGGAAGTTCGGTTTTGTTAGTTTTTCCAACGTCTGGGATGTTAAAGACATGGAACGGGCTCTTAACGGAACTAAGATGGGGGGCTACAAACTTCATGCTAACTTGGCGAGATTTGCGAAAGAGAATCAAGGTACGATGGAAGGTCCTAATGTTAATGGAGGTGCAGCCGGAAAAGGTAAGAAGTTGCAGGTCCCATCTCAGAATAAAATAGGTAATCCTCAGCAATACTCTCCCCGAAATCAAAAATATGGTGTCAACACTCCCTATGTTGCGGGGAATGGCAGGCTGTTTAGTGATTTGTTCAAAGATGAGTTAAGAAGGCCTTCCAATGCCAGTGGTCAAATTACGGGGGAAGGGCCGGTTATCGACATTGCCGATGAAACAGTGGTGTTCAACGATTTGATCGGGAAAGCATTGGTAGGAAGATGTAAAAATCTCAAGGTGCTGAGAAACCTCAACTCTCTGCTCTCGGAAGCTGGACTGTCGGGATTATCGCTAAGTTACTTGGGTTGACTGTCGATGTTATTAAACTTTGGGGAAGAAGAGCCGTGTTCTAAGTTTTTATTGGATCATGTGATATGGAAGGACTGGTTTACTAGTTTAGACCATTGGAACTGCCAATCCCTCCCGTTCGAACGATTGGCATGGGTTAAGATTCAGGGGGTCCCCATGCATTTGGCGGAAAATGATGTTCTCAACAACATTGCTGAGCACTTTGGGAAGATTGTCCACGGTTCTCAGCTGGAAGTAGATGATAGTAACTTATCGGTAAGTTGGATTGGTCTGTTAGTGGGTGATGGGAACAGGATACAGGGACATGTTACGCTGAAATGGAAAAATAAGCAATTCCGAGTTTGGGTGGAGGAAGGATTCAGTGATTGGGTCCCGGAATCTGTTGGTTCAGTTGACGGATCGGATGTCGGCCGGTCTGGAAGACAACCGGGTTCCGACGAGGAGCCGATCAATGTTTCGGAGGAAGATGATGGGTTGGCGGGGGATTTTAATGTGGGGGAATCTCAAGAAGTTGGTAACCACGTTGTCAATACAAGCATGGGAAACGTTTCAGTTCCCAAGGTGGCTGATCAGCCGTTTTTTTGTGGTGGGGTCACAGACAAATCGACAAAGGAATGTTCTGGTGAAAAAGATATTTATTTTTTTAATTCTAGGAAGTCTGGGAGGCCCACTAAAAGGAGGAAAGATTGTAGGCCCAGGAGTAAGAGAACTGGGGCTAAAATAAATTCAAGCCCTGTTTCAGACTTTAGGCCCAAAAAAAAAGGATGAGGGACGAAGGTGAATTTGTTTTCGATCTTAATTTGCAAGCAGAGGAGGTCCAGCAAGAGCCTTCTAATGGGAACACTCCAGAGGTGGATATGGTACACACCGACGGTCAGCAACATCAGGATATTCAGGAAGGAACGGACTCAGGAGATCCGGTCAACAGGAACGAGGAGAATGAAGTTCTTCGGGAGGATCCGGTTGGTGAAATTCAGGGTGATAAGTTTTCAGACGAAGTCAGAGCTACTGTGGAAATTGGGAAACTGTTGGGTGTCGATCTGAGTAACCACAATATCCTCGTCGAAGAGGCCATCAAAGGTAACAATGTTGTTGATCAATGAATTTCATGTCTTATAACATCAGAGGTATTCTTGGGGAGGGTAAAGCTTCTCGGGTTAGAGAGATTAGAATTGCCAATAAAATTTCTGCGGTAGCTTTGCAAGAGACGAAAGTTTCTACGGTTTCGAATTCTGCTGCTTGTAACTTTTGGGGTAACAGAAACTGTGAATTTGCGTTCTCGGCGTCGGAAGGTCTTTCAGGAGGGCTGGTATGGATTTGGGATCCAAAGGTCTTCAAAGCTAACAGCGTCATCCAGAAGAGGTATTATCTGGTAGTTAAAGGTTTCTTGGTGGGTGGTGGTGAACATATTAACTTGGTTAATATATATGCTCCTCAAAACACTTCGGCTAAACTCGCTTTATGGGATGAGTTGTCTTCGGTAATCGACCTAACCATCGGATTGTGGGTTCTAGTCGGCGATTTCAATGCGGTCCGTTCTCAAGAAGAGAGGAGGAATTCAAAGTTTAAACCGGTGTGTTCTGAAAACTTTAATAACTTTATTTTTAATAACAGTTTGCTAGAGTATCCGATGCAGGGCAGGAAGTTCACTTGTATAAGGGATAACGGAAAAAAATTGAGTAAGCTAGATCGGTTTCTGGTTTGTCCGGATTTCTTCAATAAGTGGCCATCGGTTTGTGTGAGAGTGTTGCCGCCTCGGCACTCTGACCACTGTCCGATTATTTTGGAGACTGTGGATATGAACTTTGGCCCTCGTCCGTTCAGGGTTTTCAACACATGGATTGGGAAGCCGGGGTTTGAGGAATCTGTGAGGAAGGTGGTTGAAGATTTTCACGATTGCGACCCCCCGGACCTCAACCTTACTTCTAAATTCGCGTGCATTAGATCGGCTATTAAGAAATGGAGAGATGAATTTTTGTCCAATGAGAAAGAATCAGAAAACTTGGCATTGTCGGATTGGAGGATATAGAGTTAGAAATGGAATCAAGGGATTTAACGGAAGAGGAAGAATGGTCGATGGCGGAAAATAGAAAGATTCTGAAAGAAATTGAAGATAGGAAGACTTTGGACGTTAAACAAAGAGCTCGGATTAAGTGGGCGGTTGACGGAGATGAAAATTCAAATTTTTTTCATGCTCTTGTAAACAATAGGAAAGCAACAAATACCATTCACGGCCTTAACATTGACGGGGAGTGGTGTAGTAAACCGGCGAAGATAAAAAGACAGGTATTCGCGTTCTTTCGTGACAAATTCAAAGACCCTCACAAAATTAGGCCGAAAATTCTCTGCTCCAATATAAAAAGGATCTCGGAAGGGGAGTCGACTATGCTTGTTGAACCATTTTCGGAGTTAGAGATAAAAAATGCCGTGTTCGAGTGTGGAGATGATCGGTCGCCTGGCCCCGACGGTTTTAACTTCAGATTCATAAAGCTTTTTTGGGAGTGTTTTAAAAAAGATTTCTTGAGGATTTTCGCCGCTTTCCATAACAACGGTATGATCAGTGACGGCAGTGGGGCATCTTTTATAACTCTGATTCCTAAAATGCAAGATCCGGTTTCTTTAAATAATTATAGGCCAATTAATTTGGTGGGAATCATCAGTAAGACTATTTCTAAAGTGTTGGCTAATCGAATTAGAATAGTTTTGGATGGAGTAATTTCGGACTCGCAGTCGGCTTTCCTTAACGGTAGATTTATCCTAGATGGTCCTCTCTTGGTGAATGAGATTATTTCATGGATAAAAAAAGGAAATCGAAAGCGTTTTTTCTCAAAATCGACTTCGAAAAGGCTTATGATAATGTGAATTGGAGGTTTGTGTCTGATATTCTCTTTCAAATGGGTTTCCCTCAAAAGTGGTGTGAGTGGGTGATGAGTGTTCTTTCCTCGGCGAGCTCATCGGTCTTGGTGAACGGGGCGCCGACTTTCAAATTTAAATGTGAGAAAGGTATGAGGCAAGGTGATCCGCTTTCGCCGTTTCTTTTTTTGATAGTTATAGAAGCATTTTCTTGCATGATGAATAGTGCTAAAGAGACGGGAGTGATTAAAGGCATCGTTACTCCGAATAATGGGCCCGTCATTAGTCACCTCTTGTACGCGGACGATGCAATCGTTATGGGTGAATGGTCCAAATATGAAGTTGTTAATATTGTGCGGATTCTTAGATGTTTTTATCTTTGTTCGGGTCTCAAGATTAACATAGAGAAATCGAACTTATATGGCATTGGGGTTGGAATGGAAGAAATAGGGGAAATGGCGAACGAAGTGGGTTGTAATCCGGATATGCCGCCCTTTTTATATCTTGGTTTAAAAGTGGGTGCTAACATGAACCGGATATGCAATTGGCAACCGGTGGTCGATACGTTCCGGGCTCGTCTCAACAAATGGAAGTCTCATCTCTTATCTATCGGTGGAAGGGTGGTAATCATCAAGTCGGTCATGGAAAGCCTTCCTAACTACTATTTTTCTTTATACAAAGCGCCGAAGAAAGTGATTATGGAATTGGAAGCTTTGATTAAAAGATTTCTATGGGGAGGTTCGATAGAGGAGAGAAAAATGCATTGGGTGGCGTGGGATCGGGTTGCTTGTCGTAAGAAGGACGGTGGTCTAGGTTTGAGCAAACTCAGTGAGGTGAATACGGCTCTCTTATCTAAGTGGGGATGGCGGTACAAAACGGAAGAAAACAACCTGTGGAAAAAAAACTATTGATGCGATTCATTTTTCTCGGGTCGGGTGGGAGTGTATTCCGTTTAAGAAATCTTTCAATGGAGTGTGGACCAATATAGCCAAGGTGTTTATTAACACTAAGGCTAACGGGTTTCCACTTCGAGATTACATGAAAGGAGAGGTTGGCGATGGAAACAAAATATCTTTTTGGCTTGATGTATGGGCTGCTGATGTGCCCCTTAAAGTGAAGTTCCCGAATCTTTTCAGACTTGATGCTGAGAAGAAATGTCTCGTGTCCAAGAGGATGAAGAAAACCGGTGATGAGATCGAATTCTTTTGGAACTGGAAGTCCCCGCTGTTTGAGCCGGAGCCCATTTCTGAACATCTTCAGCTTCGTGATCTGCTGATCTCGATTCAGATGTCGGGAAATGGAGATAAATGGAAATGGATTTTTGACTCGGAAGGTACTTATTCAGTTAAGAGTGTGAAAAGGCTCTTGTATTCTGATACTCCGAGAGGTAACTTTTCTGCTTTTTTTGGTGTAAATGGGTACCCGCGAAATGCAATATTATGGCGTGGAGATTGAGTTTGGATAGGATTGCCACCGCCTTAGCCTTAAGGAATAGAAACGTTCACGTCGGTGATATTACATGTCGGTTGTGTCAGTCGGACGACGAATCAGCGGATCATTTGTTTCTAGTATGCTCGGTTGCGTCGAGTGTGTGGCAAGGTATTAGATCTTGGTGCAAAATCCCTCAAATCTTCGCTTTTGAAGTCAAGGATCTCTTTGGTATCTTTAAGGACATCGGGGCCTCGGAAAGGAAGAAAGAAGCGGTTCAAGGCATCATTATTACTGCTTGTTGGAGTTTGTGGCGCGCTAGGAACAAATTGGTCTTCTCTAATTCCCAGGTAAGGATAGATAGAATTATTAGTGATATTAAGTCTATCGGATTCTTGTGGTTTGTAAATAGGTCTAAACATAAAGAGACTAGTTGGGAGGACTGGTGCTCATTTGTGAATATGTAAGTGTGTTTTTTGTGTTGGCTGGCTCGGTTTGGGCTGGTTTTGTGTTAATGAAGTTTACTTTAAAAAAAAAAATATTCTCAGCAATTTATGATTTAATTTAAATTTAAATCACTAACAATTTATACATTAATTATATCATATATCATAAATGTTTAACCACATTAACAACTATTAAAGTTTATTTTTATTTATTTATATAATTTTTACACCAATATTTATTTAACTGAAATAGATGGAGCTCACACATTATGGTAAAATATGCATTACCACTTGTAAAGGAAAGAGCAAGAGGGTATGAATAGAAGAAAATAAGAAAAAAATTAGGCATTTGCAATTTTAGACTTTTTCACATGTCATCTTAATTATAGGTTAAAAAGATTACGAAATAACTAAAATGCTACTAAAGTGTCTTAAATTTTTGGACAATGCATAAGTTTACCCCTGTAAATAGCTTAGCTCTCTTGTACATGTTGCTTCAAAATGTGTACACATGGACAATATTAATGTACTCTTATGGTTTTTCTACTTTGATGTTCTCTACTTTTTTAAATGATAAGATACTTACTATAGGTTAAGTTTGATGGTCAAATAAACCTTGAATCTAAATTATAATTTACACTAAAATAAGAAGATACTCGTTGCACTTTAGGTTTATTTGGATTATATGATATGTTTCAAACAATCACTATCAAGATACATTATTCTGTGAATAAAAAAATAAATATGTCAGTTAATTAACACTTGGGAATGCACTTCATAGTAGATTCTTTTAAGATATTTTTGTACTTTAGGAACTCATTTTGTAATGATTTTGGAAACATTTATGAGTTTTGGGAATTCATGTTGTTAGTATAGTGGAAGCATGGCTTTTGAAGACATGTTTTTGTGTGGTTTTTGAAAAAAAAAAACTTTTTTTTATTTTAAAGGTGATTTCGACATTTTTTTTAGAGTTAAATGTCATTTTAGTCCTTGTGGTTTGGGTCATTTTGCCAGTTTAGTCCAAAGGTTTCGTTTTTAACCTGTGGGTCCAAAAAGGTTTCACTGTTGCCATTTTAGTCCACTGGGTTAACTTCATCCATTATTTCTGTTAACGAGAAGGGCGATTCGGTCATTTTGTATGGTCGAATTGCCTTTCTAGTTAACATAATTACATATGAAATGACCGAATTGCCCTTCTGGTTAACAGAAAAAATGGATGAAGTTAACCCAGTGGACTAAAATGGCAATGGTGAAACCTTTTTGGATCCACAGGTTAAAAATGAAACCTTTGGACTAAACTGACAAAATGACTAAAACCATAGGGACTAAAATGGCATTTAACTCTTTTTTTTATTTGTGTCAAACTTTGCATTTAGTTCTAGGTAAGTTGTTTGTCCAAATAAGTAACATAATATTTTATTGGGTGTTGATATTCATACCCCCTTTTTCTCTATATATACATAGATAGATATATATATATATAGAGAGAAAGATAAAGTGAAAAAGATGTGTAGATAAGAATTTAGGGATGTAAGAATAGAATAAGCCTATTTTATTTTAGAGTTTTAAACTCTTATGAATATTTTGTTTGAAAATATTATTAGGCTGCTTGAGCTAGGTGTGTTCAGAATTCGATTCGCATTCGAAAAATTCGAAATTCGACTCGATTCGAATTCGATTAAAAAGTTCGAATTCGAGTTGATTCGTATTCGAGTTCAGTAATCGAATTAGAATCGAATACGAATTTATGATTTTAAATTTGATTCGATTCGAAATTTGAATTCAATTTATATTTTTTTTTTAATACATGTATATACACACACAAACATATATGCACACATACAATTTCTTAACTTGGCCAAAATATGAACTATATGCATAAGTGATAAGTTTATTATTCATAACATTACCTTACAAATATCTCATACTACTTATTTCTAAATTTTTACCTAACTTAAATCGCTACAAGTGACCAACCTATTTTCTAATTTTCGGTATTTTGACATATTGATAGTTAATTAATTTTGCAAATTTTTATATTTTATGTTGAATATAATTAGTTTGTAGTACTTTTAAAAAATGAAAGTAAAATAATTTATTGTTTACGGTGAATTTGAATTAAATCAAATTTATTCGAATCCGGATCGAATTCAATTCGAGTTTCAAATATTAATCGAATCGAATCGAATACGAATTCAGTTAAAAAAATAAAAAATTTGAAAAATTTGATTCGAATAATTCGAAAATTCGTTATTCTATTCGATGAACACCCCTAGCTTGAGCTTGTTATTTTTAAGATAAAGTTGAAGTATTAGTAGCTTTAGAAGTTTTCATTCAAACAAAACAATGAACACAATCAACATTGCTTGAAGCTTTGGATTCAATATCAGTATTTCTCTAATTATCGTGGTGGCAGCTAATAGGTGTATGTTTTCTGTCTCAAGGAAACTTCTATATGTGTACGTTTTTTTATAATTATTATTTTTTCAATTTGGAAGTTTTGGTTTGATTTTTCAAAAGCACTCTGAAAATCAAGAAGAAGAGAATCAAACATATCATATTTATCTCTATTAGTATAAGACTCAAAATTACAAACATGATAAATATTGAGTAAATTATAAAAATCGTCCTTTATGTTGACACTAAATTGCAAACTATGTCCTTTATCTTCAAAAAGTACAAAAATCGTACTCGATGTTTGCAAACTCTTGCATGTTCTGTCCTTTAACCCCAACTCAGTTTGTTTTCATGGTTAAATCTGACAAAGTAGACTCCATCTGAGGGCAAATCAGTCCTTTTACCCATTTTTTTTATGTATTTTAATAAACAAACGAAATCAAATTTTAAAAATTATATATATACACATAAAAGTCAGATTACTTTTTCTCTCTCCCTCGTATATATCTCTCTCTCTCTTCCTTATCTTTTCTCTCAACCACATAACCACCACTACACCTCCACCATCAGCACTGCACCACCTCCACCATCACCACCGAACCTCTCTAAAAACATATTTTTAGTAATTCTTATGTTTCCTAACTTCAGAACTCAGAAACAACAAAGAACTACAAAAGGGTGATCACAAATTCAGTGCAAACACATGCTTGATATTGCCATCATAGCAGCCAACCCTATTGTCTTTAATAAAATGGTCTTTCCCCCGTGTTTGGGCCAGTTATAACCAAAATTCTCCTTTTTTACGCAACATATATATCTAGAGGAACAGGGAATACTTATTTTAATCTTGCAACCTGAAAACTTACAACATTGAATTAACGTCCTCAGAGGATATAATTAGATCCGGTTTTTTTATCTTCCAGATTTGAATATCTAGGTCGGGATTGGGGGATGGCAGTTGTTAGTGGTCATTTTCTTTGCATACATATCCTGACCAATATCCTGCCTTTGTTTGTTTATTTGTGACCAGGATGCTGGAAGAGGATATTGCTAACATCTTGGGCGATATCCTGAGGTTTATTGAATTAACCACGTGCAGGTTAACGGCTGAGGCTTGCTAACGGTCAAGTGGACTTCTTCTCCTCAAGACTCGGATGAGTTTGTTGAAGGAGAGACGTTGAGCCCGAAAGACCAGGTCTACAACGTTCGATGAAGGAATATTCGGTGGATCCCGGAAGTTTAGGATAGTTTGTTATTTTATCTTTACTATAAATAGGTGGGGGCAGATCAGTTTAAGGCACACAATTTTTACTAACACTCTCGAACACTTTCACTCTCTAGCTCATTGCAAACACCACACTTGTATTCAAATTTCATTGTAACACGTAGTCGATCCGCACCACATCCTGCACTGTATCCTGACGTTTGAAGTAATAAGAAGAACAAGGCAGCTGCGATAGTCAGCTCCCGAGGTTTTATGCCGGCGATCTAGATTGATCAAGGGCTTTCCTCGTACATCTCGTGTCGTTTACTTTACTTTTGCTCATTGTTTGATCATAGATACAGCTCAATATCCTGAGCCGTATCCTGAATACTGATTTCCTAATTAACTCAACAAGCATATTTTCAAATACACTTTCTAGCACACTACCTCACTTTACTAATTTGATCACTTAATTGCTTCGGTAATTTTTGACCAAAACAATTTGGCGCCCACCGTGGGGCAAGTGGTGCTCTCTTTACTAAAAATTTTTGTGAAATCGCTAATCGGCTTTCTATTTTCAAAACTTTTTGCCACATTGTCCATAATGGCCTCAAGATCAAACATGAGTTCCTCTACTGTGTCTGCTATGACTTCTGCTACTACTGGTTCGGTGCTTCCACCACCTCCTCCAAGGATGCCAGCCTCTTCACGACCTCAGGATATTATCCCTACTCGCAGTGTTCAGAAATCTGCTCCTGTTCTAGCTTCTAATGATGAAATTCTCACTTTATTTGGAAGTGTGCAGGAACAAATGAGGCAGCAACAGGAAACAAACCAAATGCTTTTAAGGGAAATACAACTCCTGAAGTCTAGCTCGAGCAGATCTGCTGAGGATAATGTCACTCTATTACATCCCAGAACGTTGAACTTTAGTTCAGCTGTGTATACTGAGGATAACAGGGGGAATATTGTGCCCAGCCTTCCTCAGAATCGTACTCCTGAAATACCCTCCTCGGTCAGGATGTTAACCATAAGGAGCTCAGGATATGTTTCAGGATATGGGCAAAATCCTCCAACGGGTAACGTGTCAAATAATAATAATACTCATGCTACTAACAATAGTGGATCTTTGCAGGATACAGGTGTAACATCAGCACTTACTAGGGAACTTCAGAAGTTGAAGGACATGATATCTAGTGTACCTGGGGTGGTCCAGCCGATCCCGGAAGTGTCCCAAGACAGCCACAAGATATCTCGTTTTGCATATCCTATCTGTGATGCTGAGATCCCAAAGAGATTCCAAACCCCCAACATGAAGCTTTATGATGGGACTACGGATCCTGAAGAGCATATTGCTCAGTATAGGGAAAGAATGGAGATTAACCCTATCCCTCCGGAGCTCAAGGAAGCATGCTTGTGCAAGGGATTTGGTTCTACTCTAACAGGATCAGCCTTAAAATGGCTGTTAAACGTTCCTCCTCACTTAATTACTTCGTTTGCTCATTTGGTTAATTTATTTAACAACCAATTTTCTTGTAGTCGGAGTTTTGAGAAACTAACCAGTGATCTTTACAGGATAACTCAAGGGCCTCAGGAATCCTTGAGGGATTATGTGAACAAATTCAGTCGAGAATCCTTGGATATCCCACATCTTGATGTTGCAACAGCTGTGCAAGCTTTTAAGATGGGATTACAAAAGGATTCTTAGTTTTATCAGGATCTTGTAATGAATCCCTGCAGGAATCTAGACGAAGCTCGTAACAGGGCTTTGAGATATATCCGTCTGGAAGATGACAAGAAGATGCAAGAAAGGATGAACTCATCTAACACTTATGAGTCAACTAACAGGAAGTCAGAATCCTCATTCAAGTCATATCGGCCTAAGCCATATGGCAGAAATGAAAACAAGAGAGTGAATGCTGTCGAAGATGAGGATCCTGAAGAGTATCCTGAGTTGTCTGAATATTGCTTTTCTGTTAACATTCCTGAATTGATGTATGCCATGCAGGGTCTAGGAGACAAGGCTAGGTGGCCTCGAAAGAATCAACAAAAGGCTGACTGGAAAGATAAGTCAAAATGGTGTGCTTTCCATGAAGATTTTGGACATGTAACTGAGGATTGCATTGCTCTAAGGAAAGAAATAAGCTATCTTCTAAGCAAGGGATATCTGAAAGATCTCTTAGGAAGAAAGAAGAATAAGGGTCAGGATACTGAGAAGGATCCTGAACGAGCAGCATCACCTCCTGCGGATGCCAAGATAATCAACTTCATTTCGGGAGGATCCGACATTTGTGGAACTTCGTATTCGGCAGCAAAGAGACATGCAAAAGAAGCTAAGGCCGAAAGGGGAGACAAACCTGTCAGGATGACTACCCTCACAACTGACAAAGTGATCACTTTTGATGCTGATGATAGGGATACTGTCCAGGATCCTCACCATGATGCTCTGGTAATAACGTTATATGTGGCTAACCATTTTGTACGCAGGATATTAGTTGATAACGGCAGCTCCGTCAACATAATCCAACTAGAAACTCTGAAGAGAATGAATGTATCTCCAATGGATATCACTTCAAAGTCTACTGTGCTTGTTGGGTTCAGTGGAGAGGCTAGAAACACAGTGGGAGAGATAAAGTTGCTAGTATACGTTGAAGGAGTCAACTCGATACAACGTTTCTGTGTGATGGATTCTCTCTCCTACTACAACATCATACTGGGAAGACCGTTGATTCACGATATGAAGGCTGTGCCATCAACATATCACCAATGCATGAAGATACCTACACCTTGGGGAGTTGTCAAAGTCGATAGTGATCAGCAGGAGGCGAAAGAATGCTACTCATCCTCGATGAAATCCTCAACCAAACCTAGTGCAGCATAGCAATTAAAGACGCGGGCCCAGGATATCGTGGAGGATCCGGAGCGGGATGTGAAGAAAATTATCCTGGACCAGGATAATCCCGATATTTCGGTGCTCGTAGGGACCAATATCCCTCAGGATATTGAAGAACAATTAATTAAATTTTTGAAATGCAGGATGTCAATGTTTGCATGGAAGCATGAGGATATGACAGGCATATCCAAAGATATTATCACTCACAAGCTTGGAATTGATAAATCATTCAAGCCTGTGCAGCAAAAAAGAAGGAAGTTTGCTCCTGAACGGAACACAATTATCCACGAGGAAGTTGAGAGATTATTGAAGTCCAGGATGATCAGAGAGGTTAAGTTCCCAAGGTGGCTCGCAAACGTGGTTGTAGTACAGAAGAAAAATGGGAAATGGAGAGTTTGTGTGGACTACACAGACTTGAACAAAGCTTGTCCTAAAGACCCATTTCCTCTTCCCCACATTGATGCAATGGTAGATGTTAGGGGAGGATTTTCTAACAATTAGTGATCCTTACACGTTATCCTAATTAATGATCCTTTCTTCTGTGACAGATAGTGATCCTCAGAAGAGCTTCAGGATCAGGATCATGGATCACTTTAAGGATCCTCGTACTGACGATTGTTTATTTGTGTTTTGTGTTACTTTGCAGGAGTAACAAGCTTGACTTGGTCTTGGCGACATTCCTGGAGAATATTCCCAGACTATCCCGCACGTGCTTGACCAAAAATAGACGTTGTGGAGAACGTGGAGGCATGGCACGAAAGTCGGACAGTTTGTTAGCTAGTTATTTTCTCATTTTAAAGGGGTAACGAGCTAGTAGAAAAACACTTAGTCATTTTCTGAGTTACACACACACTCGTACAAACGCTCATACCAGCTCTTGTTCAAACACTTAGCAATTTTATACACTTTCTACACACTACATTCTAGTGATCCTTGTACCTAGCTCGTTACTATCCGAAGTTGTAAACATTTATTCGTTTATTTGAGCTTGGTGATCGGTAGTTTCCATCACCCGGGGTTTTTTGTGCCGGAGATCAACTCTTGATCAAGGGCTTTTTCCCCGTATAAATCCTTGTGTTGTTTGTGCGATTTACATTGAAGTGATCCTTGTCATTGTTATACATTTCAAGCATCATACCCTGTAACAGAGAGTTTGGTTGCAATATCCTCAACAGATTTTTTGACCAAAACAGTTTGGCGCCCACCGTGGGGCAATTGGTGCTTCATCCTTAGAAAATTTTTCATTTCTGTGCTTATTTCAGTTCACTACAATCAAGCAAATGGCTTCCTCAGCGAAGAATGCTTCAAACTTGATGCCCGCATTCACTTCTTCACAAGGCGTTCCCCCTTTGCCTCCACCACCTTCTGGATCCCAGAAGAATGCTGAGAATGCTGCGAAGAAACCAACTCCCATTTTTTCAAAACCTCCAACTTCTTCTGCTTCTTACACTCCCACTACTAGTGATATGTTTACTTTAATTTTGCAGATGAAGGATCAGATACGGCAACAGGATAAGACCAATGAGAGGATTCTCAAAGAAATCGGAGATCTCAAGAAACAAAAGACAACGGCAGAGGATCATTCCCCACTGGTGCCGAAATCCTTGAATTTTGATACTCCGGTGATTACTTCTCAGCCATCAATGGTTCCAGACGTTCAATATGTGGGTGGACCGAAAGGAGTGCACTACGGAACAACAACAATGACCCAGGCATCAGGTTCATATTTCCAGCCAGCGGGACCCTATCCTCAGCATATGGGATCCCTCACGAGCTCAGGAGGATATTCAGGAATGCACCAGGTTCAAGGATCCTCCTTCGTTCCAGGATCATCCCAGGTTCAAGGATCCTCCTTCGTTCCAGGATCATCCCAGGTTCAAGGATCCTCCTTCGTTCCAGGATCATCCCAGGTTCAAGGATCCTCCTTCGTTCCAGGATCATCCCAGGTTCAAGGATCCTCCTTCGTTCCAGGATCATCCCAGGTTCAAGGATCCTCCTTCGTTCCAGGATCATCCCAGGTTCAAGGATCCTCCTTCGTTCCAGGATCATCCCAGGTTCAAGGATCCTCCTTTGTACCAGGATCATCCCAGGTTCAAGGATCCTCCCTTGTTCCAGGATCGTCCCAATTTCAGGGATCCTTCCAGATGCCAGGATCCTTGAGGAGTTTGCAAACAGGAAGTTCGGATGTCCATCAGGGAGATTTTATTCCAATGCAGACCAATGCCTCTACTGGTCCCTCGATCATTCCAGAGCCTCAACAATATGGATTAACATCCATTCTTCCTAACTTGAATCCAATGGGAGGTAACACTTTTAATAATTCTTATACTACTAACCATGGTCTTATGCAGGATCCAGGTATCAATCATGCCATGGCCAGAGAATTGCAAAAGCTAAAGGATATGATATCAAGTGTTCCGGGAGTAGTCAAACCTATCCCAGAGATTGCAGATGGGAGCCACAAGATATCTCGTTTTGCACCACCAATCTGTGATGCTGAGATACCCAAGAGGTTCCATGTGCCTACAATGAAACTGTATGATGGTTCGACGGATCCTGAAGAACACATAGCACAATACAGGGAGAGGATGGAGATCAATCCAATCCCAGAAAGGTTAAAGGAAGCATGCCTGTGCAAAGGATTCGGATCCACTCTTACTGGATCAGCTCTCAAATGGCTGCTAAGTCTTCCCCCCTACTCTATTACCTCATTTGCTAATCTAGTTAATCTATTTAATCTATTTAATAATCAGTTTTCTTGTAGTAGGAAATTTGAACGATTAACTAGTGATCTATATAGGATAACCCAGGGTCATAATGAATCATTAAGGGATTACATTACCAAATTCAGTAAAGAATCCTTAGACATTCCCAACTTAGATATAGCCACGGCTGTTGAGGCCTTTAAAATGGGATTGCTTAGGGATTCGTCTTTCTATGATGATCTTGTTATGACACCATGCAGGAACTTAGATGAGGTAAGAACCCGAGCACTTAGGTTCATTCGACTAGAAGATGACAAGAGGATCCAGGAGAGGTTAGCAGGATCCTCAAAGCAGGATAAGCAAGGATCCTCATTCAGGAACAACAAGTTCAGATCCTACAACAGATCTGATAACCAGAACGTGCATTCTATTGATCAAGAAGAGGATGATGAGGATTATCCTCCAATTTCTGAATATTGTTTTAGTGTTGATAACAATGAACTAATCCTTGCGATGCAGAGTCTAGGTGATAAAGCTAGATGGCCCAGAAAAAATGATAGGCCAGCTGCAACTAAGGATAAATCAAAGTGGTGTGCATACCATGAAGATTTTGGGCACCTCACAGAAGAATGCATTGCACTAAGAAAGGAAATTGGATACTTGTTGAGCAAGGGGCATCTAAAAGAATTGTTGGGAAGAAAAAAGTCAAGGACTCAGGATCCTGAAAGGATCCCTGAGAAGGCTCCAGCCTCTCCAGCAGATGCACAAGTGATAAACTTTATTTCTGGAGGGTCAGACATTTGCGGCACATCCTTCTCAGCAGCTAAAAGGCATGCAAAGGAAACTAAAATGGATAATGGAGAAAGACCTGTTCGAACATCAAGTGTCTCCGAAGGAAAAGTCATAACCTTCGATGAGGATGATCGAGTTGATATCCAGGATCCTCATCATGATGGTTTAGTTATTACTCTTTTCATTTCTAACCATTTTGTCCGCAGGATCCTTATAGACGGAGGAAGCTCAGTGAACATTATCCAGCTTGATGTTCTGAAGAAGATGGGAATCCCTGAATCAGATATCATACCAAGATCCTCCGTGCTTGTGGGATTTAGTGTCGAAACTAAGAACACCCTGGGGGACATTAAACTCCCAATATATATTGAAGGCTTACACTCTTATCAAAAATTTTGTGTTATTGACTGTTTATCTTGTTGTAATGTTATCCTTGGCAGGCCCTGGATACACGATATGAAAGCAGTCCCATCTACATACCATCAATGTGTGAAGCTCCCTAGTCCTTAGGGGAATAGTGAAGATTGATAGTGATCAGCAGGAGACTAAGAATTGCTACACTTCATCGATGAAACCAGCCTCAAAGTCAAGGGAGCAATAGCAATCAAGGTATCCTCCAAGGGATGTCTTGGAGGCAAGAGAGCAGGATGTGGTAGAAATCCTCGTGGATCCTGATGATCCTGAATCTAAAATCTATATCGGATCAGGGATCCTTGGCGAAATGAAAGAAGACCTCGTATCCTTCCTCAAAAGGAGAAAGACTACCTTTGCATGGAAACACGAAGACATGACTGGTATATCCAAAGATGTAATCACTCACAAACTCGGGATTGACAGATCCTTCAAACCAATCCATCAAAGGAGAAGAAAGTTTGCACCAGAGAGGAATGCCATTATCCAGGAAGAGGTAGAGAAATTGCTCCGGGCAGGTATGATCAGAGAGGTCAAGTATCCAAGATGGTTGGCCAATGTGGTTGTTGTTCAAAAGAAAAACGGAAAGTGGAGGGTATGTGTCGATTTTACCGATTTAAATAAGGCATGTCCCAAGGATCCTTTCCCACTACCCCACATTGACTCCATGGTGGATGCAACTGCGGGTCATGAACTGTTAACTTTTATGGATGCTTCATCTGGATTCCAACAAATCCAAATGGAACCATCCGATCAAGAGGATACAGCCTTCATGACTCCAACTGGTATATACTGCTATATTGCTATGCCCTTCGGACTAAGAAATGCAGGTGCAACATATCAAAGGCTGGTGAATATGATGTTCAAGGACCAGATTGGACAAACTATGGAGGTTTACATAGATGATATGGTGGTAAAATCCTTAAAAGCTGAGGATCACCTAAGAGACTTGGAGGAAGCATTCAATATCCTTGATAAATATAATATGAAGCTTAATCCTTCAAAATGTCACTTTGGTGTTAAAGCAGGTAAATTCTTAGGATATATGGTGACAAAGAGAGGCATTGAAGCTAGCCCGGAACAAATCAAAGCAATAGTGAACATCAAATCTCCGGCCAATGCTAAGGATGTTCAAAGGCTAACAGGCAGGATAGCAGCCTTGAACAGATTTATATCCAAATCCTCCGAGAAGTGTAAAGAATTCTATGATATCCTAAGGAAGAACAAGAAATTTGAGTGGACGGAGAAGCATGAAAATGCTTTAAGAGCCCTCAAAGATTACCTATCCCCGGCCCCGGCTTTGATGAAACCAGAAAAAGGCGATGTGCTATCCTTGTATCTGGCAGTATCCTCAAAAGCAGTAAGTGCGGTCCTTGTTAAGGATCATCAAGGTACACATCATCCTGTCTATTATGTAAGTAAAAGTTTACTTGATGCCGAATCCAGGTACTCACACCTTGAAAAGCTTATTCTTGCATTAATTATGGCATCTACTAAGTTAAGACATTATTTTGAAACTCATGTAATCATTGTTAAAACTAATTTTCCAATTAAGAATGTCCTCAGGAAACCAGAGATGTCAGGAAGGATGGCTAAGTGGGCAGTGAAGCTAAGTGCATATGATATAAGATATGAGCCTAGGACAGCCATCAAATCCCAAGCATTAGCTGACTTTGTGGCTGATTTCAGTAGTGATTTACAAGAAGAAGCTGAGTTGGAAGTCCAGCAGCTAGAAGAGACCAAGGATCCTTGGATACTCTATACTGATGGATCCTCAAATGTCAAAGGCACAGGGCTTGGAATACTACTAAAATCGCCACAGGGGGACATAATACCCCACTCTATAACTTGTGAGTTCCAAACCACTAACAATGAGGCTGAATATGAAGCCTTAATTGCTGGTTTGCAAATTGCTAAGCATATGGGAATCAGGTATCTTGAGGTACATGTCGATTCTTTGTTAATTACAAACCACTTTAATGGATCCTATGCTGTTAAAGGTGAAAAGCTAACCAAATATTTGGAGATAGTCAAAAGTTTGGCACTCTCTTTTGTTTCCTTTAGTTTGACGCAGGTACCAAGGGAAGAAAATACAGAGGCTGATGCATTGGCTAACTTAGGATCATCCTTGAAGATCCCGGAGGATATCAAGATCCCTATTATCCATATCCTGACCCCGGCTATCGAGGATCATGTGGCTATGGAGATAGGAAATGATTCTGCAATTATCCCTAGTGAGGATACTCAATCCCATTCAGGATCAGGATCATGGACCTCACCAATTATAAGATACTTACAACATGGAGAGATTCCTACATGAGAAAACCCTAGGGCTTTCAAATCTAAGGTATCTCAATTTACAATTTTAAATAATATGTTGTATAGACGATCTCTTGCAGGACCATACTTGAGATGCATTGAGGATCCTGAAATCTAAGAAGTTTTAAAAGAATTCCATGAAGGAGATTGTGGAAACCACACTGGGGGCAGGGCATTATTCTCAAGGATCCTGAGAACAGGATACTATTGGCCAACCATGAAGAGAGATGCTGTGGAGTATGATAAAAGATGTGATCCTTGTCAGAGACACAACAATATCCTTCATCAACCAGCTGAATTATTGCATCCTATATCCTCCTCTTGGCCATTTATGAGATGGGGTATGGATATAGTTGGAAAGCTCCCTAAGGCACCTGGTGGAAAAGTATTCATGCTAGCTATGACTGATTACTTCTCCAAGTGGATAGAAGCTGAAGCTTTTGCCCAAGTCAGAGAAAAGGAAGTTATATCCTTCATTAAAAGAAATATTATCACTAGATTTGGAATTCCTTCTGAGATTATATGTGATAATGGTTCCCAATTTATTGGGGGCAGAACCACTAACTTTTGTGACAGCTGGGGGATTAAGATGATAACATCAACACCAGTCCACCCACAAGCTAATGGTCAGGCAGAATCATCCAACAAGATCATCATCAACAATTTGAAGAAGAAGCTTGGATCCAAGAAAGGGAAATGGGCAGAAGAACTACCCTATGTGCTTTGGGCTGATAGAACAACCCCTAAGAATGCTACTGGTCAAACACCATTTTCTTTGGTATTTGGGGCAGAATCAGTGATCCCAACAGAAATGGTGGTTCCAACTGCAAGAACAAGTACCCGTGATCCTAAGGAAAATGATGAGAACTTGGTTCAAGACCTGGATACTATTGAAGAAATCAGGGATCTCGCTAGGATAAGGATGGCCAGTTATCAACAAAGAATGGCTGGTGCTTACAACAAAAATGTCAGGATCAGGAGGTTTCAAGTTGGAGATATGGTATTAAGGAAAGCATTTCAGAATACCACCAATCCTGCTGATGGAAAATTGGCTCCAAAATGGGAAGGCCCCTATTTGATTGAAGCTGAAGCAGGAAAGGGGGCATATAGATTGCTAACCATGGAAGGTGATTTGCTACCAAGAGCTTGGAATGCTGTCCACTTGAAGAAATATTTTATGTGAGCAGGATCCTCATGGCACAGATGATCCTCAGGATAAGGGTATCCTTAAAGGATCCTCAAAGTATCGGTGATCCTTACTTAGGTAATATCTTAAACTTAAACTATTTCATTTCTTCATTTTCTCATATAAGGATAAGGATCATGTATCCTTTATCCATCTCTCACGTGAGTTTAAGTTTTGAAAGTTCAGGTATCCTTAGCATAACATTGGTTATCCGTTGAAGTAATTCGTTCCTTGGGTTTAACCCAGTTATTTGGGCTTGACCCCAGTTTCGCCTGTAGCGCATGATGATCCTGGTATAGTTCAAGGCAGTGGGACCAGTACTCGTTTTAGGGGCTGATAATTCCATTGTACTGGCTATGCTTAGGATCCTACGTATAATGGTAGACGTACCATACATCCGTTCCTAAGGTTTCTAACGTTTTCACGTTAGCTAAGGTTTTGGCATTTTCATGTCACTAAGTTTGGATAGTCCCCAGTTAGGGCCATACTCCAGTTTACATACGATCTTTGGGCTTGTCCCCAGTTATCCTTGGGCTTGTCCCCAGTTATCCTCGGGCTTGCCCCCAGTTGCTAACTCTTTTCTTATGTTGGCTTAGTCCCAAGTTATGCTCTATTTCAGGTTCTTGAAGATAGGCAACTAAGGATCCTTGATCCTTACTTTATTCTAAGGTTTATCTTATAGTTATCCTTATTATGGTTAGGATCCTAACTTGGACCCTCAGGTATGATCCTTAACTATTTTTAATTCTATTCATTATTTATTTAAGTAACCCTTATACTTGACAACTGAACTTGTGATTCTTAAATCGTATCACTTTTTAGAACTTATCGGTTATGGGATATGTGATCCTGATCATATCCTAAGCTTTTTGGATATTTTTCAAGGCTTGATAAGTATAAACAGAATGAACATTACAACAGTTGTGTTAGGGGAGGATTTTCTAACAATTAGTGATCCTTATTCGTTATCCTAACTAGTGATCCTTACTTCTGTGACAGGTGGTGATCCTCAGAAGAACTTCAGGATCAGGATCGTGGATCACTTTAAGGATCCTCGTACTGACGATTGTTTACTCATGTTTTGTACTATCTCGCAGGTATAACAAGCTTGACCAAGTCTTGGCGACATTCCTGGAGAATATTCCTAAACTATTCTGCACGTGCTTGACCAAAAATAGACGTTATGGAGAACGTGGAGGCTTGGCACGAAAGTCGGAAAGTTAGTTTAGGTGGTTATTTCTATTTTAAAAAGGGAGTAACGAGCTAGTAGAACACACTTTGTTATTTTTGCAGACACACACACTCGTACAAGCTCTCATACAAGTTCTCGTTCAAACACTTAGCAATTTCATACACTTTTTACACATTCCACCGTAGTGATCCTTATACCTAGCTCGTTACTATCCGAAGTTGTAAACATTCAATCATTTATTTTAGCTTGGTGATCGGTATTTTCCATCACCCGGGGTTTTTTGTGCCGGAGATCAACTCTTGATCAAGGGCTTTTTCCCCATATAAATCCTTGTGTTGTTTGTGCACTTTACATTGAAGTGATCCTCATCGCTGTTACATATTTTAAGCATCATTCCCCTAAACAAACAGTTTGGTTGCAATATCCTCATCAGATTTTCTGACCAAAACAGTTTGGCGCCCACCGTGGGGCAATTGGTGCTTTGTCCTTAGAAGAATACGCATTTCTGTGCTCATTTCGGTTTACTACAACCAAGCGAATGGCTTCCTCAGCGAAGAATGCTTCAAACTTGATGCCCTCATTCACTTCTTCACAAGGCGTTCCTCCTTTGCCTCCACCACCTTCTGGATCCCAGAAGAACACTGAGAATGCTGCGAAGAAACCAACTCCCATTTTCTCAAAACCACCTACTTCTTCTGTTTCAACTAATCCTACTACTAATGATCTCTATGCCTTGATTTTGCAGATGAGGAATCATGCACAAGAGCAGGATAAAACCAACGAAAGGATCCTTCGGGAGATTGACGAAATTAAGAAACAGAAGAAAATGGCAGAGGATCATTCCCCACTGATGCCCAGATCGTTGAATTTTGATACTCCGGTGATTACTTCTCAGTCATCAGTGGTTCCAGACATTCAATATGTGGGTGGACCAAAAGGAGTGCACTACGGAACAACAGCAATCACCCAGGCAGCAGGCTCATATTTCCAGCCAGCGGGATCCTATCCTCAGTATATGGGATCCCTCACGAATTCAGGAGGATATTCAGGAATGCAGCAGGTTCAAGGATCCTCCTTAGCTCCAGGATCATCCTAGGTTCAAGGATCCTCCTTAGCTCCAGGATCATCCCAGGTTCAAGGATCCTCCTTTGTTCCAGGATCATCCCAGGTTCAAGGATCCTCCTTTGTTCCAGGATCATCCCAGGTTCAAGGATCCTCCTTTGTTCCAGGATCATCCCAGGTTCAAGGATCCTCCTTTGTTCCAGGATCATCCCAGGTTCAAGGATCCTCCTTTGTTCCAGGATCGTCCCAGGTTCAAGGATCCTCTTTCTTCCCAGGATCATCCCAGTTTCAGGGATCCGTCCAGATGCCAGGATCCTTAAGGAGTTTGCAAACAGGAAGTTCAGATGTCCATCAGGGAGATTTTATTCCAATGCAGACTAATGCTTCTATTGGTCCCTCGATCACTCCAGAGCCCCAACAATATGGATTAACATCCATTCTTCCTAACTTGAGTCCAATGGGAGGTAACACTTTTAATAATTCTCATACTACTAACCATGGTCTTATGCAGGATCCAGGTATCAATCATGCCATGGCCAGAGAATTGCAAAAGCTAAAGGATATGATATCAAGTGTACCGGGGGTGGTCAAACCTATCCCAGAGATTGCAGATGGGAGCCACAAGATATCTCGTTTCGCACCACCAATCTGTGATGTTGAGATACCCAAGAGGTTCCATGTGCCAACGATGAAACTGTATGATGGATCAACGGATCCTGAAGAGCATATAGCACAATACAGGGAAAGAATGGAAATCAACCCAATCCCAGAACGGTTGAAGGAAGCATGCTTGTGCAAAGGATTTGGATCCACCCTTACTGGATCAGCTCTCAAGTGGCTGCTAAGTCTTCCTCCTTACTCTATTACCTCGTTTGCCAATCTAGTTAATCTATTTAATAATCAGTTTTCTTGTAGTAGGAAATTTGAACGATTAACTAGTGATTTATATAGGATAACCCAGGGTCATAATGAATCATTAAGGGATTACATTACCAAATTCAGTAAAGAATCCTTAGACATTCCCAACTTAGATATAGCCACGGCTGTTGAGGCCTTTAAAATGGGATTGCTTAGGGATTCGTTATTTTATGATGATCTTGTTATGACACCATGCAGGAACTTAGATGAGGTAAGAACTCGGGCCCTTAGGTACATCCGGCTAGAGGATGACAAGAGGATCCAGGAGAGGTTAGCAGGATCCTCAAAGCAGGATAAGCAAGGATCCTCATTCAGAAACAACAAGTTCAGATCCTACAATAGATCCGATAACCAGAATGTGCATGCTATTGATCAGGAAGAGGATGATGAGGATTATCCTCCAATCTCTGAATATTGTTTTTCTGTTGACAGCAATGAACTAATCCTTGCGATGCAGGGTTTAGGTGATAAAGCTAGATGGCCCAGAAAAAATGATAGGCCAGCTGCAACTAAGGATAAATCAAAGTGGTGTGCATACCATGAAGATTTTGGGCATCTCACAGAAGAATGCATTGCTCTAAGAAAGGAGATTGGATACTTGTTGAGCAAGGGGCATCTAAAGGAATTGTTGGGAAGAAAAAAGTCAAAGACTCAGGATCATGAAAGGATCCCTGAGAAAGCTCCGGCCCCTCCAGCGGATGCACAAGTGATAAACTTCATTTCTGGAGGATCAGACATTTGCGGCACATCCTTCTCAGCAGCTAAGAGGCATGCAAAAGAAACTAAAATGGACAATGGAGAAAGACCAGTTCGAACATCAAGTGTCTCCGAAGGAAAAGTCATAACCTTTGATGAAGAGGATCGTGTTGATATCCAGGATCCTCATCACGATGGTTTAGTTATTACTCTTTTCATATCTAACCATTTTGTCCGCAGGATCTTAATAGACGGAGGAAGTTCAGTGAACATTATCCAGCTTGATGTTCTAAAGAAGATGGGTATCCCTGAATCAGAGATCATACCAAGATCCTCTGTGCTCGTGGGATTTAGTGGCGAAACTAAGAACACCCTGGGGGACATTAAACTCCCAATATATATTGAAGGCTTACACTCTTATCAAAAATTTTGTGTTATTGACTGTTTATCTTGTTGTAATGTTATCCTTGGCAGGCCCTGGATACATGATATGAAAGCAGTCCCATCCACTTACCATCAATGTGTGAAGCTCCCTAGTCCTTGGGGAATAGTGAAGATTGATAGTGATCAGCAGGAGGCTAAAAATTGCTATACTTCATCGATGAAACCAGCCTCGAAATCCAGGGAGCAATAGCAATCAAAGTATCCTCCAAGGGATGTCTTGGAGGCAAGAGAGCAGGATGTGATAGAAATCCTCATGGATCCTGATGATCCTGAATCCAAAATCTATATCGGATCAGGGATCCTTGGCGAAATGAAAGAAGACCTCATATCCTTCCTCAAAAGGAGTAAGACTACCTTTGCATGGAAACACGAAGATATGACTGGTATATCCAAAGATGTTATCACTCACAAGCTCGGCATCGACAGATCCTTCAAACCAATCCATCAAAGGAGAAGGAAGTTTGCACCAGAAAGGAATGCCATTATCCAGGAAGAGGTAGAGAAATTGCTCAGGGCAGGTATGATTAGAGAGGTCAAGTATCCAAGATGGTTGGCCAATGTGGTTGTTGTTCAAAAGAAAAACGGAAAGTGGAGGGTATGTGTCGATTTTACCGATTTAAATAAGGCATGTCCCAAGGATCCTTTCCCTTTACCCCACATTGACTCCATGGCGGATGCAACCGCGGGTCATGAACTGTTAACCTTTATGGATGCTTCATCTGGATTTCAACAAATCCAAATGGAACCATCCGACCAAGAGGATACAGCCTTCATGACTCCAACTGGTATATACTGCTATATTGCTATGCCGTTCGGATTAAGAAATGCAGGTGCAACATACCAAAGGCTGGTGAATATGATGTTCAAGGATCAGATTGGACAAACTATGGAGGTTTACATAGATGATATAGCAGGTAAATTCTTAGGATATATGGTGACAAAGAGAGGCATTGAAGCTAGCCCGGAACAAATCAAAGCAATAGTGAACATCAAATCTCCGGTCAATGCTAAGGATGTTCAAAGGCTAACAGGAAGGATAGCAGCCTTGAACAGATTTATATCCAAGTCCTCCGAGAGGTGTAAAGAATTCTATGATATCCTAAGGAAGAACAAGAAATTTGAGTGGACGGAGAAGCATGAAAATGCTTTAAAAGCCCTCAAAGATTACCTATCCTCGGCCCCGGCTTTGATGAAACCAGAAAAAGGTGATGTGTTATCCTTGTATCTTGCAGTATCCTCAAAAGCAGTAAGCGCGGTCCTTGTTAAGGATCATCAAGGTACACAACATCCTGTATATTATGTAAGTAAAAGTTTACTTGATGCCGAATCCAGGTACTCACACCTTGAAAAGCTTATTCTTGCATTAATTATGGCATCCACAAAGTTAAGACATTATTTTGAAACTCATCTTATCATTGTTAAAACTAATTTCCCAATTAAGAATGTCCTCAGGAAACCAGAGATGTCAGGAAGGATGGCTAAGTGGGCAGTAAAGCTGAGTGCATATGATATAAGATATGAGCCTAGGACAGCCATTAAATCCCAAGCATTAGCTGACTTTGTGGCTGATTTCAGTAGTGATTTACAAGAAGAAGCTGAGCTAGAAGCCCAGCAGCTAGAAGAGACCAAGGATCCTTGGATACTTCATACTAATGGATCCTCAAATGTCAAAGGCACAGGGCTTGGAATACTACTAAAATCGCCACAGGGGGACATAATACCCCATTCTATAGCTTGTGAGTTCCAAACCACTAACAATGAGGCTGAATATGAAGCCTTAATTGCTGGTTTGCAAATCGCTAAGCATATGGGAATCAGGTATCTTGAGGTACATGTAGATTCTTTGTTAATTACAAACCACTTTAATGGATCCTATGCTGCTAAAGGTGAAAAGCTAACCAAATATTTGGAGATAGTCAAAAGTTTGGCACTCTCTTTTGTTTCCTTTAGTTTGTCACAGGTACCAAGGGAAGAAAATACAGAAGCTGATGCATTGGCTAACTTAGGATCATCTTTGAAGATCCCAGAGGATATCAAGATTCCTATTATCCATATCCTGACCCCGGCTATCGAGGATCACCAGACTATGGAGATATGAAATGATTCTGCAGTTATCCCTAGTGAGGATACTCAATCCTATTCAGGATCAGGATCATGGATCTCACCAATTATGAGATACCTACAACATGGAGAGATTCCTACAAGAGAAAACCCTAGGGCTTTCAAATCTAAGGTATCTTAATTCACAATTTTAAATAATATGTTGTATAGACGATCTCTTGCAGGACCATACTTGAGATGCATTGAGGATCCGGAAATCCAAGAAGTTTTAAAAGACTTCCACGAAGGAGATTGTGGAAACCACACTGGGGGCAGGGCATTATTTTCAAGGATCTTGAGGACAGGATACTACTGGCCAACCATGAAGAGAGATGCTGTGGAGTATGCTAAAAGATGTGATCCTTGTCAGAGACACATCAATATCCTTCATCAACCAGCTGAATTATTGCACCCTATATCCTCCTCCTGGCCATTTATGAGATGGGGTATGGATATAGTTGGTAAGCTCCCTAAGGCACCTGGTGGAAAAGTATTCATGCTTGCTATTACTGATTACTTCTCCAAGTGGATAGAGGCTGAAGCTTTTGCCCAAGTCAGAGAAAAGGAAGTTATATCCTTCATTAAAAGAAATATTATCACTAGATTTAGAATTCCTTCTGAGATTATATGTGATAATGGTTCCCAATTTATTGGGGGCAGAACCACTAACTTTTGTGACAGCTGGGGGATTAGGATGATAACATCAACACCAGTCCACCCACAAGCTAATGGTCAGGCAGAATCATCCAACAAGATCATCATCAACAATTTAAAGAAAAAGCTTGGATCCAAAAAAGGGAAATGGGCAGAAGAACTACCCTATGTGCTTTGGGCAGATAGAACAACCCCTAAAAATGCTACTGGTCAAACACCATTCTCTTTGGTATTTGGGGCAGAATCAGTGATCCCAACAGAAATGGTGGTTCCAACTGCTAGAACAACTACTCGTGATCCTGAGGAAAATAATGAAAACTTGGCTCAAGACCTGAATACTATTGAAGAAATCAGGGATATGGCTAGGATAAGGATGGCCAGTTACCAGCAAAGAATGGCTGGTGCTTACAACAAAAATGTCAAGATCAGGAGGTTTCAAGTTGGAGATATGGTATTAAGGAAAGCATTCCAAAATACTACCAATCCTGCTGATGGGAAACTGGCTCCAAAATGGGAAGGCCCTTATTTGATTGAAGCTGAAGCAGGAAAGGGGGCATATAGATTGCTAACCATGGAAGGTGATTTGCTACCAAGAGCTTGGAATGCTGTCCACTTGAAGAAATATTTCATGTGACCAGGATCCTCATGGCTGAAGTGATCCTAGCGAAAGGGATATCCTTAAAGGATCCTCAAAGTATCGGTGATCCTTACTTAGGTAATATCCTAAACTTAAGCTATTTCATTTCATTATTTTCTCTTATAAGGATAAGGATCATGTATCCTTTATCCATCTCTCACGTGAGTTCAAGTTTTGAAAGTTCAGGTATCCTTAGCATAACGCTGGTTATCCACAGAAGCAATCCGTCTTTTGGGTTTAACCCCAGCTATTCGGGCTTGTCCCCAGATTCCGCCTGTAGCGCACGATGATCCTGGTGTAGTTCAAGGCTTTGGGACCAGTACTCGTTCTAGGGGCTGATAATTCCATTGTTCTGGCTATGCTTAGGATCCTACGTATAATGGTAGACGTACCATACATCCGTTCATAAGGTTTCTAACGTTTTCACGTTAGCTAAGGTTTCTAACGTTTTCACGTTAGCTAAGGTTTTGGCATCTTCATGTCACTAAGTTTGGATAGTCGCCAGTTAGGGCCATACTCTAGTTTACACACGATCCTTGGGCTTGTCCCCAGTTATCCTTGGGCTTGTCCCCAGTTATCCTTGGGCTTGTCCCCGGTTATCCTTGGGCTTGTCCCCGGTTATCCTTGGGCTTGTCCCCAGTTATCCTTGGGCTTGTCCCCAGTTGCTAACTCTTTTCTTATATTGGCTTAGTCCCAAGTTATGCTTTATTTCAGGTCCTTGAAGATAGGCAGCTAGGGATCCTTGATCCTTACTTCACTCTAAGGTTTATCTTATAGTTATCCTTGTTATGGTTAGGATTCTAACTTGGATTCTCAGGTATGATCCTTAACTCTTTTGATTTTATTCATTATTCTTTTAAATAACCCTTATACTTGATAACTGAACTTGTAATTCTTAAACCATATCACTTTTTAGAACTTATCGGTTATGGGATATGTGATCCTTGATCATATCCTAAACTTTCTGGATATCTTTTCTAATTTTTCAAGGCTTGATAAATATAAACAGAATGAACATTACAACAGTTGGAAAGTAACTGTTAGGGGAGGATTTTCTAACAATTAGTGATCCTTATTCGTTATCCTCACTAGTGATCCTTACTTCTGTGACAGGTGGTGATCCTCAGAAGGGCTTTAGGATCAGGATCATGGATCACTTCAAGGATCCTCATACTGACGATTGTTTACTTATGTTTCATAACATCCCGCAGGTATAACAAGCTTGACCAGGTCTTAGCGGCATTCTTGGAGAATATTCCCGAAGTATTCTGCACGTGCTAGATCAAAACTAGACGTTATGGAGAACGTGGAGGCTTGGCTTGAAAGTCGGAGAGTTTGTTAACTAGATATTTTTCTTATTTGAAAGGGGCAACGAGCTAGTTAGTGACACTTAATCATTTTTGGCAGTTTCACACACTCGCAAACACTCTCATACAAGCTCTCGTTCAAACACTTAGCAATTACTTACACATTTTACACATTTCACTGTAGTGATCCTTGTACCTAGCTCGTTGCTATCCGAAGTTGTAAACGTTAATTCATTTATTTGAGCTTGGTGATCGGTAGTTTCCATCACCCGGGGTTTTTTGTGCCGGAGATCAACTCTTGATCAAGGGCTTTTTCCCCGTATAAATCCTTGTGTTGTTTGTGCATTCCACATTGAAGTGATCCTCATTGTTGTTACACATTTTGAGCATCATACCCCGTAATCTAGAGTTTGGTTGCAATATTCTCAACAGATTTTCTGACCAAAACAGTTTGGCGCCCACCGTGGGGCAATTGGTGCTTCGTCCTTAAGAAAATACGCATTTCTGTGCTTAATTCGGCTCACTACAACCAAGCAGATGGCTTCCTCATCAAAGAATGCTTCAAACCTGATGCCCTCATTCACTTCCTCACAAGGCGTCCCTCCTTTGCCTCCACCACCTTCTGGATCCCAGAAGAATACAGAAAATGCTGCGAAGAAACCGACTCCCATTTTCTCAAAACCACCTGCTTCTTCTGTTTCAACTAATCCTACTACTAATGATCTCTATACCTTGATTTTGCAGATGAGGAATCATGCACAAGAGCAGGATAAGACCAACGAAAGGATCCTCCGGGAGATTGATGAAATTAAGAAACAGAAGAAAACGGCAGAGGATCATTCTCCACTGATGCCCAGATCTTTGAATTTTGACACTCCGATGGTTACTTCTCAGCCGTCAGTGGTTCCAAACATTCAATATGCGGGTGGACCAAAAGGAGTGCACTATGGAACAACAGCTATGACCCAGTCACTAGGTTCATATTTCCAGCCAGCAGGATCCTATCCCCAGCATATGGGATCCCTCACGAGTACAGGAGGATATTCAGGAATGCACCAGGTTCAAGGATCCTCCTTCGTTCCAGGATCATCCCAGGTTCAAGGATCCTCCTTCGTTCCAGGATCATCCCAGGTTCAAGGATCCTCCTTCGTTCCAGGATCATCCCAGGTTCAAGGATCCTCCTTCGTTCCAGGATCATCCCAGGTTCAAGGATCCTCCTTCGTTCCAGGATCATCCCAGGTTCAAGGATCCTCCTTTGTTCCAGGATCGTCCCAGTTTCAGGGATCCTTCCAGATGCCAGGATCCTTGAGGAGTTTGCAAACAGGGAGTTCAGATGTCCATCAAGGAGATTTTATCCCAATGCAGACCAATGCCTCTGCTGGCCCCTCGATCATTCCAGAATCTCAACAATATGGATTAACCTCCATATTTCCTAACTTGAATCCAATGGGAGGTAACACTTTTAATAATTCTCATACTATTAACCATGGTTTTATGCAGGATCCAGGTATCAATCATGCCATGGCCAGAGAATTGCAAAAGCTAAAGGATATGATCTCGAGTGTTCCGGGAGTAGTCAAACCTATTCCAGAGATTGCAGATGGGAGCCACAGGATATCTCGCTTTGCACCACCAATCTGTGATGCTGAGATACCCAAGAGGTTCCATGTGCCTACAATGAAACTGTATGACGGTTCGACGGATCCTGAAGAACACATAGCACAATACAGGGAGAGGATGGAGATCAATCCAATCCCAGAAAAGTTAAAGGAAGCATGCCTATGCAAAGGATTCGGATCCACTCTCACTGGATCAGCTCTCAAGTGGCTGCTAAGTCTTCCTCCCTATTCTATTACCTCATTTGCAAACCTAGTTAACTTGTTTAATGCTCAGTTTTCTTGTAGTAGAAATTTTGAACGATTAACTAGTGATTTATATAGGATAACCCAGGGTCATAATGAATCATTAAGGGATTACATTACCAAATTTAGTAAAGAATCCTTAGACATTCCCAACTTAGATATAGCCACAGCTGTTGAAGCCTTCAAAATGGGATTACTTAGGGATTCCTTATTTTATGATGATCTTGTTATGACACCGTGCAGGAACCTAGATGAGGTAAGAACCCGGGCCCTCAGGTTCATCCGGCTAGAGGATGACAAGAGGATTCAGGAGAGGATAACAGGATCCTCAAAGCAGGATAAGCAAGGATCCTCATTCAGAAACAACAAGTTCAGATCCTACAACAAATCTGATAATCAGAACGTGCATTCTATTGATCAAGAAGAGGATGATGAGGACTATCCTCCAATCTCTGAATATTGCTTTAGTGTTGATAACAATGAACTAATCCTTGCCTTGCAGAACCTAGGTGATAAAGCTAGATGGCCAAGAAAGAATGAAAGGTCAGCTGCAACAAAGGATAAATCAAAATGGTGTGCATATCATGAAGATTTTGGGCACCTCACAGAAGAATGCATTGCATTAAGAAAGGAGATTGGGTACTTGTTGAGCAAAGGGCATCTAAAAGAGTTGTTGGGTAGGAAAAAGTCAAGGACTCAGGATCCTGAGAGGATCCCTGAGAAGGCTCCAGCCCCTCCAGCAGACGCTCAAGTGATAAACTTTATCTCTGGGGGATCCGACATTTGCGGCACATCCTTCTCAGCAGCTAAGAGGCATGCGAAGGAAACCAAAATGGATAACGGAGAAAGGCCAGTTCGAACATCGAGTGTCTCCGAAGGAAAAGTCATAACCTTTGATGAAGAGGATCGTACTGATATCCAGGATCCTCATCACGATGGTTTAGTTATTACTCTTTTTATATCTAACTGTTTTGTCCGCAGGATCCTAATAGACGGAGGAAGTTCAGTGAACATTATCCAGCTTGACGTCCTAAAGAAGATGGGTATTCCCGAATCAGAGATCATACCAAGATCCTCCGTGCTCGTGGGATTTAGTGGCGAAACCAAAAACACCCTGGGGGACATTAAACTCCCAATATATATCGAAGGCTTACACTCTTATCAAAAAAATTGTGTTATTGACTGTTTATCTTGTTGTAATGTTATCCTTGGCAGGCCCTGGATACACGATATGAAAGCAGTCCCGTCCACTTACCATCAATGTGTGAAGCTCCCTAGTCCTTGGGGAATAGTAAAGATCGATAGTGATCAGCAGGAAGCTAAGAATTGCTACACTTCATCGATGAAACCAGCTTCGAAGTCAAGGGAGCAATAGCAATCAAGGTATCCTCCAAGAAATGTCTTGGAGGCCAGAGAGCAGGATGTGGTAGAAATCCTCATGGATACTGATGATCCTGAATCCAAAATCTATATCGGGTCAGGGATCCTTGGCGAAATGAAAGAAGACCTCATATCCTTCCTCAAAAGGAGAAAGACTACCTTTGCATGGAAACATGAAGACATGACTGGTATATCCAAAGATGTTATTACCCATAAGCTCGGCATCGACAGATCTTTCAAACCAATCCATCAAAGAAGAAGGAAGTTTGCTCCAGAAAGGAATGCCATTATCCAGGAAGAGGTAGAAAAATTGCTCCGGGCAGGTATGATTAGAGAGGTCAAGTATCCAAGATGGTTGGCCAATGTGGTAGTTGTTCAAAAGAAAAATGGAAAGTGGAGGGTATGTGTCGATTTTACCGATTTAAATAAGGCATGTCCCAAGGATCCTTTCCCTTTACCCCACATTGACTCCATGGTGGATGCAACTGCGGGTCATGAACTGTTAACTTTTATGGATGCCTCTTCTGGATTTCAACAAATCCAAATGGAACCATCCGACCAAGAGGATACAGCCTTCATGACTCCAACTGGTATATATTGCTATATTGCTATGCCGTTTGGATTGAGAAATGCAGGTGCAACATACCAAAGGCTGGTGAATATGATGTTCAAGGATCAGATCGGACAAACTATGGAGGTCTACATAGATGATATGGTGGTAAAATCCTTGAAAGCTGAGGATCACCTACGAGACCTGGAGGAAGCATTTGATATCCTTGACAAATATAATATGAAGCTTAATCCTTCAAAATGTCATTTTGGTGTTAAAGCAGGTAAATTCTTAGGATACATGGTGACTAAGAGAGGCATTGAAGCTAGCCCGGAACAAATCAAAGCAATAGTGAACATCAAATCTCCGGCCAATGCTAAGGATGTTCAAAGGTTAACAGGAAGGATAGCAGCCTTGAACAGATTCATATCCAAGTCCTCCGAAAAATGTAAAGAATTCTATGACATCCTAAGGAAGAACAAGAAATTTGAGTGGACGGAGAAGCATGAAAATGCTCTAAAAGCCCTCAAAGATTACCTATCTTCGGCCCCGGCTTTAATGAAACCAGAAAAAGGTGAAGTGTTATCCTTGTATCTCGCGGTATCCTCAAAAGCAGTAAGTGCGGTCCTTGTTAAGGATCATCAAGGTACACAACATCCCGTCTATTATATAAGTAAAAGCTTACTTGATGCCGAATCCAGGTACTCACACCTTGAAAAGCTTATCCTTGCATTAATAATGGCATCTACTAAGTTAAGACATTATTTTGAAACTCATGTTATCATTGTTAAAACTAATTTTCCAATTAAGAATGTCCTCAGGAAACCAGAGATGTCAGGAAGGATGGCTAAGTGGGCAGTGAAATTGAGTGCATATGATATAAGATATGAGCCTAGGACAGCTATCAAATCCCAAGCATTAGCTGACTTTGTGGCTGATTTCAGTAGTGATTTACAAGAAGAAGCTGAGTTAGAAGTCCAGCAGCTAGAGGAGACCAAGGATCCTTGGATACTTCACACTGATGGATCCTCAAATGTCAAAGGCACAGGGCTTGGAATACTACTAAAATCGCCACAGGGGGACATAATACCCCATTCTATAGCTTGTGAGTTCCAAACCACTAATAATGAGGCTGAATATGAAGCCTTAATTGCTGGTTTGCAAATTGCAAAGCAAATGGGGATCAGGTATCTTGAGGTACACGTAGATTCTTTGTTAATTACAAATCACTTTAATGGATCATATGCTGTTAAAGGTGAAAAACTAACCAAATATTTGGAGATAGTCAAAAGTTTGGCACTCTCTTTTGTTTCCTTTAGTTTGTCACAGGTACCAAGGGAAGAAAATACAGAAGCTGATGCATTGGCTAACTTAGGATCATCTTTGAAGATCCCAGAGGATATCAGGATTCCTATTATCCATATCCTGACCCCGGCTATCGAGGATCACCAGACTATGGAGATAGGAGACGATTCTGCAATTATCCCTAGTGAGGATATTCAATCCTATTCAGGATCCAGATCATGGATCTCACCAATTATGAGATACTTACAACATGGAGAGATTCCTACAGGAGAAAACCCTAGGGCTTTCAAATCTAAGGTATCTCAATTCACAATTATGAATAATATGTTGTATAGACGATCTCTTGCAGGACCATACTTGAGATGCATTGAGGATCCTGAAGTTCAGGAAGTTTTAAAAGACTTCCATGAAGGAGATTGTGGAAACCATACTGGGGGCAGGGCTCTATTTTCAAGGATCCTGAGGACAGGATATTATTGGCCAACCATGAAGAAAGATGCTGTGGAGTATGCCAGAAGATGCGATCCTTGCCAGAGACACAGCAATATCCTTCATCAGCCAGCCGAATTATTGCATCCTATATCCTCCTCTTGGCCATTTATGAGATGGGGTATGGATATAGTTGGCAAGCTCCCTAAGGCACCTGGTGGAAAAGTATTCATGCTAGCTATGACTGATTACTTCTCCAAGTGGATAGAGGCTGAAGCTTTTGCCCAAGTTAGAGAAAAGGAAGTTATATCCTTCATTAAACGAAATATTATAACTAGATTTGGAATTCCCTCTGAGATTATATGTGATAATGGTTCCCAATTTATTGGGGGCAGAACCACTAACTTTTGTGACAGCTGGGGGATTAGGATGATAACATCAACACCAGTCCACCCACAAGCTAATGGTCAAGCAGAATCATCCAACAAGATCATCATCAACAACTTGAAGAAGAAGCTTGGATCCAAGAAAGGAAAATGGGCAGAAGAGCTACCCTATGTGCTCTGGGCTGACAGGACAACCCCTAAGAATGCTACTGGTCAAACACCATTCTCTTTGGTGTTTGGGGCAGAATCAGTGATCCCAACAGAAATGGTGGTTCCTACTGCTAGAACAAATACCCGTGATCCTGAGGAAAATGATGAAAACTTGGCTCAAGACCTGGATACTATTGAAGAAATCTGGGATATGGCTAGGATCAGGATGGCCAGTTATCAACAGAGAATGGCTAGTGCTTACAATAAAAATGTCAGGATCAGGAGGTTTCAAGTTGGAGATATGGTGTTAAGGAAAGCATTTCAAAACACCACCAATCCTGCTGATGGAAAATTGGCTCCAAAATGGGAAGGCCCTTATTTGATTGAAGCTGAAGCAGGAAAGGGGGCATATAGATTGCTAACCATGGAAGGTGATTTGCTACCAAGAGCTTGGAATGCTGTTCACTTGAAGAAATATTTCATGTGACAAGGATCCTCGAAGTAGAGGTGATCCTAGTGGAAGGGATATCCTTAAAGGATCCTCAAAGTATCGGTGATCCTTATTCAGGTAATATCCTAATCTTGAACTATTTCATTTCTTAATTTTCTCATCTAAGGATAAGGATCATGTATCCTTTATCCATCTCTCACGTGAGTTCAAGTTTTGAAAGTTCAGGTATCTTTAGCACAACGTTGGTTATCCACAGAAGCAATCCGTCCTTTGGGTTTAACCCCAGTTATTTGGGCTTGTCCCCAGATTCCGCCTGCAGCGCACGATGATCCTGGTATAGTTCAAGGCTTTGGGACCAGTACTCATTATAGGGGCTGATAATTCCATTGTTCTGGCTATGCTTAGGATCCTACGTATAATGGTAGACGTACCATACATCCGTTCATAAGGTTTCTAACGTTTTCACGTTAGCTAAGGTTTTGGCATCTTCATGTCACTAAGTTTGGATAGTCGCCAGTTAGGGCCATACTCCAGTTTACATACGATCCTTGGGCTTGTCCCCAGTTATCCTTGGGCTTGTCCCCAGTTATCCTTGGGCTTGTCCCCAGTTATCCTTGGGCTTGTCCCCAGTTGCTAACTCTTCTCTTATATTGGCTTAGTCCCAAGTAATGCTCTATTTCAGGTCTTTGAGGATAGACAGCTAGGGATCCGTGATCCTTATTTCACTCTAAGGTTTATCTTATAGTTATCCTAACTTGGATCTTCAGGTATGATCCTTAACTATTTTTGATTCTATTCAATCATTTATTTGAATAACCCTTGTACTTGACAACTGAAATTGTGATTCTTAAACTGTATCACTTTTTAGAACTTGTCGATTATGGGATATGTGATCCTTGATCATATCCTAAACTTTTTGGATACTTTTTTTTATTTTTTCAAAGCTTGATAAGTATAAACAAAATGAACATTATAACAGTTGAAAAGTAACATACTAAAAGGGATAACAACACATGATAAGCGACAAAAGGTTAAGTTTTTATTTATCAACAAAAGGCTAACCCTTTAAAGGTTGTCAAAATTACCTACCCGAGCATCTACCAGCAAAACGTGGCCCGTCCGCTGGGGTAGGTAAAGGGTGTCCATGATAATGAGTTCAAAAGTAGTGCAGGAAATAAAGACGGAAGGATAACAAGTGGCTTCATCCCCCAAACAGAGGATCCATCCACCACCTATTATCCTGCCTATTGTCCAAAGGATCATACATGATCCTTAATCCTAAAAACCTATTGTTCAAAGTACAACCCATGAAATTGTCTTAAACATCACAACCATAAAAACAACCACTAAACTAAAAATTGGGCTCCGGCCTTAGCACATACATCCATCATCGCCCAATTGTGCAGCTCACACCTTGGCTGCATCACCACCAGCATCGTCACCACCAGCCTGATCCTTCCCGCTGCCACTTGCCTCAATTGCCAGGACATCAGCTGCCTCCTCCTCATCATCCTCAAGATCTGCCAACCTTGCCTTCCAACCTTCAACGTCCCAGCTGCTTTTGTCAAAGCTAGGATCTTGAGCTTCCTGGGCCATCTTCAACTTAGTCTGATACATTGTGATGGCAGCAGAAAGCTTGGTATTTTCGATGAGGTCATGCTTTTCATAATCAAAGTTGACCAGCGCCTTGGCCATTTCCTGCTTGGTATCCTGGAGTTCCTTCCGAGCATCAGCAAGTGCAAGATCTTTGAGCACGGCAACTTGTTGGAGATCAGCTATTTTCCTGTCTTGATCCTCTACATGGCCCACATAATCCTCGATCTCAGCAAATTTCTGCAGAAAGAAGATAAGGCAGTTTAAGGTCAAGTGATCCTCATACGAGTAGGATACAAAGGCAGAATTAAGGATCCTTACATCATTGAAGTATTCGAGAAACTGGTGGCGGATCAGTGCTAGCCCTTGAAGATCCTCAGCATCAGAAGTTTTCCTCTTCTTAACGGCCTTTCCTTTGGTGGGTGCCCTTGGAATGGAGATGCTAGGACTGGTAGTGGACTTCTTCCTCCTGGGTCGTACGAGATCAAGATCAGCTGCGTTGAATTGGGAAACAGGCTTGACAGGTTTTCCAGCGCCTACACATTCAAACCAAGATGAGTATCCTTATCCTATTTCAATTTATCTATTTATTTTAATATTTAAACTATACAAAAGACAGGATACTTACTCGACATGGTAATGGAACCTGAGGATACTTCTTGTGAGTCTTGGGTGTCTATCTTGAATGTCCTCGTTTCAGGATCAAGCTTCCAAAAAGCAGCGAGCCTGTCCTTGGTTTCAGGTGATGTGCGGATATGTGAAACGGCGATAGCTGCAAAACAAGAAAGCAAAAATATAAGTTATCCTTGCAATAAAAGAAAGTTCCTGGTGATCCTTATCAGGATCCTCCATCCTACCATGGGTAGCCCAATTTTTTGGAAGATCCTTTCCATCCTGGATAGAATCTCTTTTGACAAAGAAAAAGCGACGTTTCCAGTCTTTGTCATTCTTGGTGACTTTCAGAAGAGGATGATCAGCACCGGGTTTTCGCTTGAACAAATAGCGATGGGAACCAAAAGTAGTGATATCGTACAGCTCCGCCAATTCTGACATGCCCAAAGCAATGCCTTCTTGTTCGATGATCCTCTCCAGGGTATACAAGACCCTCCAAATCATCGGCATCGCTTGAATATAAGAGATGCCGGTAAGGGAAAAGAAAGATTGTGTGAAATCTGGGAAGGGATAGGTGTATCCTATAGTGAATGGAGTGGCTGGAAATGCAACCCATGTTTCTGAAACACAGTCGCTAAGGGTAGAAGGATCAAAGGGTCTGAAAAAGGCATTCGCCGGAAAACAGCAACGGATTTTGTCTATCCGTGCGTCGTTAAAACAACACTTTTCGTTCGATGAATCCTTGATGATTTTCTGACTTTGCAAAGGGCTATCCTTCTTGTGATCTTTACCCGGAGAACTTCGGAGCAACATCTTGAAGAAAAGATAAAAACAGAGCAAGAGAGGGAAGAGGATAGAGAGAGAATACCTGAGCGTCTTCGGAATGAGGATTATAAAGGGAGTTTCTCTGAAAATTTAAATGCATTTGATCCTATCTATATCTCTATTTATAATCATGATCTTGCAGGTTGTCACTTCCGTGACATCATCATCGCAACGGCTAGTCCTATACTAACGGCTATATATCCGTTAATTTGTTATGGATAAGATCAAGAAAACATAACTCGCTAATTTTACAATTTCACTCCTTATATTTTGGGGGCAATTGTTAGGGGAGGATTTTCTAACAATTAGTGATCCTTATTCGTTATCCTCACTAGTGATCCTTACTTCTGTGACAGGTGGTGATCCTCAGAAGGGCTTTAGGATCAGGATCATGGATCACTTCAAGGATCCTCATACTGACGATTGTTTACTTATGTTTCATAACATCCCGCAGGTATAACAAGCTTGACCAGGTCTTAGCGGCATTCTTGGAGAATATTCCCGAAGTATTCTGCACGTGCTAGATCAAAACTAGACGTTATGGAGAACGTGGAGGCTTGGCTTGAAAGTCGGAGAGTTTGTTAACTAGATATTTTTCTTATTTGAAAGGGGCAACGAGCTAGTTAGTGACACTTAATCATTTTTGGCAGTTTCACACACTCGCAAACACTCTCATACAAGCTCTCGTTCAAACACTTAGCAATTACTTACACATTTTACACATTTCACTGTAGTGATCCTTGTACCTAGCTCGTTGCTATCCGAAGTTGTAAACGTTAATTCATTTATTTGAGCTTGGTGATCGGTAGTTTCCATCACCCGGGGTTTTTTGTGCCGGAGATCAACTCTTGATCAAGGGCTTTTTCCCCGTATAAATCCTTGTGTTGTTTGTGCATTCCACATTGAAGTGATCCTCATTGTTGTTACACATTTTGAGCATCATACCCCGTAATCTAGAGTTTGGTTGCAATATTCTCAACAGATTTTCTGACCAAAACAGTAACATATTAAAAAGGATAACAACACAAGACAAGCGACAAAAGGTTAAGTTTTTATTTATTAACATAAGGCTAACCCTTTAAAGGTTGTCAAAATTACCTACCCGAGCTTCTACCAGCAAAACGTGGCCCGTCCGCTGGGGTAGGTAAAGGGTGTCCATGATAATGAGTTCAAAAGTAGTGCAGGAATATAAAGGCGGCAGGATCACAATGGCTTCATCCCCCAAACAGAGGATCCCTCCACCGATTGCAATCCTGCCTATTGTCCAAAGGATCATACATGATCCTTAATCCTAAAAACCTATTGTTCAGTACCATCCATCATTGTTCAACAAAAAACACCATCACCAAAACAAACTATCACACTTAAAAAATTGGGCTCCGGCTATGTCTAGAAGTTTCCATCATCGCTCAATCATGCAGCCTAAGCCTTCGCTGCATCATCATCTCCTCCAGCTGCGGTATCCTTCGTAAGATCCTTCCCACTGCCACTTGCTTCAATCGCCAAGACCTCAGTAGCCTCCTCTTCATCATCCTCAAGATCAGCCAACCTTGCCTTCCAACCCTCAACATCCCAGCTGTTTTTATCAAAGCTAGGATCTTGAGCTTCCTGGGCCATCTTCAATTTTGTCTGGTACATCGTAATGGCGGCAGAGACCTTAGCATTTTCAATAAGGTCATGCTTTTCATAGTCAAGGTCGATCAGAAGTTTGGCTGTCTTAGTCTTCTCATCTAGGAGTTCCTTCCGAGCATCAGCAAGTGCAAGATCCTTGAGCACGGCAACCTGTTGGAGGTCGGCAATCTTTTTATCTTGATCCTCAACGTGGCCCACATAATCCTCAATCTCAGCAAATTTCTGCAAAAGAAAAGGATAAAAGCAGTTCAAGACCAAGTGATCCTCATACGAGTAGGATACATAGGCAGAATAAAGGATCCTTACATCATTGAAGTATTCAAGGAACTGGTGGCGGATCAGTGGTAGACCCTGAAGATCCTCAGCATCAGAAGTTTTCCTCTTCTTGACACCCTTTCCTTTAGTGGGTGCCTTTGGAATGGAAATGCTAGGACTGGTGGTGGATCTCTTCTTCCTGGATCGTACGACATCAAGGTCAGCCGTGTTGAATTGGGATACAGGCTTGGCAGATTTTCCAGCACCTACACAATTAAAACAAGATAAGTATCTTTTCCTAGTTCATATTTCACTATATATTTAAATTTTAAACAAGGATACTTACTTGACATTGTGACAGAGCCTGAGGATACCTCCTGTGAATCTTGGGTTGTTGTCTTGAAAGTTCTTGTCTCAGGATCAAGTCTCTTGAAAGCGAGGAGCCTTTCCTTAGCAGCAGGGGACAGTTTGAGGTGTGAAACGGTGATAGCTGCATAACAAGAAAGCAAAAATATCAGTTATCCTTACATCAAAAGAAAGTTCCTGGTGATCCTTCTCAGGATCCTCCATCCTACCATGGGTAGCCCATTTTTTAGGAAGATCCTTTCCATCCTGGATGGAATCTCTCTTGATAAAAAAGAAGCGCCGTTTCCAATTAGCATCATTCTTGGTGGCTTTGAAGATCGGGTGTTCTTCACCAGGTTTACGTTTGAACAAATAACGGTGAGAGCCAAAGGTGGTAAGATCATACAGTTCTCCCAGCTCTGCCATTCCTAGATCTATTCCCTCCTGATCGATGATCCTTTCAAGGGTGTGCAAAACCCTCCAAATCATCGGCATGGCTTGGATATAAGAGATGCCGGTTAGGGAGAAGAAAGATTGGGTGAAGGCTGGAAAAGGATATGTATAGCCTATGGTGAAAGGAGTGACGGGGAAAGCAACCCACTTATCGGAGATATGATCGCTCAAAGCATTGGGGTCAAAAGGCCTGAATTCGGTGTTCGCCGGAAAGCAGTGGCGAATCCTATCTATCTGAGCATCATTGAAGCAACAGCGTTCTTTAATGGAGTCTTCAATGATCCCCTGGCTTTTCGGAGGACTATTCTTTGGGTGATCCTTGCCCGGTGAACTTCGGAGCAACATTTTCGAAGTGACGGAGATAAAGATAGAGAAACAAAGTAAGAAGGAAGGAAGTGGAGAAAGAATTACCTGGTTGTTCGTCGACTGAGAATTTAAAGGGAGTCTCTTTCGAATTTGAATGCATAATGATCCTATCTATATCTCTATTTATAATTATGATTCTGCAGGATTGTCACTACCGTGACATCATCATCGCAACGGCTAGTTCTATTTTAACGGCTATATATCCGTTAGTTTGTTACGGATAAGATCAAGAAAACATAACTCGCTAATTTTACAATTTCACTCCTTATATTTTTGGGGCAATTGTTAGGGGAGGATTTTCTAACAATTAGTGATCCTTATTCGTTATCCTAACTAGTGATCCTTACTTCTGTGACAGGTGGTGATCCTCAGAAGAACTTCAGGATCAGGATCGTGGATCACTTTAAGGATCCTCGTACTGACGATTGTTTACTCATGTTTTGTACTATCTCGCAGGTATAACAAGCTTGACCAAGTCTTGGCGACATTCCTGGAGAATATATGTAAACTATTCTGCACGTGCTTGACCAAAAATAGACGTTATGGAGAACGTGGAGGCTTGGCACGAAAGTCGGAAAGTTAGTTTAGGTGGTTATTTCTATTTTAAAAAGGGAGTAACGAGCTAGTAGAACACACTTTGTTATTTTTGCAGACACACACACTCGTACAAGCTCTCATACAAGTTCTCGTTCAAACACTTAGCAATTTCATACACTTTTTACACATTCCACCGTAGTGATCCTTGTACCTAGCTCGTTACTATCCGAAGTTGTAAACATTCAATCATTTATTTTAGCTTGGTGATCGGTAGTTTCCATCACCCGGGGTTTTTTGTGCCGGAGATCAACTCTTGATCAAGGGCTTTTTCCCCGTATAAATCCTTGTGTTGTTTGTGCACTTTACATTGAAGTGATCCTCATCGCTGTTACATATTTTAAGCATCATTCCCCTAAACAAAGAGTTTGGTTGCAATATCCTCATCAGATTTTCTGACCAAAACAAGTTGGAAAGTAAAAAGGATAACAATACAAGATAAGCGACAAAAGGTTAAGTTTTTATTTATTAACAAAAGACTAACCCTTAAAAGGTTGTCAAAATTACCTACCCGAGCTTCTACCAGCAAAACGTGGCCCGTTCGCTGGGGTAGGTAAAGGGTGTCCATGATAATGAGTTCAAAAGTAGTGCAGGAATATAAAGGCGGCAGGATCACTCCACCAATTGCAATCCTGCCCATTGTCCAAAGGATCATACATGATCCTTAATCCTAAAACCTATTGTTCGGTACAGACCATCATTGTTTTAAACATCACAACCACAAAAAAAAAAAAAACTACCATCAAACTTAAAAAATGGGCTTCGGCTACGTCTAGAAATGTCCTTCATCGCCCAATCAAGCAGCCTAAATCTTTGCTGCATCACCACCTCCGGCTCCACTTGCTTCACCAGCTTCACCCTTGCTTCCAGCCTCAATTGTCAGGATCTCTTCAGCCTCCTCTTCATCACCCAATTCAGCCAGCCTTGCCTTCCATTCTTCAATTTCCCAGCTGCTTTTGTCGAAGGCAGGATCCTGAGCTTCCAAGGCCATTTGCAGCTTGGTTTTGTACATTGCTATGGCGGCAGAGACTTTGGCATCATCTGTGATCTCCTGCCTTTCATAGTCAAAATTAACCAGCACCTTGGCCATCTCCTGTTTGGTATCCTGGAGTTCCTTCCTAAGATCAGCAAGTGCAAGATCCTTGAGCACGGCAACCTGCTGGAGGTCGACAATCTTCTTATCCTGATCTTCAACGTGGCCAACATAATCCTCGATCTCAGAGAATTTCTGCAAAAAGGATAAAGGATAAGGTCAGGATTAAGTGATCCTCAAATCAGCAGGATATGTCAACAGGATATATGAGCAGAGACAATGATCCTTACCTCATTGAAGTACTCGAGGAATTGGTGGCGGATTAGAGGCAGACCCTGCAAATCCTCAGAGGCCTTTCTCCTCTTGATTCCCTTTCCTTTGAGGGGTGCCTTGGGGATTGAGGCTGTCGGGCTGGCAGGAACCTTTCTTTTGGAGGATTTGACGGTGGTGAGATCGGTGACACTGAATCTTGAAGCAGCTTTGGCAGATTTTCCAGCACCTACACAACCAAAACAAGATAAGTATCTTTCCTTATTTTACATTTCACTATTTATTCAAATTTTAAACAAGGATACTTACTTGACATTGTGACAGAGCCTGAGGATACCTCCTGAGAGTCTTGGGTTGTTGTCTTGAAAGTTCTAGTTTCAGGATCGAGTTTCCAGAAAGCAGCAAGCCTTTCCCTGGTTGCGGATGTTGTGATGAGATGCGAAACAGAGATAGCTGCATGACACAAGACAAAAGGGGTTAGTGATCCTATCACATGAAGGAGACTACCTGGTGATCCTTCTCATGATCCTCCGGCCTACCATTGGTGGACCATGTTTTTGGTAGATCCTCTCCGTTTAGAATGGAATTCCTTCTGACAAAGAAGAAGCGACGTTTCCAATCTTTGTCGTTCTTAGTGACTTTGAGAAGGGGATGTTCTGCACCGGGTTTTCGCTTGAACAAATAACGATGGGAACCAAAGGTAGTAAGATCATACAGTTCTGCCAATTCCGACATTCCTAAATCAACGCCTTCCTGCTCGATGATCCTCTCTAGGGTATATAAAACCCTCCAAATCATCGGCATGGCTTGGATGTAAGATATGCCGGTCAGGGAAAAGAAGGATTGTGTGAATTCTGGGAAAGGATAGGTGTACCCTATAGTAAATGGAGTAGCTGGAAAGGCAACCCATGTTTCAGAAACATAGTTGCTAAGAACAGTGGGATCAAAGGGTTTGAAGAAGGCACTCGCTGGAAAACAGTGACGGATTTTATCTACTTGTGCATCGTTAAAACAACACCTCTCATTCGATGAGTCTTTGATGATCTTTTGACTCTTCAAAGGGCTATCCTTCTTGTGATCCTTGCCCGGTGAACTTCGGAGCATCATTCTTAGAGCGATGGTGGTAAAGAAAGAAAAACAGAGTAAGAAAGAGAAGAAAGAGATACCTGATTGATCTTCGACTGAGAATATAAAGGGAGTTTCTTTCGAATTTGAATGCATATTGATCCTATCTATATCTCTATTTATAATTATGATTCTGCAGGATTGTCACTTCCGTGACGTCATGATCGTAACGGCTAGTTCTATTTTAACGACTATGTATCCGTTAGTTGGTTGCGGATAAGATCAAGAAAATATAACTCACTTATTTTACAAATTACTCCTTATATTTTGGGGGCAATTGTTAGGGGAGGATTTTCTAACAATTAGTGATCCTTACACGTTATCCTAATTAATGATCCTTTCTTCTGTGACAGATAGTGATCCTCAGAAGAGCTTCAGGATCAGGATCATGGATCACTTTAAGGATCCTCGTACTGACGATTGTTTATTTGTGTTTTGTGTTACTTTGCAGGAGTAACAAGCTTGACTTGGTCTTGGCGACATTCCTGGAGAATATTCCCAGACTACCCCGCACGTGCTTGACCAAAAATAGACGTTGTGGAGAACGTGGAGGCATGGCACAAAAGTCGGACAGTTTGTTAGCTAGTTATTTTCTCATTTTAAAGGGGTAACGAGCTAGTAGAAAAACACTTAGTCATTTTCTGAGTTACACACACTCGTACAAACGCTCATACCAGCTCTTGTTCAAACACTTAGAAATTTTATACACTTTCTACACACTACATTCTAGTGATCCTTGTACCTAGCTCGTTACTATCCGAAGTTGTAAACATTTATTCGTTTATTTGAGCTTGGTGATCGGTAGTTTCCATCACCCGGGGTTTTTTGTGCCGGAGATCAACTCTTGATCAAGGGCTTTTTCCCCGTATAAATCCTTGTGTTGTTTGTGCGATTTACATTGAAGTGATCCTTGTCATTGTTATACATTTCAAGCATCATACCCTGTAACAGAGAGTTTGGTTGCAATATCCTCAACATATTTTTTGACCAAAACAGTAGATGCCACTGCCGGGCATGAAATACTGACCTTCATGGACGCATCTTCAGGATTTCAACAGATCCAAATGGAGTCTTCTGACTAGGAGGATACTGCCTTCATGACACCAACAGGTATTTATTGTTATACAACTATGCCTTTTGGTTTGAAAAATGCAGGTGCAACATACCAAAGATTGGTAAACATGATGTTCAAAGACAAACTGGGGGACACCATGGAGGTATATATCGATGATATGGTGGTGAAATCTAAAAAGGATGAGGATCACCTCCAGGATATCAAGGGAGCATTTGATATCCTGGATCGATACAACATGAAGCTGAATCCTGCTAAATGCCATTTCGGAGTGGGGGCAGGAAAGTTTCTTGGATATATGGTGACAAAAAGGGGGATAGAAGCAAGCCCAGAGCAGATCAAAGCTATCCTGGATATAAAATCACCCTCAAATATGAAGGACGTACAAAGATTGACAGGCCGAGTAACAGCTTTAAACAGGTTTATCTCGAGATCCTCAGAGAAGTGCAAAGATTTTTATGATATCCTAAAGAAGAACAAAAGATTTGAATGGGGGGATAAGCATGAAGCAGCCTTGCAGGGTTTGAAACGATATCTCTCAACCGCACCTTTATTAATGAAGCCTGAAAATGGTGAACCACTATCCCTATACCTTGCTGTATCAGGGAATGCTGTAAGTGCCGTTCTTGTAAAAGACCATGAAGGTCAGCAATATCCTGTTTACTATGTTAGTAAAAGTTTGCTAGATGCTGAAACTAGGTATTCTCATTTAGAAAAATTGATATTAGCTCTAGTTATGGCATTGACAAAACTTAGGCATTATTTCGAGACACATAGGATACATGTTAAAACAAATTATCCTGTCAAAAATGTGCTCAGGAAACCAGAGATGTCAGGCAGGATGGCCAAGTGGTCAGTAAAGTTAAGTGCTTATGATTTTGTATATGAACCTAGAAATGCCATAAAGTCTCAAGCTTTTGCTGACTTTGTGGCTAATTTCAGTAGTGATATTCAGGATGAGGTAGACCTAGAAGTTTAACAGTTAGGAGAATCCTCAGGATCCTGGACATTGTATACTGATGGAGCATCTAATGTAAGAGGAGTAGGATAAGGAATACTACTAAAATCGCCACAGGGGGACATATTACCCCAGGCTATTAGGTGTGAATTTCCAGCTACTAATAATGAAGCAGAGTATGAGGCTTTAATTGCAGGATTAGAGTTGGCTAAGAGCATGAGTATCAAAAATTTGCAAGTATATGTTGACTCTTTGTTAATTACTAACCATTTTAATGGATCCTATGCAGTTAAGGGTGAGAAATTAATCGAATATCTCGATATTCTCAAAAAATTAGCAGGATATTTCGATGTTTTTATACTTGAACAGGTACTGAGGGAGGATAATGCTGAAGCGGATGCCTTAGAAAATTTGGGATCATCGATCAGGATACCTGAAGGGACCCAAATACCAATATTACATGTCTTATATCCTGCAACGAATCCTCAGGATAAAGAAGTAGCGGGCATTCAGGATCCTGGAGCAGAACATCCTAAAGAGGATCCTAAATCCTGGATGGCTCCAATCATGAGATATTTCAAAGAAGGACACATCCCTGGAAATGAGAATCCTAAGGCATTTAGGATGCAGGTATCACAATTCACTATTATAAATAATATTTTATACAAGAAATCTCTTGCTGGACCGTATTTGAGGTGCTTGGAGGGTCCTGAAGCCAAAGAAGTACTTCAGGATATACATGAAGGGGATTGTGGTAACCATGCTAGGGGCAGGTCGTTATTCTCAAAAGTATTAAGGACAGGATATTATTGGCCAACAATGAGAAAGGATGCAGCGGAATATGCTCGAAGATGTGACGCATGTCAAAGACATAGTAACATACTGCATCAACCTGCTGAACCATTATATCCTATTGTTTCCCCTTGGCCGTTTATGAAGTGGGGTATGGATGTAGTGGGAAAGCTACCAAAAGCTCCGGGAGGAAAAGTCTTTATGCTAGCAATGACGGATTATTTCTCTAAGTGGGTTGAAGCAGAAGCATTTGTTAAAGTGAGAGATCAAGAAGTAGTATCCTTCATAAAGAGGAATATCCTAACCAGATTCGGAGTACCAGCCGAGATAATCTGTGACAATGGTTCTCAATTTATAAGCAAGAGAACTACTGACTTTTGCAAAAGTTGGGGAATCAAAATGATTACATCTACTCCGGTACATCCTCAAGCAAATGGACAAGCAGAATCCTCAAATAAGATAATTGTCAATAACTTAAAGAAGAGACTTGGAGCCAAAAAAGGGAGATGGGCAGAAGAATTACCCTTTGTTTTATGGGCTGATAGGACAACGGTAAAGAATGCAACAGGCCAAACTCCATTTTCCTTGGTATTTGGAGCAGAAGCAATGATTCCAACGGAAATGACAATACCTACTGCAAGATCTACCCTAAGTGATCCTGGGCAGAATCCTGAAGCCTTGAGTCAGGATTTAGACACTATAGATGAGAAGAGAGATGCGGCAAGGCTAAGGATGGCAACATATCAACAGAGAATATCCAGGGCATATAACAAGAATATTAGGACCAGAAGATTTAAGGTTGGAGATTGGGTGTTAAGAAAGGTTTTTCAGAATACTACTAATCCTGCCGATGGTAAGTTAGCTCCAAAATGGGAAGGACCATATGAAGTTGAATCAGAAGCAGGGAAAGGAGCATACAAACTCAAGAATATGGAAGGGGATATGCTACCGAGGTCTTGGAATGCTATACACCTTAAGCTCTAATTCAAGTGAGTTTAGAATTCAATTTCTAACTCGGGATGGTATGAATTCTATCTTTTTTAAATATGTTTTGGTTTAATTTATTCTTTGAAACCCAATACTAACTTAAGCATCGGAGGGGTGTTAGCCAAGCTAACACCCACCTTAGTTTACAATTTTTTTGCAGAATATGTTTCAGGATATAGCTCCAGGATATATACTCAGGATAACTCGAAAGATTAGAGGATTGGCCCCCTCTCTCACGTACAAGGGATCCTGATCCCTTTATAGGTTTAAAGGTATTCACCTTTCTTCCGAATTGGGTTTAAACACCCCGCCTGGAGCGCAAGTTATTCAGGGATAGTTCAAGGTGGCGGGACCAGTCCATGTAAAAGTGGCTGACAATTTCGTTACTATTGGCTATATCCTGAATCCTAAAGGTATATGAGGATTGATCACCCTCTCTCACGAAAGGGTATTTTCATACTCTCTAAGGTTTAAAGGTTTTCACCTTTCTAAGTCTTGGAGTTTATACACTCCCGCCTGTAGCGCATGAAAATTTGGGATTTTCCCCAGGATACAAGGGATTTATCTCCAGTACATCCTTGGGTTTTACCCTTGGGATCTAAAAAATTGTCTATACAATGGAAACTGACATTCAGAAGATTTCTAAGTATTTGAAGACATTGTACACAGGGGACATTCCTACCAAGGCAGTGATGTAAAGCTCAAAGGCTAAAGTTCGGAACTAGTATGCTAAATATCTCACACAGGGGACATCTTCATTGGAAAAGTTGCAAGGAGATTGAGGTTTGATAAAAGGGTTATATACTACTTCGGGTATGATTTTTCCTTTGTAAGCATCGTCTAAGTTTTTAGTAACATTATGTTAAGTATCCTGATATATTCTCAAAGTCCTTTTCAGGATATTTGATTAGGGTGTTTGAAACTAGTATTAGTTTGGAACTTTGATCAATTAAATATTATCAAAACTTGGTTTTGAAAAGATAGATTGTTTTTCACTTTCTAAAGAAATTTCTACAAAGTTGATGGAACGTTTGGAAGTTCTATCTAATAAAAGGTTTTTACAGTATATCGCTGAGCACACTGATCAGGATATTTTCATAAGATAGTTACAAAGCTAAGAATTACACTAAGTAATGCGAGGCAATAACAAACAAATAAAAAGATGAAATTATTCTTGAAGCAATCAATACTGGTTGATAACCGAGGGTTTCATCCTGAAACCCAGGACCCATCCACCTTCGGCTATCAAATTGTTTCGACACAGAAATAAATTGTTCATAAAAACATAAAATTGTTCGAATGATTTAAAGGACATAAGCTCTAGGGGGTAGTGCCTTCTTGGTCCATAGTGGTTTCAGCAACATCCGTCTTGGGATCCGCCTCAGCATCCTTCTCAGCATCGGTTGCTTTTTCAACTGCTTTGGAAGGTCCTTCGACAGTTGATTTGGAAGAGGTGCCGCCGAGGTTCTTCAGCTTGGTCTCCCATGCACCAACATCCCAAGAAGGGCATTCGAAACCTAATGTTTTGGCTTCATGAGCCATCTTCAACCTGGCTTGAAGGAGAGAAATGACGACGGAACTTTTGAGGCTTTCCCGGTAGCTGACCATATCCCGTTCGTACTGCACATGGGCGGCTTCCAGATCGGCCTGGGCTTGAAGAGTAGCTTTGTTGAGAGCAACTTGGTGTTCCTGGATCATAGCTTTGAATTTCTCCTCGTAGTGACGAGATTTGGCGGTTGCAATCATGCCTTGATCGGAGATTGTGATTTCTGCTTCCTTTAGCTTAGATTCAAGCGTTTTGTTAAGCTTGCAGGATTCTTGATATAAATGAACCAAACGCTCAAGACCCTACAAAGACATCTCGGATGATGAGTATTGACTGGAACTTGGGACGTGTGTGGTGAAAGTCCTGTCTATTGCAGGTAACTGGTAAACAGTATTGATTCTCTCTTCTGACTCAGCGGTAGGGGGAGCAACTTCCTTGAAGTTCACTGCATAAAGATCAGAAAGAAGAGTATTAATAGAAGATAACAATCAAATGGTCTATGAGGATATTTATGATCCTACCGGTGGTTAACCACTCCACCGGAAGGCTGGCACCCTCAGCAATGGAGTCTCGTTTGACAAAGAAAAATTTGCGTTGCCATCCGTCTTCGTTTTTGGTGGCCTTGAGAATCAGGGGTTTGCTGGAGGTCGAGAAGAGCAAGAACCGGCTAGAGCCGTGGAATCGGAGGCGATAAGCAATAGGCAAATCCTCGATGCGAAGGTCGGAACAATGGAGATTTTTGATTTGATTAAGTACAATTAGTACTCTCCAAACCATGGGCATGGTTTGAGCAAAAGAGATGCCGGTGGTTCGAAAGAATTGCATCATGAATTCAGGAAAAGTGTATCGAAGACCTAGTAAAAAAGGATATGCTGGAAAACAAACCCATTCAGTGGAAGAAACATCCGATCGGATTGACCGATCGAATGGTCTGAAGACCATGTTATCAGGGAAAGCGCCGGAAGCTCTTAAAGCTGCAATGTATGCGTTGTCAAAAGCACAGATCTCCTTTTCGGGATTTTTAAGGAGATTCTGCTGGGTGAAGGTTTCGGCGTCCATTGCGAGAAAGGTGATGTAAATTGATAAAAAGTAAATCAGAAATGGAAGATTACCTGAAGGTTCTGTTGAAGATATCTGCTTTTCAAACAAGAAAAGAGAAGATATAGGGGCGTTGTGGATCTCCATTGAGTAAAAAACGCGTTGGAGGTTACGATGTGATCTGGACCGTCGCTTCGTTTTAAATGTCTTGAGTTATGGGATAAGATTTTTGAAATATATCCGTTGGATTGGTATACCAACCGATATATTTGGGGACAATTGTTAGGGGTCATTTTCTTTGCATACATATCCTGACCAATATCCTGCCTTTGTTTGTTTATTTGTGACCTGGATGCTGGAAGAGGATATTGCTAACATCTTGGGCGATATCCTGAGGTTTATTGAATTAACCACGTGCAGGTTAACGGCTGAGGCTTGCTAACGGTCAAGTGGACTTCTTCTCCTCAAGACTCGGACGAGTTTGTTGAAGGAGAGACGTTGAGCCCGAAAGACCAGGTCTACAACGTTCGATGAAGGAATATTCGGTGGATCCCGGAAGTTTAGGATAGTTTGTTATTTTATCTTTACTATTGTCACACCCTGGCTTTGCGGAAGCGTGGTTAATGTTGGTGTGACTTCTTAATACCATAGCTTGACCATAACAAGCTATATGAATTTAAAAACCATGCAAGTCATCCATTAAGTTTTGAAAATCAAACACATTACCATTGTTTTAACATACAACCATAACCTTGTTCAGTAGACATTACAACTTATAACATAACATAAACGTGGGTTAAGGACTGTGTCTTGTCCAGGAAAGAGACACATCCCCTAAACCCTGATGACTCCATGACAAGTGCAGCGGAAAACGTTCCATACCGTGCCAGATCCGTTTTAATTTCCTGAAATACATGTGAGTTGAAAAATCAACAATAATGTTGAGCGAGTTCATGTGTAAGTGAGTATGTAAAACACTTGTGAGTATAAAATAGTTGTGGTATGTAGCAGTGTAAGAGGACTTGTGATCACCAATGGTTTGCAAGGCCACTGACATATGTGAAGTGCAAATAGGGAGACTCAAACCTAGCAGATTTCGCCACGGCAAAGTATGTGGACAAAGTCACCCCACGGTCCGTTTCTAGTTTGGCCGGGGGCTGGGCTCGCTACACCCAGATAGATCTACCGCTCCTGTCCCTCGGTCCCTCCATGAGGACTAATGGCCCCATGTTGTTCCTATCCACTCACATGATCGTATAACACCTTCTTACGCTAACCATACCGTTGTAAAGTACTCGTAAATCATAGTAACATGTATTTCACCCCCGCAGTTAAGTAAACTGAAAACAGTTAGAGAAAAGGGGGACATGAACTCACAGTGAATGCGCGTCTCTACCAAGTGTCTCCAATACAGTAAGCTGTGCAACGACCTACAAGTGCTAATTCTATTAGACGGACGGCCGTGCCTTAGCTTTACAGTTTATGTCTTTGGGAAATAGTTAGACAACTATTTCGTGTTTATGTTCCGTATACACTTGGTAGTTATTCTTCTTCCCAAGGATGGGGGATACAATACATGTGCGTAAGTTACGTTTTATCAATCTTGTGGTAATGTAATTACCGGTGTAACTTATATGTTTGCGGAAGCGTTCGTAAAGTTTTGGAATCATTAACGCTTGTAAATATTATTTTCACTCTAAAATAATATTTATGTATTTCACAAAATAATCATAAACAGTGTTGTGACAAATATATTTATCACGTTAATCTTTGTGAAAACCCCACCTCCGAATATTTTGTAAAATATAGTGCCGGCGAAATTTATGTTTTGAAAATATGTCCAAAAATAGTTCTAACACTTGTTGTGTAAATAATTCTAAGTGTTAGGTTTTTGGAAAATTTCGCCAGAGTTTCCTCTGTAACTGGAGGTGGCCACGCTTTCAAGCGTATCATTTTCTTTTAACAAATCAATTCAGCAACTTCTTTATCCAATCAAACAATTTCCGACACATCAAACTAGTCGACAAGTATGTAAATCGCATAATCGCATGAACTTGCAGTTTTTCCGAATCTATAGTGTAAATCCCCTTTATATATGTAGATCTTTATATAAAGTAACTTTGATCTCGTAAAAACCTTGTGACTAGAGAAATCCGTCTTTACAACTTCTAGTCATTTTTCCCAAAAATAGTTATTTGTCGGATCTTTTCATTTCACAAGTGTCTACACACTTGTGGTTTATAAAATCATGTTTGTTAGTGTAAGATCCTTTCTTTAAAATACATGGTTTCTTAAATGTGTGGTTCTTCAAAAATACCACTTGCAGATACGTAGATCTGCTAGTTTTAAACTCCATTGTACAAGTTAAATTACTTTTACACAAGTAAAATATTTCTACACAAGTTCATGCATCTTGTGTGGTAGAGTTTCGCCTTTTAACCCTTGCGGTAACCAAAAACGAGCTTATGTGAAGATACATGATCTTACAAAGTCGGGTTAAACGGAGATCCGAGCTACCACATCATAGATCGGGTCTCAAAGATCACATATTTCAAGTCCTACGACTTTTACACAAGTTATATGTCTTTAACCACCATTTTAAGTATTTTTAGTAGACTTTTGACCATCATCTTTCATTTTAATGAGATTCAACCGACATAATTTCTTTTAACCACTTTAGATAAGCTTAAAAACAAGTTTTAAGTGTTATACCTCTAGCTCGGGGCTAGGGAAGAATCTTGACGAAAAAGAGGTGGATAAAAGCTAACGGAAGTGGTCCTTCGCGTTCCGAGTGCACCAAAGCTCCTAATACGCAACCTCTAACACTTGTATCACCTTGGAATGATGAAGATGGAAGTCGAATATGGGTGTATGGGGCTGGGGTGGTTCGGCCGAGAGCTAGGTGGGAGGGAGAGAGTAAGTTGAAGTTGTGTTAAGTGATGAGATTTATGTTAAGTAAACTCCAAGTACTTATAGGCAAGTTTAGATGTTATTAACCTTTGGATAATATGCCACCTTGATATTAGGCAATCTAGATTATGATAATCAAACTTGTACCAACATGTCCCCCATACAAGGGGACGGTTAGGGAATGGGGTGGGGGGTTGGTTCGATTGTAAGTAGATAGTTAGGAAATGGTTATGTTAAACCAAGTTAAGTTAAGTAATTAACCCCGTTACTAATATATAGCGTGTTATGACGGGTGTTAGGGTAATCAGAGACCCTAACTGGCTCAGAAAAATATAAATAGTGAAAATATTAATATTTTCGTGTTCCGGGTAAAGTCCGGGTGTCCGGTTGGATAGTAATCCGTTAAAGCGTTACAAAAGCTTTAAAGTGTCGTTATTGTTATTTTTAGTGACACCATTTGTTTTCCCGACACTCTAGAAAGTGTCTAGTGTTATTTTCTCATGTTCTGGCACTTTACTAGTCAGCTAGAAGCTGGATTAATTATTAAAGTGCTGTGTTTGGTACTTAAAGTACGTTTTTGGCACATCCGAATCAGTGTATCTTATTCCTAGAGACGCGGTACCACAACCCTTATATCCCTACACTCACTACCAGTGTAGCCAAAATATTTGAGGCTCTTAACAGGCCTTAGAGGCAGTGTCTGCCTGATGCTGGTTATATCAGCATGTTCACTGTGTATCCGTTTAGTGCTACTGTGCTTTTTGTGCATCATGTTTGTCACTAGGGTTCAGTATGTAAATAATGTAGTGACAGCAAATAAAGTATGATGCAAGTAAGTGCATGTATCAGTATGCAGGTAGCAGTTTATCAGCTAGTTCAAACAAGCACAGTAATCAAGTAGTATTTAATCATTAATTAAGTTGTACGGATACCTGGTTTAGTGCGGGTTGTCACAACTATAAATAGGTGGGGGCGGATCAGTTTAAGGCACACAATTTTTACTAACACTCTCGAACACTTTCACTCTCTAGCTCATTGCAAACACCACACTTGTATTCAAATTTCATTGTAACACGTAGTCGATCCGCACCACATCCTGCACTGTATCCTGACGTTTGAAGTAATAAGAAGAACAAGGCAGCTGCGATTGTCAGCTCCCGAGGTTTTATGCCGGCGATCTAGATTGATCAAGAGCTTTCCTCGTACATCTCGTGTCGTTTACTTTACTTTTGCTCATTGTTTGATCATAGATACAACTCAATATCCTGAGCCGTATCCTGAATACTGATTTCCTAATTAACTCAACAAGCATATTTTCAAATACACTTTCTAGCACACTACCTCACTTTACTAATTTGATCACTTAATTGCTTCGGTAATTTTTGACCAAAACAGCAGTGGTTGGGCGGTGATGGATGCAGCGGGGGTGGGCCGTCGGTGGTGGAGGTGTAGCGATGTTGGTCGCCCCGTTTGCTGAACACAACAAAAAACCCTGGCCCCCACAGATTCATTCACCACTAACACAGCCCCACAGAGAGAACGACGAGTGGCCGACGGGATTTCGAGCTCAGGCGACCGTCCTGTTTACTGAATCAGGGTGGATCGACAACAGTGGTGGTTGTAGTGGTGGCGATGACGGGACCTAGTTCGGTAGGGGTGGCTGGATGGTGGTGGCTATTGCCTGGTGGTGGCTGGGTGGTGATGGTTGTTGTAACAACCTGACTTTTCGGGTCAAGTCGTGTCATTACTTGTATCTGTCATTTCTTGCTTAATTGACTTGTACTCTCGAGATTCTGATTATCGCAGAATGGTTTAAAACTATTTTCAACACACATTATTAAACGCATGATTACAACGCTTATTCAACACGCAGTTGTCACATTTAAATGTTATTCATAACGCATACTATTTACACGCATATTACATCGCATGTTTAGACTAAACGCTATCGCAACGCAATCTCAACGCAAACTCGGAACGCAGATTCACTTTTATACATTTATGTGATTATGTGTTGTTTGTATGATTATTTGTTTAATGATTATATGGGTATCTCAACACAACGCATACGCGCAACTCGCTTAAACGCAACACAATGCTTAACACACGAAACGAAAGTCGGAAACCAACAAAACGCAGCTTGGCCGATCGAATGGACACTCGGTCGAATGGACATCCGACCGACTGGCCATCCAACACCTCGCACCCTCCACCGCCTTAACTCACTCTCTCACCCTATAAATACCCGCCCATACACCACTATTCACTGATGTGACAGCTCCCTCCGACCAACTCGCTCCCAAGTCATTCTCCGTCACTTTTCTTCAGGATTCAAGGACATTTCGTAAGTATTTCTCCTCTAATATTGTACTTCCATCATCACCACACACTTCTACATCATCTTCTCCACCAAAATCACTGGTTTTCTTCATTAACTCACCTGATTTGGACTCCTTGAAGGTGGTTCTCACTCAGTTGCTTATGCAAGCTGTTGTGTGACATCATCTCATCAAGATTGGTTCAAATCAAAAGGATTTCCACACATTTCAACATAAATCTCCACAAGATTTCAACATTCTTCAACCATTTCCAAACTTTTATTCAGCATTCTATACAAAACCGATAGAATCCTTGCTCATTCATACTCTCCACTCATCTCTAGTTGAGAGCCGGCTTGAAAACGGATTTCCACCGGAGAGATGACCGATTAACGGGTTGAACATGAGACTTCATCAAAAGAACAGTGAGTACGATCGAATGTGGTGATTCGCATCCGATCGAATGCGCTGGACCATGGTGGGTTTTCGTTGTTTGACACGTCGCCACGCCGTCTCTGTTAAACTCAAAACTTTTACCTAGAAATTTTACAAAGATTTTCAAAACAACAGATCGCCCACTCGAGTGGCCATCCAATCGGTTGACCATCCGTTCGATTGACCATTCGATCAGGTGAACTGTGGTACCAAAGAAAAATCCACGCTCATCCTGATCTGACACTTCGCCGCTTTTGGATTACTTATCAAATTTCAGGATGAAATTTCTTTCAAGTTGGGGATGATGTGACAACCCGAACTTTCAAGGTCTTTCCTTGACACGTTACTTGTGTCACACCGGTCGGTGTTTTCATAATTTGTTTGCATTGTAATTGTGCACGTTTGATATATGATTGATATACTGTGTTATTGTTTGGTTAGTGTTGGAAACTTTTGAATTTTTTAAGGTTATAAACTTAACCCCACAAACCTTACCCGACGAACATTGAACCTTCGTCATCACCTCCACACGACGAAGGATTGTTTTTCGTCATCACCTATGTTATGGCTCATTTTCTAAGCATACTTATCCTGACCAATATCCTGCCTTTAATTGTTTATTTGTGACCAGGATGCTGGAAGAGGATATTGCTAACATCTTGGGCGATATCCTGAGCTTTATCGAATTAACCACGTGCAGCTTGAAGAATGGGACTTGTTAACGGTCAAGTGGACTTCTTCTCCTCAAGACTCGGGCGTGTTTGTTGAAGGAGAGACGTTGAACCCAAAAGACCAGGTCTACAACGTTCGATTAAGGAATATTCGGTGGATCCCGGAAGTTTAGGATAGTTTGTTACATTATCTTTACTATAAATAGATGAGGGCGGATCAGTTTAAGGCACACAATCTTTCACTTAGACTCTCGTACACTTTTACTCACTGCAAACACCACACTCAAACACTTGTATTCGAATTACATTGTAACACATAGTTGATCCGCACCACATCCTGCACTGTATCCTGATATTTGAAGCAATAGAAGAACAAGGCAGCTGCGATTGTCAGCTCCCAAGGTTTTATACCGGCGATCTAGATTGATCAAGGGCTTTCCTCATATATCACGTGTCCACCTTTACATTTTCGCTCATTGTTTGATCATAGATACAGCTCTATATCCTGAGTCGTATCCTGAAACTGTTTTCATATCTAATTTTGTCAACACATTTTTTACACATATTTCTAGCACACTACCTCACTTAACTAATTTGATCACTTAATTTCTTAGGTAATTTTTGACCAAAACAATTTGGCGCCCACCGTGGGGCAAGTGGTGCTACTTTTACTAAAAATCTTTGCAAAATCATTAATCGGTTTTCTATTTTCTAAACTTTTTGCCACATTGTTTACTATGGCCTCAAGATCAAACATGAGCTCTTCCACTATGTCTGCTACAACCTCTGCTACCACTGGTTCGGTGCTTCCACCACCTCCTCCAAGGATGCCGTTTTCTTCACAACCTCAAGATGTTATCCCTACTCGGAGTGTCCAGGGATCTGCTCCTGTTTTAGCCTCTAATGATGAAATTTTGACTTTATTTGGAAGTGTGCAGGAACAAATGAGGCAGCAACAGGAGACTAACCAAATGCTATTGAGGGGAATACAACTCTTAAAAGCTAGCTCGAGTAGACCCGCTGAAGAAACTGTCACTCCTATACAACCCAGGGCTTTGAACTTCAGTTCCGCGGTGAGGATAATAGGGGGAATATCTTCCCAAGCCATTCTCAGAATCATACCCCTGAGATACCCTCTTCGGTCAGAATATCGACTGTGAGAAGTTCAGGATATGCTTCAGGACTTGGCCAAAATCCTCAGAACGGTAATGTGTCAAATAATAATATTCTTGCTACTAACAATAATGGCTCTTTGCAGGATGCAGGTATGACGTCAACATTTACCAGGGAGCTCCAGAAATTGAAGGACATGATATCCAGTGTACCTGGAGTAGTCCAGCCAATTCCGGAAGTATCCCAAGACAGCCACAGGATATCTCGCTTTGCATATCCCATCTGTGATGCTGAAATCCCAAAAAGATTTCAGACTCCCAACATGAAGCTGTATGATGGGACTACGGATCCTGAAGAGCATATTGCTCAGTATAGGGAAAGAATGGAGATTAACCCTATCCCTCCGGAGCTCAAGGAAGCATGCTTATGCAAGGGATTTGGTTCTACTCTGACAGGATCAGCCTTAAAATGGCTGTTGAACGTTCCTCCTCACTCAATTACTTCGTTTGCTCATTTGGTTAATTTATTTAACAGTCAATTTTCTTGTAGTCGGAGTTTTGAGAAACTAACCAGTGATCTTTACAGGATAACTCAAGGGCCTCAGGAATCCTTGAGGGATTATGTGAACAAATTCAGTCGAGAATCCTTGGATATCCCACATCTTGATGTTGCAACAGCTGTGCAAGCTTTTAAGATGGGGTTACAAAAGGATTCTCAGTTTTATCAGGATCTTGTAATGAATCCCTGCAGGAATCTCGACGAAGCTCGTAACAGGGCTTTGAGATATATCCATCTGGAAGATGACAAGAAGATGCAGGAGAGGATGAACTCTACCTCAACCTATGAATCAACTAACAGGAAATCGGAGACCTCGTATAAGCCATATCGCTCCAGGCCATATGGCAGAAATGATAACAAGAAAGTGAATGCTGTTGAAGACGAGGATCCTGAAGAATATCCTGACTTATCTGAATACTGCTTTTCTGTTAATATACCTGAATTAATGTATGCTATGCAGGACTTAGGAGACAAAGCTAGGTGGCCTCGGAAGAACCAGCAGAAAGCTGATTGGAAGGATAAGTCCAAATGGTGTGCCTTCCACGAAGACTTCGGACACATGACCGAGGATTGCATTGCTTTAAGGAAAGAAATAAGCTACTTGTTAAGCAAGGGTTATCTTAAGGACTTGCTGGGAAAAAAGAAGAATAAAGGGCAGGATCCCGAGAAGGATCCTGAACGAGCACCATCACCCCCAGCAGATGCCAAGATAATTAACTTTATTTCAGGAGGATCTGACATTTGTGGGACTTCGTATTCGGCGGCCAAAAGACATGCAAAGGAAGCTAAGGGGTACTGGTAGACAACGGTAGTTCTGTCAATATAATTCAGCTGGAAACGTTGAAGAGGATGAATGTATCTCCGATGGACATCACTTCGAAGTCCACTGTGCTTGTTGGTTTCAGTGGAGAAGCTAGAAATACCGTAGGGGAAATAAAGTTACCAGTATATGTTGAAGGGGTCAATTCAATACAACGTTTCTGTGTGATGGACTCCTTATCCTGCTATAACATCATACTGGGAAGACCATGGATTCACGATATGAAGGCTGTGCCATCAACATATCACCAATGCATCAAGATCCCTACCCCTTGGGGAGTTGTCAAGGTTGAAAGTGATCAGCAAGAAGCTAAGGAGTGTTACTCATCCTCGATGAAATCCTCAACCAAGCCTAATGCAGCATAGCAATTAAAGATGCGGGCCCAGGATATCGTGGAGGATTCAGAGCAGGATGTAAAGAAAATTATCCTGGATCAGGATAATCCAGATATCTCTGTGCTCGTTGGAGCCAATATCCCTCAGGATATTGAAAATCAGTTAACTAACTTTTTGAAATGCAGGATGTCAACGTTTGCCTGGAAGCACGAAGATATGACAGGCATATCCAAAGACATTATCACTCACAAGCTTGGAATTGACAAATCATTCAAGCCTGTTCAACAAAAAAGAAGAAAATTTGCTCCTGAGCGGAATGCGATTATCCAAGAGGAAGTTGAAAGGTTGTTGAAGTCCAGGATGATCAGGGAAGTCAAGTTTCCAAGATGGCTAGCTAACGTAGTTGTGGTACAGAAGAAAAACGGGAAATGGAGAGTCTGTGTAGACTACACGGACTTGAACAAGGCTTGTCCTAAAGACCCATTTCCTCTCCCTCATATCGATGCAATGGTAGATGCTACTGCTGGACATGAGATGTTAACGTTCATGGACGCATCCTCAGGATTTCAGCAAATTCAAATGGAGCCTTCGGATCAGGAGGATACTTCTTTCATGACACCAACAGGTATATATTGCTATACTGCTATGCCTTTCGGTTTGAAAAATGCAGGTGCAACATACCAGAGATTGGTAAACATGATGTTCAAGGATAAGCTGGGGGACACCATGGAGGTATATATCGACGATATGGTGGTGAAATCTAAAAAGGCTGAGGATCACTTCCAGGATATCAAGGGAGCATTTGATATCCTGGATCGATACAACATGAAGCTGAATCCTGCTAAATGCCATTTCGGAGTGGGGGCAGGAAAGTTTCTTGGATATATGGTGACAAAAAGGGGGATAGAAGCAAGCCTAGAGCAGATCAGAGCTATCCTGGATATAAAATCACCCTCAAATATGAAGGACGTACAAAGGTTGACAGGCCGAGTAGCAGCTTTGAATAGATTTATTTCAAGATCCTCAGAAAAATGCAAGGAATTCTATGATATCCTAAGAAGAATAAGAAATTTGAATGGGGAGAAAAGCATGAAGCAGCCTTGCAGGATTTGAAGCGATATCTCTCAACCGCACCTCTATTAATGAAGCCTGAAAATGGTGAACCACTATCCCTATACCTCATTGTATCAGGGAATGCTGTAAGTACCGTTCTTATAAAAGACCATGAAGGTCAGCAGTATCCTGTTTATTATGTTAGTAAAAGTTTGTTAGATGCTGAAACTAGGTATTCTCATTTAGAAAAATTGATATTAGCTCTAGTTATGGCATCGAAAAAGCTTAGACATTATTTTGAAACACATAGGATCCATGTTAAAATGAATTATCCTGTCAAAAATGTGCTTAGGAAACCAGAGATGTCAGGCAGGATGGCCAAGTGGTCAGTAAAGTTGAGTGCTTATGATTTAGTATATGAACCTAGAAATGCCATAAAGTCTCAGGCTTTAGCTGACTTTGTGGCTGATTTCTGTAGTGACATTCAGGACGAGGCAGACCTAGAAGTTCGGCAGTTAGTAGAATCCTCAGGATCTTGGACATTATATACTGATGGTGCATCTAATATAAGAGGAGTAGGTTTGGGTATACTACTAAAATCGCCACAGGGGGACATATTACCCCAGGCTATTAGATGTGAATTTCCTGCTACTAATAATGAAGCAGAGTATGAGGCTTTAATTGCAGGATTAGAGTTGGCTAAGAGCATGAGTATCAAAAATTTACAAGTATATGTTGACTCTTTGTTAATTATTAACCATTTTAATGGATCCTATGCAGTTAAGGGTGAGAAATTAATCGAATACCTCGATATTCTAAAAAAATTAGCAGGATATTTCAATGTTTTTACACTTGAACAGGTACCAAGGGAGGATAATGCTGAAACGGATGCCTTAGCAAATTTGGAATCATCGATTAGGATACCTAAAGGGACCCAAATACCAATATTACATGTCTTATATCCTGCAACGAATCCTCAGGGTAAAGAAGTAGCGGGAATTCGGGATCCCGGAGAGGAATATCCTGAACAGGATCCTACATCATGGACGGCTCCAATTGTGAGATATCTCAAAGAAGGACACATCCCTGGAAATGAAAATCCTAAGGCATTTAGGATGAAGGTATCACGATTCACTATTATAAATAATGTTTTATACAAGAAATCTCTTGCAGGACCATATTTGAGGTGCTTGGAGGATCCTGAAGCCAAAGAGGTACTTCAGGATATACATGAAGGGGATTGTGGTAACCATACTGGGGGCAGGTCGTTATTCTCGAAAGTATTAAGGACATGATATTATTGGCCAACAATGAGAAAAGATGCAGCAGAATATGCTCGAAGATGTGACGCATGTCAAAGACATAGTAACATACTGCATCAACCTGCTGAACCATTATATCCTATTGTTTCCCCTTGGCCATTTATGAAGTGGGGTATGGATATAGTGGGAAAGCTACCAAAAGCTCCGGGAGGAAAAGTCTTTATGCTAGCAATGACGGATTATTTCTCTAAGTGGGTTGAAGCTGAAGCATTTGTTCAAGTTAGGGATCAAGAAGTAGTATCCTTCATAAAGAGGAATATCCTGACCAGGTTTGGAGTACCAGCCAAGATAATCTGTGACAATGGTTCTCAGTTTATAAGCAAGAGAACTACTTGTAACACCTGTGCCTCCACGTCCATCAAACAAATACCAAACCAATGAAATGTTATATTTCATACTTGGGATTTGTAAAATTATGTGTATCTTTTACACATATCAACTCTTGTTTGATTTTAAGCTTTAAATCGCTTTCTGGAGGGTTATACGCGCTCTGATGCGTAAATATAACCAGTTTAATCCAACGAACACTCCGGAATAGTGAAATAGGCTTAACATACCTTAAATAACCTTTACATAACTTAGATATAAGTTTTGGAAGGTTTGGTGTGGTGAAATCTAAGTTTAATCGCTTACAGGGACTAAAATTGACAAACTGCGAAAGTATGCCAATTTGAACTGTAACAGACTTTCCGGAACATGACCATAAGTTAAACATACCATAAATATCCTTCACATATCTTAGAAATAGGCTTTGAGGTGTTCGGTATGCTAAAATAAACTTTTGTGTCATTCAGGGACTAAAAGTGTCAAAAAGTGCACAAGTTTTGCATTTTCGCGCATAACTTACGTTCTGAATACATCTGGACATCCAAAAATTTATGTAAGCATGAATACATTTTATTTTAGTGTTCGCCTTAAGAAAAATCCATTCGTCGCGTCATTTGGATCGTTTTTCGCGCTTATGCGCATTCCGTCGTAATTAAGCGAACATCGCGTTCGTACGACCAAACGAACCATCATCCGGCATATTTTTGAGTATGTTTTGAGTTCCCTATACTTTAAATTCATTTTAGAGCCTTGAAATGAGGTTAACGGGGTTCAAACGCATCGAAAAAGGGCTTAAAACACAACAGGGACCATTCTTGCCACTTTTGAAACATTTCTGAATCAGGGGAGTGCTAGCGTAGCGCGACTGCATCATGCCTTTGCACTAGCGCTACGCGACTGCCTAACCAGACCAGATTCAATGTTTTAAACACAAGTTGCAACTAATTGATTCTTAACCACATGTTTTAAGTTGATGTGTCACTAAGATAAGGAGCATATGTGGCTCCATAACCTTTCCGACAAGTGTACGGTTCCGATTAAGGCACGTTATTCAAGAAACGATCTTAACGGTTAACCGAAATCTATAAATACCCCACCCCCTTTACTTCATTTCTCACAAATCTGATCATTTGGGCTCTAAGTTGGAACCTTCGTTTCATACCTGAGCTATTTTGATCTGGGTTAGCATTCGGGGACCCTTCGTAAGTATTCTTTCGTTCTTTTCCTTATTTTTACTGCTTTTCGAGTCAGAAAGTCAAACTTTGTTTGACTTTCAGCGTTGACCAGTAATGGTCAATGCGAAGTTCGTTTGAACTTCGCAACGTGAGTGTAATCACGTTGGTCATAGTCCCTTGGGACTATGCCCACTGATTACCACGTTGTCTAGGGTCGTAGGGTAGGCGATCTAATAAATCGCCTATACCTTCGAACTCGACCCATTTGGTCGATCATTAGGATCCGACCAAATACATTAGGTGACCATAGTAGGTAGGGAATAACCTTCCGAGGTTATACCCTATGGTCACATCGTTTGAGTAGTTGTATGATAGGTAGTTTATATGCCTTAGGTAAATTACCAGAATACCCTTTTCATGTATAGTTGGTAATTAAGCATATGTAACCTAAACTTTTGTCACATAACTGATTATGTAACATGTTTAGGCATATAACACCTGTCATAGGACTAGTTAGACGGTCCGAACGCGTTTCACGCGCACGACGCGTTAAAGTAGCATAAGTTACCTTAATGGGTCACGATGGGTCGATAATACTTAGGTTAAGTCTCATTGTAGTATGTAGGCCTTGTTAAACCATATCATATGAGTTCCAATACTCATTTGGTTTGCCAAGCCTCATCCTATCCGATCTCCCGATTTAAGTCCGGTTTATTTATATAGTTTTAGATTGCCGACTGATTCCGTGCTCCCTCTAGCTTTGTTTGGTTGTTGTTCAAGACCTCCAAGCATTCTCAGGCGAGTACATTTTCCCCTATTTTACTGTTTTCAATTGTTTTGGGGTGACTCATATGTGCTAAATGTTTTCGATGTTATAACGATGGTTTCAAAAACAATTAAGGCGATTTATACAAAACTAATAACGATTTCATAAAGTGAACAAACTTGTTGGTTGTAGTTACATAACAAATGACATTCATTAGCAATGATCAAGCCGACCAGTATTAGGTTATGGTACCATAGGATCTGACAAATCCCGTTATTTACTACACCCGTGGTTATGTGTGGGTATGGTAGGTAGCGACTGAATCTGTAATTGTTAACTTACCCTATGGAGGTTTGTTAATACGAAAACGAGAAGCGACGAAAACGAGAAGCGACGAAAGTCACGAAGGTTTGAATGTTATTAGCGAGACGACCTTATAAGTAGTTTCACGACCTAAAACGAATTAAACGATTTACGATTGGTTTTCACACGATGTTTTAACGATTGGGTAACGATTGGGTTTCACACGATGTTTTAACGATTGGGTAAACGATTGGCTTCAAAGCGATATACGATATTATTTTGGTTATACATATTACATGATTTACATTTGGGCATGAACATTACTTTGGTGGTTTGGTTTGGATTAAGTGATTAAGTAACAATGCGTGTGGAATATGATACAAGCATGGTGGATACGCCGCTGGTACTTCCTATATATAAGTGTTTGTATGGTATTACATATTGTAGCGTTATTTGAATCATTTCAGTTTGAGACATAGAACATTTTATACAAGTAACATACTTTTCACAAGACATTTATTTACAAACAACTTATCTTATACAAACTCATTTTACATGGTTATTCATTTAATCATGCATTATTTTCTTATTATACATATCATCTGAACTCATTTATTGTTTTTCAAATAATTTACTAAAACAAATGTTTTTGGGTTAAGAGTCATGGCTACGAGGTTTTACAAATTATAACCCGCTTGATTTGAGTTGGTTAATTAAGTTGCAATATTCTACTCTTTTCAAAACAAGGTTTTTAAATAAAGTATTGCAACGTCTAAACTAGCCATGATTTCGACACTCCTACAAAACCTATGTACTCGCCAGCATTTCTTTGCTGACCTCGTTTTCACATATGTTTCAGGTATTGTTGAATGATATCGATTGATAAGATGCATGCCCACATAGGACTGGACAAGGCCTTAGTGACTCAATAACAATGATAGACTATGTTTAAATAGTGTATTTAGATTTCAAGACGATGTAATTATTCAATGTTTAATAAAACGAAACACTTTTGATATCCATGGTTATGAAACATTAATTCTGTTGCAACACGCCCCGATGTTTCCGCCACGTTTTGTATGTTCTACGTGGTCGGGGTGTGACAGAAAAGATGGTATCAGAGCCAATGGTTATAGGGAATTAGGTTATTAGTAATTAGTAATGCTTTGACCTAGTCTATAACCTTCTTAGGACCCTAACGCGAGATTACTTGCGTTTAGTCATAAAACAATACTGTCACCTATCCTTAGGTGACAACCACAACAAGAACATAAAATTCAAAACCGCTTTGAAAACTAATCATCTGTTCTAGGATGATTGATTACAAGGTTTTGAACCCTCTATTGTAAGGTTTTGAACTCTCTATTATATGGTTTTGAACCTCTTTGAGTTTTCAAAACTTCGTCAAGGTTTTGGGTTTTAAATAATGTGAACACGTGCAAACTGGAAGGGTGAATGCCTGTATTCTGGGTTTTCTGTCTAGGCAAGCACTTCGTATACATCTCATCAGACGCGAGACCAGTTGTGCTTACCTGGGAATTCTTGGGATGAGTGTTCACTTATAGGCGAGCATGTCTTCGCGATACATTTTTTTTTTTTTTGACCCATTTACTTTGATTAGTCACCGTCTCATTTGTTTGCCTTAGGTAACAAACAAATGATCGCAATTTTCATGCGTTATCATTCTGTTTTGATTGTCCAATAATCTTTCACCTGTTTCTCCCTATGCCTTTCTTTTTCTTCAAGAATGTCTCTTCATCACGATGACACCCAGATATCTGAACAAGCAGCCAAATTAGCTCAGCGAATAGGCGAAGTAGTCCTGAAGACTGTTGAATTAGCTACTGCCATGTATCATCTCCAGGATGAAGCCACTCAAGTGTCACCAAGACAGGCAAGACCTAGTCAGGCGACAACACCATCAGCCAATAAACCAATCAAGGAATCAAAGACCATGGATGAACGATCCCCTAAGAAGTCAAAGAAGCGAAAGGCTTCTCAGAACTTCGCCATGGTCGCTCACAATGGTAAAGCAGTCCCCAACCAACCAGCTCAACCCCCAGCTAGGTGTGTATGGCTTTTCCTATGATACCTACATCAAGGAACTATATACCTTACAACCTACTCTTGTGATTTCTCTCTCTCAAATGATTGCTCATGATTCCCTCGAAAATTTTAAGTACTCGTTTCACTCTAAGAAACAAAGTACAGAAAATTTAGTGACATTATGAGTTATCGTGCTTTTCGCACATCTGTGCCTTTAAATCCTTGGTTAGATAACTAAGGGTATTTTCAAATCTCATACCCATTACGTTTTGATTTTTCAACATACACAGTACCAGTATTTCAAAACAATCTTCATGATCTCAAAACATTTCATATAGTTTGAAAACAATTTTTTCTAGGTGCATTGTCTATGTTATTTCAAAAACATTGGCCATATTATCAAAACCAACCTTTCTAATTTCAAAATATTTCATATAGTCTAAAGACAATATTAACACAATACATTTTCCGATCAAGTGCATGATTTCGAAAAGCATCATTCATGTCTTTCAAAAACCTTATACATAATTTCAAAATTCATCTCGCATGATTTTAAAAACATTTTTTGTAAATATATCTACCTAATACACCTACTTTATTTCAAAAGTATTATATATAAGGTTTCAAAAACGTTAAACACCTTTTTCTTAAAAGAACCCCATGCATAGTTTTCAAAAATATTTTCCTCATACATTGACTTAACCTTCAAAATTCTGCTTCATATGTCGCCTTGGCATATCTAGCATCTCAATTTCATAAGCATTTTTACTTCATGTTTTGACATAAGCACGTCCAGTGCAAGGTATCAAAACATCTTCAACTTCTAAAATCCATAAGGGATCTTTTTATCTTCACAATTAGATCCTTGTGGATGATCATCATTCAAATCAGAGTCCTTAATTGGATTCCTCATATACCTAAATTCGAACATTTCGGTTCCTTAAAATCGAAATCGAATTCTTTCTTTTAAAGATCTTTCTATCTTTATAGTTAGATTCTTGATAATGTTTAAAGTACCAAATGAAATCCACGAGATGGATTCCTAGTGTGCTTTAAATACATGTACTCTGTTAGCAGAACAAACTTCTAGTTAAACAATTTTGTGGTTATATGATATGTGTTTATGTGTTCTCCTCTATGATTTTTGTGTTTTTGTATACTCTGGATATTCGTTATCCAAATCCTCGCAGGATCTTTTCATATCTTCATATGAGAGATTCGTAGCAGGATATTCAAAAGGTACTACCTTAAATCCTTAATGGGCTTCTATGTAATAGTTAAGACCCTTGGATTATATAGTACTGCTCCATGATTCATTAGAGACCCTTTAGTGGTCTAATCAAAAAGATTGATTCACAATTTGGTTAAAGAACGACATCTAGTGATGTAGCTGGACAGACTCCTTGATAGTCTATTTAAATCATTTATTGATTTAGTCTAAAGGACTCTATGGCGGTCTAAGTCACGCTCATCACAGGATTGTTCATTTGGTTTTACCCTACACATTATAAAATAGACTGTGTGAACTGTGCAAGGAATTCTCTAATTATGGATGCGCACATAATTATGAAATTTAGTGCACAGAAATCTAGTAAGGTTTATTATGTGAAAGAACCGATAGTGACAACAATAACAAAATGAGAACGATGTAATGGAGGCATGGTGGACGCACCAATGACGCTTCATATACTTGTATATAAGTGTCCCTCTTGCATTGCAAACATAATGTTATTAAGGTTACTAGAAGTTCAAGAACCCTAATCAATGTTGTTCGATCTTTTCAACTCCATGTTTTCAAGCTCTCACAAGTTTCCTCTAAATAAATTTCGGGACGAAATTTCCTAAAGTAGGGGAGACTGTAACACCTGTGCCTCCACGTCCATCAAACAAATACCAAACCAATGAAATGTTATATTTCATACTTGGGATTTGTAAAATTATGTGTATCTTTTACACATATCAACTCTTGTTTGATTTTAAGCTTTAAATCGCTTTCTGGAGGGTTATACGCGCTCTGATGCGTAAATATAACCAGTTTAATCCAACGAACACTCCGGAATAGTGAAATAGGCTTAACATACCTTAAATAACCTTTACATAACTTAGATATAAGTTTTGGAAGGTTTGGTGTGGTGAAATCTAAGTTTAATCGCTTACAGGGACTAAAATTGACAAACTGCGAAAGTATGCCAATTTGAACTGTAACAGACTTTCCGGAACATGACCATAAGTTAAACATACCATAAATATCCTTCACATATCTTAGAAATAGGCTTTGAGGTGTTCGGTATGCTAAAATAAACTTTTGTGTCATTCAGGGACTAAAAGTGTCAAAAAGTGCACAAGTTTTGCATTTTCGCGCATAACTTACGTTCTGAATACATCTGGACATCCAAAAATTTATGTAAGCATGAATACATTTTATTTTAGTGTTCGCCTTAAGAAAAATCCATTCGTCGCGTCATTTGGATCGTTTTTCGCGCTTATGCGCATTCCGTCGTAATTAAGCGAACATCGCGTTCGTACGACCAAACGAACCATCATCCGGCATATTTTTGAGTATGTTTTGAGTTCCCTATACTTTAAATTCATTTTAGAGCCTTGAAATGAGGTTAACGGGGTTCAAACGCATCGAAAAAGGGCTTAAAACACAACAGGGACCATTCTTGCCACTTTTGAAACATTTCTGAATCAGGGGAGTGCTAGCGTAGCGCGACTGCATCATGCCTTTGCACTAGCGCTACGCGACTGCCTAACCAGACCAGATTCAATGTTTTAAACACAAGTTGCAACTAATTGATTCTTAACCACATGTTTTAAGTTGATGTGTCACTAAGATAAGGAGCATATGTGGCTCCATAACCTTTCCGACAAGTGTACGGTTCCGATTAAGGCACGTTATTCAAGAAACGATCTTAACGGTTAACCGAAATCTATAAATACCCCACCCCCTTTACTTCATTTCTCACAAATCTGATCATTTGGGCTCTAAGTTGGAACCTTCGTTTCATACCTGAGCTATTTTGATCTGGGTTAGCATTCGGGGACCCTTCGTAAGTATTCTTTCGTTCTTTTCCTTATTTTTACTGCTTTTCGAGTCAGAAAGTCAAACTTTGTTTGACTTTCAGCGTTGACCAGTAATGGTCAATGCGAAGTTCGTTTGAACTTCGCAACGTGAGTGTAATCACGTTGGTCATAGTCCCTTGGGACTATGCCCACTGATTACCACGTTGTCTAGGGTCGTAGGGTAGGCGATCTAATAAATCGCCTATACCTTCGAACTCGACCCATTTGGTCGATCATTAGGATCCGACCAAATACATTAGGTGACCATAGTAGGTAGGGAATAACCTTCCGAGGTTATACCCTATGGTCACATCGTTTGAGTAGTTGTATGATAGGTAGTTTATATGCCTTAGGTAAATTACCAGAATACCCTTTTCATGTATAGTTGGTAATTAAGCATATGTAACCTAAACTTTTGTCACATAACTGATTATGTAACATGTTTAGGCATATAACACCTGTCATAGGACTAGTTAGACGGTCCGAACGCGTTTCACGCGCACGACGCGTTAAAGTAGCATAAGTTACCTTAATGGGTCGCGATGGGTCGATAATACTTAGGTTAAGTCTCATTGTAGTATGTAGGCCTTGTTAAACCATATCATATGAGTTCCAATACTCATTTGGTTTGCCAAGCCTCATCCTATCCGATCTCCCGATTTAAGTCCGGTTTATTTATATAGTTTTAGATTGCCGACTGATTCCGTGCTCCCTCTAGCTTTGTTTGGTTGTTGTTCAAGACCTCCAAGCATTCTCAGGCGAGTACATTTTCCCCTATTTTACTGTTTTCAATTGTTTTGGGGTGACTCATATGTGCTAAATGTTTTCGATGTTATAACGATGGTTTCAAAAACAATTAAGGCGATTTATACAAAACTAATAACGATTTCATAAAGTGAACAAACTTGTTGGTTGTAGTTACATAACAAATGACATTCATTAGCAATGATCAAGCCGACCAGTATTAGGTTATGGTACCATAGGATCTGACAAATCCCGTTATTTACTACACCCGTGGTTATGTGTGGGTATGGTAGGTAGCGACTGAATCTGTAATTGTTAACTTACCCTATGGAGGTTTGTTAATACGAAAACGAGAAGCGACGAAAACGAGAAGCGACGAAAGTCACGAAGGTTTGAATGTTATTAGCGAGACGACCTTATAAGTAGTTTCACGACCTAAAACGAATTAAACGATTTACGATTGGTTTTCACACGATGTTTTAACGATTGGGTAACGATTGGGTTTCACACGATGTTTTAACGATTGGGTAAACGATTGGCTTCAAAGCGATATACGATATTATTTTGGTTATACATATTACATGATTTACATTTGGGCATGAACATTACTTTGGTGGTTTGGTTTGGATTAAGTGATTAAGTAACAATGCGTGTGGAATATGATACAAGCATGGTGGATACGCCGCTGGTACTTCCTATATATAAGTGTTTGTATGGTATTACATATTGTAGCGTTATTTGAATCATTTCAGTTTGAGACATAGAACATTTTATACAAGTAACATACTTTTCACAAGACATTTATTTACAAACAACTTATCTTATACAAACTCATTTTACATGGTTATTCATTTAATCATGCATTATTTTCTTATTATACATATCATCTGAACTCATTTATTGTTTTTCAAATAATTTACTAAAACAAATGTTTTTGGGTTAAGAGTCATGGCTACGAGGTTTTACAAATTATAACCCGCTTGATTTGAGTTGGTTAATTAAGTTGCAATATTCTACTCTTTTCAAAACAAGGTTTTTAAATAAAGTATTGCAACGTCTAAACTAGCCATGATTTCGACACTCCTACAAAACCTATGTACTCGCCAGCATTTCTTTGCTGACCTCGTTTTCACATATGTTTCAGGTATTGTTGAATGATATCGATTGATAAGATGCATGCCCACATAGGACTGGACAAGGCCTTAGTGACTCAATAACAATGATAGACTATGTTTAAATAGTGTATTTAGATTTCAAGACGATGTAATTATTCAATGTTTAATAAAACGAAACACTTTTGATATCCATGGTTATGAAACATTAATTCTGTTGCAACACGCCCCGATGTTTCCGCCACGTTTTGTATGTTCTACGTGGTCGGGGTGTGACACTACTGACTTTTGCAAGAGTTGGGGGATCAAAATGATCACATCTACTCCGGTACATCCTCAAGCAAATGGACAAGCAGAATCCTCAAACAAGATAATTGTCAATAACTTAAAGAAAAGGCTTGGAGCCAAAAAAGGAAGATAGGCAGAAGAATTACCCTTTGTTTTGTGGGCTGATAGGACAACGGTAAAGAATGCAACAGGCCAAACCCCGTTTTCCTTGGTATTTGGAGCAGAAGCAATGGTCCCAACGGAAATGACAATACCTACTGCAAGATCTACCCTAAGTGATCCTGAGCAGAATCCTGAAGCCTTGAGTCAGGATTTAGACACTATAGATGAGAAGAGAGATGCGGCAAGGCTAAGGATGGCAGCATATCAACAGAGAATATCCAGGGCATATAACAAGAATATTAGGACCAGAAGATTTAAGGTTGGAGATTGGGTGTTAAGAAAGGCTTTTCAGAATACTACTAATCCTGCCGATGGCAAGTTAGCTCCAAAATGGGAAGGACCATACGAAGTTGAATCAGAAGCAGGGAAAGGAGCATACAGACTCAAGAATATGGAGGGGGATATGCTACCGAGGTCTTGGAATGCTATACACCTTAAGCTCTATTTCAAGTGAGTTTAGAATTTAATTTCTAACTCAGGATGGTATGAATTCTACCTTTTTTAAATATGTTTGGTTTAATTTGTTCTTTGTAACCCAATACTGACTTAAGCATCGGAGGGGTGTTAGCCAAGCTAACACCCACCTTAATGTAAGGATGTTTTGCAGTATATGCTTCGGGATATAGCTCCAGGATGCTCACTCAGGATGTTTCGGAAGATTAGAGGATTGGCCCCCTCTCTCACGTACAAGGGATCCTGATCCCTTCACAGGTTTAAAGGTATTCACCTTTCTTCCGAATTGGGTTTAAACACCCCGCCTGGAGTGCAAGTTATTCAGGGATAGTTCAAGGTGGCGGGACCAGTCCATGTAAAAGTGGCTGACAATTTCGTTACTGTTGGCTATATCCTGAATCCTAAAGGTATATGAGGATTGATCACCCTCTCTCACGAAAGGGTATTTTCATACTCTCTAAGGTTTAAAGGTTTTCACCTTTCTAAGTCTTGGAGTTTATACACTCCCGCCTGTAGCGCATGAAAATTTGGGATTTTCCCCAGGATACAAGGGATTTATCTCCAGTACATCCTTGGGTTTTACCCTTGGGATCTAAAAAATTGTCTATACAATGGAAACTGACATTCAGAAGATTTCTAAGTATTTGAAGACATTGTACACAGGGGACATTCCTACCAAGGCAGTGATGTAAAGCTCAAAGGCTAAAGTTCGGAACTAGTATGCTAAATATCTCACACAGGGGACATCTTCATTGGAAAAGTTGCAAGGAGATTGAGGTTTGATAAAAGGGTTATATACTGTTGGTGCACTTGTGTCTGTACTTTGTCTGTATTTCGTCATGATACAAAACGATGTCTTATGTTAGGCTGGGTTACGTCTTAGTTTGTTACAATGTGCGTTCAATGTAAGTTTGACCAAGTCAACCATCCTCCTGGTTTGACTTGGCCAAACAGTTAGCACATTGTGGGTAACATGCTTGTGTCGAAGGATGTCATCGAAGGATGGTTTGTATCCTTCGATGACCTCGAAAGATAAACATTCGATAGATTCAGATGGACCTCGAAGGATATCATCCTTCGAGGTATGTATGGATCTTTCGGTAGACTTCTGGTCGATAGATGATCCTTCGACCAGATTTCCCTATCCTTCGAGCATGTTAGCTGTGTCGGGTATAAATACCCATGTAGTGTGTTGTGTTCAGTAGAGACACGATAGACAGAAAAAGGGAGTTCAGGCAAGAGAAACAGAGAGAGCATTCTGTTGAGAGCACACACACACTTTGAGAGTTTATAGAACATATCTGTAAACATTGAGCTTGTAACCGGACCTTTCATACGTATTAATACATGTGGTGTTAATCGGTGAATCTTGTGTGTTGTGTTTGTGCTTGTTCTTGTATAAATTCTCGGTTGCATGCTAGCTTGGATTCCGCACTCGCTAGTGTGTTTGATATAACAAGGAAAAGGTTTTATCTCATCCTCGAGAGGGACCTACAAGTGGTATCAGAGCCTTGGCTCTTCTCCTTGTTAAAACCGAGAGTTTTTCGGACTGTTTTTCGGGTTTTTATAGTTTATATTTTCTGAAAAACTTGTTAAAATCAGGTTTCGGAGTGTTGTCGGTTTGCAGAAATATTCATATTTCTGGGTTTGTTCTTCTTATCTTCAATCGATATTCATAGTGTTCTTGGTATTTTACACTTTTGATCTTAAAAAGTTTAAATTACAAAGTGTTTGTGTGTTGGAAATTGTTAACTGATTAAAATATTCGGACCTTACCTGTTTTGGTGAAAGACCTGCATATTCAGACCTGCAAGATATGGTCTGAACATACTTTCTCACCAACCCGTCAACTTTTTCACCAACTTGTCACCGATTGTCAACTGTGTCAGAACCGTTCGAAAGATATCCTTCGAACTCGAAAGACCATCTTTCGATCAGTGGAGGTTCGATAGATCATCATCCTTCGAACCAAGGAATCTTTTCGAAACATTCATCTTTCGGTCTACTGTTCATTTTCGAAAGACAAGGATCCTTCGACTGGGGAGTCTTTCGAAGTCATCTTTCGAAATCATCTTTCGGTCTACAGGTCTTATTCGAAAGACAAGGATCCTTCGATTGGAGAGTCTTTCGAAGTCAATGCTCGAAACTCAACAGTGATCTTTCGAACACTGTTGATCCTTCGAACAAAGTTTGATCTTTCGATCCTTGTTTGTTTTAGTTTAACAGTTTGTGTTTTCAGGTCTTTCGATCAAGGATCTTTCGGCTGGTGTTATCATTTGATATTAACATAGTTTGTGAAAATTAATTTTTTTTAAAGAGAAAACTTGTTTTCATTTTTAAATCAATTTTCACTTAATATATTAATTTTTATAAAATGGGAACAAACGGTCAGTGGGACCCATCCGCGTGGACTCTAACTCCACAATCATCAGCTACGCAATCATCCGCTACGCAATCTGCGTCAGATTTCAGCAAAGCATGGATGCAGGCTATTGTCCCACCTCAAGCTGCAATGATAACTGCAAATCAATGGGCATTGGTCACAAATCAAAGCAACATCATTCAATCTATGATGCAGAACGATAGTGAGACTGGTACAAGCACAAAGCCGCCAAAACTAAATCATATTAATGATTGGGGATGGTGGAAAGAAAGGCTGAGAACTTATGTTCAGGGGCAAGGTCAAGATCTATGGATGTGCTTCTTCACCGCATTTGACCATGATTTGGAAGTTGCAGGATCTAATCCAGAAACTTACAGCACTATGTCTGATGATGATAAGAAGAAATTTGAGTTAGAAAAGAAGGCATTCATGATTCTCACACAAGCTCTTCACAAAGACATTTACCACCAGTTTGTTTACTGCACGACTACTAAAAGCTTGTGGGATATGCTCACGTTACGGTGTGAAGGAAATGCTCAATCTAGAAAGATCAAGCAAGAATTACTGAAGAAAGAGTTTGAAGGTTTCACGTGTATGGAAAATGAGACTTTGGCAGAGTTATCTACAAGGTTCCATCACTTGTTGAGCGAGATGTTTGGTTTTAGAGTCACTGCCACTCCACAAGAAATGGTGAAGAGATTCGCTGATAGTCTACCAGCAAAGTGGAGCAGTTATCTTGAAATTCTCAAAGAGAATGGTGTTCTAGACACAATCAACGTTTATGAGTTGATTCAAAAACTGGAGAACAAGGATGTAGAAGAAAAGCTTAAGGCAAAAAGAACACAAACTCCTCAAAATCCAGAAATGTACTTTGGGATTGCAGGAGGTATCAGTGGAGAAAGACCAGCTTCTCAACACGCAAAGCTTCAAACAGCTTTCGTTTCTAACACCGGACCTTCAACAACAGATCAGTTTGATCCTTCAGCCTACACGATGTTTTCAAGACCGAATGTGCAACCGACAGCTCAGCAGCAACAACCGCAACAGCAAGGGTTTTATGGAAGCTCTTCAAACTTTCAAGCCACTTCCAATCCTAACTCAGTCAGATTAGACACTTCCAACTTTTCCAAAGTCAGTGTCGAAGTAGCCAAGGAGCATATGGAGATGTTGAATACCTTGGTTAGTGCTTATAGTGGATTAGTTGCAGGTCAGATTGGGAATATCAATCTAACCAATGAAGATTATCAGCAAGTGGATAAAGAAGAGTTTGAAATGATGGATATCAAATGGGCTCTTGCTAGTGCAATTCGAAGAGCTAAGGAGTTTATGGAAAGGACGGGGAGAACCAACTTGGAAAGCAAGAAAGACACCAAGTATGGGTTCGACAAGCAAGCTGTAACGTGCTTTAACTGTGGTGAACGGGGTCATTTCAAAAGGGAATGCACAAGACCAGCTCAGCATGGAAATCAAAATCCGTTCAGAAATCAAGGCAACCAGAACGGGAACAATGTTCGTACGTTGATACCTGTCAACAACCAAGGCCAAGCAGGGTCATCAAATACCAACCGGGGACTGTTGGTTCAAATAGATGAGGGTTGTGATTGGTCGCTTCAGCTTGGAGAAGGAGGAAATGGTGGAACAGCATGTTTTGCTGAAGTTGTAAAGGATTTAAAGCACGCCAGTGGTGGAGAATCTTCCACCAATGGTGTTGCATCTTCTGGAGATGAAGACAGTTCTGGTTATAGTGGAAGCTCAGATGAAGAATCCTCCACTTCAGGAAATGATCATGTGGATGTGACATCAAGTGCGTCAGTCGATGCAGATATTGATGAGCTTTTGAAAGAAGCTGCAGCAGGAACTGAAAGAAGATCTAAATTGATGGATCAAGCTGCTTACTCTTCGTCTTCTCTCCATTCAGCCTTTATGGCTAATGTCGACAGTTCATCAGGTCAGGTATGTGTCGATGAACCCACTGTAGTTAGCTGTGAAAATTGTGATAGTTTAAATGTTAAATATGCTGAACAGGAAGGTCAGATTGAAATCCTATCCAAACACAATCAAGAATTGGTTGTAGATCTGTCTAAAGCAGCTGAAGCTAACGTGTTTTTAACCAGAAATGAAAAGGAATTTAAAACAACAATTGCGTCATTAAGACATGATGTTTCAGAATTACAAAAAGCTGTTTTGCGAAAACAACATGCTAACAATGATCTTATAGACACAATTGAAAAGCAGATGGTAGAATTGGCCACCGCTCGATGTGAATGTGAAACAATCAAGCAGAAATTGGAAAGTTATTCCAATTCCCGCTATGTATTGGATCACATTATTGATGTTCAAAAGAAAAAGGGGGATAAGAAGTGTATGGGATTCAAATCATGTCCTCCCCCAATGAATCACAATTACTCCAAATTGCCTGATGACGAGGATATGCCCCGTTTTGAACCTACTGTGCCACTCGGTCTAGATGACTTTGCAGCAGGCCTCGGGTTCACAACTGGTACATCATCCTCAGGTCAATCTGAATCTGAGAATGTGACAGATTCATCATGTGTTAAGGAACAGAGTCCTCCCACTGTTGAGGATGCTGATTCTTCGGATGATGAATCTGATGTAATTGTGAACCAACAGTCTAACTCGGTTACACCAGATATTCCAATCGAGAATCACATCCTGTGTGATCCACCAGTGAAACCGAGTAAGACTGAAATGTCAAAACCAATGGAGTCCCTTGTTTCTACAAGTGAAGAGAATAACTTGTTGTACACGCTCAAAGGAGATGATAAAATTTACTCTAATAAAGATTTTCCAATTAAAAATGTAAATCAAGATTTAATTGAGCAAATTTTTGAAGGATGTACTGACAAGTTTTTGGGAAACAAAAGTGGCAAAGTTACCGTCACTCAATGTGATCCAATTCCGTGTGAACAAATTAGAAAACAATACGGAAACCAAAAACCAACAGTTGAGCGAAAACAACAAGTCAACTCCGGAAAGGGTAAGGGACAGGGAAAGAAGGCTCAGAACAAGAATGTTCAAGCACCTAAGGTTCAACAACAATGGGTGCAAAACAAAAGAGCTCCTGTTAAGAAAAGAGAACCGAAAGTGAACTTTGTTGGATCCACGGGTTCAGACAAACTTGAAACATTTCAGGATAAATCTAACCTTGATTTTATAAAACAAGTTAGAATTTTAAAACGAAATGATCAGAATAATTACACCCAACACACCAACGGATGTGATTTAGGTCCAAGCACGTCTAGATCACAAAGTTCATGGTCTGGTTCTTCGTCTGGTAATCAACATGTTTCTCCGAGGTTTGTAGAGCGGAGAATGTGCTTTGAGTGTGGCACAATTGGGCATATTGTAAGATACTGCCCATATCTGCAAAAGTTGAAGCCAAAAATGAGTGCTCCCCAAGAAACCAATTACCAAAAACGTTCATTTTCCCCGAAACAAGACCCACGTGTCTTGAAAGAAAGGGAAAAGAAGTTAAAACAAAAGAATCAAAAGGTAATTGAGAAGGCCTTAAAATCAGAGGTCAAAGAAGAAAAACCTGTTCAAGCAAAACCTAAAACTGTAAAACCAGTAAATGCTAAAACAATTAATGCAAATACTGGTAAAGAACAAACAACTTGGAAACAAAAACAGGTAATTCAGTCAGGGGGAGCACCACAGGTCCTTTTTCCTAATCATCGAGTGATTGAAATCACTTACCTTGATGATCAAGGACGACCCAAGTCCACGAAGGCTTGGGTCCCTCTCTCCAACTAATTTTTGAGTGAGTGTGTAGGATATTCCAGGAGGAACTTTCGATAGTCGTAAGATTGTTGATAGTGGAGCATCCTTGCACAAGATAGGCGACAGAAGAAATTGTTGCCTTTGATGGAGAGGAAGAGAAAAAGGAAAAAGAAATGGCTGATGAAAGAAATTGAAAAGCTTCGACAAAATGAAAATCATTTCAAAATGTGAATGTTCAAGGCTTTGATCGGGTCCCTGGGATAGATTCAAATGAAATGTACGCGCCTGCAGCACGGTTGAAGTTCACAATCGACAAGATGAACGTGCAGTGTACATTTCTTCGTGGTGTGATTGAAGAAAATGTGTTTGTTGATGAAACCAACCGGGTGTGCGGACGCCTTGGCATGGGTTGAACAACCACACACTACTTCTGAAAGAGAAAGACAAAGACCTTCGCTGGTGCAATGTGGACGACCAGCCGGACCAAAGGTTTCTGATCTTGTTGCTGTCAAGAGATTTCAGTAGCTACAAAATCGACTTTGAAATCCACACCGGGTGGATATCCAGTTTGGGAGAGCACTCAGTTTCCTGTCAATGCATGAAACAGTTGAAGGATACGGTTTTAAAATTCTAATCTCTCTTTTACTTGTCGATTATTAAGCTGCTTTGTGAATTACTATCTCGCACAGCACTCTTTGGCCAGACAATGTTGTCATGGTCCGCACCGCTTACCGACATGCCAACTGATTTTTCCAAAATTCGCTAAATCATTTCTGATTAAAACTTAATTTTGGTAAACGGCATTGAAGTAAAACATGAGTTAACCAACATCGGAAAATCATTTTTGTAAATACCTTTTTTTTTTAAATTTATTTTAGTTTGTTGATTTTAGGGGGAGTAAATCCGAAATTTGAAAATCCAAAAACATTGAAAAATTTCAAAAACACAAAAACAATAGAAAAACAAAAATGAGTTTCCTGGCGAGAAAAAGAGAAAATGATAGTACATCAGTGGTCTGTCTAAACCTCTTTAAACCCAAAATGAAAAACGATAAGCAGCTCTATATAAGATGTATCGGTAGGCTCACAATCATTTTAAAGTGTGCAGGGTGATATAAACTTAAATCGACTGAGGACTGGGTGGGAACCATTCATTGGCATATGGTCTTAGTACCGAAATTTCGTTTGAGAGATTGCCGAGGTTCTGAGATATTCGGTCTTTATGCTGCTTATCATCTGGGTATCATGGTTGTATCTTTTACCGAAAAATAACGGGGACGCAAGTCTAGATCTTCCATGATACCATACATACGTGTACATATTGCATACGACCTCAATAAGTGATCAACAATCACATGTCCAAACAAATAAGTGATAATATATCACAAATTCTTTCCGGGAGTCAAGTTCGTCTCTCTGCTGTACGAAAGTACTGACCTGTTCACGGACTTGCTCCTGTGCCTTCATGCATCTGAAAATCAAGTTCCTCATCAATAAGTGATTCTATCACATAGGGCTTGTTTTCAAATTCAAAATAAGTGAGAATCTCACATCATATACGGTCAAACAGATGATAATCGGTATACTCACCGGTAAGATGAATCCTCGTGCATACCTTGATACGGGAATGTGTCGTGATGTGGATGAACACCGGTCGGTAAGTATAAATTATACCTTAACGTATCCCCTCGCCATGATTACAAATGATAAGCTGAGCTTAAGTGGACAACAATACCGATAATCGTTATAGGATGCTTATCTTAATGTTAACTAAAAGAACAACAAGAGCGTTTTGGCATGACCGTACACTGATATGATTCTCTTACCCTCGAAACTCGCAAAAAGAATGTCTGTAAATATTTATTTAATGCATCTTTGTACATATTTATTTATTGTTTTCCGTCTTTACATTGAAAAATGAAAATTTCAAAAAGATTTTAGGTGTGTTTTAATTTAAACTTTATAAAATCCAAAAAGATTTTTCTTCAAGTTTATTTTTGATTGACCGATGTTGGAACTCGAGTCTATCCTACCCAAAATCCTGATCGTAAGCTGGAAAACAATTGCATCTTCATAAACAGTCGAAGTTAACGAGTTTTGAAAGTTAAAGGATTAAAATGAATATTTTTCTAAACTTTCAAAGTGCTGTCGGTTGGTGGTTGATTGAGATTTGATCTCATACGTGTCGTTAGTTTAAATGTTAACTATATTCCAAGCGGTTGTTCTCATTATGCGTTTAGCTTTCTTGCATGTGCAGATGCTAAAGGCGAGGAGAACATGTTCGATGAAAAGCTTTGGAATGAAGACACGAAGTGGAGGCACTCAAAGGAAAAAATGATCGAGTTGCCGTTGTCCCTTCATCAACACCACAAGGATCTGAAGAATTGTCAAGTTAAAAGATTCACGAGCATGACTCAATGGAGAGTTCAATCTAAGGGGGAGTTTGTCAACACACTTTCTACATTAAACGGGGAGTTTGTTGATACACTTTCTGCTTTCAAGACGTGAAGACTTTGAAGATCCTCCGACATGAAAGACATAGAAGACGAACCATCACGAGTAGCGTCCAAGGGGGAGTTTGTTGATGCACTTTGTGTGGACGCGACTAGGCTCGGTTCGACTCGGCCTTGAAGGCTTGAAGACACGAAGATCGAGACAAAGCTACAGCCAAGGGGGAGTTTGTTGGTGCACTTGTGTCTGTACTTTGTCTGTATTTCGTCATGATACAAAACGATGTCTTATGTTAGGCTGGGTTACGTCTTAGTTTGTTACAATGTGCGTTCAATGTAAGTTTGACCAAGTCAACCATCCTCCTGGTTTGACTTGGCCAAACAGTTAGCACATTGTGGGTAACATGCTTGTGTCGAAGGATGTCATCGAAGGATGGTTTGTATCCTTCGATGACCTCGAAAGATAAACATTCGATAGATTCAGATGGACCTCGAAGGATATCATCCTTCGAGGTATGTATGGATCTTTCGGTAGACTTCTGGTCGATAGATGATCCTTCGACCAGATTTCCCTATCCTTCGAGCATGTTAGCTGTGTCGGGTATAAATACCCATGTAGTGTGTTGTGTTCAGTAGAGACACGATAGACAGAAAAAGGGAGTTCAGGCAAGAGAAACAGAGAGAGCATTCTGTTGAGAGCACACACACACTTTGAGAGTTTATAGAACATATCTGTAAACATTGAGCTTGTAACCGGACCTTTCATACGTATTAATACATGTGGTGTTAATCGGTGAATCTTGTGTGTTGTGTTTGTGCTTGTTCTCGTATAAATTCTCGGTTACATGCTAGCTTGGATTCCGCACTCGCTAGTGTGTTTGATATAACAAGGAAAAGGTTTTATCTCATCCTCGAGAGGGACCTACATATACTACTCCGGGTATGATCTTTCCTTTCTAAGCATCGTCTAAGTTTTTAGTAACATTATGTTAAGTATCCTGATATATTCTCAAAGTCCTTTTCAGGATATTTGATTAGGGTGTTTGAAACTAGTATTAGTTTGGAACTTTGATCATTTAAGTATTATCAAAAACTAGTTGTGGAAAAATAGATTGTTTTTCACTCTCTAAAAAACTTTCTACAAAGTTGAAGGAATGTTTGGAAGTTCTATCTAACAAAAAGTTTTTACAATATATCGCTGAGCATATTGATCAGGATATTTTCATAAAATAACAATACAAAATTTTTACAAAGCTAAGAGTTACACTAAGTAATGCAAGGCAATAACAAACAAATAAAAAGATGAAATTATTCTTGAAGCAATCAATACTGGTTGATAACCGAAGGTTTCATCCTGAAACCCAGGACCCATCCACCTTCGGCTATCAAATTGTTTCGACACAGAAATAAAAATTGTTCATAAAAACATAAAATTGTTCGAATGATTTAAAGGAAATAAGCTCTAGGGGGTAGTGCCTTCTTCGTCCATAGTGATTTCAGCAGCATCCGTCTTGGGATCCGCCTCAGCATCCTTCTCAGCATCGGTTGCTTTCTCAACTGCTTTGGAGGATTCTTCGACAGCTGATTTGGAAGAAATGCCGCCGAGGTTCTTTAGCTTGGTCTCCCAGGCACTAACATCCCAAGAAGGGCATTCAAAGCCTAATGATTTGGCTTCATGGGCCATCTTCAACCTGGCTTGGAGGAGAGAAATGACGATGGAACTCTTGAGGCTTTCCCGGTAGCTGACCATATCCCGTTCATACTGCACGTGGGCAGCTTCAAGATCGGTCTGGGCTTGAAGAGTAACTTTGTTGAGAGCAGTTTGGTGTTCTTGAGTCATAGCTTTAAATTTCTGCTCGTAATGACGAGATTTGGCGGCTGCAATCATGCCTTGATCGGAGATTGTGATTTCAGCTTCCTTTAGCTTGGTTTCAAGTGTCTTGTTAAGCTTGCAGGATTCTTGATATAGGCGAACCAAACGCTCAAGACCCTACAAAGGTAAGAGGACAGGTATTAATATTGATAAATCTTTGAAAATAATGTAAGCCGCAGGATGTGATATGAGAATACTAACCTGGTTAAGAAAGGAAGTCATAAACCCGCTAGCTTCAATGAACCCGTGCTTCTCATAAGGAAATGTGTCAGAAATGACAGGGGAATCGGGCTCTTTCCTTTTGCGGGAACTTGAACTCCGGGGCTTGGTAGCCGGTGAAGGTTTGGGAATAATGATGGCTTTGGAACTGCTGGGTTTGGATGTGGCTGTGGTCTTGGGGTTTGGCTCTTTCTTGACCTGGATCTGATCAGAATAACTGTCTAATTCGTCGAGGTCAAAGACTTCAGGGATCTTGGCCGGTGCTGCATAAAGGGAAAAGTTTTACTCTTCATTTTATTATCATACTGTTTTGACTAATTATTTTGAAAGTAATCTTTACCAGACATTTCAGATGATGAGTATTGACTGGAACTCGGGACGTGTGTGGTGAAAGTCCTGTCTATTGCAGGTAACTGGTAAACAGTATTGATTCTTTCTTCTGACTCAGCGGTAGGGGGAGCGACTTCCTTGAAGTTCACTGCATAAAGATCAAAAAGAAGAATATTAATAGAAGATAACAATCAAATGGTCTATGAGAATATTTATGACCCTACCGGTGGTTAACCACTCCACCGGAAGGTTGGCACCCTCAGCAATGGAGTCTCGTTTGACAAAGAAAAATTTGCGTTGCCACCCGTCTTCGTTTTTGGTGGCTTTAAGAATTAGGGGTTAACTGGAGGTCGAGAAAAGCAAGAACCGGCTAGAGCCATGGGATCGGAGGCGATAAGCAATAGGCAAATCCTCGATGCGGAGGTCGGAGCAATGGAGGTTTTTGATTTGGTTAAGTACAATTAGTACTCTCCAAACCATGGGCATGGTTTGAGCAAAAGAGATGCCGGTGGTTCGAAAGAATTGCATCATGAATTCAGGAAAAGGGTAACGAAGACCTAGCGAAAAAGGATATGCTGGAAAACAAACCCATTCAGTGGAAGAAACATCCGATCGGATTGACCGATCGAATGGTCTAAAGACCGTGTTCTCAGGGAAAGCGTCGGAGGCTCTTAAAGCAGCAATGTCTGCGTTGTCAAAAGAACAGATCTCCTTTTCAGGATTTTTAAGGAGATTCTGCTGGGTGAAGGTCTCGGCATCCATTGCGAGTAAGGTAATGTAAATTGATAGGAAGTAAATAAGAAATGGAGAATTACCTGAAGGTTCTGTTGAAGATATCTGCTTTTCAAACAAGAAAAGAGAAGATATAGGGGCATTGTGGATCTCCATTGAGCAAAAAGCGCGTTGGAAGTTACGATGTGATCTTGACCGTCGCTTCGTTTAAAATGCCTTGAGTTATGGGATAAAATTTTTGAAATATATCCGTTGGATTGGTATACCAACCGATATATTTGGGGACAATTGTTATGGCTCATTTTCTAAGCATACTTATCCTGACCAATATCCTGCCTTTAATTGTTTATTTGCGACCAGGATGCTGGAAGAGGATATTGCTAACATTTTGGGCGATATCCTGAGCTTTATCGAATTAACCACGTGCAGGTTGAAGAATGGGACTTGATAACGGTTAAGTGGACTTCTTCTCCTCAAGACTCGGGCGTGTTTGTTGAAGGAGAGACGTTGAACCCGAAAGACCAGGTCTACAACGTTCGATTAAGGAATATTCGGTGGATCCCGGAAGTTTAGGATAGTTTGTTACATTATCTTTACTATAAATAGATAAGGGCGGATCAGTTTAAGGCACACAATCTTTCACTTACACTCTCAGACAATTTTACTCACTACAAACACCACACTCAAACACTTGTATTCGAATTACATTGTAACACATAGTTGATCCGCACCACATCCTGCACTGTATCCTGATATTTGAAGCAATAGAAGAACAAGGCAGCTGCGATTGTCAGCTCCCGAGGTTTTATGGCGGCAATCTTGATTGATCAAGGGCTTTCCTCGTATATCACGTGTCCACCTTTACATTTTCGCTCATTGTTTGATCATAGATACAACTCTATATCCTGAGCCGTATCCTGAAACTGTTTTCATATCTAATTTTGTCAACACATTTTTTACACATATTTCTAGCACACTACCTCACTTAACTAATTTGATCACTTAATTGCTTAGGTAATTTTTGACCAAAACAACCTACAGCTCGACGCATAAGTATTTTTCATCGATGAAGGGAGTTGTTCGCCGAGATGGGCTTCGGCCCAAGTGAAGCCCAATTATAATCAGCCACATTTACGTTATATTGTACGTGAACCATAATTCGCGAAACCCTAGACACTCTTTTCCGCTCCCTTGCACCCGACGGCGATCATCATCCTATCGAAGTTCTTGCTAGTCCCATCTTACATCCGGTTAGTTTGTGATAACCTGACTCGATCTGTTGTTATGCTGTTTGTATGAATATCTGTTATCATAATTGGTTTCATTTGTTGATTGATTCGATTGTGACTGATTGTTTGAATTGAAACTCATGAGTTATGGTTATAGAGACAAACCATAGGATATGAATGCATGAGACCCGTAACCGACAAGTTAATATTCGTATGATAGAAATCCTTATAAATCTGTTTGTGTGATTAAACATTGAACGGTAGCAAGGATTGGCCGTATTTAGGGTTTGATATTTTATTGTTTAACCCGATAGATTGAATCATGCATGACAAGAATCTGATGTTTTGTCTTCCGTCATAATCACTATACGGTTTGATGATTCTGTTGTTGTATGAACATTATGTTGTCAGTGTGTATAGTTATGAATGAATCAGAACTGTAAGGGATTAGAGTTGTTGTTAATCTTGACGAACAGTAGGGCAGGAAGAAGGATCTTCGACGAAGTACCCATATCGACGAACAATGGGGTTCTTCGTCGGCCTTTCTATCGCCAAACAATGGTACTTCGTCGTTAACTTAGACCCGACGAAGGATGATCCTTCGTCAAGTGTGATCTTTCGTCAAGGAGGATTCTTCGTCGGGAACAAGACAAACAGAACCGTGATTAGTACTTGTATAATAATGCGGGATTTTGTTGATGAAACCCTATCACTGCGTGTTAAGGATATAGATATTGACTGAGGAAAACATGGTTTGGTTGTCACGAGTAGTACACTTAACTGTTAAGTACCATTGTGAAACGTACATGTGAATTGTGGAATTGTATGAGTTTGAATAACTACTATGTTGCTGGAATGCACACTATGATTATAACTTATACGTGAACCATGTGAATGTAAACTGATTACGTATACATGAATACCATAGGTTGTGATTGTTTAAGTGTGAGCAAGTAACTAGTCATACCGAGCAAACCAAGGTGAGTTCACTTCTCTCAAAACAAGCATGCGTCCGGTGGGGGACAATCAAACATACAAAACTTATAAACGGATTTTCGTAAACCCATATCCTTGTAGGGGATATGAGGCGGTTTTCAAATACCCACATCCTTGCAGGGGATGTGAGGCGGATTTCACAAACGCATATCCTTGCAGGGGATATGCAATGGTTTTCAGTCCCATCATACTACCGGGTTAGTTGCTTGTAGGGCAACGGGGTTATTAGTTGATAGCGCTATTAGGTTTGGCACCCTCACGACGTACCTGGATAGGACGGGCATGAACTAATAACTTTAAATCATGACCAATGTTTGATAGAGCATTGTAGAAGGGCAAAAAGGGTCGTATGCGGTATCGAGTTATTATCAACATAGCATAACATAACATATCATAAGTCACTACTTGGTATTAAATGGTTAAAACAAACTGTGAACTTACCAGCGTTGTCTGATATACTTTTCTGCATGCTTGCAGGTCCTTAGGTACATTGTTATCGAACTTGATGTCTGGGAAGCTGGAGTGGTCATGGGTCGTGGCATTTGGAATGCTTCTCAATGTTGCATTGTCGAACACTTTTATTAAAACAAACTATTATGCTTCCGCTGAACATGTTGATTTTATTAAATGGTGTTTGAATTATACAATTACATTTAATGAAAGGTTTTATCTTATCTTATATGTTCATGGTTCAATGTGATTAGTGGCTAGATCCTGGTACGTCACACGCCTCGTGGGGGTTTCCGCTTGTGGTATTTTTGGGGGTGTGACATGAACTGTCCCTTATCATTTCCAAAGCTTCAATTTTCCAAAACACACACACTCACTCGAATAGCCATCCGACCGAATGGCCATCCGTCCGTCCGAATGACCATCCGACCGGATGACTTGGCATCTATGCTACAACAAAAACTTACAAATTTTCAAAATGATTTACAAAAACCCACACCCAATCGAATGGCCAACCGCTCGAATGATCATCCATCCAGATGACCATCCGATCGGATGGGTTATGCTCATACGACCGGATCTTCATTTGACACTCATTTTGTTTACACGATGTTCAACGCTTACGCTACTGATCTAAACTCAGGCTAACTCCAACACGCTCCCTTCAATCCAATACAGTGCGTGTTTAACAACCGCGAACTCATTGTGAGTATACTCGAACCCTTTTTCGCTTAACGCACTTTTGGGTGTTACATATGTTCTATATCAACACACAACGCACACAATACTCAAACTCTTTTATAAACGCTAACCGCTCTCGCATGCTATACGTGATTCGATGAATGCTTGTATGTTATGTTTACACAGTGACTGTTTGCCTGACACCTTAGCAACGATAGTACTATAGTTTAGACTCAGCACCTATTACATTTTATAAACGCTAACCGCTCTCGCATGCTATTACATTTTATGTATTGACTTTATTTTAACGTATGTGGCAGGTTGATAGGATGCTATGCTTGCTGAAACGAAGTAGGAAGTCTAGAAACCCACAATAAAATCTGAGTTGTCGGAACAATTTTTGTTTTTGAGACTTACATCTGTAATAACTGTTTTGCTTTATATGTTGATGGTATGAGACATTAACGTTAAATATATTGTCACTTAATAGTTGTTATGGATTCTCTTGGACAATCTGTTTCGCTCAGTGCAACGCCCCGATGTTTCCGCCATCGGTTGGGGTGTGATAGATTGGTATCAGAGCCATAACTCTAGGGAATTAGGTCATGTCTTAGGATTGACCTAGTCTATAGTCTAAGTACCAACAGACCGCATCGTACAAACTCAGCAGGGGATTCGTACGAACCTACACGCGCACTCTTATTTCGACTAAAAGGCTGTCTTTGTACGAAAGATAATTCGACCTTGAAACAAACAACCTTTCCTAAGGCTGGACACTACATGGCCTTTCCTAAGCCTGACACAATACACACGTTTTTGAAAACACTCGCATAACACAATCGAGTGATCGGATTGAGATTAGGTGTGAAAACCAAGAACTCTCGAAACGATTACTCACTCTACGCGTAATTTTTACTACCAGCACGAGGATCTTCGTTAAGTTAGGAGTGACATCCATATCTTGACGAAATTCTCCATCTCTATCTCGTGGTTTGGCCACACCTATAGGAACGAAGTTGTTAAGTTAGGGGTGAAACCCGCACCTTAATGACTAGTCCCACTCTCTACTTTGATTTTACAAAACTCACACCAAAGTCTTGATGGATTCCAATGATTCGATTCACGTACTATGTAACACCCTTTGTTGGTGCACTACATCTGTCGACTTCGTCTTGTATCGAGTCTTAGTTTTAGATTGTTAGATCAGGGCACGTTTTACGAGAAAATAGGATAGCATATAGGTCTAAACTGATAGATCCGCTTATATGGACATAGGAGGTCCGCTTATTTGTCAGGTTCGCTTATGTGTCACTAGGAGGTCCACTTATGTGTCAGGTCCGCTTATATGCACATGTACCTTGGAGGGAATCTCATCACCTATAGATAGGTGCACATAAGCGAACCACAAGGATAAGACCTTGTAACTCGTACCGAAGTGCTGCCGGATCGAGATTTGGATGTAAACTGTTATAAATCAATACAGAAAGGTGTTTAAAGAGATTTGCTAGCTGTTTCTACGTTGATTACTTGTTTTCCGCACTTGTAATTGACGAAAACTCCTCTGAACGACTCGTTCGGGTTGAAACACGATCCTACAATTGGTATCAGAGCTCAGGAGGAGGAGTTCTGCAGAGAATAGCTGGAATTCATCAAATTTTCTTACTTCTACACCTTCTTTCTTCAGTTCAGAAATTTTCACCGGTCAAAATTAGTTCAAAATTTCAAGTAATGTGCGTAATAGGATATAGACAAACCCTGGAAAGTTTGGTGTTAAAATTCGCATTAAAAATGGGTCAAACGAACTTCCGAATAGGTTCCGCTTTTTCGGACATTTGGTAGTTCCACTTATTTGATAAGCTCAAGTTCGCTCATTTGTCACTTTATCAGTAGTTCCGCTCATCTGGTCAACCTAGTCCGCTTTTAGTGACAAAGTTCAGTAGGTTCGCTTATTTGAACATCAGGACTTTCGCTTATTCGAACATCAGCAGATTCGCTTATTCGAACAACATCAGGTTCCGCTCAAAAGACACATCAAGGTTCCGCTCAAAAGACACATCAAGGTTCCGCTTTTACGAACTCAGCAGTTTCGCTTATACGAACATCAGATAGTTTCGCTCCAACGGCCATTAGTGGTTTTGTTTTTGTGTCAACTACCATTTTTCGCTTATTAGTCACTCATTTTGAAAAACGTGTTGAAAAGTCATGGATACCGAGTTCTACAACGCATTTGCAACACCGTCTGGTCCAAGCACTATTTCTCAGAATATGAATTTGGAAAACGAAACGGGAACCACCCAAAAGCCCCCGAAATGGTTGAGCATTGAAGAATACTACGGCTGGAAAGACAGATTCGAGAACTGGGTTCAGGAAATCCATCTTAGGTCATGGGAATGTATACCGAAGAAATATGTTTTGCCACAGACTGACTTGAAAGTTGACAAAAAGATATCTGAATTCAGTAATGAAGAACGTGATATGTATAGAGCTGAAAAGATGATGATTAGTCTGCTTCAGCAAGCTATCAAGGAAGACATTTTCATTCTGCTACAGCATGACAAAACTGCGAAGTCAATCTGGGATGCACTTAAAGTCAAATTTGAGGGTAGCGAGAATATGATTAAAAGCAAGAAGGCACTGTTAAAGAAAGAGTTTGATCTGTTCAGCAGTCTACCGGGTGAAGACACAAAGAAGCTGATTGAAAGATATTGTCATCCTGTGCGATCTATGTCAATGCTTAGTATAAAAAAGGATTCTGAAGAGTGGGTAGACAAATTAGCTGATGCGTTACCGCAAAAAGAGTGGGGAACTTATTTGATGATCCTGAAAAACACAGGGGTTTATGATGGGTTAACAATTGGCCAGTTTATCTAAAAGATTGAGGGTCAAGATTTGGAACAGCAGAAGATCGCGAGGATGAATAGTCCAAGTGGTCAACAGGATGTAAAGATGTACTACAAAGGTAGTATTCTGGTTCCAGAAGCTGATAGAAGTCCGAAAATCCAGACTGCTTTTAGTGCTGGAGATTCATCGGAAAAAGCTGATCAAAGTTCAAACAAAAGCAGCAGTGGTTTCTCATTATATCGGAGTGTCAATCCAAAGAGTTCATCAGAAAGCTTTCAGTCTCAAAGCACAAAGACAGGAAATGGTTATGTGATTCAGTGCAACATCGCTCTAAATCTTCCAGAAGGTCAAAGTTTTTCAGAAGACACTGCTAAAGACCACATGTCTCTACTTGGTTCTGTGTTGTTATCTTATGAGGGTCTCGTGACTGGTCGGATCGGAAATCCCATGTTAACCAAAGAGGATTACGATCAAATAGACGCAGAAGAGATGGAACTGATGGATATCAAATGGTGTCTTGCTAGTGTTCTTAGACGTGCTGAAAAGTTCAAAACGATTACCGGGAGAACTGACTTTCTTGATGCTCATATATGTACTTTAGGTTTTGATAAATCTAAAGTTACTTGTTTTCGTTGCAGGGAGAAAGGCCATTTCAAGCGGGAGTGCAAGAAAAGGGAAGCTAGTGGCGCTCAGAATCCGTTCGGAAAAGACGATTACTATCGGAAAGCCATTTATCAGTAAGTTGGTCAATCACAAGACTCACAAACGGCTCATGGTAGAAGAATCGAGGATTCAAAAAGAGCGTGTGTGGTGGATTTTGACTGGAACAATTATATCTCTCCTGATAGCAAAGCATGCATAGTTGATCAAGATGATGAGATGCTACCTGAAGGTTTCAGCTGGAATATGTTTACAGATGAGAATGGGAATTTTAAAGCTTTCATTGCTAAGATTGTCAGAGAACCAGACATGTTTGCCACATGGATGAAATCTATCAGCGAGACAGTGAAAAGTGTGAAGGAACAGTCTGTTACATCTGAAGAAAGCTCAGAAAGTGCTGATGAAAATTCATTATGTTCAGATGAGAGTGTTAAAAATGATTTTACTTCAGAAGAAGAAGTTGTATTTGATCAAACACCGTCTGATTCTGTTGTATCAGATACTGATTCTGAAAAATCTGTACAGTTTGATCAGTCACCAGTTGATAGTAGCAGTGATGATGAGGAAGAGAAACATATTAATGTTGCTAAATCTCATCTGTCTCCTGAAAGTTTTCATTTCTATTTTGCAGATCGCATGGAGAAACTGAAAGAAAAACGAGCTGCTAAAGAACAACAACTAAAGAAATCTGAAGATGTTGTTCAGAATGAGAATGTTGAAAGTGTTGCTGAGAAGACTACTGAAGCTGAGAAGGTGAAAGAACAAGAAAAAGTGATTGAAGTGATAAAGACAATCGAGACTGAAAAGTTTGTTGAAGTTGTAAAGCCTTGCATGAAGTGTTTGGAAGCTTGCAAGGGAATGTGCTGCAAAAGACGACATCATTGCTGAATATGAGAAGAAGAAAGAGCAGTTACTGTTCAACCTCAATTATGTAAAAGAATCTTATGATGTCTTGAACAAAACAGTAACTGGTCTCCAAAAGACAAACTCAGAGAGAGAACAAGCACTTACGATGATGAATGCTGTGATGACGACAAAGCAGAAAGCAATCAACTTTTACATCGAAGAGAGTGCTAAATGGAAGCAAGAGTTGGAGACATAAAAGATCGAGAATGAGAGAATTAGACGTTTATTACAAAGTTATTCTAGTTCTGATTATCTCATTGATCGTATTTACCCAACGGTTGCAGGTATGGAAGTTTTTCAAGATGAGAAGCCAAAGAAGAAAGATAGTGGTAAGAAACCGACTGTTAGCTATAACAAGTGCCAACCTCTGATCTGGGAAGGTTATTCTCCTAGAAAACCAAACGAGGAGCAACTTGAAAAAGCAGTCAATATAAAGCTAAAAAACGACACAACTGGCGTTTTACCAGATAACATTGATGTCACATTTACCTCGTCCGATACTGATCATGAGTCTGAGTTAATCAAAAAGGTGGTCGATCAGGTGTTGGATACTGAGGAGGAATCTAAGTCAAAATCCGAGTCTGGGTGTTCAAGTTCGTCAGTCAAAAGTTCGAGTTCGTCGGTCAAAAGTTCGAGTTCGTTGGTCAAAAGTTCCAAGTTGTCGGTTAAACGGTCTTATAGTAAAGAATTTTTGTTATCAAAAGCAAATTTGGATGATGAAACATTTGAAGTTGCATACACTTTAAATGATTCGGACAAATTATACTCTGACAAAGAGTTTCCAATAAGAAGTGTTCGTTTTGACATGATCAAAAAGGTTTTCAAAATGACAGAAATTAACATTTCTGAAATAAAAGATTTAAATCTTACTGAAAAACCTAAAAAGTACACTTCAAGAGTTCAACAATGTCTAAACAAGAAAAAGGGTTACAATTCTGGTTCTGGTTTTCAAAAGAAACCAAACCAAAATCGTAGCTACAAAAAGAAAGGTCTTGGATTTATTCCACCAGAAAATCATAAAAATTTGAAAAATTCTAAAACAAAAACAGAATTTGTGTCAGGTGGAAGTGCAGAAGAGGAACAGAAGAAACCTTTCTGGAGACAGTCAAATCAAGAGTTTCTTGCTGAAAAGAAGAAGAATGGAACTGAAGTTTGTCACTCAAAAGAAACTAGAACCTGTTTCAAATGCAATGAAGCTGGTCACATTGCATGGAATTGTCTGAAAAATGCCAAGACAAAACAGGGAGTTTCTAACAAGTTGAAAGAAAAAGTTGTTGATATTGAACCACCAACCGAAAAATTTAAATTTTTTGAAAACTCAACTTATGAGGTTGGTGAGTGTTCTAAAAAGAATTTTTATAAAAAGAAAGAGAAAGACAACCAAGTGTGGGTTGTTAAGAAAGTTGATGAGAAAGTCGGCGATGAATCTGGTTCCGCAAAGCCAGAAGAGCCACAGGTTGAGGTGAATATTTCAGTGAATGATGATGAGTTTCCATCACTAAAATTTGAAGAAATTAAACATAAAGTTGGTAAAGTTGAGATCTTAGATCAGTTTTATTCTGAGAAAACTGAATTTGATGTTGAGAAAATATTCAATAGAAGTGTTAAGAAAATTTTTGGGAAAATGTTGAATGGGAAAGTTAAGGGGGTTAAAGATTTTTATGCAACTAAAAAGGAAACTTACAACCCTACTGCACAAGAACTAAAATCCATCAAGTCTGAGAAGACTTGGATGGAAGTCTGTTTCCCTTGAAGTCTTAGGACTATGCCGGAGATCCCAAGTTTGTAATCGTGGATCAGGAATCGGCATTCTTCTTGTTATTTTAGATTTTGTGAAAGATTTTTAAATGTGTTTAGTTTTTACAGGTTAAGTGTGACTTGCCGGAGCTTCCAGGTTGGTAAGTGTGAAGCAGGAATCAACATTTTAATTGGTAAAATGGTTTGTGTAGAGGTTTATTTCTACATAGGTTTGTATGTTGTGAATATTTTTAAAAGAGGTACAGAGGTTGCATACTTGCAAGTGGTAAATCAGGGACATTAATTTGTACTTGATCTACTACAAGTTGTTAAAAGTAGACAATGTGATGAACCACACCCCGAACCTACAAGTGGTTAAATCAACAAAACTTATTTTCCGGAAAAATCATTTTGGTTAAAACAAACTTAAGTGTTTTGAAATCATAATGAGAAAATAGTTTTGTGTAAGGGGGAGTTCTGATTGTTTATGCCAAGTGGATGGCGAATTGAAGCAATTTGATATCGGTTGTCAAGTTTCTTGTACGGTTTATTTTCAAATTTCCTGAAATGTGTTTGCATTTTAGGGGGAGTAGAAATTTTTAGAAAATCCAAAAACATTATAAAATTTGAAAAAGACAAAAACATGATAAAATACAAAAATGAGTTTTAGTGTCAAAGAAGAGGAAATGATAGTACATCAGTAGACAGTCACAGTATGCTAAAGAAATGTAATGTTTAAATAGCGTTAAACAGTCTCACTGATGATATGCCGATAGGTTTTTACACTTTTAGTAAACTTTTTCGGGATATAAACTAAAATTCAAACTTGCTTATTCCGTGGGGAACACTACTTGGATATATAGGTAACCCCTGAAATCTCGTTTGAAAGGTCCCTCTTTCTGAGATACTAGGTCTTTATGCTCAGTGATATCTGGGGTATTATCCCGGGACTTCTGATTTTGCGGAAGCAATGGACTAGTCCCCGGAGAATACTTTCCGCTTGCTTGAAACATAGCGCGCCCTCAGCAAATTGATGAAACAATAAAATTGATAGTCATTGCTGTTGTAATACAAAAGATCCTCTAAAGGGGACCCACCAAAACTCGAAGCCGTCATCTCTTTGCGTATACGGAAGTATCGACCTGAGCTCTCACCGCCCTCGCAATTTAACCCCTGACAGATATCATCTGTGGTATACTAACCAGTAAGACTGAATATTGGGATCTGGATACGGGAGTATATTCAAGAGGTGGGACACATGAATGAGTTTAAGTCCTTAAAACATCTAACTCATATCCCGAATCAGTTGAAATTTGTGTGAGAATTTAAGTGGATCAGTATATCGGAAATCTAAGTGAATTGTTTAATACTTAATGTGTAACTAAGCTCAACGGTACTTGTGACTTCTCAAAAACTGATATGATCCTCTTGCACGAACTCACAAAAATATTGTCTGTAAATATTTCTTTACTGCATTTCTTTACTTTCAAAAATACAAAAAGATTTTCGGTGTGTTTTAGCATAAATTTTTGAAAAAGTCAAAAAGATTTTCGACAACTGATATTGGAAAGATGATTGTCAAAATTCCGAGTGCTAAACATGATGACATTGTTGTTTGGGGGAGTGTGTCTTAAAATGTCAAAATGTATTTTCTAAATCAACAAGTGGTTCATCATGAGTTTGTGATCTGAGGGAGAGTGATTGTTGATGCTTATGTTTATGAGAGGGAGTCATCTGATTATATCAGAATGTTGGTGCATTTAAATTGTTAAATTTAGAAATTCATTTCTAGGTTAAGAATGTGCAGGAATAGCCAAGTTTCGATCCTGGAAATGAATTGTTGTGAAAGTCAGACAAAGATCCTTAAGTAGATGTTGCTGAAGAACAAAGAAATGCCAGCAAATCGAGAGGGGAAGTCTGATGATATTCAAGCAGATACTGTTAAAGAGGAGTCTGTTGATGAAGATAAAGAGAGAGAAAAGCCCAGAGACTGATCAAGACTGAACAAGTGAAGACACAGCATTGTTGTGACTCGATAGCCGACTCGTCAACATCTGAGGGGGAGTCTGTTGGTGCACTACATCTGTCGACTTCGTCTTGTATCGAGTCTTAGTTTTAGATTGTTAGATCAGGGCACGTTTTACGAGAAAATAGGATAGCATATAGGTCTAAACTGATAGATCCGCTTATATAGACACAGGAGGTCCGCTTATTTGTTAGGTTCGCTTATGTGTCACTAGGAGGTCCACTTATGTGTCAGGTCCGCTTATATGTACATGTACCTTGGAGGGAACCTCATCACCTATAAATAGGTGCACATAAGCGAACCACAAGGATAAGACCTTGTAACTCGTACCGAAGTGCTGCCGGATCGAGATTTGGATGTAAACTGTTATAAATCAATACAGAAAGGTGTTTAAAGAGATTTGCTAGCTGTTTCTATGTTGATTACTTGTTTTCCGCACTTGTAATTGACGAAAACTCCTCTGAACGACTCGTTCGGGTTGAAACACGATCCTACACCCTTGCTATTATTTAACAATTTCCGTATAATTTACGTCCATAATCATGTAATTACGGTTACAATTACAATGAAAAATACGGGTTTATTAAAAACTTTTACAATTTAAAGTAATACAACATAATGTGATTTAATTCATCGTTTTAGAATAACGACGAAACAACTTGCGGAAGCTTCGTTTTTCGTGTGTTCGGTTCATTTCTTAGCTTGATCGTCTTCCGGTAACTCGGTTAGCACCTACATTTCATAAAACATGAAATGAGTTAGTCATATAGCGTTTATAACATGTTTAAACAAGTTCGCGAATCAAAACGGAACCATCAAACAATTTTCGCAAAACCTGCACACCCGTCGCGTCGCGCGACGGTCCTTGGGCCATGTCGTCGCGTGGCGCGACTCCCTTAAATGGGCAGAAGGTTTGCAGCTCGTTGCTGCATTTTCCAGCTCCGATTCTTTTCACGAAAACGTGCATAACTTTCAATCTACACATCTGTTTTACTCGATTCTTTTTCCTACGCGTCCGTAACTAAATTACGAACCCGTTTTTCACATTGGTTTGCATAGAAATCTGATTTATCCACTATTGGCTCATAAATCCTTTAGGTGACTATTCGACCCGTTTGGTTTAAGTTACATTGCAAGAATGTTTTCAAGAGTCTTCTTTAACATTTCCTACCCATCCCAGGGTTAACAAGTGTTAGCGTTTCCACTCCCATTACGGGGCTCACATACGCATTCACAAATCAGAGATTTATACGTATCTTACTAATCACTTAATCCACATTTAACTTCTTATTTTATTTGACCCATTTCAGGGACTTTTAAAATATATAAACATCACACTCGCTATTTTCTTTTCGCACTTCGTCTTTCCATGCTAATTAATACATATCTTCCACCACAACTAGTTTTGTGGTGGATTTAACATAAGGAACTCAAAATCCCTATTTTACCATTCGGCTAGTCCTTTTTCGCAAATGTCTATTTCTAGGCATCCAACCCACCAATGTTTTTGTCTTGAACTTTTATACGCATCTAAGGGTTACGAAGTCATAATATAAGTTCCTAAACAACCTCTAAGGGTCGTTTGCCCGGTTTGCCCATCAAGGGCCTTATGGTCATTTTTAATCCTTCGTTTTTTAGATGAAGGACTTCACTAAATATTCGACCTTACTTGCACTTTTAACTATAATTTCATATGAGCGTACCTGGCTCGGGTCAACAAATAGACCTGATTTATACCTCGCTTTTATTATAACACAACCTATGGCAACGCAATATTTGCTAATCGCTCCTGTTAACATAAGACTTGACAACCACATTAGTCGATATTGTCAAATGGTGTTGTCACCACCATTCGTCCCGTTTGGCCTATATGCCCAATATTACCCCTTTTTACCATTCATTATGGTTTTCATCACTTTCGCTTATTCCGACCCATTTCAATTTACGTTGGAACATCACATTTCAAATATTAGCTTATCATTTTCATAACCTTTATAATCATTACGCGTTCTAAGATAAAAGGGTGTAAGATTCACTTACCTTGCATCCATGCCACACTTTTCTTTCCATACTCGCTCTGTTTGACCCGCTTCATCCACAAGCTTCCACCTAGCTTGTTAAGCGCCAAACTATTATCCAATGTTCACAAGGTGGTTAGATTAACCGTAATTTAATATGATCTTACACCTTACACATTTCTATGCATTCATTCGAACACTTAATATAATCACGTTTTACACACAACCAAGTAGACCGCGATTTCATTTAGGCATTTCATATCACTGAAAATGGGTTGTTTTTGGTGACTTGTTTAACCTGTTTACAAGTCTTCAAAAATTATGATTTTTTATGTGGCGTACCTCTCGGAGGGTTAGGCCTTGTGTTAAAATTTCAAGATCTAACTCTTTACAAAAAATTCATAAAAATTCATTTACTAAGCTGCAATCAAATTCGTCACTTCTGACTGCGGCATATGGAAAAATTCATTTAAAATTCCTCGTTTATCCGATTGACGAAATTCCAATTGGAGATTCTTTTAATCGCTTAAAACTATCTACATTAAAAATTTGAGATCATAACTAAATCCATAAATTGAGTTATGACATTCGTAATGGGCTGCAAATTCTGCCAGAAAACGCAGCTTGAACCTTCGATATGGAAAATTTCATAAAACACTCAATTTTCGTCGAAAAAATGCAATTCCAGTGGGGTTTTAAAGATATTTCCTGGAATTACATTTTAGACTCAAGAAACACATGTTTTTGTCAAGTTTTGTCCATGTTACAGCCAATACAAGTCGGTTGTAAATTCTGATCAGGAGTTGTTTGAATTCAGCTTTCAATTAAAGCATGTTCTTGACATCATAACAATAATTTTTAGCAATCAAAACCCTAAAAACATCTCATATATGAATTTAACATCAACAAAATCTGAATTTACTTGAGCTAGGCATGATTTCAATATATACTTGTCTAGGGTTTACTCCTAAACACTACAATGTTCCTATTTCATCTACATATCATTCATGCATCCACATATTTTGAATTCCCTAAATTCATGAGAATTTCAAGTAGAGAGTTTTTATCAAATTTCACATACCTTATGATCTCCTTGCAATGGGGATCACTAGTCTATGCTCAGATTTCGTTTTGGACTTGATTTGGACATTCAATTTGGAAGATTTGGCAAGAATTAGGGTTATGGGGGAGCTTGGGTCGCCCCCTTTGTTTGATCGATTTCCAGCACACACACAAATGTGTGTTTTGTGTTTAATAAATTGTTTTTATTAAAATTAGTTTCCATTTAAACACTTTTGGTCCCTCTAATTTCTTTTAGTTCATATTTAGGTGCTTTTAACCCACTTTTGAGTTAGCACAAGACTAGTAACTAACTGGGTTATTTCGTCCTAGTTAGTTTGTTCTCGTTTATTCAATACTTTATAATTTTAGTATAAAGTTTTATATTTTCGGGGTGTTACAAGTCTACCCCCCTTAAAGAGGTTCCGTCCCCGAAACCTTTCTCACGTATTTTATTAGTTTAGATCATCTGAACCTTAGTTTTCGGTGATCACTTGAGCATTACTCGCATATAATAATCTTACCAAAAAAATTATGGTAATGTGTTTTTAGTTTTAAGGCATATGCGCCTTTCACGTGTAAGGCCTCGTAGGCCATTACCTTCAGCTTGTATTTCTTATTCTGGTCACTTATTTGACCGAGTTATCATCTGATTACTCGGTCGTATTTATTATTCAACATTTTTTTTACTTCTAACTAATTTTATATTGACAAATGCCTTGCGTAAGTCGTAACACTATTTTGACTTCGGATGGTTTTTACCTGCTAGATTGATTTGTCGCCGTCCTTTTATATTCCGTTACTCGGGTATATCATATTGCCATCCCGGCCTTTTGCGTATTTCTAATTTCATATCTTGTAACTCACGTTACAACGTGGTTAAATTCTATGTCACTTTTAGTGACCGTAATCACATCACATCTTGTTTAAGTCTATGTCGACTTTTCATTGTCGAAAATCTTTCTTTCAAATGTATCGTTCCACGCCTATCGGTGTTAAAACCTATATCCTTTAATATTAACTATTTCCGAGTTCCTCTCACAGTATTCATATTTGTTAAAACGTTGTTGCTTACTAAAACTGAATTTTAGTGTAACGTTTTTCTCTTTAGCTTATTTCAATTTACTCACATCAAGGAAATTGGCAACCAATAATTTATTCCTTTCCGTTCTCATTTTTACAAGGGGAATCATAACAAGTTCCCTCGCTTTACGCTATTGACCCGTAGGTTCTTTCACATAGCCTCACAGGCTTCTTCCTTAGATTTCCGCCTTCTAAGGTAAAACCCCTTCAGTTCGTTTCTTTCTATTCGTGACCCGAGGGTCTTTTGGGTCCCGCAGACCTTATCACCACGTTTAATCCCGTAGGTTATGATGATCCCATAGATCATCTTTTATTCATGATGTTCTAAAAATATACTTTCGATGTCAACGAACCCTTTTTAAGTTTAGAATTCGTTCTTTTTCATTTTTGAATTCTATGGACCTTGACCGTAGTCTACGGCTACACCCGTTACCATTTTAAACTACCCTTCCGACTCTATGACTTCTTACGTCATTTACACGTCGGTTTGTTTTCCACTTGTTGTTATCTGGTTTATTCATATATTTATTTACAACCCATTACCCGGGTTCTTTTGTCTTAATATTTCGCGCTTTTATTTATCTGGTTCACGCTTACTTACATTAGCAAGCGTTATTCTTTATTTAATTCGTTTGACTTGTTCGTGTGAAATTTCACCACTTATGAATGTCAAACTTCATTCTTTATTTGACCCGTTCAACTTTAAAATAGTTGAACGTAATTTATCAAAATTTCTATTTTCAGTATCTTATCGTCTTTTAGTCATGACTCGAAACCCGAGTCTTTTGACTTTCATTCGTGTTCCCGTTTCTCGGTCTACGCATGTGTTTAAATCCTTACCTATCAACCGGGTGTTTTACCGAAGTCGTTATTATTGCAACCCTCCCGGTATGCATTAAGACTTCACTTCACTTTTATATTCCGACTTTGTCCTCAAGTTTGACGTTTTACTAAAACGGCCCGTTAATAGACTTATTTGCATTCTCCGGGTTCGAGTGTAAGTACACCCCCTCCCAATGCGTATCTTAATCATTTTACATGTTTGCATTCTCCGGGTTCGAGTGTAAGTACACCCTCTCCCAATGCATATCTTAATCATTTTACATGTTTGCATTCTCCGGGTTCGAGTGTAAGTACACCCCCTCCCGATGCATATCTTAATCATTTTACATGATTTGTCCCTTCACTCGGGCTCATTATCCTAATGTAATACGCTTCCATCACCCGGCTGTGCGTTTACATTATTATCAATTATTTTGCTCATTTGATTCATTTGGGTACTTTTTAATTTGTCCCATTCACCCCCGTCCTTACTACATCGGATGTAAGCATGTCCATCATAAAAATTTCATGGTACCACGTGCTCACCACTTACTTGGCCATAGTAAGCGATCAATACCTGGTATACATGACCCTTTTATAATTTTCACATTACACCCCATGTAAGTAATGCCTCTATTTGTTTCTCTTGGAAGCAATATCCAGGATAGATTTTCTATTCGGGTTTTTTCCAAGTTTTTAATCTACATATGCAACTTTCAATATCTATGTATTTGTTGCATATTACTATTTGTGCAATTAAATTTAAAGTGTGCACCTGGTAATGCTTGCCCTAACGGGCTTTTCTTGCCATTAACCTTGTTCGCGATCGCTACGTGGTTTAGGTCCTTGATGAGATACTCTTTGGACCGTTCCTCTGTCAAATTCGCGATTTGTTAAAGTCTCGCTATCTTCATATGCGAGTGTCCTTCAACTAAAACATTTACAACAGTTAGTAATTTCGACATTAATGGATGCCCGTAATATAATACATGGCTTTTCTACTATACGCATCAACGCGTGTAATTTCATTGACTATATTTACTCTATATCATTTTTATTGGTGTAACGTGTATTACACGATAACCATATGTGTTGTTCTCGACACTTTAATCATACTAAACCATTGATATACATGTACTTACCGGATTTGCGATCAAGTCTCGAACCGAACACTTTATTCTTTTAACCTTGAGCTCTGATTACCAACTTGTAACACCCTTGCTATTATTTAACGATTTTCGTATAATTTAAGTCCATAATCATGTAATTATGGTTACAATTACAATGAAAAATACGGGTTTATTAAAACCTTTTACAATTTAAAGTAATACAACATAATGTGATTTAATTCATCGTTTTAGAATAACGACGAAACAACTAGCGGAAGCTTCATTTTTCGTGTGTTCGGTTCATTGCTTAGCTTGATAGTCTTCCGGTAACTCGGTTTGCACCTACATTTCATAAAACATGAAACGAGTTAGTCATATAGCGTTTATAACATGTCTAAACAAGTTCGTGAATCAAAACGGAACCAACAAACAATTTTCGCAAAACCTTCACACCCGTCGCGTCGCGCGATGGCCCTTGGGCCATGTCGTCGCGTGGCGCGTCGCCCTTAAATGGGCAGAAGGTTTGCAGCTCGTTGCTGCATTTTCCAGCTCCGATTCTTTTCACGAAAACGTGCATAACTTTCAATCTACACATCTGTTTTACTCGATTCTTTTTCCTACGCATTCGTAATTAAATTACGAACCCGTTTATCACCTTGGTTTGCATAGAAATCTGATTTATCCACTATTGGCTCATAAATCCTTTAGGTGACTATTCGACCAGTTTGGTTTAAGTTACATTGCAAGAATGTTTTCAAGAGTCCTCTTTAACATTTCCTACCCATCCCAGGCTTAACAAGCGTTAGCGTTTCCACTCCCATTACGGGGCTCACGTACACAATCACAAATCACAGATTTATACGTATCTTGCTAATCACTTAATCCACATTTAACTTCTTATTTTATTTGACCCATTTCAGGGACTTTTAAAATATCTAAACATCACACTCGCTATTTTCTTTTTGCACTTCGTCTTTCCATGCTAATTAATACATATCTTCCACCACAACTAGTTTTGTGGTGGATTTAACATAAGGAACTCAAAATCCCTATTTTACCCTTCGGCTAGTCCTTTTTCGCAAATGTCTATTTCTAGGCATCCGACCCACCAATGTTTTTGTCTAGAACTTTTATACGCGTCTAAGGGTTACGAAGTCATAATATAAGTTCCTAAACAACCTCTAAGGGTCGTTTGCCCGGTTTGTCCATCAAGGGTTTTATGGTCATTTTTAATCCTTCGTTTTTGCGATGAAGGACTTTACTAAATATTCGACCTTAGTTGCACTTTTAACTATAAATTCATATGAGCGTACCTGGCCCGGGTCAACAAATGGACCCGATTTATACCTCGCTTTTATTATCACACAACCTATGGCGACGCAATATTTGCTAATCGCTCCTGTTAACATAAGACTTGACAACCACATTAGTCAATATTGTCAAATGGTGTTGTCACCACCATTCGACCCGTTTGGCCTATGTGCCCAATATTACCCCCTTTTTACCATTCATTATGGTTTTTATCACTTTCGCTTATTCCGACCCATTTCAATTTAAGTCGGAACATCACATTTAAAATATTAGCTTATCATTTTCATAACATTTATAATCATTACGCGTTCTAAGATAAAAGGGTGTAAGATTCACTTACCTTGCATCCATGCCACACTTTTCTTTCCATACTCGCTCTGTTTGACCCGCTTCATCCACAAGCTTCCACCTAGCTTGTAAAGCGCCAAACTATTATCCAATGTTCACAAGGTGGTTAGATTAACCGTAATTTAATATGATCTTACACCTTACACATTTCTATGCATTCATCCGAACACTTAATATAATCACGTTTTACACTGAAAATGGGTTGTTTTTGGTGACTTGTTTAACCTATTTACAAGTCTTCAAAAATTATGATTTTTTATGTGGCGTACCTCTCGGAGGGTTAGGCCTTGTGTTAAAATTTCAAGATCTAACTCTTTACCAAAAATTCGTAAAAATTCATTTACTAAGCTGCAATCAGATTCGTCACTTATGACTGCAGTTTATGGAAAAATTCATTGAAAATTCATCGTTTATCCGATTGACGAAATTCCAATTGGAGATTCTTTTAATCGCTTAAAACTATCTACATTAAAAATTTGAGATCATAACTAAATCCCTAAATTGAGTTATGACATTCGTAATGGACTGCAAATTCTGCCAGAAAACGCAGCTTCAACCTTCGATACGGAAAAATTCCTAAAACGCTCGATTTTGTCGAAAAAACACGATTCTAGTGGGGTTTTAAAGATATTTCCTGGAATTACATTTTAGACTCAAGAGACACATGTTTTTGTCACGTTTTGTCCATGTTACAGCCAATACAAGTCGGTTGTAAATTCTGATCAGGAGCTGTTTGAATTCAGCTTTCAATTAAAGCATGTTCTTGACATCATAACACTAATTTTTAGCAATCAAAACCCTAAAAACATCTCATACATGAATTTAGCATCAACAAAATCTGAATTTACTTGAGCTAGGCATGATTTCAATATATACTTGTCTAGGGTTTACTCCTAAACACTACAATGTTCCTATTTCATCTACATATCATTAATGCATCCACATATTTTGAATTCCCTATATTCATGAGAATTTCAAGTAGAGAGTTTTTATCAAATTTCACATACCTTATGATCTCCTTGCAATGGGGATCACTAGTCTATGCTCCGATTTCGTTTTGGACTTGATCTGGACCTTCAATTTGGAAGATTTGGCAAGAACTAGGGTTGTGGGGGAGCTTGGGTCGCCCCCTGTGTTTGATTGATTTCCAGCACACACACAAATGTGTGTTTTGTGTTTAATAAATTGTTTTTATTAAAGTTAGTTTCTATTTAAACACTTTTGGTCCCTCTAATTTCTTTTAGTTCATATTTAGGTGCTTTTAACCCACTTTTGAGTTAGCACAAGACTAGTAACTAACTGGGTTATTTCGTCCTAGTTAGTTTGTTCTTGTTTATTCAATACTTTATAATTTTAGTATAAATTTTTATATTTTCGGTGTGTTACATACTAACTGGAAGGATGAGTGTCGTTCGCCCTAATTGCGGCGAGAGCACAGTCTGGAAGGCCAAATCGTGTACTCGGAGTCGCAATGAATAGTCGGATCAGTTTGGGTAGTCGATGTCTAACACCTAAGACACTCTGTTTCGATTCTGAGCCCGCAACCGCTGATTCGTATGAATGATTGATTTTATGTGTTTTATGTGTTTATATGGTTATATGCTTCGATTCGGAGATTTATTCGCTTTTCGCTCCTCGATTTACTAAACACGCACAACTCTCACAACTATCGAATATCGAACGCTAACTAAACGCAGACAAACTATGAACTCTCACACGCAACGCTCTTCACTTTGATACTCGCTACACTACACGCTAATGTTATTGGCTACTCACTCGCAACTCTCGAACGCGCTACGCAACATGAAAGATAGGTGAATACGTGCAAAATATGTAGGTGAATACGTGCAAAATATGTGCTTACGTGAACTATGTGCTCCTATGTGCTGATGTGCTTATGTTCCTATGTGTTTATGTGCCTACGTGTTCCTGTGCTAAACTAATAATAATAATAAGTATGTGGGTTAAACGCTAAACTATTGTCTAAACCCGATATAATTGAATCTCGTCTGAATCCTATGACGATGTCTGCTGCAGACAATGTCGTCATTTGGATTCCATACTTCACGCGCAGCTCGCCGAAACCATGCTGATAAGCGAATCGCTTCACTAGTCGCCAAGGAAATGGCTAAAGTAATACCTCAGATCGTCAGTGAGATCAACGAGGTGATGAGCAACTCCTCTGTTGAATCAAAGAGCGACTCTCCTAAAACGCCCTTTAGCTTTAAGCAATTCAAGGCCTGCGGTCCTGCCAACTTCACTGGTGAAGACGGGCCCAGTGCTATGTTCTAGTGGCTTGACGCAATCGAATTCACCTTCAGGCAAAGCGGATGCCAGAACATCTGCGTACTATTAATGCTACTAGAGTTTTTCAGTCCAAGGCTCTGGACTAATGGAATGCTGAGCGCAACAGGCACGGTAATGATGCAGCTTACGGCCATTCATGGGAAGAGCTCAGGGAACTCATGATGAAGGAGTTCTATCCTCCTCATGAGGTGCAAAAGCTGGAGAATGAATTCTGGCATATCAAACAAGAAGGAGGTGACAACGCTGGTCTCACTGCTCGCTTCAAGCAGCTCAGTATCATCTGTCATGGTCAAGTGACAACACCGAATATCACGATCAAGAAGTACCTCCGCACTCTACCCGATTGTGTAGCTGACTTTGTTCAAGCAGCTAAACCTGCTACCATTGAGGAAACTTACCAACTCGCAGTTGAGATCAATGATAAGCGAGTTTTGGCTGGTAATTTCAAAACCTCAACCAAGAACCTCAACCAGGTCACTGCTACTCCCGCTCCTGACACTGCAGCATCGCAAGGATCGAAGACTTCACGCCGCAAGTGCAAGAGCAACAACAACAACAAGAACTATGCTACTGTCGCCACCCCTCCCACTGCAGTCGCTCAACCCAACAATTAGAACCAACAAGTGGCAGCACCTGTGACCAAAGCACCGCCTGCTAAGCGTGCATACACTGGTCCTCATCCTCTGTGCCCTACTTGCACCTACCATCACCCAGCTGGGATAGCTTGCCGTTTCTGTGTCCAATACAACCTCTATGGACACTTCACAGCAAACTGTCACACAGTCCTACGTCAACAAGCTCAAGCTCCTCCAGCACCGCCAACTCAACCCCTCGCTACTCAAGGTAACCAAGCAGCTCCTGCTCCCATTGCTCATGCATGAGCCTGCTACTCCTGTGGTGACCCTAATCACTTTGCTAATGTCTTCCCGAATCGAGTTGTGAAGCAAGAACAGCAACAACAGTCGCAGCCGCCTCAGCACTAGCAGCAGTAACCACAACAAGCAGCCCGCAGAAGAACTTACAACATCAACGTCCACCAGGCTCAGACTGACAACAATGTTGTCAATGGTACGTTCCTTGTTAACGGTATTTATGCTTCTTGTTTATTTGATACTGGAGCCGATAACTGTTTTGTGTCATTTGAATTCAAAAAGCTCCTAAACCGTAAACGTGCTAACCTCCCAACGACGTTCGACGTAGAAATTGCCACCGGAAGGACCGTCACCGTCAGCTCTGTTCTCCGTGATTGTACTCTCGAACTCAATAATCACGTTTTCCCGATCGATCTCATTCCGATGCAACTTGGTAGTTTCGATATCATAGTAGGCATGGATTTTCTTCATGAAAATCGTGCTGAAGTCATTTATTTCGAAAAGATGATCCATTTCTCTCTTTCAAACGGTGATCAACTCTGTGTGTATGGCAAAGTATCTTCGAAGGAACTGAAACTCATGTCATGCATACAAGCAAGAAAGTACCTCCGAAAGGAATACATGGCTTTCTTGGCTCACATCGTAGTAGCGGAGAAGGAAAAGAAATCAATGGAAAAGGTACTTGTGGTTCGTGATTTTCCTAATGTCTTTCCTGACGATTTAACCGGTCTACCCCCCGACTCGCGATATTGATTTTTGTATCGACCTCATTCCTAGAACTAACCCTGTTGCTAAGGCCCCTTATCGCCTCGCACCATCCAAAATACGTGAACTCTCTAGCCAACTCCAGGAATTACTTGATAAAGGCTTCATACGCCCTAGGACATATCCATGGGGCACACCTGTCCTTTTCGTTAAAAAGAAGGACGGATCGTTCCGAATGTGCATCGATTATAGGGAACTCAACAAGCTTACAATCAAGAATCGCTATCCCTTACCCCGAATCGACAACTTATTTGATCAATTGCAAGGCGCTACATGTTTTTCTAAGATCGATCTATGCTCTAGTTATCATCAACTACAACTTCAGGAGGAAAATATCCCAAAAACCGCTTTTCGCACCCGCTATGGCCATTATGAATTTGTCGTTATGCCCTTTGGTCATACAAACGCACCAGCGGTTTTCATGGATTTGATGATTCTCGTGTGTAAGCCCTTTCTTGATCACTTCATCATCGTGTTTATTGATGATATCCTTATCTATTCGAAGTCGAAAGCCTAACGCGCGCAACATCTCTGTCTAGTACTCGAGCTTCTCCAAGGGAATCGCCTCTACGCCAAGTTCTCCAAGTGTGAATTTTGGCTTGAGGATGTTCAATTCCTCGGTCATATCGTTAATAGTCAAGGTATTCACGTGGATCCCGCGAAGATCGAAGCAGTTAAGAGTTGGATTACACCGAAAACCACGTCCGAAGTTCGTTCTTTTCTCAGATTGGCGGGTTACTACCGTTGATTTATCGCTGTTTCTATAAAATTGTCGTTCCTCTCACCTCTCTTACGCATAAAGACAAGACTTTTGTTTGGGGAACCAAACAAGAGGATGCCTTTCAAACTCTCAAGCGTATGCTTTGCAACGCTCCCGTGCTCGCGCTACCCGATGGAAACAACGACTTTATTGTCTATTGCGATGCCTCTAACCTAGGTCTTGGTTGTGTTCTTATGCAACGAGACAAGGTTATCGCGTACACCTCTCGACAACTCAAAGTTCATGAGAAGAACTACACAACCCATGATCTTGAACTCGGTGTAGTTGTTTTTGTGTTGAAGATTTGGCGACACTTGTAACACCAGTGCCTCCACGGCCATAAAACAAATACCAAACCAATGAAATATTATATTTCATACTTGGGATTCGTAAAAATATGTGTATCATTTGCACATATCAATTCTTGTTCAATTTCAAACTCTAAATCGCTTTCTGGAAGGTTATACGCGCACTGATGCGTAAATATAACCATGTTAATGCAACAAACACTCTGGAATAGTGACATAGGCTTAACATACCTTAGATAACCTTTACATAACTTAGAAATAAGTTTTGAAGGCTTTGGTATGGCAAAATCAAGTTAAATCGCTTACAGGGACTAAAGTTGACAAACTGCGAAAGTATGCCAATTTGAACTGTAACAGACATTCCGGAACATGACCATAAGTTAAACATACCATATATATCCTTTACATAGCTTATAAATAGGCTTTGAGGGGTTCGGTGTGCTAAAATAAACTTTTGGGTCATTCAGGGACTAAAAGTGTCAAAAAGTGCACAAGTTTGCATTTTTGCGCATAACTTACGTTCTGAATACATCCGGACATCCAAAAATTTATGTAAGCATGACTATATTATATTTTAGTGTTCGCCATAAGAAAAATCCATTCGTCGCGTCATTTGGATCGTTTTTCGCGCTTGTGCGCATTCCGTCGTATTTAAGCGAACATCGCGTTCGTACGGCCAAACGAACCAACCTCCGGCATATTTTTGAGCATGTTTTGAGTTCCCTATACTTTAACTTCATTTTAGAGCCTTGAAATGAGGTTAACGGGGTTCAAACGCATCGAAAAAGGCCTTAAACACGTGCAGGGACCATTCCTGCTACTTTTGAAAGATTTCTGAAACAGGGGGGTGCTAGCGTAGTGCGACTGCCTAATGCCTTGGCAGTAGCGCTACGCGACTGCCTATTCTGGACAGAAAACATGCAGAAACATCAGTTTTTCACTTTCGGGACCAGATTCGACGTATTAGCAGCTGTTTAATTCACAACCACACATTCTAACATGCTTAGTCAGCTGATAAGGATGGAATTTAGGCACCATAACTTTCCGACACTTGTACGGATACGATTAAGGCACGATATTCGACAAGCGATCTTAACGGTTCGGGTATTCCTATAAATACCCATCCACCCCCATTGCTAAAATCACTAGAATCTTGATCTTAGGAACTCTAAGTTGAAACCATTGTTTCATAACTGAGATTCTTGGATCGAGATTAGCATTCGGGGACCCTTCATAAGTATTCTTTCGTTCTTTTATTGCTTTTCGAGTCTTTCGAGTCTGAAAGTCAAACTTTGTTTGACTTTCTACATTGACCAGTTATGGTCAATGCGAAGTTCGTTTGAACTTCGCAACGTGAGTGTAATCACGTTGGTTATAGTCCCTTGGGACTATCCCTACTGATTACCACGTTGTCTAGGGTCGTAGGGTAAGCGATCTGATAAATCGCTTATACCTCGAACCCGACCCATTTGGTCGATCATTAGGATCCGACCAAACACTTTAGGTGACCATAGTATATAGGGAATAACCTTCCGAGGTTATACCCTATGGTCACATCGTTTGAGTAGTTGTATGATAGGTAGTTTATATGCCTTAGGTAAATTACCAGAATACCCTTTTCATGTATAATTGGTAATTAAGCATATGTAACCTAAACTTTTGTCACATAACTGATTATGTAACATGTTTAGGCATATTCTACTTGTCATAGGACTAGTTAGGCGGTCCGAACGCGTTTCACGCACACGACGCGTTAAAGTAGCATAAGCTACCTTAATGGGTCGCGATGGGTCGAAAGCACTTAGGTTTGGTTTCATTGTAGTATGTAGGCCTTGTTAAACCATATCATATGAGTTCCAACACTCATTTGGTTTACCAAGCCTCATCCTATCCGATCTTCCGATTTAAGTCCGGTTTATTTATATAGTTTTAGATTACCGACTGATTCCGTGCTCTCTCTAGCTTTGTTTGGTTGTTGTTCAAGACCTCCAAGCATTCTCAGGCGAGTACATTATTCCCCTATTTTACTGCTTTCAATTGTTTTGGGGTGACTCATATGTGCTAAATGTTTTCAAGGCTTTAACGATGATAACAAAACGATTTTCGATGGTATAACGATGGTTTCAAAAACGATTAAGACGATTTATACAAAACTAATAACGATTTCAATAAAGTGAACAAACTTGTTGGTTGGATTACATAACAAATGACATTCATTAGCAATGATCAAGCCGACCAGTATTAGGTTATGGTACCATAGGATCTGACAAGTCCCGTTATTTACTACACCCGTAGTTATGTGTGGGTGTTGTGGGTAGCGACTGAATCTGTAATTGTTAATTTACTCTTTGGTAAGGGTTTATTAATGCGAGTTGTTAATTTACTCTTTGGTAAGGGTTTATTAATGCGAGTTGTTAATCTATCCTTTGGTAAGGGTTTATTAATGGGAATTGTTAATCTATCCTTTGGTAAGGGTTTATTAATGCGAGTCAAGAAGGTTTGAATGTTATTAGCGAGACGACCATTTAAGTAGTTTCACGACCTAAAACGAATTTTACGATTGGGTAAACAATTGGTTTTCACACGATGTTTTAACGATTGGGTAAACGATTGGCTTCAAAGCGATATACGATTGGGTTTCGGTTATACATATTACATGATTTAGATTGGGCATGAACTTTAATTTGGTGGTTTGGTTTGACTAAGTGATTAAGTAACAATGCGTGTGGAATATGATACAAGCATGGTGGATACGCCGCTGGTACTTCCTATATATAAGTGTTTGTATGGTATTACATAGTGTAGCGTTATTTGAATCATTTCAGTTTGAGACATAGAACATTTTATACAAGTAACATACTTTTCACAAGACAATTATTTACAAACAACTTATCTTATACAAACTCATTTTACATGGTTATTCATTTAATCATGCATTATTCTCTTATTTATACATATCACTTGAACTTATTATTTTTCAAATGATTTACAAAGACAAAGCAAATTACAAGGTTCATGACTAAACATTTTCTTAAAACAAAAGTCATGAATCTTATTTTCACAAAACCTATGTACTCGCCAGCATTTCTTTGCTGACCTCGTTTTCACATATGTTTCAGGTATTGTTGAAAGATATCGATTGATAGGATGCATGCTCACATAGGACTGGACAAGGCCTTAGTGACTCAATAACAATGATAGACTATGTTTAAATTGTGTATTTAGATTTCCAGACAATGTAATTATTCAATGTTTAATAAAACGAAACACTTTTGATATCCATGGTTATGAAACATTAATTCTGTTGCAACACGCCCCGATGTTTCCGCCGCGATTTGTTGTTTTACGCGGTCGGGGTGTGACAGAAAGATGGTATCAGAGCCAATGGTTATAGGGAATTAGGTTATTAGTAATGCTTTGACCTAGTCTATAACCTTCTTAGGACCCTAACGCGAGTTTACTTGCGTTTAGTCATAAAACAATACTGTCACCTATCCTTAGGCGACAACCACAACAAGAACATAAATTTCAAAACCGCTTTGAAAACTAATCATCTGTTCTAGGGTGATTGATTACAAGGTTTTGAACCCCTTTGAATTTTCAAAATCTCGGCAAGTTTTGGGTTTTAAATAATGTGAACACGTGCAAACTGGAAGGGTGAATGCCTGTATTCTGGGTTTTCTGTCTAGGCAAGCGCTTCGTATACCTCTCATCAGACGCGAGACCAGTTGTGCTTACCTGGGAATTCTTGGGATGAGTGTTCACTTATAGGCGAGCATGTCTTCGTGATACATTATTTTTGACCCATTTACTTTGATTAGTTCTGTGTGTCGTTTGTTACTTTGTAGTAACAAACAAATGACCACTATCCTTGCTTTCATCAGATTTATTCATCTCATTCTTTTCGTCAAATTCTCTCACTCGTTCATTTCATGTTTCCTCTTTTAGACAATGCCTCCTCGACGCGATGCTCAAACCGATGCTCGGACTTTCACTATTGAAGAACTCGCAGCCCTGATCTCTCAGTAGGTGGCTGCTGTGCTTCCCGGGGTTTGTAACCCAAGTCCACGAGATATACAACAACGGCATTAATAACAATAACGCACAGTGTAAATACAAGGATTTTAACAAGGCTAAACCACTCAAGTTTAGTGGTTCTGAAGGAGCGACTGGGCTTCTTCAATGGTTCGAGAGCATTGAGAATACTTTCCGCCACGTGTAGTGTCCTGACAATCGCAGGGTCGAGTTTTCTTCGAGTGTGTTTCAGAAGAGGGCCCTCACATGGTGGAACGGGGTTATGAGGGATCGTGGTGCAAAAGTTGCTCTAGCACAGACGTGGGCTGAACTTAGGGCCCTTATGATGAGGGAATTCTGTCCTCGTCATGAGCAGCGAGCTTTGGAGAAGGAATTTGATGAGTTGAAGCAAGATAGTGGTGAGCACAGGGCGTATACTGATAGGTTTGAGGAGTTGAGTCTGCTTTGCCCGACAATGGTTACCCCACTCGACAAGGCTATCGAAAGGTACATTGATGGCCTACCTGACACGGTACAAGACATCCTTACTGGTAGTAGCCCTACCACACTTCGTCAGGCGATCGAGTTAGCTGCGACATTGACTGAGTCGCAGATTCGGAAGAATAAGTTACACAGAAAGGGTGACAAGGGTAAGAAGCAGGAGTCTGACAAGGAGGATAGCAAGAAAGGTCAAAACAAGAAGGATAAGGAAGTTGACACTTCGAAGAAATCAAAGAAGTGGAAGGGTGCCCAAAATTTTGCTGTTACAGCACAGACTGCTCAGAACTTGCAAAACCCACCGGCACAGCCAGCTGCAAAGAAGGCATATGCTGGTACCGTACCACATTGTGCCCGTTGCAATGGTCATCACGTTGCACAACAAGATTGCAAGAAATGCACAATGTGTGGTAGACTTGGGCATTTGGCCAATATTTGTCGTCTGGGATAAAATCAGGCTGCTCAGGTTCAAGCTCAGGTTCAAGGGAATGCTGCGAGATTCCCACTGGGTTCATGTTTCAATTGCGGAGAGATTGGTCATTTCCGCCACAACTGCCCAAGACTGGTGAATGCAAATGCTAACGCAAACCCGAATGCGAACGTCAACGTCAATGTAAATCCAGCACGTGGACGAGTGTATAACATCAATGAGGCAATCAATGATGAAGAACAAGTAGAATTTTGAAATTTCTCTGGTTGTTATCTTGTAACATTTAAAGACAATGCGGTTGTTATATAAATAAAAATTTGTGGTTTTTATTTTCAACTAATGCAATTGTATGAATGTTTGATCCAACCTTATGATGTCATCACAAAGACGAAACTACTCGTGTGGTTCTGTCATTTTTATGATCACTTGTGATCTCCCTAAGAACCTCAAACACTAGTTTCTGTTAAATCTAAAGTATCTTATCATCTTGCACCGTTCGAGATGCAAGAATTATCAAAACAGCTTCACGAGTTGTCTGATAAAGGATTCATCCGTCCGAACTTTTCACCTTGGAGAAACTCCTGTCCTCCTTGTGAAAAGAAAAATGGATCTTTTCGAATGTATATCGATTAACGTAAGCCTAGTAAGCTTATCATCAAGAATCGATATCCCCTACCTTAAATCAACGATTTCTCCGATCAACTGCATAGCGTTTCATATTTTTCCGAGATCGATTTGCGTTTTGGGTATCATCAACTTTGTATTCTTGAAGAAGATATTCCCAAAACGGTTTTCTGCACGAAGTATGGCCATTAAGAGTTTACAGTCATGCCTTTTGGGTTGACAAATGCTCCAGCCATCTTCAAAGACTTAATAAATAGAGTCTGCAAGCCTTATTTGGATCAGTTCGTCATTGTTATTAATGACATCTTGATCTATTCATATCACGAGCCGATCCCGATCAACACCTTCATTGACATTGGAACCCTTAAAGAAGGAACAAACTTTTCACTAAATCCTCCAAGAGGAAATTTTGGCTTAAAGGAGTTCAGTTTTTGGGTCATGTAGTCAACAAGCAGGGTATTCAAGTGGATCCATCCAAATTGATGCAATTAAGAATTGATTCCTTGTATGCATTAAATACCCGTGTCCAAAGATAACAAATTTAAAGGTCAATTTAAACAATTATGCGAGTATACGATTATGCGATTATGTGATATGTGTTTATGTGTTCTCCTCTATGTTTTTGTGTGGTAAACGATTTTCAAATCCTCATAGAATCTTTTATATCTTCATATGAGGGATTCATAGTAGGATATTAAAAAGGTACTACCTTAAATCCTTATGGGCTTCTACGTGGTAGTTAAGACCCTTGAGTTATATAGTACCATTCCAGGATTCGATGATAGACCCTTGAGTGGTCTAGTCTAAAAGATTGATTCACAATTTGGTTAAAGAACGACATCTAGTGATGTAGCTGAACAGACTCCTTGATAGTCTATTTAGATCATTTATTGATTTAATTAAAAGGACTCTATGGCGGTCTAGTTACACGCATCACAGGATTGTTCATTTGGTTTTACCCTACACATTATAAAATAGACTGTGTAAACTGTGCAAGGAATTGTCTAATTATGTACGCGTACATAATTATGAAATTTAGTGCACAGAAACCCAGTAAGGTTTACTATGTGTAAGAACCGATAGTGACAACAATAATAAAATGATAACAATGTAATGGAGGCACGGTGGACGCACCAATGATGCTTCATATACTTGTATATAAGTATCCCTCTTACATTGCAAGCATGATGTTATTAAAGTTACTAGAAGTTCAGAACCCTAACCAATGTTGTTCGGTCTTTTCAACTTCATGTTTTAAACTCTCACAAGTTTCCTCTAAATAAATTTCGGGACGAAATTTCCTAAAGTAGGGGAGACTGTAACACCTGTGCCTCCACGGCCATCAAACAAATACCAAACCAATGAAATATTATATTTCATACTTGGGATTCGTAAAAATATGTGTATCATTTGCACATATCAATTCTTGTTCAATTTCAAACTCTAAATCGCTTTCTGGAAGGTTATACGCGCACTGATGCGTAAATATAACCAGGTTAATGCAACAAACACTCCGGAATAGTGACATAGGCTTAACATACCTTAGATAACCTTTACATAACTTAGAAATAAGTTTTGAAGGCTTTGGTATGGCAAAATCAAGTTAAATCGCTTACAGGGACTAAAGTTGACAAACTGCGAAAGTATGCCAATTTGAACTGTAACAGACATTCCGGAACATGACCATAAGTTAAACATACCATATATATCCTTTACATAGCTTAGAAATAGGCTTTGAGGGGTTCGGTGTGCTAAAATAAACTTTTGGGTCATTCAGGGACTAAAAGTGTCAAAAAGTGCACAAGTTTGCATTTTTGCGCATAACTTACGTTCTGAATACATCCGGACATCCAAAAATTTATGTAAGCATGAATATATTATATTTTAGTGTTCGCCATAAGAAAAATCCATTCGTCGCGTCATTTGGATCGTTTTTCGCGCTTGTGAGCATTCCGTCGTATTTAAGCGAACATCGCGTTCGTACGGCCAAACGAACCAACCTCCGGCATATTTTTGAGCATGTTTTGAGTTCCCTATACTTTAACTTCATTTTAGAGCCTTGAAATGAGGTTAACGGGGTTCAAACGCATCGAAAAAGGCCTTAAACACGTGCAGGGACCATTCCTGCCACTTTTGAAAGATTTCTGAAACAGGGGGGTGCTAGCGTAGCGCGACTGCCTAATGCCTTGGCAGTAGCGCTACGCGACGGCCTATTCTGGACAGAAAACATGCAGAAACATCAGTTTTTCACTTTCGGGACCAGATTCGACGTATTAGCAGCTGTTTAATTCACAACCACACATTCTAACATGCTTAGTCAGCTGATAAGGATGGAATTTAGGCACCATAACTTTCCGACACTTGTACGGATACGATTAAGGCACGATATTCGACAAGCGATCTTAACGGTTCGGGTATTCCTATAAATACCCATCCACCCCCATTGCTAAAATCACTAGAATCTTGATCTTAGGAACCCTAAGTTGAAACCATTGTTTCATACCTGAGATTCTTGGATCGAGATTAGCATTCGGGGACCCTTCGTAAGTATTCTTTCGTTCTTTTATTGCTTTTCGAGTCTTTCGAGTCTGAAAGTCAAACTTTGTTTGACTTTCTACATTGACCAGTTATGGTCAATGCGAAGTTCGTTTGAACTTCGCAACGTGAGTGTAATCACGTTGGTTATAGTCCCTTGGGACTATGCCTACTGATTACCACGTTGTCTAGGGTCGTAGGGTAAGCGATCTGATAAATCGCTTATACCTCGAACCCGACCCATTTGGTCGATCATTAGGATCCGACTAAACACTTTAGGTGACCATAGTATATAGGGAATAACCTTCCGAGGTTATACCCTATGGTCACATCGTTTGAGTAGTTGTATGATAGGTAGTTTATATGCCTTAGGTAAATTACCAGAATACCCTTTTCATGTATAATTGGTAATTAAGCATATGTAACCTAAACTTTTGTCACATAACTGATTATGTAACATGTTTAGGCATATTCTACTTGTCATAGGACTAGTTAGGCGGTCCGAACGCGTTTCACGCACACGACGCGTTAAAGTAGCATAAGCTACCTTAATGGGTCGCGATGGGTCGAAAGCACTTAGGTTTGGTTTCATTGTAGTATGTAGGCCTTGTTAAACCATATCATATGAGTTCCAACACTCATTTGGTTTACCAAGCCTAATCCTATCCGATCTTCCGATTTAAGTCCGGTTTATTTATATAGTTTTAGATTGCCGACTGATTCCGTGCTCTCTCTAGCTTTGTTTGGTTGTTGTTCAAGACCTCCAAGCATTCTCAGGCGAGTAGATTATTCCCCTATTTTACTGCTTTCAATTGTTTTGGGGTGACTCATATGTGCTAAATGTTTTCAAGGCTTTAACGATGATAACAAAACGATTTTCGATGGTATAACGATGGTTTCAAAAACGATTAAGACGATTTATACAAAACTAATAACGATTTCAATAAAGTGAACAAACTTGTTGGTTGGATTACATAACAAATGACATTCATTAGCAATGATCAAGCCGACCAGTATTAGGTTATGGTACCATAGGATCTGACAAGTCCCGTTATTTACTACACCCGTAGTTATGTGTGGGTGTTGTGGGTAGCGACTGAATCTGTAATTGTTAATTTACTCTTTGGTAAGGGTTTATTAATGCGAGTTGTTAATCTATCCTTTGGTAAGGGTTTATTAATGCGAATTGTTAATCTATCCTTTGGTAAGGGTTTATTAATGCGAGTCAAGAAGGTTTGAATGTTATTAGCGAGACGACCATTTAAGTAGTTTCACGACCTAAAACGAATTTAAAGATTGGGTAAACAATTGGTTTTCACACGATGTTTTAACGATTGGCTTCAAAGCGATATACGATTGGGTTTCGGTTATACATATTACATGATTTACATTGGGCATGAACTTTAATTTGGTGGTTTGGTTTGACTAAGTGATTAAGTAACAATGCGTGTGGAATATGATACAAGCATGGTGGATACGCCGCTGGTACTTCCTATATATAAGTGTTTGTATGGTATTACATAGTGTAGCGTTATTTGAATCATTTCAGTTTGAGACATAGAACATTTTATACAAGTAACATACTTTTCACAAGACAATTATTTACAAACAACTTATCTTATACAAACTCATTTTACATGGTTATTCATTTAATCATGCATTATTCTCTTATTTATACATATCACTTGAACTTATTATTTTTCAAATGATTTACAAAGACAAAGCAAATTACAAGGTTCATGACTAAACATTTTCTTAAAACAAAAGTCATGAATCTTATTTTCACAAAACCTATGTACTCGCCAACATTTCTTTGCTGACCTCGTTTTCACATATGTTTCAGGTATTGTTGAAAGATATCGATTGATAGGATGCATGCTCACATAGGACTGGACAAGGCCTTAGTGACTCAATAACAATGATAGACTATGTTTAAATTGTGTATTTAGATTTCCAGACAATGTAATTATTCAATGTTTAATAAAACAAAACACTTTTGATATCCATGGTTATGAAACATTAATTCTGTTGCAACACGCCCCGATGTTTCCGCCGCGATTTGTTGTTTTACGCGGTCGAGGTGTGACAACACTACCTTTATGGTACCAAGTGTACGGTCTTCACCGACCATAAGAGCCTACAACACATCTTGAACCAGAAAGAGCTGAATATACGCCAACGCAGATGGGTTGAACTTCTCAATGTAACAACCCGCGTTTCAAAGTCAAAGTCAAGTCAAAGGAAGAAAAGATTGCTAATTGGAATCTGTCATTCCTTGATTAATCATTGATTGTACTCTTTGACTGATAATCGACACTCTAATTTAAATTACTTTAGTTGTATTATGTGGAGTATATGCTATAAATCGCTATTTAATCACTAATTGACTTATCGCTAATCGCATCGCTATCGCATCGCAACTCGAATGATAGGTTATGGATATTGTTTTACGTGAGTGTACTATTATGTGTTACTTGTGCATCTTATGATTATGTTGAGGTGTTTAATCGCAAACGCAATCGCAACTCTATCACAACGCAATCTCAACGCAAACTCGAGATTTAAGGATTATGTTTATGTTATTTAGTAGTTAGGTTATTTATGTAATTCATGGGTGATACTATCGCATTGTTTACTCGCAACACATCGCAACGCTCAACACACGAAACAAAACATCGAAAGCCAACTCACACCACCCATCCGATCGAATGACCGTCCGATCGAATGGTCATCCGTCCGGATGACCATCCGATCAGATGGCCATCCAATCGAACCACCCCTCGCTCCATCACTTCACATCACCTCTTCTCCTCTCTTGCCTATAAATAACACCTGTCACATCACTGTTCATGTGATGTGACAGCTCCTCCTCCGACCAGCACGTTCCAGCCCTCTTTTCTCTTGATTTCTTGCGATTCTTGTAACTCTCTATTTCAAATCTTGTACTTCTATGATCTACACACACTTCTTCATCATTTTCACCATCAAATCTTAACTTTTCACCATGAAATCGGCTGAATTGGGCTGTTTTAGGGTGATGTCATCATGGGTTCTCATCAACTTTAAAGTGTGACCTCATTCCACTAAGAACAACTCAGATCTAAGAGATTTCAACATGATTAAACACTGATTTCATCTTAAATCTAAACGTAATCAAAGTGTTTCAAACTTTTCTTCAATAATCTCAACTTTTCACATAAAACCGATAGAATCTGAGCTTGTTCAGGCCTCCTACCCATTCGCTGGTGAAGTGTCGGTCCAGGAACGGATTTCTATCAAAGAGACAACTGATTCACGGGTTGAACATGAATAAATGTCAAGAACAGTTAACTGATCGGACGGGGTGATTCCCATCTGATCGGATAACTTGGACTTGATAGGGTTCCGTTGTTTAAAACGTTGTCATACCGTCTCGGTACAATCGCAAAATTTTCCCAAACTTAGCAAAACTTCACAAGTTCTCAACGAACAGGTTAACTGAACGGATCATCATCCGATCGGATGACCAATGGTGTTCAACACTTAGCAATTTTCACAAAAACATAAGGAAGATCAATTTCATCGAATCGCCATCCGAATGGAAGGCCATCCCTCCGGATGACCATCCGGCCGGATGACCGGAATGATAGAAACACTTCCTTATTTTGAAAATGCTTCAATGAAAACTTCAAAGTCACATCATACACAAACACATCCGACAGGATGACCATCCATCCAGACTGCCATCCGATTGGATAACCCTTCGTGTAACACCTGTGCCTCCACGACCATCAAACAAATACCAAACCAATGAAATATTATATTTCATACTTGGGATTTGTAAAAATATGTGTATCATTTGCACATATCAATTCTCGTTCAATTTCAAGCTTTAAATCGCTTTCTAGAGGGTTATACGCGCTCTGATGAGTAGATATAACCAGTTTAATCCAACGAACACTCAGGAATAGTGAAATAGGTTTAACATACCTTAAATAACCTTTACATAACTTAGATATAAGTTTTGGAAGGTTTGGTGTGGTGAAATCAAAGTTTAATCGCTTACAGGGACTAAAGTTGACAAACTGCGAAAGTATGCCAATTTGAACTGTAACAGACATTCCGGAACATGACCATAAGTTAAACATACCATAAATATCCTTTACATAGCTTATAAATAGGCTTTGAGGTGTTCGGTATGCTAAAATAAACTTTTGTGTCACTCAGGGACTAAAAGCGTCAAAAAGTGCACAAGTTTGCATTTTTACGCATAACTTACGTTCTGAATACATCCGGACATCCAAAAATTTATGTAAGCATGACTATATTATGCTTTAGTGTTTGGCTTGCCAAAAATCCATTCGTCGCGTCATTTGGATCGTTTTTCGCGCTTATGCGCATTCCGTCGTAATTAACCGAACATCGCAACCGTACGGTTAAACGAACCAAAATCCGAGATATTTTTGAGCACATTTTAAGTTCCCTATACTTTAACTTCATTTTAGAGCTTTGAAATGGGGTTAACGGGCCTTAAACGTGTCGAAAATGGACTGAATACATGACAGGGACCAAAAGTGTAAATCTGCCAAACTTAAGCCTAGCGGTGCGCTACACTTTTAGCGTAGCGGTGCGCTAGGGGTCTGCTGACCAGATTCAGAGTTTCTAAACAGCAGGCTGCAGCTGTTTTAACCTCACCCACATGTTCCCAATTGTCTAGTCATGTGATAAGGATGGAATTTTAGTTACCATAAGGTCCCGACAGTTGTACGGGTTGGATTAAGGCACGGTTTCCTTGAAACGATCCTAACGGTTACCCGAAAACTATATATACCCCATCACCCCAATGCAAAACTTACAAGAACTTTGATTTGAGAAACTCTAAGTTGAAACTATTGTTTCATACCTGAGATTTTTGAATCGAGGTTAGCATTCGGGGACCCTTCGTAAGTATTCTTTCGTTCTTTTCCTTATTTTACTGCTTTTCGAGTCAGAAAGTCAAACTTTGTTTGACTTTCAGCGTTGACCAGTAATGGTCAATGCGAAGTTCGTTTGAACTTCGCAACGTGAGTGTAATCACGTTGGTCATAGTCCCTTGGGACTATGCCCACTGATTACCACGTTGTCTAGGGTCGTAGGGTAGGCGATTTAATAAATCGCCTATACCCTCGAACCCGACCCATTTGGTCGATCATTAGGATCCGACCAAACACATTAGGTGACCATAGTAGGTAGGGAATAACCTTCCGAGGTTATACCTTATGGTCACATCGTTTGAGTAGTTGTATGATAGGTAGTTTATATGCCTTAGGAAAATTACCAGAATACCCTTTTCATGTAGAATTGGTAATTAAGCATATGTAACCTAAACTTTTGTCACATAACTGATTATGTAACATATTTAGGCATATAACACTTGTCATAGGACTAGTTGGGCGGTCCGAACGCTTTTCACGCGCACGACGCGTTAAAGTAGCATAAGCTACCTAAACGGGTCGTGATGGGTCGTAAGCAATTATGTTAGGTCTCATTTAGTATGTAGGCTTTGTTAAACCATATGACACGAGTCTCTACACTCGTTTGGTTTACAAACCCTCATTCTATCCGATCCTCCGATTTAGGTCCGGTTTATTAATGTAGTTACCTATATTAGGTGCCGTTTGATATTCCGAGATCTCTAGCATTACTTGGTGATTATCTTTAGACATCTGAGCAATCTCAGGCGAGTACATTATTCCCCTATTTTACTGTTTTCCAAACTGTTTTGGGGTGAAGCATGTGTACCTATCTGTTACTTTCATGTTTTCCAAAAGTATAATTGATTATACATGTTATTACTTATCTATTGACAAATTGAATGACTATCTATGATTTAAGCATTGATTTCTCAAAGAACATAAAATAAATTGTTGAATTGTACTTATTTTATGTTCACCAGACCGATTGTTAGTATGATATAGCGCTATAGGATTTGACACCCCATTCCTGTTGGCATGGAATGTCTGAAACCAATTTGTTGCTCCATCCAAATAGGAATTGCCTTTGTGGTATTTCTATAGTCTCAAAGGTGTATCTTGATGCACTAGGTCTGATTGAATTCTTAAATCACACTATTAAAGTATATTTTGATATACTCTCATGTGTGGTATTGTACAAACCAACATATATTTTGTTAATCATCCAAAACATATTTTGATATGTTATCTACTGAACAAAAACATAGTTTAATATGTTATTTATCACATCCAAAGCGTATTTTGATATGTTATCTACTAAACAAAAACATAGTTTAATACGTTATTTATCACATCCAAAGCATATTTTGATATGTTATTTACTAAACAAAAACATAGTTTAATATGTTATTTATCACATCCAAAGCATATTTTGATATGTTATCTATAAATCCGAAGTATACTTGTACTATACTATCTAAATCTATTCTTTTGAACAACGAAGGTATATTTAATGTACTATCTATCTATCGATTTGGTTTAGTTTGATTAAGTGATTAAGTAACGATGCGTGTGTAATATGATACAAGCATGGTGGATACGCCGCTGGTACTTCCTATATATAAGTGCTTGTATGGTATTACATACTGTAACGTTATTTGAATCATTTCAGTTTGAGATATATAACATTTATACAAATAACATACTTTTCACAAGACATTGTTTTACAAACAACATATATTATACAAACTCATTTACATGGTTATTCATTTAATCATGCATTATTCTCTTATTTATTCATATCATCAGAACTTATCATTGATTTTCAAATAATTTACTAAAACAAATGTTTTTGGGTTAAGAGTCATGGCTACGAGGTTTTACAAATTATAAACAGCTTGATTTGAGTTGGTTAAATTAAGTTGCAATATTATACTCTTTTCAAAACAAGGTTTTTAAATAAAGTATTGCAACGTCTAAACTAGCCATGATTTCGACACTCCTACAAAACCAATGTATTCGCCAGCATTTCTTTGCTGACCTCGTTTTTACACATGTTTCAGGTACTGCTTTGCAATGATTGTTGATACATGCTACATTTAGGATGGACTCGTGCCTTAGCAACTTAAAACGAGACAATAACTAGTTAACTTATGTTATGTACCCTTTGTTTCTTATTTAAACAATGTAAACTCTCATAATTGATTATTAAAACGAAACTTTAATTGCCATGGATTTGAAACGATTAATTCTGTTACAACACTCCCCGACATTTCCGCCACGTTTTGTATGTTCTACGTGGTCGGGGTGTGACAGAAAAGATGGTATCAGAGCCAATGGTTATAGGGAATTAGGTTATTAGTAATGCTTTGACCTAGTCTATAACCTTCTTAGGACCCTAACGCGAGTTTACTTGCGTTTAGTCATAAAACAATACCGTCACCTATCCTTAGGCGACGACCACAACAAGAACATAAATTTCAAAACCGCTTTGAAAACTAATCATCTGTTCTAGGATGATTAATTACTAGGTTTTGAACCCTCTGTTATATGGTTTTGAACCCCTTTGAGTTTTCAAAATCTCGTCAAGGTTCTGGGTTTTAAATAATGTGAACACGTGCAAACTGGAAGGGTGAATGCCTGTATTCTGGGTTTTCTGTCTAGGCAAGCACTTCGTATACATCTCATCAGACGCGAGACCAGTTGTGCTTACCTGGGAATTCTTGGGATGAGTGTTCACTTATAGGCGAGCATGTCTTCGCGATACATTATTTTTGATCCATTTACTTTGATTAGTCACCAGGGTCGTTCGTTGCTTTGTAGTGACAAACAAATGACCACTATCCTTGCTTTCATCAGATTTGTTTCATCTCATTCTTTTCGTCTAAATCTCTCACCCGTTTCTTTTCATGTTTCCTCTTTTAGAATGCCTCCTCGACGCGACAATCAGATGGAAAATGCCGAACTGGCGGAAATCATCGCGCAGCAAATGGCTGTTGCCTTCCCAAATCTTTATGCTCAAATGATGCAAGCCAACAACAACAACAATGCTCCATGCAATTTCAAGAGTTTCAACTCGGCAAAACCGCTCAAGTTTAGTGGTTCTGAGGGAGCAACTGGGCTTCTTCAGTGGTTCGAGAGCATTGAGAATACCTTCCGTCATGTTCTGTGTCCTGAAAATCGTAAGGTTGAGTTTTCTTCAAGTGTGTTTCAGAAGAGGGCTCTCACATGGTGGAACGGAGTGATGAGAGACCGCGGTGCTGAGGTTGCATTAGCACAGACTTGGGCTGAGCTTAGGGCTCTTATGATGAAGGAGTTTTGCCCTCGTCATGAACTGCGAGCTTTGGAGAGGGAGTTTGATGATTTGAAGCAAGACAGTGGTGAACATCGAGCCTATACTGACCGTTTTGAAGAATTGAGCCTGTTGTGTCCTGCTATGGTTACTCCTGTGGATAAAGCGATCGAGAAATATACGGATGGTCTTCCTGACCTAGTTCAGGATATTGTTACTGGCAGTAACCCTACTACTGTCAGACAAGCCATTGAACTGTCTGCCACCCTAACTGAATCCCACATCAGGAAACGTAAGCTGTTTCGAAAAGGCGACCCAAGACCATCTGACAAGACTGCTCAAGTGGAACCAAAGGAAGAACATGCTGAGGTATCCAAGAAGAAGAAGAAGCGCAAAGCCTCTCAGAACTGCGCTGTAACTGCTCAAGACAAACAGGTTGCACGAAACCAACCAGCACAACCTCGCAAAAGGCAAAACTATGTTGGTACTGCACCTTTGTGCAACAAGTGCAACCGTCATCATCTAGAGCAAGAGCAGTGTCACAAATGTACCCACTGTGGACGGTTGGGACATTTGATCAATGTTTGTCGCTATGCAAATCAAGCTGCTGCAAACCCTGCTGCTGTTCAAGCACGGTTCCCTCCGGGGTCATGTTATAACTGCGGTGACCTTACCCACTACAGGAACAATTGCCCAAGGCTTGTTAACGCACCTCCGGCGCGAGGATGAGCGTTTAACATCAATGAGGCAAACATGAACAATGATGCGGCAGTGAACAACTAGTGTTTTGTTATTTCCTTGGTTGTTATCTTATGATGTTTAAAGACAAGTCAGTTATTATATAAATAAAAATTCGTCGTTTTTATTTTTGCAAAACTGATACGATTGTGTGAACGTTGGATACAACCTTAAGATGTCAACCCAAAGACAAACTACTCGTATGGTTCTGTCATTTTATGATCACTTGTGATCTCCCCAAAAATCTTAGACACTCGTTTCTTTTAAGAAACAAAGCCAAACTTTTATTGAGAATCTTTCTATCTTTATAGATAGATCCTTGAAAATGATTAAAGTACCGAATGAAATTCATGGATTGGATTTCTAGTGTGCTTTAATTATCCATGCTCAAAGACAACAAATTAAAAAAAAAAAATCAAGTTAACTAATTTTTGTGCTTATGTGTTTTCTTACATGTTTGTGGTTGTATGTGATCCATCCAAATCCTCGTAAAATCTTTCATATCTCATATGAGAGATTCATAATAGGATATCCAAAGTTACTATCTTAAATCCTTAATGGACTTCTACGTTGTAGTCAAGTCCCTTGGATTTTAAAGTACTATTCTATAATTAGATCCCTTAAGTGGTCTATTTAAGGAGATCGTACGACGGTTTAGTTAATAAGATCATGAGTTGGTCTAGTTAAAAAGATCGTTCGTTGATCAAATATAAAGGACCCTTTGGTGGTTTAGTCAAGTCACTTCATGTTTATTCAAGTGATTATTTTCCTACGCATTATGAAATGAACTGTGCGGACTGTGCAAGAGATTACGTAATTATGGAGGCCTACATAATTATGGAATTCAGTGCACAGAAACCACAGGAAGTTTTGTCATGTGTTAAGACCTATAGTGACAAGAATAATGATACGGGAGAAGTCTTGGACCTCGACCAATGTCATTTATTTTCACACTTCCCAAATTCTGATCTCAATCATACACCAAGTTTCCTATGATAAGTCTTCATAAGAAACGTTCTTCTATCCGTAGTTCAAAAAATTTCATGTTTTACTACTACAAGGAATTCACTTCAAGGGTTAACAAATTCGCTAAAAAATCCTAACATGGCCCAGAGTTTTACTTAAGGGTTCAATGGATCTATTAGAAGGCGAAACTGTCACAGTTGTCTTCACAAGTTTCCTCTAAATAAATTTCGGGACGAAATTTCCTAAAGTAGGGGAGACTGTAACACCTGTGCCTCCACGACCATCAAACAAATACCAAACCAATGAAATATTATATTTCATACTTGGGATTTGTAAAAATATGTGTATCATTTGCACATATCAATTCTCGTTCAATTTCAAGCTTTAAATCGCTTTCTAGAGGGTTATACGCGCTCTGATGAGTAGATATAACCAGTTTAATCCAACGAACACTTAGGAATAGTGAAATAGGTTTAACATACCTTAAATAACCTTTACATAACTTAGATATAAGTTTTGGAAGGTTTGGTGTGGTGAAATCAAAGTTTAATCGCTTACAGGGACTAAAGTTGACAAACTGCGAAAGTATGCCAATTTGAACTGTAACAGACATTCCGGAACATGACCATAAGTTAAACATACCATAAATATCCTTTACATAGCTTAGAAATAGGCTTTGAGGTGTTCGGTATGCTAAAATAAACTTTTGTGTCACTCAGGGACTAAAAGCGTCAAAAAGTGCACAAGTTTGCATTTTTACGCATAACTTACGTTCTGAATACATCCGGACATCCAAAAATTTATGTAAGCATGACTATATTATGCTTTAGTGTTTGGATTGCCAAAAATCCATTCGTCGCGTCATTTGGATCGTTTTTCGCGCTTATGCGCATTCCGTCGTAATTAACCGAACATCGCAACCGTACGGTTAAACGAACCGACATCCGAGATATTTTTGAGCACATTTTAAGTTCCCTATACTTTAACTTCATTTTAGAGCTTTGAAATGGGGTTAACGGGCCTTAAACGTGTCGAAAATGGGCTGAATACATGACAGGGACCAAAAGTGTAAATCTGCCAAACTTAAGCCTAGCGGTGCGCTACACTTTTAGCGTAGCGGTGCGCTAGGGGTCTGCTGACCAGATTCAGAGTTTCTAAACAGCAGGCTGCAGCTATTTTAACCTCACCCACATGTTCCCAATTGTCTAGTCATGTGATAAGGATGGAATTTTAGTTACCATAAGGTCCCGACACTTGTACGGGTTGGATTAAGGCACGGTTTCCTTGAAACGATCCTAACGGTTACCCGAAAACTATATATACCCCATCACCCCAATGCAAAACTTACAAGAACTTTGATTTGAGAAACTCTAAGTTGAAACTATTGTTTCATACCTGAGATTTTTGAATCGAGGTTAGCATTCGGGGACCCTTCGTAAGTATTCTTTCGTTCTTTTCCTTATTTTACTGCTTTTCGAGTCAGAAAGTCAAACTTTGTTTGACTTTCAGCGTTGACCAGTAATGGTCAATGCGAAGTTCGTTTGAACTTCGCAACGTGAGTGTAATCACGTTGGTCATAGTCCCTTGGGACTATGCCCACTGATTACCACGTTGTCTAGGGTCGTAGGGTAGGCGATCTAATAAATCGCCTATACCCTCGAACCCGACCCATTTGGTCGATCATTAGGATCCGACCAAACACATTAGGTGACCATAGTAGGTAGGGAATAACCTTCCGAGGTTATACCTTATGGTCACATCGTTTGAGTAGTTGTATGATAGGTAGTTTATATGCCTTAGGAAAATTACCAGAATACCCTTTTCATGTAGAATTGGTAATTAAGCATATGTAACCTAAACTTTTGTCACATAACTGATTATGTAACATATTTAGGCATATAACACTTGTCATAGGACTAGTTGGGCGGTCCGAACGCTTTTCACGCGCACGACGCGTTAAAGTAGCATAAGCTACCTAAACGGGTCGTGATGGGTCGTAAGCAATTATGTTAGGTCTCATTTAGTATGTAGGCTTTGTTAAACCATATGACACGAGTCTCTACACTCGTTTGGTTTACAAACCCTCATTCTATCCGATCCTCCGATTTAGGTCCGGTTTATTAATGTAGTTACCTATATTAGGTGCCGTTTGATATTCCGAGATCTCTAGCATTACTTGGTGATTATCTTTAGACATCTGAGCAATCTCAGGCGAGTACATTATTCCCCTATTTTACTGTTTTCCAAACTGTTTTGGGGTGAAGCATGTGTACCTATCTGTTACTTTCATGTTTTCCAAAAGTATAATTGATTATACATGTTATTACTTATCTATTGACAAATTGAATGACTATCTATGATTTAAGCATTGATTTCTCAAAGAACATAAAATAAATTGTTGAATTGTACTTATTTTATGTTCACCAGACCGATTGTTAGTATGATATAGCGCTATAGGATTTGACACCCCATTCCTGTTGGCATGGAATGTCTGAAACCAATTTGTTGCTCCATCCAAATAGGAATTGCCTTTGTGGTATTTCTATAGTCTCAAAGGTGTATCTTGATGCACTAGGTCTGATTGAATTCTTAAATCACACTATTAAAGTATATTTTGATATACTCTCATGTGTGGTATTGTACAAACCAACATATATTTTGTTAATCATCCAAAGCATATTTTGATATGTTATCTACTGAACAAAAACATAGTTTAATATGTTATTTATCACATCCAAAGCGTATTTTGATATGTTATCTACTAAACAAAAACATAGTTTAATACGTTATTTATCACATCCAAAGCATATTTTGATATGTTATTTACTAAACAAAAACATAGTTTAATATGTTATTTATCACATCCAAAGCATATTTTGATATGTTATCTATAAATCCGAAGTATACTTGTACTATACTATCTAAATCTATTCTTTTGAACAACGAAGGTATATTTAATGTACTATCTATCTATCGATTTGGTTTAGTTTGATTAAGTGATTAAGTAACGATGCGTGTGTAATATGATACAAGCATGGTGGATACGCCGCTGGTACTTCCTATATATAAGTGCTTGTATGGTATTACATACTGTAACGTTATTTGAATCATTTCAGTTTGAGATATATAACATTTATACAAATAACATACTTTTCACAAGACATTGTTTTACAAACAACATATATTATACAAACTCATTTACATGGTTATTCATTTAATCATGCATTATTCTCTTATTTATTCATATCATCAGAACTTATCATTGATTTTCAAATAATTTACTAAAACAAATGTTTTTGGGTTAAGAGTCATGGCTACGAGGTTTTACAAATTATAAACAGCTTGATTTGAGTTGGTTAAATTAAGTTGCAATATTATACTCTTTTCAAAACAAGGTTTTTAAATAAAGTATTGCAACGTCTAAACTAGCCATGATTTCGACACTCCTACAAAACCAATGTATTCGCCAGCATTTCTTTGCTGACCTCGTTTTTACACATGTTTCAGGTACTGCTTTGCAATGATTGTTGATACATGCTACATTTAGGATGGACTCGTGCCTTAGCAACTTAAAACGAGACAATAACTAGTTAACTTATGTTATGTACCCTTTGTTTCTTGTTTAAACAATGTAAACTCTCATAATTGATTATTAAAACGAAACTTTAATTGCCATGGATTTGAAACGATTAATTCTGTTACAACACTCCCCGACATTTCCGCCACGTTTTGTATGTTCTACGTGGTCGGGGTGTGACACTTCGTCACTCAGTCACTCGCACCGTTTAGTGCACCGCTTATCGCTAATGCTATCGTTCTGAAATCAGGCTCATTCTAGCGCTCCCTTCAATCCAATCACAGATCGTGTTTAGTAGCTACCAACTCTGTGAGTATACTCAATCCCTTTTTTCTTTAAGCACTTTTGGGTGTTACAAACATTACCTATATCAAATCACATCGAACACACAACGCAACACACTTTTATACGCTAACCGTTCTGCATGTTATACGTGTTACTCGATGAATACTAGTATGTTATGTTTACACAGTGATTGTTGCCTAACACCTTAGGAACGATAGTACTATAGTTTGGACTCAGCACCTGTCGTGGACAGTGGTTGTTAAGGGCTTTTTTTCACGTGTCACAGTGGTGATATATGTTGCGCATTCTACAACTCGCAGTCACGTCTGTGCATATTTCATTGTCGATAACCTACTTGCATCACATTATACATGTTACATGCTGGTTATGCGTAAACTCGCTTTCACTACTATTATACTATTAAACTTGTATGCTCACCTTTACACTATGTGTATTGACCTCTATTTTAAAGTATGTGACAGGTGTTTGAGATGCTAGGATGCTTGCTATGTGGAATCAAGTTAGGAAGAGTCTAGAAACAAACAATTTAAATTCTGAGTTGTCGAAACAATTTATTTGCCTTGAGATATCTATGTCTGTAATAATTGAATTACTTGATATATTATGGTATGGGACGTAATGTTAAGTATCCGGTAATTTTAGTTGTTATGGATTTCTCTTGGACAATCTGTTTCGCTCAGTGTCGCGCCCTGATGTTTCCGCCAACGGTTGGGGTGTGACAGATTGGTATCAGAGCCATAACTATAGGGAATTTGGCAAGACTCGACCTAGTCCGGGTCGATGTCTTAGAATCGACCTAGTCTATAGTCTAAGTACCAACAGACTGACTTGTGCATACCCGGTATAGGTTTTGCACGAGCTTGCTTGCTATTCTCACTCGAACTCGCTGTACACTACACTCTTGCGCGAACGTCGCATACTATTGTTCTGAGCAGGATCGGCCTTTCCTAAGGCTGGCAACACACACAAGCGAACGATCTGGTTGAGACTAGGTGTGAAAACCGCAAACTCTCGATCAAATCGCTCGTTCGACACGCATTTTTACTATAAACACGAGAATTTGAGTTGAATCAGGAGTGAAATCCACACTTCGACGCGATTCTCCTTATCAATCTTGTGATTCTATCACACAAATAGGAATGGAGTCGCTAATTTAAAGGTGAAACCCGAATCCTGATGACCTATTCCGCTCTATATTTTGTTTTTACAAAAACTCTCACCAAAGTCTCGATGGATTCCAACGACTCGAGTTGCCCGAATAATCGAAAGGATGCATGCCGTTCACCGTGTGCCGGTGATATAGCATAGTCTTTTAGGCCAAAGCGTGTACTCGAAGTACTTGAGAATAGTCGAATCACTTTGGGTAGTCGACGTCAATCAGCCGAAGACAATCTCCCCTCGATTTTATGTGTTTCGATTATGAGCCCGCAACCGCTGACTCTATGATTTATCGCTTTTATGTGGGAATTTTTATGTGGTTTTACATGTTTATGTGTTTCGATTTTTGGTGATCTACTCGCTTTTCGCTGTTCGCTTTGATCAACACACACAACTCACACCACAATAACAAATCACGTGTTATGTTACCCGCAATTGCTACTCGCCACTCGCACTCGCAACTCTCGATCGCTTACACGGCTTTGAAAGATAAGGGAACACGTTTAGTACATATAGTTGAATACGTGCAAAATAGGAAGGTGAACTACGTAGATTAGGTGCTTATGTGTTTACGTGGACTACATGCTTATGTGCCTACGTGATTATGTGTCTGTCTGTTGATGTGTTCCTGTGCTTTATATAAAGTAGCTTTGGGTGAGATAATAGACTATACCCGACTTAATTGAAATTGTGTTTGAGTCCTGTGACGATGTCTGTTGCAGACAATGTCGTCATTCGGATCTCACACTGCTCGCTCCGCTCGTCATAACCATGAGGAAAAACGCATCGCTGCTCTAGTCGCCAAGCAGATGGAAAAAGTCATTCCGCAAATTGTCTGCGAGATTAATGAAAACGCTAGCAACCCCTCTGAGGAATCAAGGACTGACTCACCTAAGGGTACTTTTAGCTTCAAGCAGTTTAAAGCCTGCGATCCAAAAGAATTCACCGGAGAAGACGGGCCTACGGCCATGTTTCAATGGTTCGATTCAATAGAAGTGTAACACCTAGCAAAATCATGTCCAATATAATAAAGAGACGTGTCATGAACTTTAAACGTGTAAGGAATTGTTTTCAAGGGACTAAAGTGGACAAACGATGAAAGTATGTGTATAGAAGGATCAAAGGTGTCAACATGCCAAACTCATGCCTCTGAATGACCTCATAAGATGTTCGTATTCATGAATGAAGAAATTGGCGGATATAAGAAGCCGTTTGTGCTTAAAAATATAAAATTTACAAAGCACAGGGGTTAAATGTGTCAACATGTTAAATGTTACCTCTGAGTGACCTTTTATCGATCCCAAAAGCTTTGTAATACTCCATTACGCTTCCATGTATAACGAATAATGATTTCATGTAGTTTCAACGCACTTAAGGTACATTTCGGGTAATCTCATAACTAACCGGAAGCTTAACGAAGTTAAATAGTGACCCAAGACACTTGAAAGTTAACTATGGGGGTCATAAGTGCAATAAAAGAAAGTTAATTAAATTAAATATAGACCAAGGACAGAAAATGCAAAGCTTGGAAACTTTTAACCGGATTTACCGATTGTCGCTGGCCGCGTAGGCCTTCTCCAATTCTTACGCGGGCCGCGTAAGAGTGCCAGCGACAGAAAAACTGGACAACTGCATGTTGCAGCCTGTCCACCGCCTTTGCATGAGTTCTGAGCAATACCTGGGGCTTGTAAATGGTTTTTGTTGCCCTAGGGACACTTGGGAACATCTAGTAACAACATAGGGACAGTTGCAATGATCCAAGGGCATATACTTTCTTATATAAAGGACTTGGTTTTCACTTGTTCATGCACACTTGAAAACTTTCACTTCAAAACTCACTCTCTGAAGCCTCTTTGAGCTAAAGGAAGTTTTCTCATGTTCTAAATTCGTGCTAAGGACTCTACTAAGTGTTCTTAGCTTCTTTAGTTAAAGTTTTATTAGCTTAATGACCGAAAGTCAAAGATATCGTAATTAAGCTTTGACTTGTTGATTAATCACTAACGGTCTAGCCATTATTCGAATTAAAAGTGGCTATGTGTTGGTAATTATGTAGGTATTAAACCCTTAAAAGGGCACCTTCAAATTATCATGTTATCTCAGTCAATTGTCGGGTCAAACTTATTAACAAAAAGTCAAACGAGTCAGTTTTTGCAAAATAATTCATAACTGATAATGCTGAAGATATGGAACATGTTTTAACACTTAACTAACTTGGTAAATAATATAAGAACATGTCTAGGCATGTTCAACCCGACAATTATGAGTTTAGGCTCGGTTCGCAACCGAAAGTCGCAAAAGTAGACTTTTGTTTTGACTTTCAGTTCTGACCCAATTTAGCTTAGTTTAGATATGCCTTAGGGTTCCTTTAGGACCATATTACATGTTAGTATAACCCTCTGAGATTATACTATATGGTTCCTTTGAAATCTGAATCGTTTGTATGTTTCCGTTAAATGCTTAAAAGTTGACCATGATGCCCTTTTGATATGAAAACGAGATTTTTTAAAAATGAAAGAGGACAAAAACCTTTATTACTAATTTATAAGCATGTCCTAAAAATTTGACATCAGTTCATGGTCTAAAATAGAAGTTATGCGAGATATCGTAAAATGAAAGCTTTTTATTAATTAAATGGCATTTTCAGTATAAATCACATTTAAACCCAATTTTTGGCACCAAACTTGCTACCCACTATTATAATTTAATATTTGGGGATTTTTGGAAATTTTTGTCAAATTTTATACTGATCATATTATAGAGTTCTAGTGTAAATTCGGTATTGACGAAATTGCCCTTTTCATTGATAAAATGAGTTTTACATAACATTTCGATACCAAACCTTTTCCTACTGATTTCATATATTAAATTAAATATTTTAAGCTTTAGAGACTGATCAAAACTTCAAAATTTTATAAACATTTCAAATATCGTCAAATACCGACTTTTACGCTTATTAAGCGCATAGTATGGTTTAAAACCATATTTGACGCCTAAGACTTATTACCTACTGATGTTATAAGAAAATTTTTATACTTTAACAGTAAGTAAAAGTCTTAAACTTTAACTAAAGAAGCTAAGAACACTTACTAGAGTCCTTAAATAATTCATGTACATAACAGTTTATGCAACAATAGTCATCAATTACATATAAACTATCCAAAGTGTACATGTAATCCTCCTAGATCATCCCTCCTGAACATTTAAATCAGATTCATAACCCTCCCACATGGTCTATCTTAACAAAGACACATAAATCATCCTAGTGATGGATGTGATATACTGACCGAATTCGAGAGAGAGAGATGGCGAACAAAGAGAGAGTCTCGTCCCAGAATAATTGCTGTCGAGCCAAGAGGAGGGAAGAAATATGCTAGGGTTGTTGTGGTTTTTCCAAAATAGAATTACGTGCCTCCCCCCTTATAACTAATAATATACGGAACTTGTGATTTGGGCCGGCGACGAAAGAAACTAATGTGTAGGCCTGATCTTGGGCCGATGAAACTCTACTCAGCAATTGGACCAAGACTTGTTGCACATGAGCTTTGCAAAGGAATTGTCAAAATTGAATTAACTACACGTGATGTACTGACATTTGATCTGTGCACATGGGCCGACAATTATGAATCACATGGGCCAAGGTATATGAATCACATGGCCGACAATTATGAATGAGTTTGATGTCATAGTTATGAATCACACATGGGTATCACATGGGCCGTAAACAAGATTCAATGTTCATTATGATCAGCACGTGGACAACATGATTCTATTGGACCGTATACAAGTTTTAGGTGTTAGTGAATATATCATATATGTTGGGTCGAAAAGAATATACATTCTATTGGACCGTTTTGACTGAACATTTATTGTATACACATGGACTGTAGTGAAATGAAAAATATAATTGGGCCGCTGCATTTGATTTGCATGTGACGAATTTATTCTTAAGTTTTCATACTCTTTCATTAATGCAGAATTACGAACTTGAAATCTTGGGTTGTCACACCCTGGTCCAAAGAAGACAAAGAAGAAAAGGAAGAGAAGAAAAAAGGTGAGAAAGAAGAGAGAGATGATGAAGAAAGTGATCATCAATGTGATTGTGCCATGATGGCTGCAGCCAGGGTATCATCTCAGGTTCTTGAAAATCTGTGTTCAGACAAATGCATCATTGCATTTGCTAACATTAAAGAGGTGAATGAAAACCTTAGGGATAGAGTGTTAACTGATGAAGTCAAATTTGAGAAGTCTTTAGAAGAACTTAAAATCAAATTGGCTGAAAAGGATAAAGAAATCTGCAGTCTAAAAGAAGAGCAAAGCATTACCAAAAACCAACTTCAAACTATGATAGAAAAATATCAAGTTTGCAAAAAGGAGTTGGAGTCCACCCAAATCACTTGTGAAAAATGGGTGGAATCTTGCAAAGATTTTGAGATAATGCTTGAGAAACAGCTTGAAAGCAATGTGAAATTTGGCATTGTCTTTAGAAAAAATGATCAAGTTGAAAACAATGCTGCAAATCAAGCTGGTTCAGTTGAAATCATTCCAGCAAACAAGAATGGCCAAGAAGTTAAGATAACTGACAAACTAGGTAACAAAATCACTCTGGAAAGATCCGTGGGGTCCTCAACTTTTGAGTAACTTGAGAGATATCAATTTAAACCCACATGGTCTGATGAGTGTGACATTATTGAAATTTTTAAACCAATGGACTTCACAACCACTGATGGTGTAAAAGCTCCTAAAGGTAAGGTTATTCCCCTCAAAGACATCCCAACAATAGTTCAATACTCTGTTGCTAAGGAGTCTGAAAAGAGGAAGAAAAGATAAAAGATAAAAAACCTATTTTGTGATTTCTATGAAAGGAAGAACCATCCGACAAAAGACTGTTTTCATCTAAAAGCATATGATATCAACAAAACAAGTGTTATTGTACCTGCCGAGAGCTACACCATTTGTGGTAAATCAAACCACAAAACTCAAGAATGTGTGTATCTTAAATCCTTTGATGTAAAAAGGACCAACCACTGTTTGTGCCTGTCTTAACAGCTGTTACAAAACAACTGAGTCTAACATCTGTTAAAAGAGATGTTCAGGTGACTGATGCACCTCTTGCCAACCAATTCAGAAGAGGTAACGGACAACCACCATACCAAAGGATCCCACATGTTTATGAGGCTTACAAAAGGCCTTCTAAACCAAGAGTGAACAGGCATCCTTTTGGGTATCAGCAGATAATTGGGCAAGACCCCCAATAGTGGTTAGAGAAAAACAGTTCCAAAACTGTCCAAACCCCTGAGCTAACCACTGTCCATCCACCTGAACTTACCCTAGACACTGTTGAGACCCCATTCAAAGCCTTATTGGCTTTGGAGACCCTAATGAACTAACCTTTTACTACATGTGCAGGGAGCTTCTGCATGCTTAGATTGTCTTTGGTATGTAGATAGTGGAGGCTCCAGGCACATGACAGGATGCAAAGCCCTTCTCAAAGATTTCAAAACTCATGGAGGGGGTGATATATCCTTTGGCAATAATAGTAAAGGGAAGGTTCTGGGGTCTGGTAAAGTTAAGTTTGAAAATGTCAATCTAATAGACAATCTAAAATTCAACCTCTTAAGTGTTTCTCAAATGAGTGATAAGGGCTATGGCTCATTCTTTACAAAAGAGTGTTGTAGGATTGTTGGACCAAAAATGGTTGAAAAGATTGAAGCAATAATAAAAAATGGAAAAACCCAACTTGTTGCTTAAAGAAGCGGCAATGTTTATGTGGTGGATATGTCAAAAGAGAGCCCCAGGACTGATGCCTGTCTGTTCTTAGCTGCATCTAACAAAGAGACAGAATTATGGCACAGGAGATTGGGGCACACAAATCTCAAGACAATCACTACTATTTTAAAAGAGTTGTTACTAAGAGGTCTTCCTCAAAAACTGTTCACCTGTTCTAAGCATTGTGTTTCCTGCCTAAAAGGAAAACAACCTAAAAGCTCATTCAAATCAATTGAAGAGTACAAAACAACCAAGTGCTTGCAAATGCTTCACATGGATCTGTTTAGCCCAGTTAAAGTCATGAGTCTTAGGAAGAAAAGATATTGTTTGGTTATTGTTGATGACTTTTCTAGGTTTACATGCACTTACTTTTAACACTCAAAAGATGAGGCTGCAGGCATTCTGCAAGACTTTGTTACACAGGTTGAAAAGCAGTTTGACTTGCCAGTAAAAGTCTTCAGGAGTGATAATGGCACAGAGTTCAGAAACAAGGAGTTAGATGTTTTCTGTGTGTCAAAAGAAATTTTAAGGCAGTACAGCATTCCAAGAACACCAGAACAAAATGGGGTTGTTGAAAGAAAGAACATGACTTTGATTGAGGCTGCTAGAACCATGCTTGCTGATTCAGGTTTGCCATTAACTTTTTGGCAGAGGCAGTAAACACTGCTTGTTATGTCCAAAACAGAGTTTTAATCAACCCCAGGCATCAAAAGACTGCCTTTGAACTGATGTATAAAATAAAGCCATTGATTTCATATTTCAAAGTTTTTGGCTGCCCATGTTTCATTTTAAACTTAAAAGATTCTATCTCAAAGTTTGCAGCCAAAATTGATTGTGGTTATCATCTGGGATACTCAACCACTGCTAAGGCCCACAAAGTGTTTAACACAAGGACTAAGACAGTGGAAGCGACTTTGAATGTAAAGTTCAATGAACTTTCATCAATGAAAATCCCAGCAAACCCTGCTGAATTATTCGATCTTGATAAATTCACATTTGAAAGTGTTGCTGTCAAGAATAACAATGCAGGTCCATCAGAAAATCATCCATCAGACTATGGGAATGAAGTCATCATTCCTCAACAAAAGTCTGCTTCAATGAGAAGAGCAGCAGATGATCAAAACAGTTGTCAAAGCTCATCCACTGCTACCTTAACAGTTGTTGACCAAAGTAGCCCTCCCTCATCAACCACTGTTGACAAAAGCCATCAAACAGTGGATAAAAGTCAACAAGTTTTCACGCCTGTTCCTCCTATTCCTCCACCTCCATTTGAAGCCACTACTGGATCATCAAAGTCACTAGCAGTGGTTAGCTCAGATGATTCACATCTGCAGCCCTCACCATTAAATGCCATTGTTCCATACCGAGGAGATCTAATCTTCTTGAAATCTCATCCACCTGACCAAATCATTGGCAACATCAATGAAGGGGTGCTCACAAGAAGTCAATCCCAAAATATTTGTCTTTTTGCTGGTTTCCTCTCTCTCCATCAGCAAGTCAAGTACCATGAGGCACTGAAAGACAACAGCTAGGTAGAAGCTATGCAAGAGGAGCTCCAACAGTTCAAAAGACAACAAGTTTGGGAGCTTGTACCACTGCCAGAGGATGTAAGTCCTATTGTCACAAAGTGGGTCTTCAAAAATAAAACTGATGAAAGGGGTATTGTTTTCAAGAATAAAGCTAGGCTTGTGGTTCAAGGGTTCAGACAGGAAGAGGGCATTAACTATGATGAAACATTTGCTCCTGTAGCAAGACTTGAAGCTATCAGATTATTCATGGCCTTTGTTGTCAACCACAACATCAAGGTGTATCAAATGGATATCAAATGTGCATTCCTCTGAGGTAAGATTCAAGAAGAGGTTTATGTTTGTCAACCTCTAGGCTTTGAGTATCCATTTAATCCAAATCATGTCTACAAGCTAAATAAAGCTTTGTATGGCCTGAAACAAGCACCAAGAGCCTGGTATGAAACTCTTTCCACCTTTCTACTTTCCATTGGGTTCACAAGAGGTAAAATAGATAAAACACTGTTTTAAAAATGTAGAGGAAAGGATTTGATGATTGTCCAGATTTATGTGGATGACATCATCTTTGGAAGCACATGTAATAAAATGTGTGAAGAGTTTAGGCAACTCATGACAGCTGAGTTTGAAATGAGTGCAATGGGTGAACTCCAGTGCTTCCTTGGTCTCCAAGTAAGGCAATTGCAAAATGGCACTTTCATCCATCAAGGCAAATATGCCAAAGAACTCTTAAAGAAATTTGAGATGGATGATTGTAAACCATGCAGTACACCCATTGCAACCAATAAAATTGTCATGTCTGATGAAAAGGATGATTTGGTTGATCAAACTTTATATAGAAGCATGATTGGGTCTTTATTGTACCTAACTGCATCTAGGCCAGACATCATGCTTGCAACATGTGTTTGTGCAAGATCCCGATTAGCCCCTAGAAAGTCAAACCTTATTGCTGTAAAAAGGATATTCAGATACCTAAGAGGTGCTCCCACACTTTGTATCTGGTATCCAGCTGATGGGAATATCAAGCTTTCAGGTTTCTCAGATAGTGACTTTGCTGGATGTGACAAGACAAGGAAGTCCACTTCAGGAGGGTGCCAATTCCTAGGCAGTTGCTTAGTGTCTTGGCAAAGCAAAAAGCAAGAAGCTGTTTCCACATCCACTGCTGAGGCAGAGTATATAGTTGTTGCAAACTGTACAGCCCAACTGCTTTGGCTTCAAAATCAACTGTTGGATTTTGGTATCACTGCCTTAAAGACACCTCTCATGTTGGACTGTCAGGCAGTAGAAAATATCATCAAAAATCCAGTATCCCATTCAACCACCAAGCACATTGACATCAGACATCACTTTGTGAGGGATTGCTATGAAAAAGGTTTGATTTCTCTGCATCATGTTCCAAGTAAAGATCAGCTGGCAGATGTGCTAACCAAAGGTTTAGACACATCCATCTTTGAAAGCTTGATCTCTAGGATTGGCATGCTGAAAATGGAATAACAAGCAAAATCTTGTTTTTCTATGAATAAAAGCATTAAAATGTTTTCAGAAAAATCAAAAATCCATCCTTAAAAATAGCTAAAAATGAATTTTTAATTAAATCCTTAAAAGTCTGCCATAACCACTGTTTTGCTCAAACATCTGTTCTTCTAAAAGTTGTCCACTGCTGAAAGTCAACCCTTGTTCTCTCATTTCCTTGGAAATCACTGTTTTCAAAATCAGTGTTTTCATCCACTGATAGCTAAAATCACCCACTGCTTTCATTATAACCGTTGCAACCACTGGTATTGCTCCATTAGTGGTTTCCTAAACAACTGTCTTCCATTATTCATCAGGGGGTGGCATGTGGACAGTACATAGCGGTCAGATCTTTTGTAACCGCTGCCACGTCAGCATTTACTTTTCCCCCTTTATAAAACCCTCCTCAAAACCCCAAACAGGGTTTTACACTATCGAATTGAATTCTAAAATTCCTTTCTCAAAGCAGTTCCATCTTTCTCTCTCAAAATTCCTCATCGTCTTCTTCATCTTGCAACCTACTCATGTCTTCTTCCTCTCCCAAATCACCATCTTCATCTTCTAAAAAATCCACTCCAATGGCCACCATTGAAATTCCATACAAAGCTCCTCACAACTATTTGGGTTTACTCACAAAACCCAGTCACACCGAAACCTACAATTCCATCATCGATGCTCTTTCGTCTTCAAAGTACAAAACTTTGTTGACTGCAGATGCTCCAATTTTCCTGGCAACCTAGAGGGAGTTTTGGAAAAATGCCACACTTGAGTCCCAAAATGATGTGGTAATCGCCATAAATTCCTCAATAAAGGGTAAAGTAGTCCAAATCACACTATAGTCCATTTCAGAGGTATTTGAACTCAATGATCAGCAAGGTAAAACCTCTTTTCCCAAAATTGAGTGTCAAACTGGTTTTATTGAAAAGGGGTATGCTGAGGAAATGAAAAGGATACCTTACAAAAAGGTAGTTTTCCTCCTGCAACAAGATTTTTATTCCATACCCTCTTGATGTGTGTTTCAAATAAAACCACTGCTTTTAATGAAATACCATTAAAGATCCAATACCTGGGTTATGCAATTTTACATAATTAAAATTTTAACTACTCCAGGAGATCTTTGATGATTTGGTTAAAAATGTTGATAAAAAATCATTTTTACTGTTTCCAAGGTTCTTGAGCTTTTATTTTCAAAAGAAATTTGCAAAGGATAATGCTCATGTGCTTATCCAAGGTGAACCTTTTCAAATAAATGGCCTTACTACTGAAACATTTACAAGGCTAGCAAAAGTTTCCAAAACAAAAGCAAGGGTTCCTGAGCAGAATTTAGCAGCTACCACTACTCCTCAGGTATCTGTTGCTAAGCCCACTGCTCTAGGTGATCACAGCAGCAAAACAACTGCTGTGAAACCCACACCTAAAACCACCAGAAAACCAAAACCAAAGAAAAATCAAAAGCCCTCGAAACCCAAAACAAAGGCAACTCTAGAAGATGAGATCCCAGAGCAAATGCCAGTGACAGCACAAAAGTCATAAGAAACCACTGCTGCTACTTCCTCACAGCAGCTGGTAGAAAGATCTCAAACTCCTCCTGCTTCTTCTAAAAAAGAACAGGTTGTACACGTAGGGACACCACAATATGATGCTCTAGAATCACTTGATTCTATCATCCACAGCCCACTGCCCGGGGCAAATTCGCTTTCTACACCCATACTCACAGCCACACTTCCCCCACAAAGAAAACTTTTGTTGGATTCTCTTGATTTGAACCAGATACAAACCAGTCCTTCTCACTCACCTGTAAATGAGAATATACATCAACAAGTGACTGGGTCTGGTGTTTCAATCATTTCTAACCCACCAACAACACCTGAGGAGGTTACACCCCTTGAGTTACAAGTAACTCTTGGTGGTAGTTCAAGTGAAGCAGCCACTACAAGTGTTGAACCCACTGGTTTGCACTTGGACAGTGGTTTCATAAATAAGACTTCCTTGAAGGCAATTTCTTCTCTGGGAACATTTGTGTATCCAGTATTCACTGGTTCACTAAAAAGTGTTTCTCATTTTGAAGGAAGAGGTCCCCAGTACCATGACAAAGGGGCATCAGTGGATGATTTCTGGGATACATTTCTTGAGTCAACCACTGTTACAACCACTGCTAGTGGGAAATCAGATGATCCCATTAAGTTGGGTGATGGTTTAATGTACCGAGAATTAACGGAAAGAGTTGACAAGCTTGATGCATCTGTTGCAGAAATCAAAGACATGCTGCAACAGTCGTTGAAAGCACAAAAGGTACATCCACTGCTGCACCAACTCCAACAGCTGCTCCATCATCTACTATTAATCCAAATGAGTTATGGAGTTTGTTTCAACCTATGCTCATTCCACAAAGACAATTGGCTGATCAGCAACATGAAATTCAGGTTCAAAAGATCAGAAATATCATGGAAGCTAGGTTTAGAGATACCCAAGCAGATATCAAAGCTATCAAGGCTCACTTGCTAAACACCACTGGCACTGCTCCTCCCTCTATCATTTTTGTGGAAAATTGTCAGGGCCCCCGGCCCGGTGTTACCCGGTCTAGAAGCTGCGGGACAGAAACCCGTGGTATTTATCTAATTTGGCAGCGGAATTATTGACAGGATCTTTTAAACTGAAAATGCCCAATTATTTTATTTCACAATTTGGGAATAACACCCATAATTTAATAAAGAATTTTCACAAGGAAATTCCCTGTTTTACAAAACAAGTTTATTTATTTTTACTGAGCCACCTCTTCAAGCTTTAGTGCTACACGACACTTTTCCCTGGGTTCATAGTAAGTTACCTGAAACATGTTTAAAAAGGTTTTATCAGCGGGGAAATACTGGCGAGTCATTCAATTTGCACAAAAGACACATTGTTATTAATTTACAGCATTAAGGGTTTTTATATTTGCTCCTATCATATAATTATCTGGTTCAGCTGTCACTCGACCGAATCTATGACTGTGGACATATCACTAATTAGGCTCGCCCGCCTAAAGTGATAAATCGTTAGTAGTAATGTGCACAAAACCCCCCACATACTGCCAGTAATTAAATATTAGCAAAGACTTAATCACTGCAAAGTATAACTAGAAAACATTTAGGGTTTTGTAAAGCAACTTGATAAAAAGAGAATGACTCATATTGCAAGTTTAGTTGGACAGAATCTTGCCTACTGATTTAGCTTTGTAACCTAGTTAAATAACAATGCACACGAAACTAGGTCAGTAACTTAATACAACATTTACGATAAACTCACGAAATCAAAACCCTCACGATGAATGATAAAGTATAGCCCAAATACGGCCAGCATTTAAACATTCGTCGGATCGGTTTCAATCGATCGGACATTGTATCGTAGCAGTGATCGAGTTAATACCCTGTACTCGTAGCAGCGTTTCCCTACTTAAAACTTCGAATTTAGGCAGTATACTTCGTTTTTGATCAAAACTTTCGAACACAGAAGCAAGTCTCATGCACAGGCAATTTATAGCAACATTACGTGGCCCGCGTAAAGCTTAACAAGAGTTTACGCGGCCCGCGAGGGCCCCCTAGTCTACGTGTAGGGCTAGCGTGTCACAGGTAGGTTTGCCATGTGTGTGACACGTGGCTTGAACGCTTATCCGGAGATTTATAAGTTGTTGCGGCCCGCGTAGCATTACCTTATGGCTTACGCGGCCCGCGTGAAAACCAAAAATCTGGTTTTCTTGATTTTTGTTATGGATTAGGGTTTTAGGGGTCCGGGTTTTTACTTACGGGTCGTTTTTGGGCATTTTTGCAGGTCCTTACATCCTCCCCACCTTATTTAAAATCTCGTCCTTGAGATTTACTGAAATAGGTGAGGATACTTTCGCTTCATTTCTGATTCCAGCACCCAGGTGTACTCAGGTCCTCTTTTTGACTCCCACTTGACCTTGACCAGTACTAGTCTTTTATGCTTGAGAAACTTGACCTTTCTGTCTTCTATTTGGAGTGGTTTCTAAACAAATTTTAGCTTTTCATTTACCTCTATATCCTGAAGAGGTACTACCAGTGATTCGTCATATAGACATTTCTTGAGGTTAGATACATGAAATACGTCATGTACTCCGGCTAATTCTTCTGGTAGTTGTAAGTGATAGGCAACTGGTCCTATGCGTTGGATTACTAGGAATGGTCCTATGTACCTTGGACTTAGCTTTCCTTTCTTACCAAATCGAACTACTCCTTTCCAAGGAGAGACTTTCAAGAGTACCTTGTCTCCAATTTGGAATTCCAGTGGCTTGCGTCGATCGTCTGCATAACTCTTCTGGCAATCCCGAGCGGTCTTCAGTATTTCCTGGATTTGAGTGATTTTGTCGGTAGTTTCCTTCACAATCTCGGGACCTGATAATTAACTTTCTCCTATTTCTACCCAACAAATTGGAGTTCTGAACTTTCGTCCATACAGTGCTTCGAATGGGGCAGCTTCAATGCTTGCATGATAACTATTATTATAGGAGAATTCGATTAAGGGTAGGTGGTCATCCCAGTTTCCTCCAAAATCTATTACACATGCCCTGAGCATGTCTTCCTGGGTTTGGATCGTCCTTTCAGTTTGTCCATCTGTTTGGGGATGGTAAGTTGTACTTAAATTTAATCGTGTTCCTATGGCTTCTTGGAAACTTGTCCAAAAATGTGAAGTGAAGCGACAATCCCTATCCGATATAATGGAGAGTGGAACTCCATGTAAGGATACTATTTCGTCTACATACAACTTTGCCAACCTTTCCATACTAAAGGTTTCTTTCATTGGCAGAAAGTGAGCTGATTTGGTTAATCGATCCACAATTTCCCAAATTGCGCTGTTTCCTTTTCTGGTTTTGGGTAACTTAGTAACAAAATCCATTGTTATTAGTTCCCATTTCCATACAGGCATTTCTAGTTGTTGGAGTAATCCTGAAGGTTTCTGGTGTTCTGCCTTAACTTGCGAACAAGTTAGACACTCAGAAACATATCTAGCTATATCCTTTTTCATTCCTATCCACCAGAAGTTATTCCTTAAATCTTGGTACATCTTATTATTACCAGGATGCATGGTATACCTAGATTTATGGGCTTCATCTAAAACCTTATTTCTTAACTCTCCCTGCTTAGGTACCCAAATCCTTTTCTTGTGGAATCTCCATATTTCATCAGCCCCTTGCTCCAAGTCCTTTATTCTTCCTTTCATTCCTTCAGCATCATCCTTGATTGCTGTTGCTTGAACATTTTTCAGTTGTTCCATTAAATCTAATTGTAGATTTAATCTAAGAGCACGAACTCGCTTTTGCTTTTCATGATACTTACGACTTAGGGTATCTGCAACTACATTTGCCTTTCCTTTGTGATATTGAATATCACAATCGTAGTCACTTAGAATTTCCATCCATCTTCTTTGCCTCATGTTTAATTCTTTTTGCCCAAATATGTATCTTAAACTCTTGTGATCCGTATAGACTGTAAACTTACTTCCATACAGATAGTGCCTCCAATTCTTAAGGGCAAAAAGTATTGCTCCTAATTCTAAGTCATGAGTCGTATAATTTTCTTCATGCTTTTTCAATTGCCTTGAGGCATACGCAATTACCTTTTTGCGTTGCATCAACACACATCCTAATCCTAGTTTAGAAGCGTCACAATAAACTTCAAAATCTTATGTCCCTTCGGGTAAGGCAAGAATTGGGGTGTTTGTTAACCTTTGTTTTAACATCCTAAAGGCCTCTTCCTGCCTAGGTCCCCATTCAAACTTAGTTGATTTACAGGTTAGCTTGGTTAATGGTACCGCTATCTTAGAGAAATCCTTAATGAAGCGCCTATAGTACCCAGCTAATCCTAGAAAACTTCTAACTTCCGTAGCTGACTGCGGGACCTTCCATTTGGTGATCGCTTCTATCTTAGAGAATCTATGTGAATACCTTCGTGGTTCACCATGTGACCTAAAAATTGCACCTCCTGTAGCCAAAATTGATACTTCGAGAATTTAACGTAAAGCTTTTCCTTTCTTATCAATGTTAAGAGTGCATGCAGGTGCTCACAATGCTCTTTCTGACTTTTGGAATAAATAAGTATATCGTCAATAAAGACAATTATAAATTTGTCCAAGTACGGCTTACAGATCCTATTCATCATGTCCATAAATGCTGCAGGAGCATTTGTTAATCCAAATGGCATGACTGTAAACTCGTAGTGACCATACCTAGTTCTGAAAGTGGTTTTAGGTATGTCTTCTTCTTATACCTTCAACTGATGATATCCTGAACACAAGTCTATCTTAGAAAAGTATCTAGCTCCTTGCAATTGATCAAAAAGATCATCAATCCTAGGTAATGGGTATCAATTTTTAATTGTAACCTTATTCAATTCCCTGTAATCGAAACACATTCGCATTGAACCATCTTTCTTTTTCACAAACAATACTGGTGCTCCCCACGGAGATGAACTAGGTTGTATGAATCCTTTACTAAGCAATTCATCTAACTGTTTTTTCAGTTCTAACATTTCAGTGGGTGCTAACCGATAGGGTTCTTTAGCTATGGGTGTAGTTCCAGGAATTAGATGAATTCTAAATTCTACCTCCCTATCTGGTGGTAATCCTGGTAGTTCTTCTGGGAATACATCTGAGTATTCTGATACTACAGGAATTTCCTTAAGTTCCTTATCCTTAGTGCTAATGATTACCGAAATCATATACACTATTCCTTGCTTTTGTTCATAATTAGCAACTTTCATTACAGAAATGAACTTCATTAATTTACGTGGTTTATCTCCTGTAACCACGATTATTTCTCCTGATGGTGTATAAATTTCTATGGAATTCTTATCACAGAGGATTCGAGCACGGTTGGATACTAACCAATCCATTCCTAATACGACATCGAATCCAGCTAAATTCATAGGTAATAGGTTTGCAGAAAATTTATGACCTAACAGTTCTATATTTTCTTTTTGCAAAACCGTATCTATGTTAACAGAGTTCCCGTCTGCCGTTTCTACTGTATAATTCTGCCTAAGTTTGGTTAAGGGTAGCTTAAGAGCTTAGCAGAAAGAAGTATTTATAAAACTTTGGTTTGCACCAGTGTCGAATAATACTTTCGCATAAACGTTGAGTACCAAAAACGTACCAGCTATTACGTCGGGAATCAGTTCGTCTTCCTGTGTGGTCAATTGGAAGGCTCTTGCGTTCTTCTTATTAGTTCCTTCGGCGGGTTTGGCCTTGTTATCTGCTGGTTTGACCAATTTAGGGCATTCTGGTCTGAAATGCCCAGTTTCTCAATAGTTGTAGCAGATCTTTGATTTCTTTTTGCATTCCTCCTCCCGATGGCCCGGAATTTTGCAGAAATTACAATTTTCTCTACATTTTCCAAAATGTTTCTTTTTGCAATTCCCGCAAAATGGCGGGGTTGAAGAGGACCCAGTTCCCTTCCTCTTGAAGTTAGTATTATTACCCACATGAAATCCTTGGGTGATCTTTTGGGCTAATTCATTTTTCCTGTTTTCTTCCCGAGTACGCACCAGCCCGTAGGTCAAAGTATTGGCTAACTCCACTGCATCGTCAATTGTGCGGGGTCTCGCAGCCTTGACGATGTCACGAATCTCACTAATTAAACCCCAGACATAGCGAGAAATAAGTACCGGTTTTGGCGAAGCCAGAGTTGGTACAATTCTGGCATATTCGAAGAATTTCGAAGTATATCCTCGACAATCAACATCCACCATTCGATGGCTCAGGAACTTATTCGCCATTTGTTCCTTTTCTTATTCAGGGCATAATTTCCTTTCCACTAGTCGCTTAAATTCTTCCCAACTCATTGCATAAGCCATGTCACTTCCCTTAGCTTGCAGTACCGTGTTACACCATTTTAATGCTTCTTCCTTAAAAAGGTGAGAAGCATACATGACCTTATCCTCCTCGGCACATTTACTTATTTTAATCACTGCCTCAGTTTTCTCCAACCAACACAGTGCAGCAGTTGCCCCTTCATTGCCTGCACTTACAGGCAAGAAATTCTTTATAAGTGCAACCAGGTGTTGCAACTTTCATTTTCTTAAGTATCGGGGCTTGAATCACGTTGTCATTATTGCCGCCTCCATTAACACTATTACTGAAATTATCGTCGCGCGTGCGTTTACTGGGATGAGCTTGCAAAGGCTCAACAGGGCTTTTGACAGCAGCGACGATTGCTGGGATAGCATTTGCTATTCCTTGGGCGACGATGTTTTCTATATCTTGCCTATTAAGAAAATGATCCTCATTGTTTTGCTCGGAGTGGTTAACTTCGTTAACTGGTTCATTACTAGCGTGTTCCATCTGATAATTAACAATATATAAATTATTGGCACAAAATAAATAACAATCAACATAATAAAGCAATCACACATAAGCACGTATAGCCAAAATTGTGGACTTTGCGATGTTGATATTTTTATATATTAGTAGGCATCCGTACACACCAGTTATATTACAAAAGTTTTATTTTAAGTTATTTTACATGATTATATTTTTATTATTATTTTATTATTATTATTATTATTAAACACACAACCACACAACCACAGTCAACTGGTATTTCAGAAACGACGCTCCCTCTCGTCGTATTTCCATGAGACATGTTCCCCCACTTCTCGGATTCGATTTCCTATGTTTACCAGTTCCTCACCATAGTGGCGGAGTTCAGCCAAGTTTTCTGTGCTCATAGGTGGGTTTGGTGCAGGTTCAGGGTCAAATTGGGGGAAATAGGTGTTAGGGTTATTCAAGAGACTCTGAAATTGCCAGTCAGTGGTCCACCATTCTTCCAGCTCCCTTGTAGGGGTCGGGGGTTGACAATAGGATCTGGGATAGCAGGTTCCAAATTCACTGGGAGTTGGGATTCAGCAGGGTAATTGAAGAGGTTTTCATCGGCAGGTCCGATGAGGTCGCTATTGGTCAGTTTGCGATCCAGCTCCTCCCACGGTGGCATTTCCTGGGCTTGCCCTGAACTTTCCCCGATCTCCTTTCCTTTGCCTTTATCCTTTGGATCCTCAGTCTTTTTAACCTTCCGTGTCGCTGGTTTCTTCATACGCCCACGTTTCCAGTCCAAGATCCTCCTTCTCTTTTTCGGCTGTGTTTTCTCCTGCGGTTGGGCCTGGAATACTATTGCTCTTCAGTATCAGCCTGGTAGCCAGTGAAAGTGCCGGTGGTATCCATATCGGTGCTATGGATAGAAATGTTTCGGAGTGCCTCCGACAGTTCATTCATGCTGTTAGCACATATAAAGAAACACACACAAATTTAAGTTAAAATTTTATTTATTGTAAATTAAGTTTTCACAAAATCACAGAATGGCAATCAGAAAAATTAAGTATTTCTAAATACTTAATTGGCTTAAATCAGTGGCTCTGATACCACCTTTTTCTGTCACGGCCCCCGGCCCGGTGTTACCCGGTCCAGAAGCCGCGGGACAGAAACCCGTGGTATTTATCTAATTTGGCAGCAGAATTATTGACAGGATCTTTTAAACTGAAAATGCCCAATTATTTTATTTCACAATTTGGGAATAACACCCATAATTTACAATAAAGAAATTTCACAGGGAAATTCCCTGTTTTACATCATCATCATCATCATACTCAGTAAATCACACCAATAGCAAAGCTAAGGTAGGGTCTGAGGAGGGTAAGATGTAGACAGCCTTACCTCTACCCCGTAGGAATAGAGAGGCTGCTTCCAGTGAGACCCCCGGCTCGATAGTAGTTTTGCATCAAGCCTTGGACATAAGGCACATAACACTCAGCAATTGAGACAACTGCCGATTAGTGCATGTACCCCCTTGTCTTTCGGCTATCAACGCCACCACATGATGCATGATTAACCATCCCCCTCTATTAATGTTATTTTCACGAAATTAGTAAAATAACGTTAAAATTAGTGCACTTTCACTTTTACCCCCCGAGCGCCCACACATATATACCCTGTTTTACAAAACATGTTTATTTATTTTTACTGAGCGACCTCTTCAAGCTTTAGTGCTACACGGCACTTTTCCCTGGGTTCATAGTAAGTCACCTGAAACATGTTTAAAAAGGTTTTATCAGTGGGGAAATACTTGCGAGTCATTCAATTTGCACAAAAGACACATTGTTATCAATTTACAGCATTAAGGGTTTTTATATTTGCCCCTATCATATAATTATCTGGTTCAGCTGTCACTCGACCGAATCTATGACTGTGGACATATCACTAATTAGGCTTGCCCACCTAAAGTGATAAATCGTTAGTAGTAATGTGCACAAAACCCCCACATACTGCTAGTAATTAAAGATTAGAAAAGACTTAATCACTGCAAAGTATAACTGGAAAACATTTAGGGTTTTGTAAAGCAACTTGATAAAAAGAGAATGACTCACATTGCAAGTTTATTGGACAGAATCTTGCCTACTGATTTAGCCTTGTAACCTAGTTAAATAACAATGCACAGGAAACTAGGTCAGTAACTTAATACAACATTTATGATAAACTCACGAAATCAAAACCCTCACGAAGAATGACAAAGTATAGCCCAAATACGGGCAACACTTAAACATCCATCGGATCAGTTTCAATCAATCGGATATTGTATCATAGCAGTGATCAAGTTAATACCCTGTACTAGTAGCAGCATTTCCCTACTTAAAACTTCGAATTTAGGTAGTATACTTCGTTTTTGATCAAAACTTTCGAACACAGAAGCAAGTCCCATGAACAGGAAATTTATAGCAACATTTTAAGTTTTACGCGGCCCGCGAGGGCCCCCTAGTCTACGTGTAGGGCTAGCGTGTCACAGGTAGGTTTGCCACGTGTGCGACACGTGGCTTGAACGCTTATCCGGAGTTTTATAAGTTGTCGCGGCCTGCGTAGCCTTACCTTATGGCTTACGCGGCCCACGTGAAAACCAAAAATCTGATTTTTCTTGATATTTGTTATGGATTAGGGTTTTAGGGGTCTGGGTTTTCACTTACGGGCCGTTTTTGGGCATTTTTGCAGGTCCTTACAAATCTGATTTTTCTTGATTTTTGTTATGGATTAGGGTTTTAGGGATCTGGGTTTTCACTTACGGGTCGTTTTTGGGCATTTTTGCAGGTCCTTACAAAAATCCACCACCAGCTGATGCCAAAAAGGGGGAGAAAATCAAGCAGTGGAAGAAAAAGGGTTATGAAGATGGCTTGTATATTGCACCAGACAATTCTTGCATGCTTGCAGACATACCCTTTCCAGATGGTTCTAAAAAGATTGATGTAACCACAAATGCCATTGCTAAGGCATAAGATGATGTGAAAAAGGATAAGGAGGCTAAGGAAAAAGCAAGGTTTGCAGAGGAGAAAAGAGTTTTTATGGAGCTGAATGAGCAGGGTACTTCTGAGCCTAAGGATGATCAGGAAAGTCCAAATCCTGAAAGTCCTGAGCCCAAAAGAAGCAGCCCACTAGAAAAGTGAGGCAACCCAAGTCCATACCATCCAGACCCACAAAACACACTCCCAAATCGTCCAAAAGCTCCAAACATCAATCTCCCAAACCAGCAGTTGTTAAGACTCCTGTTGTTTCAACAGCTATTGATACTTCAGTGGTTTTAACAACTGCTAGCCAAACAACTGCCACCACTTCAACACACCCCACATCCACTGCCTTACCACCTCCACCAAAAATCACCTCACCACCAAAAACATCATCATTACCACCATCACCTCCTACTAAAAAGTAGAAGACGATGTTACAACATCTGTTGTAATGACAACACTGGTTGAAACACCAGTTGTTTCAACAACTGTTAGTCAGCAAACCACCACTCAAATCACCACATCATAACCAACCAAAACACCACCAACCTCTCCTAAACCAAAAAGGAGAAGGGTAATTTTGGATGATGATGATTCTCCACCTCCACCACCAACATCTTCACAACCTTTGTCACTTGTCACTATTCCAAACCTTGTTCCACTCTCTTCTGCACAAGTCCTTAACCCAAACACTGCCATTGTATCTGCAGCTATCCAGTACCCTTTAGAACTAGCAGCTGTCAGAGAAGAGATCAAATCTTTTTATTCAGAAGATGATCCTGATAAACGGAGTTTGCCATCTGTTGAAGGATATCCAAGACCGAAAAATATTGAAGAATACTTTAAATTGAAAGGTCAATAAGCAGAGGATATCACCAAAAGAAACTCAAAGGGCAAATCTGACAAGGAAATCCAAAGATACTTTCAATTCCTGCTAACACAAGTCAGAACTTTGGAGCAGTTTTCTAAAAATCTTTGTCAGCAATTGTCAGAAAGAGCAGATGAAACCTAGAGAAAAGACTATCTTGATAACATTATGGCTTACAAGAAATACAAAGGAGAAAGGTACATGTATAAAGAATGGACCATTCAAGAGCTTGAAAGTGAAGCAGCCAAAATTCAAGATATGATCAAGAATAAAGTAAAGCAGACTCCTCCTATCTGGGCAAAGTTCAAAAAGAATGTACCAGAAAGGACCCTGCAGTTGAAGAGGATGAAAGAAGAGCTGATTACAGTTGATTTTGGGTCAAGGAACCAAGTGTCAAGATGGACAGAGGAGAAAGTGATGATTTCTTACAGAAGGCTGGAAGAACTAAGGAAGAAAAATCCTAACATTCCACAAAAGCCAGACTATCCTGAAGAAGTGGTTTCAGCTGAGCCACAAAAGCAACAATTCAAGAGATCCACTTCTCCACCTGCGGCCTTCATTTACCAAAGAATGAAACAAAATCAGATGGATAAACTAACAGCAGAAGATAAAGAAGCAGAGGATTACCTTGTGAAAGAAGGGGTTAAGAAGAGGATTGAAGAAAGACTCGAATCTGCACAAACTTCAACCACTGCTCAGCCAGTTATCACCAGGCCACCATCTCCAAACTCATCTGCAATAAAGCCTCTCCCAAGAAACCCACTGGACTCAAAAGTACTAAAGTGGAAATCTGACAAACAGACCCACGTACTGACTCTGATCAAGTCCAGTGGTGAAGTGAAGTGAAGATAATATCAAGGGAACAAGCATTAGTCCTGGGTGTTGAAGATCTGCAAGATCTCCTTGATCTTCCACTATGCAGGGATGAGGATGATACAGATGCCCTGGACTTTGAGTTACAACTTAAAGAACAAATAAGGGAACTGTTTATGAGGCAATAAAAATCTACAATAATGAATGGTTTTGGCATCATCTGTTCCAGGGGAGATTGTTGGGATTGAACCCTACCAGAGGAACAATTGATTAAAGCCAAAACTAGATCAGAACAGTGGATCCAGAATAAGCAGTGGATGTATACAAGTCTCTCCCCATGAAAGTGATTCTAACAACTGATGGCCTCTATCCACTGTCCATATACAAGCGTTGTTCTACAAAAAACTGCTGATCATGTAAAGACTGATGAAGATTAAAGACCTGTTGATCAATCTACTGTTATGGATCAAGCACTGCTGATGATACAAGTACTGCTGGAGTCACAATAGTGGAAGGAGAAGACAGTAGTTTAGTCTTTTCTTTGTAATGTATTGTTTGTTAGTAGTTAGCTAAGTAGTGTTTGTACTAGATCAGTAGTTAGAGTTTGTTAGGAGGTTAGATGTCATTCTCATGGTGACGTCAGCCAAGATGCTTCAGTGGTTTGCTCGTGCCTATAAATAGAAGAGTACCTTGTACTGTTCTATTAGCTCTTTCACCACTTGTCTTCTTGTTTGAACAAATACTGAGTTCAGGCTGATGGGTAGTATGTTATACATGCATGCATTGTAATCGTTGCTTGAAATAAATTCAATCTTACAGGGGCCCAGACAGTTTTGCTGAAAGATGGGCCACATACAACTGGGAGTACACTCCCCCTTTCAACCCACTTCCACAACGGCAGCAGGATCCCTCAGAGGATTCGCGTTTCCAGGCGTTCACGCCACCGTCACCGCTAGAGCAACAACTACCTCCAGAACCACCGAGGTGAAGAAGAACAGGTGCACAGATTTCTGTGCATGGGGGATTTCATTTCAGCACCCCCCATCACTCCAGTGGCGGCCACTACCCGCCACTGTATGAAGACCCACAAATGGGTGGGCCTTCAAACACAGCTTCTGAAGTCGACTCTGCTCCAGTCGCACCACCACCGTCCATGGGTTATGATAACCCAATCCCTTCCTACCTCGGTGCAGCAGCATATAACCCGTTTGAACATCTGGCTTATTCGGGTTACAATTACTACAATTCCCCTGCCATCGACCCGTACCTCAAAGCGGCAAACTACAATGTTCTCCACCCTGAAGGACCCTACGCAGCTTCATACCAAATTGGATACCCAGCCTATGGGTATCAATACCCGCCACCTCCTAAACCTCCGCAGCAGCAGCCGCCACAGATCCAACCACCGCAGCAGCAGGAAATCCTTCAACGATTACACGAGGTGTAGCAACAGGTGCAGGAGGAGCGTAGGAGTCGCCGAGGTCTGCTTAAGGGTTTGGCAAACCTGATAAAGGGGAAGAAGAAGAGGGATTATTGAAATTCCTTATCTATTTGATTTTTAATTTTTATTTTCAATTAAGTCCCTATGTGGACATTTTATTTATGTACTTGGTCCCTGCGTGGACTTATCTTTCTTATTTCTGTCCCTGCGAGGACAATGTTATTTATTTAAAAGTCCCGTTTAGGGCAATTATGTACTTCTTTCAATTATTGGGATGTTTTAATTTAAATTTCATTTGTCATTATATGTATGAATATATTATAAATCAAAATATCACTTCCATTTTAAATTTGATCTGCCAATAAAATATTAAAGGAATTCTTGAAGGTATAACCTAGCCCATATGTCATTTTTAGACATGGCCCTGAGGGTAAAACCTTTTTAAGATTCAAATCCTTGTTAACATCTGAAAACATGTTAACACTCCTGGCAAATGTGATTCGATAAAATTACACTAGTCATCCTTGTATTGGATTTTTCCAATTCCTTATTCTCACCAAATTTAAATATCCATTAGTGATAAAGTGCCTGCGGGCCATGTTCATTGTCCAATGAGACAAAAAGACAGTTGTAGTCTACGACTCCCTGTCAAGAAAAGGTAATGAACTATGTTCAAACCTTAATGCCTCGATTTTATAAAATCATGGCTATTAAATTTTAAAACTGTCCTTGTGACTAGGCCTTTTGTGCCACTTTAATATCTTTAATGATTTATAACTAGGGATAAATTATAATGAAAACCCTAAACAAATATGACTAACAAATTAATCAATATGGTTTATATTTACGATGGTTAATGAATCGTCAAAAATGTCAATTCCATAATAAGACTTCTAAATAAATTATTGTCATCATTTTTATGTAGCAATCAGGCTACATGGCTGAATCAGATGAGGTTAACAGTCACCCCAAGGAGAGAAACAATACCACCAAAATTAATGTAGCTGGTGCAGATTTACAAGCATTGATAGATAATGCTGTCACCCGAGCTATGGACAGACAATTCAAAGAATCAAGTGGTACTCGTAGCAGGACCCTATCTGTACCTCATACAAAACCACCTTCCAAGTCGCACGTATCACATAAGGATGATTCTCATCTTCGTCAAATCAGAGAAGCGTTCCATCCAAGCGAATTGTGCTCTATCAGGAGCCACACGTTAAGACCTGCTCTTATAAATACTTCGTCTCTTGTAAGCCAAGGGACTTCACAGGAGAAAAAGGAGCCATTGGTTGTGTGACATGGCTAGACAAGATGGATACTGTGGTTGATATCAGTGGTTGTGCAGAACAAGATATTGTGAAGTATGTTTCACAATCATTTAAAGGTGAAGCTTTAGCTTGGTGGAGGTCACTAATCCAAGCTACAGGGAAGATTCCGTTGTATAACTTGCCATGGTATCAGTTTGTGGCATTGATCAGGGAAAAAATATGTCCTCTGCATGAGGTGGAAAGGATTGAAACCGACTTCTTGACCTTGGTCATGAAGAACTTGGACTGTCAGGCATACCATACAAGTTTCAACACCATGTCCCGATTGGTTCCTTATTCACACCGGAACCAAAGCGCATAGCTCGTTTTATTGGAGGTCTAGCTCCAGAAATCAAGGCAAATGTGAAAGCATCCAGACCTCACACCTTTAGGTCAGTGGTTGATCTGTCTTTATCACTTACTCTCGATGCAGTTAGGCAGAGATCGCTTAAGAATTCTGATGAAGGGAAGAGGAAATGTGAGGACGAGAACTCACGTCGTTCTGATAAGAAACGTAAGGGGAACTCTGAGCATAAGAAGGGTTCTGGATTCAAAAAGGATAATCAACAGTCGGGTGAGAAACCCAACTGCAAGGTCTGTAAGAAACACCATTTTGGAAAATGCAGATTTGAATCACAATCGCAGTCACAGTCAAAGCCTATTGGATGTGGAATCTGCAAGTCCAAAGAGCATAAGACTTTGGAATGCAAGAAGTTGAAATATGCAACTTGTTATGGTTGCAACGAAAAGGGGCACATTAAGACTAACTGCCCTAAGAATCCAAGGAAGCCCGAGGAGGCTAAAAAGACCAATGCTCGGGTCTTTCAGATGAATGCTCAGGAAGTAGTTCAGAATGACAATGTGATAAGAGGTACTTTTCTTATCAATGATGTTTATGCTAGAGTGTTGTTTGATTCTGGTGCAGACAAGTCTTTTGTAGACAATAAATTTTTTAAATTGTTAAATCTTCCTGTTAAGACTTTAAGCATAAAGTATGAAGTACAATTGGCCGATGGTACTATAGAGACTGCTTCAACAATTCTAGATGGATGTTTTATATCCATTAGGAATCACTCTTTTCCGCTATCCTTGCTTCCGTTGAAATTGGCAGGATTCGACAAAGTGATAGGCATGGATTGGTTATCTCATAACCAAGCCCAAATTGTATGTGACAAGAAGCAAGTGGTTATCAAGACTCCTTATGGTGAGCCATTAACAATTCAGGGAGATACGCAGCACGGCTTACCCAAGCAAGTGTCTATGCTTAAGGCATCGAAGTGTTTGAAGAAAGGTTGTGTCATTTATATGGCACATGTAACTATTGATGAACCAAAGCCCAAGATTGAAAACATCCCTGTTATTTCTGAATATCCAGATGTTTTTCCTGAAGAACTACCTGGTTTACCTCCAGATAGGCAAGTGGAGTTTAGGATCGATATTATTCCTGGAGCAGCACCAGTTGCAAGAGCACCTTACCGGTTGGCACCAACTGAGATGAAAGAGTTAAGGACTCAGCTGGATGATTTATTGGCAAAAGGATTTATTCGGCCTAGGTCATCCCCTTGGGGAGCATCGATTCTGTTTATGAAGAAAAATGATGGATCAATGCGTTTATGCATTGATTATCGCGAGTTAAACAAGGTTACAATTAAGTACAGATATCCATTGCCCATGATCGATGATCTATTTGATCAACTTCAAGGAGCAAGTTACTTTTCAAAAATCGATCTACGGCTAGGTTATCACCAGTTGCAAGTCAGAGACGAAGACGTACACAAGACCGCATTCAGAACACGCTATGGCCACTATGAGTTCTTAATGATGCCTTTTGGGCTCACAAATGCACCTACAGCGTTCATGGACCTCATGAATCACGTTTGCAAGCCGTATTTAGACAAGTTTGTCATTGTCTTCATCGATGACATACTCATTTATTCAAAGAATCAAGCCGATCATGAAAGACATCTCCGGTGCATCCTTAAACTTCTACAGCAAGAGAAGCTCTATGCTAAGTTTTCTAAATGTGAATTCCTTGGACATGTGGTAAGTGAGCGTGGCATCCAGGTGGATCCCGCTAAGATTGAAGCGATTGTGAATTGGCAAGCACCCAAAACACCTACTAAAATTCGCAGCTTCTTGGGTCTAGCAAGATATTATAGACGTATCATTGAAAACTTTTCAAGGATTGCCGCACCACTAACATCATTAACTCGCAAGAATGTCAAGTTTGACTGGGGTCCCAAGCAACAAGAATCCTTTGATATTATTAAGCAGAAATTAAGTAATGCTCCTGTGTTGACATTGCAAGAAGGATTTGAAGAGTTTGTGGTTTATTGTGACGCATCACACACAGGTATGGGATGTGTGCTTATGCAGAAGGGCAAGGTCATTGCCTATGCATCCCGTCAATTAAAGGTGTACAAAAAGAACTACACCACCCATGATTTGGAATTGGGTGCCGTTGTATTTGCACTGAAGCTTTGGAGGCATTATCTTTATGGGACTAAGTGCGTGATCTATTCTGATCATAAGAGCCTTCAGCATCTGTTCAGTCAAAAAGATCTTAACATGAGGCAACGCCGATGGACGGAAACATTAAACGATTATTATTGTGAAATCCGATATCATCCAGGCAAAGCGAATGTAGTCGTTGATGCTTTGAGCAGGAAAGAAAGGATCAAACCTATTAGAATAAACGCCAAAAGTATTGAACTAAAGAACAACTTGAATGAAAAGTTGTTATCCACTCAAAAGGAAGCTGTATTAGAAGCTAACTATCCGAATGAGAAGTTAGGCATAACTGCTGATCAATTATCATATGGCAAGGATGGAATCCTTAGGATGAATGGTCGAATCTGGGTTCCAATCCATGGAGGGCTTAGAGATGTGATTCTTTAAGAAGCTCATAGTTCGAAATATTCAGTTCATCCTGGCAGTGATAAGATGTATCAGGATTTAAAGGCAAATTATTGGTTGATAGGTTTGAAGAAATCTATAGCCACTTATGTGGCTAAATGTCTGACGTGCGCACAAGTTAAAGCAGAGCATCAAAAGCCGCCAGGTTTGCTACAACAGCCTGAACTTCCCACATGGAAATGAGAAATGGTAACCATGGATTTTATCACTAAGTTTCCAAATACAAAGCACGGAAATGATACAGTTTGGGTTATAGTCGATAGATTGACCAAGTCAGCTCACTTCTTGCCTATTAAAGAAATGCACAGCTCCGATAAGCTAGCTCAATTGTATGTGGATGAGATAGTATCTCTCCACGGTGTACCAGTAGCTATTATCTATGATAGGGATACAAGATACATGTCTCATTTTTGGAAAAGCTTTTAGTAATCTTTAGGCACTCGATTAAATTTCAGCACTGCTTATCATCCTCAGAGGGATGGGCAAAGCGAGCATACAATTCAAACACTCGAGGATATGCTATGGGCTTGTGTTATTGATTTAGGAGGAATTTGGGATGACCAACTTCCTTTGATTGAATTTTCATACAATAATAGTTATCATTCGAGCATTCAAGCAGCACCTTTTGAAGCGTTGTACGGAAGGAAGTGCAGAACGTCAGTTTGTTGGGCGAAAGTTGGAGATACCCAACTTTCAGGACGTGAAATAGTCCTTGAGACGACGAACAAGATTGTTCAGATCCGTGATCGTCTCAAAGCTGCCAGGGATAGGCAGAAAAGCTACGCGGATAAAAGGCGTAAACCTCTGAAATTCGAGGTAGGTGATAAAGTATTACTCAAGGTATCACCCTGGAAAGGAGTGATGCGATTTGGCAAAAAGGGCAAGCTTAGCCCAAGATACATAGGACCATTCGAGATTATCGAATGTGTTGGAACTGTGGCCTACAAGCTAAATCTGCCAGAGGAGCTTAGTGGAATTCATAATGTATTCCACATCTGCAACTTAAAGAAATGTCTAGCCAATGAGTCGCTAGCAATGTCACACAAGGACGTGCAGATTGATGAGAGTTTGAAATTCGTTGAAAAACCTTTGTCGATCGAGGATCGACAGGTCAAGAAGCTTCGAAGAAAGCATGTGCCAATTGTCAAAGTGAAATGGGATGCCCGTAGAGGCCCAGAATACACATGGGAGGTTGAATCCACAATGAAATAGAAATACCCTCATTTATTTCAGTAAATCTCGAGGTCGAGATTTATTTTAAGGGGGTGAGGATGTAACACCTCGCAAAATCATGTCCAATATAATAAAGACACGTGTCATGAACTTTAAACGTGTAATGAATTTTTTTCAAGGGACTAAATTGGACAAACGATGAAAGTATGTGTATAGAAGGATCAAAGGTGTCAACATGCCAAACCTGTGCCTCTGAATGACCTCATAAGATGTTCTTATTCATGAATGAAGAAATTGGCGGATATAAGAAGCCGTTTGTGCTTAAAAATATAAAATTTACAAAGCACAGGGGTTAAATGTGTCAACATGTTAAATGTTACCTCTGAGTGACCTTTTATCGATCCCAAAAGCTTTGTAATACTCCATTATGCTTCCATGTATAACGAATAATGATTTCATGGAGTTTCTACGCACTTAAGGTACATTTCGGGTAATCTCATAACTAACCGGAAGCTTAACGAAGTTAAATAGTGACCCAAGACACTTGAAAGTTAACTTTGGGGGTCATAAGTGCAATAAAAGAAAGTTATTTAAATTAAATATGGACTAGGGACTGAAAATGCAAAGTTTGGAAACTTTTAACCGGATTTACCGATTGTCGCGGGCCGCGTAGGCCTTCTCCAATTCTTACGCGGGCCGCGTAAGAGTGCCAGCGATAGAAAAACTGGAAAGCTGCATGTTACAGCCTGTCCACCACCTTTGCATGAGTTCTGAGCAATACCTGGGGCTTGTAAATGGTTTTTACTGCCCTAGGGACACTTGGGAACATCTGGTAACAACATAGGGACAGTTGCAATGATCCAAGAGCTTCTAATTTCCTATATAAAGGACTTGGTTTTCACTTGTTCATTCACACTTGAAAACTTTCACTTCAAAACTCACTCTCTGAAGCCTCCTGGAGCTAAAGGAAGCTTTCTCATGTTCTAAATTCGTGCTAAGGACTCTAGTAAGTGTTCTTAGCTTCTTTAGTTAAAGTTTTATTAGCTTAATGACAGAAAGTCAAAGATATCGTAATTAAGCTTTGACTTGGTGATTAATCATTAACGGTCCATCCATTATTCGAATTAAAAGTGGCTATGTGTTGGTAATTATTTAGGTATTAAATTCTTAAAAGGGCACCTTCAAATTATCACGTTATCTCAGTCAATTGTCGGGTCAAACTTATTAACAAAAAGTCAAACGGGTCAGTTTTTGCAAAAATAATTCATAACTAATAATGCTGAAGTTATGGAACATGTTTTAACACTTAACTAACTTGGTAAATAATATAAGAACATGTCTAGGCATGTTCAACCCGACAATTATGAGTTTAGGCGCGGTTCGCAACCGAAAGTCGCAAAAGTAGACTTTTGTTTTGACTTTCAGTTCTGACCCGATTTAGCTTAGTTTAGATATGCCTTAGGGTTCCTTTAGGACCATATTACATGTTAGTATAACACTATGAGATTATACTATATGGTTCCTTTGAAATCTGAATCATTTGCATGTTTCTGTTAAATGCTTAAAAGTTGACAATTATGCCCTTTTGATATGAAAACGAGATTTTTGAAAATATAAGAGGACAAAAACCTTTATTACTGATTTATAAGCATGTCCTAAAATTTGACATCAGTTCATGGTCTAAAATAGAAGTTATGCGAGTTATCGTAAAATGAAAGCTTTTTATTAATTAAATGGCATTTTCAGTATAAATCACATTTAAACCCAATTTTTGGCACCAAACTTGCTACCCACTGTTATAATATAATATTTGGGGATTTTTGGAAATTTTTTTCAAATTTTATACTGATCATATTATAGAGTTCTAGTGTAAATTCGGTATTGACGAAATTGCCCTTTTCATTGATAAAATGCGTTTTACATAACATTTCGATACCAAACCTTTTCCTACTGATTTCATATATTAAATAAAATATTTTAAGCTTTAGAGACTGATCAAAACTTCAAAATTTTATAAACATTTCAAATATCGTCAAATACCGACTTTTACGCTTATTAAGCGCATAGAATGGTTTAAAAACATATTTGACGCCTAAGACTTATTACCTACTGATGTTATAAGAAAGTTTTTATACTTTAACAGTAAGTAAAAGTCTTAAACTCAGATTTCCAAATTTGACCCTTATAGCATATGTGAAATGACCAAAATGCCCCTATGGTGCATAGTTTGGCCATAAATGATAAATTTCACATATGTACGATATCTTACTGATGTAACTTGTTAAAATAAATATTTTTACTGATTAATTTAGACCAGAACCTCAGATTGCTATTTAACCTCTTTTATAAACTTTAAAATGACCAAAATACCCTTACGGGGCTTAAATTGGTTTTAAATTCGTTTTGGGCATAATTGAAGGTATCCTACTGATATCATAACATATTTAAAGCATACTAACTTGAGGAACCTGTACATGACTCATTTGGTTACCCGTTATGCATATTCGCGTTCGGTACGACTTATGTAACTAGTTTGCATAAATTAACCGAAACGGGTCAAACCTTACCATTTTCACTTCAAAATCCAGAATGTGTTTAGTTTACCCATTTTATACAAGTATTCATACTTGTCAGGTCTAAATCACGTTCTAATCCGGTCCTCGCTTAATCTTGCGTTTTGAACCGTAAATCTTTCATTAAAACTAACCGGTCTAAGTTAAGACTTAAATAAGACCCATTAGGAATCTAATAGGTTATTAAAAACCTTCGTTCCAGATTAGGAGCCTAGTAAAAGCTACTTGTGCTTGTTGATTGATATACGACTGAGAATAAAACTAGATTTTAGCTCAGGTAAATACTTTTAACTTATTTCCCCTTATACGGGCTTGGGATACGGTAAATTATTACCGCTTGGTCGGGTATCGAATATTTAATCGATTAGTGGTTAAATCATTGAGAGAACCCGTTTTAATCTGTCTTGTTTGATGCAATGCCTTTGGGGGTTTAATGACTGTGTCCTGGATATCCTCGGCTCACTCATTAGAAATGGCCACGGCTTAAGCATGGGGTGTAGGCATACACCTGACAGTTGCGTATGTATAAACGATATCTCACTCTCTTGTGGGCCTATACTTGTGGTGTGTCTATTAATCTAATCCGGCTCTTCTAACCGGGTCCTGAACGGACGACAAACATATAAATCTGTAAACAAGATTATTTTTAATAATTGTCCCAAGTTTTAAAAGAATATTTGTGCGTTGTGCATTTAAATCAATTTTCTTAAATGTTTTCAAAAAGAGTCAGTTAATTGTATTTACCAGTGTAAACTGATGTATTTTTCAAAAAGACTAAGTGCAGATACTACGCGTAATGGGCTGGAACTCCTGAGTATTAAATAAAGAGTCTTGCAAGCTTTTGATACTTAGAATTTGTTGAACAATATTTCTTTCTGTTTTAGATCTGCCTGTGGATCCACTTACAATCCGTTGTATAATATTTTATTGTACTTTCAACTCGGTTTGTATAATTACTTTTAGACTTCCGATGTGCATTAAACTGTGATTAATTGACTTTGATGATATCAACTACGTCATGATACTCCCCACCAGGCCCACCGGTAATACGTGGAAATATCGGGGTGTGACAAGAAGTCACCCTGCGCCAAAGCGGTTGTCCCGAAAACCTTCGCACTGTTAACGCCTCTGGCGTTTTCCAGTCCAGGGCTCTGGATTGGTGGACTGCCGAAAGAAACAAGCGAGGGAATGATGCAGCCTATGGGCTAACGTGGGATGAGTTGATGGACATCATGATGAAGTAGTTCTGCTCTCCCAACGAGCTTCAGAAGCTGGAGGACGAGTTCTAGCACATCAAACAGGAGGGTGGCAACAACGCTGGTTTAACTGCCCGCTTTAAGCAGCTGAATATCATTTGTTCGGGCCAAGTGACCACTCCCGAGATTACCATCAAGAAATACATCCGTGCGTTACCGGATTGTGCTGCTGACTTCGTTGAAGCTGCGAAGACGACAACTATCGAAGAGACTTACCTACTCACTGCCAAGATCAATGACAAGTGAGTTAGGGTTGGTTACTTTGATAAAACTACCAAGAGTCTTCATCAAGTTACCGCTGCTCCCACCGCTGAAACCGCCACATCGCAATCTTCTAAGTCTTCACGCCGTAAGAGAAAGAACAAAAACTCCAGCAACAAGAACTGTGCAGTAACCGCCACTCCACTCCAAGCCGTACCTGCTCAACCGCAACCTCAGAACCGCTAAGTAGCGGCATCTGTGGCTAATGCACCGCTGGTTATGCGTGCATATACTGGTCCACACCCGCTCTGCCCTACTTGTACCTATTATCACCAGGTTGGAATCGCATGTCGGTTTTGTGTTCCTTGCAACCTGTACGGCCATTTCACCGCTAACTGTCGTACCGGTCCTCGCCAAGAGCCGGTTCAAGCTCCTGCTCTACCAGCTCCCCAGGGTCAACAAGCAGCTCCTGCTCCCGCTGCTCAAGCAAGGGCCAGCTTTGCGTGTGGTGATCCCAACCACTTCGTAAATGTCTACCCAAACAGAGTGGTGAAGCAAGAGCCACAGCAGCAGCTGCAGCCAGCACCGCAACAACACCAACAGCAGCAGCAGCCAACGCAGCAAGCAGCCCGCGGGCGAGTCTTCAATATCAACGCACGTCATGCTCAGGCAGACAACAACGTGGTTAATGGTACGTTTCTCGTAAATGGTATATATGCATCGTGCTTGTTTGATACTGGAGCCGATAACTGTTTTGTATCGTTCGAATTCGAAAGGCTCCTAAACCATAAAGCATTAATCTCCCATCAACATTCGACGTAGAAGTTGCCACTGGAAGAACCGTTACTGTTAGTTTCGTTCTACGTGATTGTACTCTTGATCTCAACGGTCACGTCTTTCCGATCAATCTTATCCCGATGCAGCTCGGTAGCTTTGATGTCATAGTAGGTATGGATTTCCTTCGGGAGAATCATGCTAAAATTGTCTGTTTTGATAAAATGATTCGCTTCTCTCTCGCACATGGTGATCAATTGTGTGTTTATAGTGAAGGCGCTTCGAAGAAGTTACAACTCATGTCGTGTGTCCAAGCTAGCAAGTATCTCCGCAAGGAATACCAAGTTGTCTTGGCACACATCGTAGTAGCGGAGGAAAAGGAAGTTAAGCCAATAGACAAGGTGCCTGTGGTTTGTGATTTTCATAACGTCTTTCCCGATGACCTACCTGGCTTATCGCCCACTCATGGTATCGATTTTTGATTGACCTCATTCCTGGAGCAAATCCTGTTGCTAGAGCGCCCTATCATCTCGCTCCTTCTGAAATGTGCGAACTCTCAAGTCAGCTCCAGGAACTGCTTGATAAAGGCTTTATTCGCCCTAGCACCTCTCTTTGGGGCTCGCCTGTCCTTTTCGTCAAAAAGAAGGACGAATCGTTCCGGATGTGCATCGACTACAGGGAGTTGAATAATCGCTATCCCTTACCTATAATCGATGATTTGTTTGACCAACTACAAGGTGCTACATGTTTCTCGAAGATCGATCTACGTTCAGGCTATCACCACTTACGAATTCAGGAGGAAGATATACCCAAAACCGCTTTTCTAACCCGATACGATCATTACGAGTTTGTTGTTATGCCCTTTGGTTTAACTAACGCCCCCGCAGTTTTCATGGATCTAATGAATTGCGTGTGTAAACCCTTTCTCGACCGCTTCGTCATCGTGTTCATCGATGATATCCTAATCTATTCCAAGTCAAAAACCAAACACGTGCAACATCTTCATTTCGTTCTTGAGTTACTCCATGGAAACCGTCTCTATGCCAAATTCTCCAAGTGTGAACTCTGGCTTGAGGAGGTTCAATTCCTCGGTCACATTGTCAATAGTCAAGGTATTCATGTCGATCCTGCCAAGATCGAAGCTGTTAAGAGTTAGGTTACACCGAAGAACCCGTCCGAAGTTCATTCTTTTCTCAGATTGGCGGGTTACTATCACCGATTCATCGCTGATTTCTCAAAGATCGATGTTCAGCTTACCTCGCTTACGCACAAGGACAAACCTTTTGTTTGGGGAACCGAACAAGAGGAGGCCTTTCAAACTCTCAAAGCTATGCTTTGTAACGCTCTTGTGCTCTCACTACCCGATCGAAACGACGACTTCGTAGTCTACTACGATGCCTCTAACCTCGGTCTCAGTTGTGTTCTCAGGCAACGGGACAAGGTTATCTCGCACGCCTCTCGCCAGCTCAAGATCCACGAGAAGAACTATACAACCCACGATCTCAAGCTTGGTGAAGTTTTTTTGCATTGAAGATTTGGTGACACAACCTTTACGGTACCAAGTGTACGGTCATCACCGACCACAAGAGCCTACAACACATCTTTAACTAGTAAGAGCTGAATATGCGGCAACACCGATGGGTTGAACTCCTCAACGATTACGACTGTGAGATTCGTTACCATCCAGGCAAAGCAAACGTCGTTGTCGATGCTCTCAGTCGACGAAGCTATTTGCATAGCGTTCGTAATACTCAAGCCCAGCACAATCTCGAAGCTCTCATCCATGACGCCCAACATGTTTGTTTTACCGAACGCACTTTGAAGAAAGAAAGGATCATCAATAACGGCGAACAACTAGTGAATAAATCGAATGGTATATTCCATTATCTAGATTGAATTTGGATTCCTAAGCGCACCAATTTACGACAAATCCTGCTAGACAAAGCCCACAAATCACGATACTCCGTTCATACCGGTGCCGATAAGATGTACCAGGACCTTCGCTACAAGTACTGGTGGATGAGTATGAAGAGGGATATCGCTGTCTACGTTTCGAAATGCCTGACTTGTTCAAAGGTCAAGGTTGAGCATCAACGCCCCTTTGGCTTACTCGTACAACCCGAGATCCCTATGTGGAAATGGGAGAGTATAGCTATGGATTTTATAATGAAACTCCCGTGCACGCCATCAGGTCATGACAGCATCTGGGTTATCGTTGACCGTCTTACCAAATCTGCTCACTTTCTACCGATACGGGAAGACTACAAGGTAGAACGATTAGCAAGAATCTATACCGACGAAGTTATTTGTCGACACGGGACACCTCGTGACATCATCTCTGACCGCGATAGTCGATTCACCTCGCGTCTTTGGGAAACGTTTCAATCTGCTCTCGGTACTACTCTCAATTTAAGTACTGCACTCCATCCTCAGACCAACGATCAGACTGAACGCACGATTTGTACTCTCGAAGACATGCTTTGCTCGTACAATAACAGTTATCACTCTAGCATTCAAATGGCACTATTTGAGGCATTATACGGAAGAAAATGTTGATCGCCTATTGTATGGCATGAGATCGGAGATGCGCAAATTACTGGTCCTGCGCTGTTGCAAGAAACGACAGACAAAATCCTCCAAATTCGAGACAATCGACGACTTATTTGATCAATTGCAAGGCGCTACGTGTTTTTCTAAGATCGATCTACGCTCTGGTTATCATCAACTACAAATTCAGGAGGAAAATATCCCAAAAACCGCTTTTCGCACCCGCTGTGGCCATTATGAATTTGTCGTTATGCCTTTTGGTCTTACAAACGCACCCGCGGTTTTCATGGATTTGATGAATCGCGTGTGTAAGCCCTTTCATGAACGCTTCGTCATCGTGTTTATCGATGATATCCTTATCTATTAGAAGTCGAAAGACGAACACGCGCAACATCTCCGTCTAGTACTCGAGCTTCTCCAACGGAATAGCCTCTACGCCAAGTTCTCCAAGTGTGAATTTTGGCTTGAGGAGGTTCAATTCCTCAGTCATATCGTCAATAGTCAAGGTATTCACGTCGATCCCGCGAAGATCGAAGTAGTTAAGAGTTGGATTACACCGAAAACCCTGTCCGAAGTTCATTCTTTTCTCGGATTGGCGGGTTACTACCGTCGATTTATCGTTGTTTCTCTAAAATCGTCGTTCCTCTCACCTCTCTTACGCATAAAGACAAGACTTTTGTTTGGGGAACCGAATAAGAGGATGCCTTTCAAACTCTCAAACGTATGCTTTGCAACGCTCCCGTTCTCGCGCTACCCGATGGAAACGATGACTTTATTGTCTATTGCGATGCCTCTAACCTAGGTCTTGGTTGTGTTCTTATGCAACGAGACAAGGTTATCGTGTACGCCTCTCGACAACTCAAAGTTCACGAGAAGAACTACACAACCCACGATCTTGAACTCGGTGCAGTTGTTTTTGCGTTGAAGATTTGGAGACACTACCTTTATGGTACCAAGTGTAGGGTCTTCACCGACCATAAGAGCCTACAACACATCTTGAACCAGAAAGAGCCGAATATGCGCCAACGCAGATGGGTTGAACTTCTCAATGTAACAACCCGTGTTTCAAAGTCAAAGTCAAAGTACAAGTCAACGTCAAAGTCAAGCCAAAGGAAGAAAAGATTGCTAATTGGAATCTGTCATTCCTTGATTAATCATTGATTGTACTCATTGACTGATAATCGACACTCTAATTTAAATTACTTTAGTTCTTTTATGTGGAGTATATACTATAAATCGCTATTTAATCGCTAATCGCATCGCTATCGCATCGCAACTCGAATGATAGGTTATGGATATTGTTTTACGTGTGTGTGCTATTATGTGTTACTTGTGCATGTTATGATTATGTTGAGGTGTTTAATCGCAAATGCAATCGCACCTCTATCACAAAGCAATCTCATCGCAAACTCGAGATTTAAGGATTATGTTTATGTTATTTAGTAGTTAGGTTATTTGTGTAATTAGTGGGTGATACTATCGCATCGTTTACTCGCAACACATCGCAACGCTCAACTCAAGAAACAAAACATCGAAAGCCAACTCATACCACCCATCCGATAGAATGACCATTCGATCAAATGGTCATTCGTCCGGATGACCATCCGATCGGATGGCCATCCGATCGAACCACCCTTCACTCCATCACTTCACATCACCTCTTCTCTTCTCTTGACTATAAATAACACCTATCACATCACTGCTCATGTGATGTGATAGCTCTTCCTCCGACCAGCACATTCCAGCCCTCTTTTTCTCTTGATTTCTTGCGATTCTTGTAAGTTTCTATCTCAAATCTTGTACTTTTATGATCTACACACACTTCTTCATCATTTTCACCATCAAATCTTAACTTTTCACCATGAAATCGGCTGATTTGGGCTGTTTTAGGGTGATGTCATCTTGGGTTCTCATGAACTTCAAAGTGTGACCTCATTCCACTAAGAACAACTCAGATCTAAGAGATTTCAACATGATTAAACACTGATTTTATCTTAAATCTAAACATAATCAAACTGTTTCAAACTTTTCTTCAATAATCTCAACTTTTCACATAAAACCGATAGAATCTGAGCTTGTTCAGGCCTTCTACTCATTCGCTGGTGAAGTGTCGGTCCGGGAACGGATTTCTATCAAACAGACAGGCGATTCACGGGTTGAACATGAGTAACCGTCAAGAACAGTTAACTGATCGGACGGGGTGATTCCCATCCGATCGGATGACTTGGACTTGATAGGGTTCCGTTGTTTAACACGTTGTCATACCGTCTTGGTACAATCGCAAAATTTTCCCAAACTTAGCAAAACTTCACAAGTTCTCAACAAAAAGGTTAACTAAACGGATCACCGTCCGATCATGTAGCCATCCGATCGAATGGCAATCCGATCGGATGACCTATGGTGTTCAACACTTAGCATTTTTCACAAAAACATAAGGAAGATCAATTTCATCGAACCGCCATCCGAACGGACGGCAATCCGTCTGGATGACCATCCGGCCAGATGACCTGAATGACAGAAACACTTCCTTATTTTGAAAATGCTACAACAAAAACTTCAAAGTCACATCATACACAAACACATCCATCCCAAACGAATGGTAAATCGACCGAATGGCCATCCGACCGGATGACCATCCGTCCGGACTGCCATCCGATCGGATGACCCTTCGTCACTCAGTCACTCGCACCGTTTAGCGCAGCGCTTATCGCTTATGCTATCATTCTGAAATCAGGCTCACTCTAGTGCTCCCTTCAATCCAATAACATATCGTGTTTAGTAGCTACCAACTCTGTGAGTATACTCGATCCCTTTGTGCTTTAAGCACTTTTGGGTGTTACATACGTTATCTATATCAAATCACATCGAAGACACAACGCAACGCATTTTTATACGCTAACTGTTCTGCATGTTATACGTGTTACTCGATGAATGCTAGTATGTTATGTTTACACAGTGATTGTTCCTAACACCTTAGCAACGATAGTACTATAGTTTGGACTCAGCACCTGTCGTGGACAGGGGTTGTTAAGGGCTTTTCTTCACGTGTCACAGTGGTGATATGTGTTGCGCATTCTACAACTCGCAGTCACGTCTGCGCATATTTCATTGTCGATAACCTACTTGCTTCACATTATACATGTTACATGTTGGTTATGCGTAAACTCGCTTTCACTACTATTATACTATTAAACTTGTATGCTCACCTTTACACTATGTGTATTGACCTCTATTTTAACGTATGTGACAGGTGTTTGAGATGCTAGGATGCTTGCTATGTGGAATTAAGTTAAGAAGAGTCTAGAAACAAACAATTTAAATTCTTAGTTGTCGAAACAATTTATTTGCCTTGAGATATCTATGTCTGTAATTGTTAGTGCATTTATGTCTATTGCCTCCGTCAATCAATTTCGTAGCAGAAACTGAAGAAATCTAGAGTTTAAATTGTAATATCTAGTTAGTAAAGGCAAGGTGGCATATTTATAAATAAGGAAACACTCCTTATTGCCTTGGCCTATAAATAGAACACTTAGGTGTTATGTTTAGAACTTTTGGCATTTGCACTTTTGGAACTTGAAGCTTGGAGAGAGAAGCTAGAGAGAGAAAGTGCTCAAGGTGATTCAAGATGCTTGTATCTTTTCAGATTTATCAATAGAATCACAGATTATATTACATCATGTGTGTTCGGTCACGTTCGTGTACGGATTCCGCTCGTTACACGAGTCGGTTCGCAATCGTTTCGGAGTAGAAAACCGATCCTACAAGTGGTATCAGAGCATGAGCTCGATTGCAAGGATCAATCAGACTGATTCGTACAAGATCTCATCAGTTTCAGATCAAAAATTCATCCAGATTTGTTGAATTTCTTCATTTTTCTATTTTCGACACTTTTAGACTTAAAATTGCAAAATTGACATGGCTTTTACGGTTAAAATTGGCTGATTTTTGGATATTATGTGCGAAAATCATTGATCTATAAGTCTGATTTGTTCAAACATGTTCGTTGTTGTTCTTGACGATGTTCACCGATCGGATGGCAATCAGATCGGATAACCACCCGATCTATTGTACATTGTTTTGTTAAACACATAATTGTCAAAGTCTCGAATTGCGACCTGATCGGATGAACACCCGATCCATTGAAATTCATTAAAAGTTTGACTTTGTTGACCCACTCGATCGGATCACCATCCGATCTGCAGCACATTGTTCATTCAAGGTTTTAAGGTTCAAGTGTCGAGTGGCAATCCAAACGGATTGCCATCCGATCCTAATCACTCTATTTGCTTGTGTGTCAGGTCAAAGTGCCAGATACCCACTCGATCGGATAACCACCCGATCATCAACACAAGAGGTTCATGTATCGGATCCCCACTCGATCGAGTTACCATTCGATCCAAAGCATAGTGCCAAGTATCAAATCGTCACTCGATCAGATCACCGCCCGATCCAAGGCATATTGTCAACCCTCGGATCCCCACTCAATCGGATCACCACCCGATCCAAAGCATAGTGTCAAGTATCGGATTGTCACTCGATCGGATCACCACCCGATCCAAGGCACATTATTAATCGTCGGATCGTCACTCGATCGGAACACCATCCGATTCATTGTCACCCGATCATTGTTACTGTTGACTGTGGTTGACCTCACTCGATCGGATACTCGTCTGATCCAAGTATTTGATTTTTTTTAACTGTTTGTTTGTTTTTGAATTCAGGTGATTCGAGGTGATAAACGAGAAACATCATGGCTGAAGAATTTTACAACACGTTCTACAAAGCTTTCACATCAGAATCGTCGGAAACTCAAAATGTTACACCTAATACAATAACAAAAGCAATCAATGATAACAGTAAACATGATAACTTCTATGGGACTTATTCGAAACCACCCAAACTTGACAACATAGAAGATTACACATGGTGGAAAGAGAGGTTTCTGAACTGGACAAAGGCATACGCTCACGAGAGTTGGTTCTGCTTGGAGTTTGGATATAGCCGACCAATAAATAATAAAAATAAAGAAATCCATCTCAATGATCTTTCCGATGAAGACAAACGAAAATTTTCATACGAACAGAAAATGATTGCATTGATTCAGCAATCTATCAAAAATGATATTTTTTCTTTGTTAACACATGATGGTTCTTCAAAATCGGTTTGGGAAGATTTAAGGGTTAAAGTCGAAGGGGGAAAACAAATTTAAAAGAATAAAATTGCTTTACTAAAAAGGAATTTGATATGTTTGATAGTTTAAGAGGAGAGTCGGTGAGACAAATGATTGAGCGATTTTGTCATTTAAAAATTGAGCTTGATAGGTTTGTAATAGTAAAAACTCGAGAGGAAATCATAGATAAAATTGTTGAAGCATTACCACGAGCTGATCAGTGGCAAACGTTTGTTTTTATTTTGAAAAATGATGTGTTATATGAATCAATTACTCTCGATGTGTTGATTGAAAAGATTGAAACTCATGAGCTTGAGTTGCAGAAACAGAACAAGATGAGTAGCTCTTCACATCAACAGAATGTCGGTCTTTACTATAAGGGCAGTGTACCTCCGGTGACTGTTGGTGATTCACCAAAGATGGCATACAGTGTTGAGATGTCAAAGGAACCTCAGAAAAGTTCATCAAGTTATAATCCAGGATATCATTCATCTTCTGCAAAAGCAAATCCTGAAGAATCAGAAGAAATTCTTTGCAACATTGCTCTAAAGTTGAAAAATTCTCCTGCAATGAGCATCAACTCTGCTAAGCAGCAAATGAGCTTCCTTGCATCTGTCCTGGAATCATATGAAGTTCTGGTAGCCGGAAAAATCTGAAATTCTGAATTAACCAAGGAAGACTACGACCAGATCGATCCGGAAGAGATGGAACTCATTGACATACGATGGTGTTTGGAAAGCTGTATTTGAAGAGCTCAGAGATTCATGGAGATTACTGGTAAACAGTCAATCGGTGGTCCATCAACGAAGCTGGAATTTGATAAATCCAAAGTGACATGCTTCAAATGTAGGCAAAAAGGTCATTTCAAAAAAGAATGCACCAATTCTGCAGTTGATGGAAATGAAAATCCATTCAAAGATGATTATTATCAGAAAGCAATATACCACCGTAGTAAAGAAGAGCAACCAAATTTGAAATAGATTGAAAAAAATACGAAAGAGAAATCAAGAGCATGTGCAGTTATTCAAGATGACGAAGGATTTGACTGGAGCGAATTCCTTCCAGAAGATGATCTTGTTGATGACCGTCTCACAGCTCATGGCAGAACTGTAACAAAGAGCACACATCATGCATTTGTTGCTGAGATAAAGGAGAGAAGTCGAGAAGAAATTTTGAAAGAAAAGACTGAAAGAGAAAGATTCTTTGCAGGTTGTCGGATTGAGAAAATGCATGAAGAATATGAGGAAGCGAAGTACTACGGAAGATACGACAAGAAAAGAGATTGCTATATCAACAAAAATGGTGATCCTGTCGTTCATCGAAAGAAGTTGTTTTTGATGATGTTCTTGCAGTAATCCCTTTGTCTGGCGATTACTACTCAAACTTAGAAAAAGATAAAACTTATCTGAAAAGGCTGGACAAGATTATTTGTGATGTGATGACCGCGAGTTTAAAAAGAGGGATGAAGAGAGGATGAAAAAGAATGTTGAATGCATGGTGGGTGAACTAAAGAAATTTGATGGTGAATCTAAAGTTGAAGTAAAAGAAGAAGAAAAGATGAATGAAGATGTGAAAGTAGAGGCTGTCTCTAAAGAACAGCAAGATGTGAAGATAGAAGAGGAAGAGAAAATAAAAGAAAACGTTGTTGAAAAGAAAGTTGTTAGCGAAGAACAGCAGACTGAAGAAGAGATAAAAAAGAAAGAAGAAGAAGAATTTAAGAAAGAAAGATTGGATGATGATGTTGGTAGTGATGCTGGTACTGGTGAAGAAAAACAGAAGAAAGATGCTGATCAGACAGAGACAACAGAAAAAGTCAGAGAACCAATCACTGAGGTAAAATCTGATTCTAAAATCTTAAACAGAAATGTTGAACAGTGCAAGAAATGCATGGAAAAGTGCAGTGCTTGTACTGAAAAAGATGACAGAACAAGAGATCTAGAATTCACTAAAATCGAAGAAGTTTTCAAAAATAAATGCAAAGAAATGTTAGAAAAAGAAAAAGTTTTGAAAGATAATTATGAAAAGATAACACAAAAATGCAAAAGTTTAGAAAAAGAAAATGAAATTTTGAAAGAAAAGGTTTCAAAAATGACAGAAGAATGTTTGCAAAAAGAAAATGTTTTTCAAGAAATGAAAAAGGAGTATGATTCGATAAAATTGGCTTACCACATTACAAAACAGTCATATGAAGATATGAAGAGTCAAATGAAACTTGTTCAATCTAGATTGAGATACTGTTCTGAAACAACTGATACGCTTAAGCGACAGTATTCAATAAAGCAACAAGTTGTCAATTCTTACATTGAGAATGTTGCTAAGCTAAAGCGTCAAATAGCTGATTTAGAATAGGATAACAACAAGTTTCACAGTTATCATGCATCATCATATGTGCTTGAAAGAATTTTCAACACAAAACCAGGTGAAGATGATTCTGAGAAAAACAAAAAAGGCATTGGCTCAGAGTATCATCAAGTTCCTCCACAGGAAAAGTTTGCATTTTATGATGATGAGAAAGTCGAAAAAGCTTTCAACATGGTCGATCAGTTTCCAGAAAACATTGACCTAACCTATTCCAAATCTGATGATTCTAGTGATTCAGAGATGGTAGGTAAGGTCGTTGAAAGTGTTTTGAAAGAAGAGTCAGTTGAAACAGGTAAATCTGAATCACAGGATGAAAATGAAGGTAGTTTTCATGAAGGATATCTGAAAAACTCAAAATCTGAGAAAAAGGCGAATGATGATTCAAAAAGATTGGTGTACACCATGATTGGATCGGACAAATTATTCTCAGATCTTGTAGTCCCAATTCAGAATGTGATTTCAGAAAAGATTGACAAAGTGTTCAAAATGGTTGAAATTGAAAAATTTGAGATTTCAAAATTCGCTGGAAAAGGTCATAAAACTTTTTATTACAAACCTGGTTACAAAAAGAAAAACATGAAGGCTGGGTTGGGTTATAAAAAGAAACAAAATTGGAAAAGAAATGAAACTCCAAATTATCAAACAAAGATGAATTTTGTTCACGGAACAAGTTCTGAAGAAGAGAAAGAACTCTAATTTAGACGACAGTCTAATGCAGATTTCTATACTCAGAAAAAGCAACAACAACAGGTCAAAGATGTGTCCAAGAGAACATGTTTCAAATGTGATCAAATAAGACATCTTGCATGCAAGTGTCCAAATCTGAAACCTGTTGGTGTTGAGACGAAAAAGAAGTCTGATGTTGTGAATCAGAAGTCAACCAAGTTTGATTCAAAGCAAACTTGGAAGCTGAAAATGTCAAAAGCTGACTCACAACAAACATTGAAACCAATGACACCCAGACTAAAAACAACACAAAGTTGGAAAACAACTGTTGATGCAACAAAACCAAATCAGCTTTGGAAACCAAAAGTTGTTGTTCAAAATCAAAATGTTCAAAATAAATCACATTTCTACAAAAGAGGTGCTCCAAAAGGTCAAACATGGACAGTTAAGAAACAAGTGACTTCTATGAATGACGGAAAAGTTGAAGGCAAACATGAAAAAATTGTTCTCAAAATGACAAAGATTTTCCAAAATTGAATGAAGCTTATTGTGTTGAAATGCCTAAGGTCAAACAGACATGGGCTAACTTGTTCAAGTAATTGAATACATTGAATGTGCAGGTGCTCAAGAAATCTGAATGTCATCAAGATGTAGCAGAGAATAGCCTGACACGAGAAGAGGAGGCTGTTGATCCTTGTATGTGAAATCAGGGAGTTTGTTCATTTCTGTATATAAATAAACCATATTTCAAAACCCGAAAAACTGAAAAATTTAAAAACCAAAAATATGTTTTTATTTTGTTAAAATTTTGAAATATCCAAAATATGTTTGTTTTTAAATTCTGTCAAAAATAAAAAAAAATTAAAAATATGTTGAGTAAATACGCCGAAACCCTCACGGCTAAACAAACATGATTAATTTCACAAAATTGAAAAACGGTTTTCAAACTGTAAAATATCAATGTGTTGTAAATCATGTGGGTACATTATATTTTCTGCAAATCAGAGCACGAGAAGCAGAAAATGGATGGCGAGACAAAGCTATCTACATCGGGTTATCAAATTTTCTTTTAAATGGTTTTGAATTTTAGGGGGAGTAAGAAATTGTCAGAAAATCCAAAAACATTAGAAAATTTGAAAAAGCCAAAAACATGATAAAATCCAAAATGAGTTTTGTGTAAAAAGAGGAAATGATAGTACATTAGTAGACAATCACAGTATGCTAAAGAATTGGAATGTTAAAATGTGGTATTCGATCTCACTGATGATATGCCAGTAGGTTTTTACACGCTTAGTAGATTGTTTTCGAGATATAAACCTAAATATCAATACTTACTTATCTCGTGGGTAACATCTTTCGGATATATGGGTAACCCCCGAAATCTTGTTTTAGAGATTGCATGATTCTGAGATACTAGGTCTTTATAATGTTTGATATCTGGAGTATTATACCTGCTCTTCTGATATTTAGGAAGCAATGGCCTAGACCTCGTATAATACTTTACGCGCCTTTAAAGCTTACCCTCTGCACAAAAATTGAAAAATATCGAAAGATATGAATCAATTGCAGTTGAAGAAAAGATTCTCTAAAGGGAACACACCTAAAGTAGAGCCTTCATCTCTTTGACTGAACGGAAGTTCATCATGAGCTCTCAAGGTCTCGCACTAACCCAGAGAATGGATATCAAATTGGTATATTCACCTGTAAGACTGAATCTAGGGAATTTTGATACAGGAGTATATTCTGAGGTGGGACACGCGAATAAGTTTAACTCCTTAAAACGCTAAATCCGTATCTCGAATTAGTTGAACTTTGTGTGAAAATTTAAGTGGATCTGTATACTGACAATCTAAGTGAATAGTTTTGAACTTAAAGTGTTTAAAGCTCAATGGTATTAGTGATTTGTTATAAACTGATATGATCATCTGACACTCAAACAAAAATATTGTCTGTAAATATTTTTTACTGCTTTATGTTTCAGAAAAATACAAAAAGATTTTGTTTCATCTTTATTTTCAATAACCGATGTCTGAAAGTTGAGTTTCAAAATCTAAGTATGCTGATCGTGTTTCTGAAAATAAACAAGTTCATTAATTTGAAACTTGAAATTTTTTTAATCAAAAATCAAAAACAGTTTGTAAAATCTCCAAGTTCATTAATTTGGACTTGGATGATTGAATCGTGAAAGTTTTGGAGGCTTAAATTGTAAAATTTGTTGTAAAAGAGCCAGTTTTCAATCCTAGTCACTGAAACTGCCACATCTTTAAAGCAATTTGATAAAGAAAATCAAGTAATTCTGGATATATTCATATTATTATATTTTAGAGCCAGGATCTTGATTAAAAGTTTTTAAGGGCCAGGTCATGATTCCTGGAAAGTCAAAAAGCTTTCACTGTCGCATATTTGAAATGTCTTAACTTACGCTGAGAGCCAGGTAATCAATCCTGGATTTTCAAAACGTCTTTACTTATAAATGTTTAAGACATTGCAGAATCCAGACTACGATCCCGATAGTCGAGTTTATGGGGGAGTCTGAAGACGAGCTCAACGCAAGGGGGAGCGTGCATTCAAGGAGCCAGGTAACTATCCTGGAGGAGCTTGTATCCAGAAAGCCAGGTGTCAATCCCAAAAGCACGGAAGCTTGACGAAAGGGGGAGCCTGAAGAAAGAGTCTACTGAAAGGGGGAGCTGAAGCTGAAGACAGATCCACGGGGATTTTGTCCAAGCAAGAGGGAGTCTATGTTGCTGAAAACGTGTTAAAGCTTGAAGAAGACTCAAGAGAGAGAGAAAGACAAGACGCTACAAGATTGACTGCGGCAATATCCAAGGGGGAGTCTGTTAGTGCATTTATGTCTATTGCCTTCGTCAATCAAGTTCGTAAAAGAAACTGAAGAAATCTAGAGTTTATATTGTAATATCTAGTTAGTAAAGGCAAGGTGGCATATTTGTAAATAAGGAAACACTCCTTATTGCCTTGGCCTATAAATAGAACACTTAGGTGTTATGTTTAGAACTTTTGGCATTTGCACTTTTGGAACTTGAAGGTTAGAGAGAGAAGCTAGAGAGAGAAAGTGCTCAAGATGATTCAAGGTGCTTGTATCTTTTTAGATTTATCAGTAGAATCACAGATTATATTACATCGTGTGTGTTCGGTCACGTTCGTATACGGATTCCGCACGTTACACGAGTCGGTTCGCAATCGTTTCGGAGTAGAAAACCGATCCTACAGTAATAATTGAATTACTTGATATATTATGGTATGGGACGTAATGTTAAGTATCCGGTAATTTTAGTTGTTATGGATTTCTCTTGGACAATCTGTTTCGCTCAGTGTCGCGCCCCGATGTTTCCGCCATTAGTTTGGGTGTGACAGATTGGTATTAGAGTCTTAACTATAGGGAATTAGGCATGACTCAACCTAGTCTGGGTCGATGTCTTAGAATTGACCTAGTCTATAGTCTAAGTACCAACAGACCGACTTGTGCATACCCGGTATAGGTTTTGCACGAGCTTGCTTGCTATTCTCACTCGAACTCGCTGTACACTACACTCTTGCGCGAACGTCGCATACTGCTGTTCCGCGCAGGATCAGCCTTTCCTAAGGCTGGCAACACACACAAACGAATGCTCTGGTTGAGACTAGGTGTGAAAACCACAAACTCTCGATCAAATCGCTCGTTCGACACGCATTTTTACTATAAATACGAAAATTTACGTTGAATCAGGAGTGAAATCCACACTTCGACGCGACTCTCCTTATCAATCTTGTGATTCTACCACACAAATAGGAATGGAGTCGCTAAGTTAGGGGTGAAACCCGAATCCTGATCACCTATTCCGCTCTATATTTGGTTTTACAGTGCCTGGCTTGCTCGAAAGTTAAGGCCGAACACCAACAACACTCTGGCTTACTCGAACAACCCGAGATCCCGATGTGGAAATGGGAGAGTATAGCTATAGATTTCATTACGAAACTGCCTCGCACGCCATCAGGTCACGATAGCATTTGGGTTATCGTTGATCGTCTTACAAAATCCGCCCACTTCTTACCGATACGAGAAGACTATAAGGTTGAACGATTAGCACGAATCTATACCGACGAAGTCACTTGTCGACCTGGGGCACCTCATGACATCATCTCTGACCGCGATGGTCGATTCACTTCGCGTCTCTGGGAGACATTCCAATCTGCTATCGGTACTACTCTTAATATCAGTACCGCTTTCCTTCCCCAGACCGACGGTCAGACTGAACGCACGATTCGCACCCTTGAAGACATGCTTCGATCATGCGTTATAGATTTTGGTGGTAATTGGGATTCGCATTTACCTTTAGTCGAATTCTCGTACAACAACAGTTATCATGCTAGTATTCAAATGGCACCATTTGAGGCATTATATGGAAGAAAATGTCGATCGCCTATTGTATGGCACGAGATCGGAGACACGCAAATTACTGGTCCTAAGTTCTTACAAGAAACGAGTGACAATATCCTCCAGATACGAGACAATCTCTTAAAAGCTCGGAGTCGTCAAACGAGTTACGCCGATAAACGCCGCAAGCCCCTGGAGTTCGAAGTTGGTGATCACGTACTCCTAAAGGTTTCACCTTGGAAGGAGGTGATCTAGCGCCATGATACGTGGGGCCCTTTAAGATTTTGGAAAGAATTGGCAAAGTGGCCTACCGACTCGAATTACCGGAGGAACTCAACAACGTACATCCAACTTTCCACGTCTCGAACCTCAAGAAATGCCTAGCCGAAGAAAACCTGCATGTCTCTCTCGAGGATTTGCAAGTTAACGAAGCTCTACACTTCGTGGAAAAGCCATAGAAATCATGGACCGAGAGACCAAGAAACGTCGACGCTCTCGCATCCCTATAGTGAAGGTTCGCTGGGAAGGCAAACGTGGCGCCGAGTTCACTTGGGAACTCGAAAGTGATATGAAAGCTAAATATCCACATCTTTTCATTACGCATGCGCCTTAATTTCGGGACAAAATTCCCTAAAGTAGGGGAGGCTGTAACAACCTGACTTTCTGGGTCAAGTCGTGTCATTACTTGTACCTATCATTTCTTGCTTAATTAACTTGTACTCTCAAGATTCCGATTATCGCAGAAAGGTTTAAAACTATTTTCAACACGCATTATTAAACGCATGATTACAACGCTTATTCAACACGCAGTTATCACATTTAAACGCTATTCACAACGCATACTGTTTAAAGCATATTACATCACATTTTTAGACTAAACGCTATCACAACGCAATCTCAACGCAAACTCGGAACGCAAATTCACTTTTATGCATTTATGTGATTATGTGTTATTTGTGTGATTATTTGTTTAATGATTATATGGGTATCTCAACACAACTGTAACACCGCGAAAAATTCACGTCCTATAATGTATTGACACGTGTCATAAGCTTGAATGTGTGAAAGAATACTCTAGAGGGACTAAAGTTGACAAATAAAGAAACTATGTGAATATAAGGGTTCAAAATGTCAACAATGGATAAATATGCCTTACAAGAACCCTACAAGATGTTTATACATTCACACGAATGAATCATGGATCATACGTAGCTAAATATAAAAGAAAGTGAGAGATTACAAACTACATGTGACAACTGGCCCAAACCGGTAATTTTCGTACACATTAATTATTGCTTAATGACTGCAATTATGTGCTTAATTGTCAGCAATATCTGATTTCGTACTAAACAAGTGAATTCATGCACGTTGTATACTACAAAATATTGCTTTATGCATAAATAAGAGTGTTGCGTCAAAAATACTAGTAAACTCACCGGTAAGACACACTGTGTCCACAGAACTGCAGAAAGCAGTCAGACAATAGAATTGGAGCCTAGGTGTAGGTCCGACAACAAGAATGCATTAAAACCCAAGAGTACATACAAGGGTTTAATACACATGCAATGCGAAAGCAAAAATAAGCATTAAAAAGCACCCGAAACACACTTTAAGTGCAGAATTTATACAATTCAGCAATAATTCAGCATTTAGACATATGAATATTTTGCAGAAATGTCGTTTTATTATCCAGAATATTTCCCTAAGTGTTGGGAATCGATAGTGTTATAAAAAGATACTTATTAAACACTAAAAGGTGCAATTTAGCACTTTAACGAATCGGTATGCAACCGAACAACCGGACTATACCCGGAACATGAAAATATTGTTAATAACATAGTTGTTCTTTTTCTGAGCCAGTTAGGGTCCCCGAATACCCTAACACCCGCAATAAAGCACAACACACTACTAACCGGGTTAATCCCTAAACTTAACAAGATTAACCTAACTAATGCCTAACTATTTAGTTGGATTTGAACCAAGACCCCCCCCCCCCCTTTGCAAACCGTCCCCAAGTAGGGGGGACACCCTTGTACTTTTGTTGATTATAAAATCTAGTGTGTCTAATATCTAGATAGCACTAAATCCTTTGGTTAATACTCATGTTAATTATCTATAAGATCATCTTCTTGCACATCATTCATTTCACATTTCACAACTCAACACAAACTCTCCCCCTCTCTCTCTCAAAGGCTTCGGCCGAACACCCCTCTACCATCCATCATATTTTTCGGTTTTGATCTTCACTTTCCAAGTTCACACAAGCATTAAGTATCACGTATAAGGAGTCTTGGTGCAAACGGAAGGCGAAGGACCTCTCTACATTGCTTTTATCCTCTCATTTTGCGCATAGATTCTTCCCTAGCCTCGAGCTAGTAGTAAGTTGCTTGAATCACCTTCTCGAACTATTTTGAAGTGGTTAAAATGATTTGTAATGGTTAAAACTCGTAAACATACAAGATGACACACAAAAGTCTACTAAAAACACTAAAAATGTTGGTTAAAAGCTCATATGTTGTGTAAAACTTGTAGTATTTGATTTGTGTGATTATTTAGGCCCGATCTATGTTGTGGTAGCTCGGATCATCGTTTAACCCGGATTGGTCATGATCATGGATTATGACATAAAGCTTGTTTAAGTGTAATAAGGGTTAGGTGATGAAACTCTACCACACATCAAACTTGAACTTGTGTAAAATTGATTTAACTTGTGAAATAGTGTTTAAAACTAGTAGATCTACGTATCTACAAGCGGTACTTTCAAAGGACCAAGTATCCAAGAAATCATATTTTCTAAAGCCGGACCTTACACGAAAAAGAATGATTTTAGCAAACACACGAGTGTGTAAACACTTGTGTAACACAAAGTTTCGACAAAATAACTATTTTTGTAAATATTGACAGGAAGTTGTAAAGATGTAACTTCTTTAAAAACAAGGCTTTCAAGAAACGAAGTGATCTATACAAAGATCCACTAAAAATAATGGAAAGATACTACCTATTTTGGAAAAACCACAAGTTCATGTATATCTGCGATTATATCTATTTTAACTAGTTGCATATTGTTTATTGTTGAATGAGGAAATTGTTGACGATTTAAAAGAAAATAAACACATGTTTTGAAAACATGGGAAACCTCCATTTTTAGGGGAAACTCTGTCAAAATTTTTATAAATTTTGACACTTAGAAAAATATAAGTTTTTGAGAAACTTATTCCCTAAAAATGTGTTTAAAAGTAGTACCAAGGTTTCCCTAATTCTTGGTGATAAGAAATGGTGATTTCTTCAAAAATAAAAATGGATCTTATGTATATATATTTTGAGAGAAAAATATATATTATTTTATCACCAACTTTTGTGCTAAGTGTATATAGTATGTGTTATACGTGCTAGCGTATTAAGACTTAAAAATACACTAAATACTCGTGAGGAGTATAAACATAAAAATACACATACAAAATACAAGATACATAATTCGGGTGTGAAGTGCAAAACACAAAAGACTTATATTTATTTTAGAGGAAATAATATAAGTAAGTTACGTAGTTAAAAATATGAAATATTTTTAACACAACAATACAAATACAAAAGAGAGTGACTGTACTTGTGCGATACAAGTCTAGTGACTAACATTAAGAAAACGCGTATAGGTTACGACGTTAAGTAAGCAAATCCGGTGAAGTTTACGACGCACAGGAACGCAAAGTTGTGAGTTCATGCTCCCCCTTTTCTTTTAACTGTTTTCAGTTTTATACCTTCGGGGGTGAAATACATGTTACAAATATTACAATGTTTACAAATGGTATGATGGATACAAGAATGATACGAGAAATCGTGTCACGAATAGGGTACCATAAGCACCATTAATCGTGTACATACTTAGACCGCAGAACAAAAGGTTAGATCTAATGGGTTCTGGGCAGCCCCACTCTTGGCCACTCTTTTACCAAGCGGTGTTTTTGTGTCTCAGTCGTGAATCGACTACAGAAAAATGCCTATGGTTTGGTGACTTCCTATGTCGTGTCACATGTTAATGGCTTTGCAACCCATTAACACTTGATACATACAGAAATATTTGACTTATACATGAGTACGTGGTGTACACAAAAGACTTGATTTATACAAAAGGCAAATTATGTTTTCATACAAAGTATACAAACGTGAAATACAAAAACTGCATGAATTCACACCAACTTTATGTTGACGTTTTTCCAAAACTCACATGTATTTCAGGTAACTAGGATGGATGTGCGCGTGGTCTTACTCATGCTCGTGGATGTCGCTTTGTTTATCTTTAAATAAAGTTGTGACTTTTAAGACAATATGTTATCTCGTGTTGTAAACACTTGACATATGTTTTCAGTAATGTAATATTTGAAGGTATTTTTGAGCATGTAGTATGTTTACTCTTCGTATGCAATGAGAACCTTTCATGATCACACCTCGTGCTTCCGCCGCAGAAAGGGGTGTGACAGATTGGTATCAGAGCTGCGATTGTAGTGAACCAGGATTCCTTCTCGAGTCTAGTCTACAATCTCTAGGATCCTTTCACGAAAACAATTTTCAAAGAGTTTTCATTGCATAAAACGTCCCGCGACATCCACTACCTGAAATTGTCTACATGAGTCTAGAAAAGATACTACGAGACTTAGAGTGCACTTGAGTAGCACTTGTCGTTGACTAGAAATTACTTGCAATTATGTGTGATAATTAGCATGTACTAGAAGTAGAATGTCACAAGTATATGTGACTTTACCTGAAAGCAATGGCCCATCTGAAGGAAGAAAATACGAGGATGAAACGAACTGTGCGGACTGTGCAAGGAGTTACGTAATTATGGATGCATACATAATTATGGAATTCAGTGCACAAAAATCACAGCAAGTCTTGTCACGTATAGATTCCCTCAGTGCAAGCCTACTAAGTACTCTGCTAGAGTAATAATTGTTTGATGTCACTTATGTGGTATATATACCTGTGAATATATATGATACTACTGGCTAGTGTGACGATATCAAACAAATGATTAACCCTGTTGGGTTATGTTCTGTCAGAACATGGCACCCAGGAAAGCTGTGAATGCTCGCAATGACGATCAACCTCCTCCTCCCCCACTGCCAAGAACTGCTGATGAGCTGAACGCTCTACTGGAGGAAAGGATCTCCGCTGCTATCGCCCAGTGCGAGGCGAACCGAACTCAAGACAGTGGAGGACCAAGCAACGCTAGGCGTAATGGGAATGGAGATTCGTCTGGAGGCAATGCAGCTCAAGGCTGCACTTTCAAGCAGTTCCTCGACTGCAAGCCGATGAACTACGATGGCACAGGAGGTGCAGTAGCATTTGTGCACTGGACGGAGAAGACTGAAGCTACCTTCCGCATGAGCAAGTGTACCGCGGATCAACAAGTCACCTTTGCTACTGGGTTGTTTGTCGATGAAGCTCTGACTTGGTGGAACCTGCAAGTCCAAACTTTGGGTGATTATGCTGCTTACGGCTTAACTTGGGAGGAACTGAAGGAAAGAATGAGAGAGAAGTACTGCTCTCGTGCTGAACTCCAAAGGCTGGAGACAGAGTTCTGGCACTTGACTATGGAAGGTGCTGACATCAATGGATATACTCGAAGGTTCCATGATCTGTCCAGAGTGCTTCCCTACATGGTGACTCCTGAATTCAAGCGTGTTGAACGCTACATTTGGGGACTGGCCTCAGAGTTTCGTGGCATGGTGACGTCGGCCAAACCACAAACAATCACCGAGGCTGTAACTCTGGCTGTCAGCCTTACTGAAAATTGTGTTCGCATGAAGACGCTATCACTGAACCCAACAGAAAATGCCGAGACGCATGCTGAGTCGTCTGGCGACAAGAAAAGGAAATATGCAAACTTGAATCAAGCAACTCGTAACAACAAAGGTTCCAACAAGAAGCGTGACCCTAACCCGCCTCAAGGGGCGAAACCTCTTGCAGCCATGAACGACGCACCAGCAAGGGGATACCTGGGCACCTTGCCCAAATGCCATCGGTGTAAACACCATCACGAGGGAGCTTGTCGCATCCCAAAGTGTGACAAGTGTGGAAAGTTGGGTCACCGCACGGAAGACTGCTGGAGTAAGAGGAACGGGAATGGAAATTGTAATGGGGCTGATGATAGGAACAATGGTGGAAATGGAAACGGTGCTGGTAACGGGAATGGGCGAAACCAAGGATGCTTCAGATGTGGAAGCAAAGATCATTTCATGAAGGACTGCCCAGAGAGAAACAATGCTCAGGCCCGAGCATTTGTGATTGGAGCAAGGGACGCACGCGAGGACCCTAATGTGGTCAACGGTACGTTCCTCATTAACAATCACTTTGCATCCATATTATTCGACACTGGCGCCGATTATAGCTTCATGTCTGTGGAATTTAAACGCATACTTGGAATAGAATCTAGTAGATTAGAAATTCCTTATTCCATAGAACTAGCCAATGGTAAACTCGTTGAATCGAGCGAAGTCGTTAGAGGTTGCACGATAGAACTTGGTGAACGAAGATTTAGCATCGACCTCCTACCTATTCAATTGGGTAGCTTCGATGTAGTAGTCGGGATGGACTGGTTGTCCAAGAACAAAGCTGAAGTTATTTGTCATGAGAAAATCATTCGCATCCCCCTAGCGAATGATGAAACCCTCATTGTGCATGGAGAAAGACGAAATGCGCCTCTACGAATCATCAGTTATATGAAGGCACAGAAGTGCTTAAGGAAAGGATGTGTTGCTTTCCTAGCACACGTTGTAGATAAGAAGGCTGTGGAGCCAAAACTCGAAGACATTCCTGTGGTGAAGGAATTTCCTGATGTGTTCCCCGAAGATCTGCCAGGACTACCTCCGCAACGACAAGTCGAATTCCATATAGACTTGGTTCCAGGAGCCGCTCCTGTAGCCAAGGCCCCATATCGACTTGCGCCATCCGAAATGCAAGAATTATCTACACAGCTTCAGGAGTTGTTGGATAAAGGATTCATAAGGCCAAGCTTCTCACCCTGGGGAGCTCCAGTATTGTTCGTGAAGAAGAAGGATGGATCACTGCGGATGTGTATCGATTACAGGGAACTGAACAAGCTCACGATCAAGAATCGGTATCCGCTACCGAGGATTGATGACTTGTTTGATCAACTGCAAGGATCAAGCTATTATTCCAAGATCGACCTTCGATCTAGATACCATCAGCTGAGAATCCAAGATGAAAGTGTGCCAAAGACTGCATTCAGAACACGCTATGGGCACTACGAATTTCTTGTGATGCCGTTTGGGCTGACGAATGCACCAGCGGTCTTTATGGACCTAATGAACCGCGTATGCAAACCATATCTCGATAAATTCGTGATTGTATTTATCGATGATATCCTGATTTACTCGCGAACGAAAGAAGAGCACGAGCAACATCTCAGAACCATCTTGGAATTACTGAAGAAAGAGAAACTTTATGCAAAGTTCTCGAAATGCGAATTCTGGATTCGCGAAGTACAATTTCTTGGTCACGTGGTGAATGAGAAGGGCATTCATGTAGACCCATCCAAGATTGAAGCAATAAAGAATTGGGAAGCTCCCAAGACCCCAACTGAAGTTCGACAATTTTTGGGCTTAGCGGGCTACTATCGGCGATTCATTGAGAATTTCTCGAAGATAGCTCAACCGCTAACGACCCTTACTCAGAAAGACAAGAAGTACGACTGGGGTCACAAACAAGAAGAAGCCTTTCAGCTACTTAAGAACAAGCTCTGCGATGCCCCGATACTATCGTTACCCGAAGGCACTGATGACTTCGTGGTATACTGTGACGCTTCACGACAAGGTTTGGGTTGCGTGCTCATGCAACGCCAAAAAGTCATCGCTTATGCTTCAAGACAACTGAAGGTTCACGAGAGAAATTATACCACTCACGACCTGGAGCTGGGTGCAGTAGTATTCGCCTTGAAGATTTGGCGACATTATTTATATGGTACTCGATGTACAATCTTCACAGATCATAAAAGCTTACAACACATATTTCATCAGAAGGAATTGAATATGCGCCAGCGACGTTGGGTCGAGCTGCTGAACGATTATGACTGTGAGATTAAGTACCATCCTGGAAAGGCAAACTTTGTAGCGGACGCGTTGAGCCGAAAAGAAAGGGTTAAGACCCTAAGGGTTCGACCATTGGAAATGACGATTCGAACGAACCTCACTGCACGCATTCGGGATGCACAACAAGAAGCTCTTAAAGAAGAGAACCGTAAAGCTGAATACCTACGGGGTATGCTGAAATACATGGTGCCAAACGAAGAGGGAGCCTTATACTTTAAGAAGCGTATTTGGGTTCCACTCTATGGTGACATACGAGAAGTCATCCTTAATGAAGCGCATAAATCGAGATACTCGATCCATCCAGGATCAGATAAAATGTATCAAGATTTGAAAGAATACTATTGGTGGCCGAGACTCAAGAGCGACGTTGTTGTCTATGTTGGAAAATGCCTAACCTGTGCTAAGGTTAAGGCAGAATATCAGAAACCGTCCGGCCTACTGCAACAACCAGAGATTCCCGTCTGGAAGTGGGAACAAATCTCGATGGACTTCATAACGAAATTACCCAGGACCCCGAGAGGGCACGATATGATATGGGTAATAGTTGATCGATTGACGAAGTCTGCGCATTTCCTACCAATCCGAGAGAAGGATAGCACTGGAAAGCTTGCAGAGATATACCTCAGGGAAATTGTGGCACGTCATGGAGTGCCAATCTCAATCATTTCAGACAGAGATGGAAGCTTTGTCTCGAGAATCTGGCAATCATTTCAGGAAGCCTTTGGATCTCAGTTAGATCTAAGCACGGCATTCCATCCACAAACAGACGACCAGAGCGAACGGACTATACAAACGTTAGAAGATATGCTCCGCGCTTGTGTCATGGACCTAGGCGGCAGCTGGGATACTCATCTACCTCTAGTTGAGTTTTCCTACAATAACAGCTATCATACGAGCATAAAAGCCGCGCCGTTCGAAGCTCTGTATGGCCGCAAATGCCGATCACCCTTATGTTGGGCAGATGCCGGAGATAAGCGTATGGTTGGTCCTGAACTTGTACAAGAGACAACCGACAAGATTGCGCAGATCCGAGAGCGCATTAAGGCGGCTCGAGATCGACAAAAGAGCTACGCCAATCCGAAAAGGAAATCAGTAGAATTCAAGGTGGGAGACAAGGTGTTGTTAAAAGTCTCACCTAGGAAGGGCGTAGTCAGATTTGGAAAGCGCGGAAAGCTAAATCCACGATATATCGGACCATTCAGAATATTGAAGAGAATTGGTACCGTGGCATACAAGTTGGAGTTACCGGGAGAACTTAATGGAATACATGATACGTTTCATGTATCCAACCTGAAGAAGAGTCCAACACAAGAAAGCGTGATCATCCCGATGGATGAAGTGCATATTGATGAAGCCCTCCAATTTACAGAACAACCCGTTGAGGTTACCGACTGGAAAGTCAACAAGACCAGGAGGAGCAGCGTAAAACATGTCAAAGTATGTTGGAGCTCTAAGCACGGACCCGAGTACACATGGGAACGTGAAGACCAGTTCAAGAAAAAGTATCCCCACCTATTCAAGAAGACTCCTGCGAGAGTTAGTTCAACCTGAATTTCGGGACGAAATTCTTTTAACGGGGGGAGACTGTGACAACTGGCCCAAACCGGTAATTTCCGTACACATTAATTATTGCTTAATGACTGCAATTATGTGCTTAATTGTCAGCAATATCTGATTTCGTAGTAAACAAGTGAATTCATGCACGTTGTATACTACAAAATATTGCTTTATGCATAAATAAGAGTGTTGCGTCAAAAATACTAGTAAACTCACCGGTAAGACACACTGTGTCCACAGAACTGCAGAAAGCAGTCAGACAATAGAATTGGAGCCTAGGTGTAGGTCCGACAACAAGAATGCATTAAAACCCAAGAGTACATACAAGGGTTTAATACACATGCAATGCGAAAGCAAAAATAAGCACTAAAAAGCACCCGAAACACACTTTAAGTGCAGAATTTATACAATTCAGCAATAATTCAGCATTTAGACATATGAATATTTTGCAGAAATATCGTTTTATTATCCAGAATATTTCCCTAAGTGTTGGGAATCGATAGTGTTATAAAAAGATACTTATTAAACACTAAAAGGTGCAATTAGCACTTTAACGAATCGGTATGCAACCGAACAACCGGACTATACCCGGAACATGAAAATATTGTTAATAACATAGTTGTTCTTTTTCTGAGCCAGTTAGGGTCCCCGAATACCTTAACACCCGCAATAAAGCACAACACACTACTAACCGGGTTAATCCCTAAACTTAACAAGATTAACCTAACTAATGCCTAACTATTTAGTTGGATTTGAACCAAGACCCCCCCCCCTTTGCAAAACGTCCCCAAGTAGGGGGACACCCTTGTACTTTTGTTGATTATAAAATCTAGTGTGTCTAATATCTAGATAGCACTAAATCCTTTGGTTAATACTCATGTTAATTATCTATAAGATCATCTTCTTGCACATCATTCATTTCACATTTCACAACTCAACACAAACTCTCCCTCTCTCTCTCTCAAAGGCTTCGGCCGAACACCCCTCTACCATCCATCATATTTTTCGGTTTTGATCTTCACTTTCCAAGTTCACACAAGCATTAAGGATCACGTATAAGGAATCTTGGTGCAAACGGAAGGCGAAGGACCTCTCTACATTGCTTTTATCCTCTCATTTTGCGCATAGATTCTTCCCTAGCCTCGAGCTAGTAGTAAGTTGCTTGAATCACCTTCTCGAACTATTTTGAAGTGGTTAAAATGATTTGTAACGGTTAAAACTCATAAACATACAAGATGACACACAAAAGTCTACTAAAAACACTAAAAATGTTGGTTAAAAGCTCATATGTTGTGTAAAACTTGTAGTATTTGATTTGTGTGATTATTTAGGCCCGATCTATGTTGTGGTAGCTCGGATCATCGTTTAACCCGGATTGGTCATGATCATGGATTATGACATAAAGCTTGTTTAAGTGTAATAAGGGTTAGGTGATGAAACTCTACCACACATCAAACTTGAACTTGTGTAAAATCGATTTAACTTGTGAAATAGTGTTTAAAACTAGTAGATCTACGTATCTACAAGCGGTACTTTCAAAGGACCAAGTATCCAAGAAATCATATTTTCTAAAGCCGGACCTTACACGAAAAAGAATGATTTTAGCAAACACACGAGTGTGTAAACACTTGTGTAACACAAAGTTTCGACAAAATAACTATTTTTGTAAATATTGACAGGAAGTTGTAAAGATGTAACTTCTTTAAAAACAAGGCTTTCAAGAAACGAAGTGATCTATACAAAGATCCACTAAAAATAATGGAAAGATACTACCTATTTTGGAAAAACCACAAGTTCATGTATATCTGCGATTATATCTATTTTAACTAGTTGCATATTGTTTATTGTTGAATGAGGAAATTGTTGACGATTTAAAAGAAAATAAACACATGTTTTGAAAACATGGGAAACCTCCATTTTTAGGGGAAACTCTGTCAAAATTTTTATAAATTTTGACACTTAGAAAAATATAAGTTTTTGAGAAACTTATTCCCTAAAAATGTGTTTAAACGTAGTACCAAGGTTTCCCTAATTCTTGGTGATAAAAATGGTGATTTCTTCAAAAATAAAAATGGATCTTATGTATATATATTTTTGAGAGAAAAATATATATTATTTTATCACCAACTTTTGTGCTAAGTGTATATAGTATGTGTTATACGTGCTAGCGTATTAAGACTTAAAAATACACTAAATACTCGTGAGGAGTATAAACATAAAAATACACATACAAAATACAAGATACATAAATCGGGTGCGAAGTGCAAAACACAAAAGACTTATATTTATTTTAGAGGAAATAATATAAGTAAGTTATGTAGTTAAAAATATGAAATATTTTTAACACAACAATACAAATACAAAAGAGAGTGACTGTACTTGTGCGATACAAGTCTAGTGACTAACATTAAGAAAACGCGTATAGGTTACGACGTTAAGTAAGCAAATCCGGTGAAGTTTACGACGCACAGGAACGCAAAGTTGTGAGTTCATGCTCCCCCTTTTCTTTTAACTGTTTTCAGTTTTATACCTTCGGGGGTGAAATACATGTTACAAATATTACAATGTTTACAAATGGTATGATGGATACAAGAATGATACGAGAAATCGTGTCACGAATAGGGTACCATAAGCACCATTAATCGTGTACATACTTAGACCGCAGAACAAAAGGTTAGATCTAATGGGTTCCGGGCAGCCCCACTCTTGGCCACTCTTTTACCAAGCAGTGTTTTTGTGTCTCAGACGTGAATCGACTACAGAAAAATGCCTATGGTTTGGTGACTTCCTATGTCGTGTCACATGTTAATGGCTTTGCAACCCATTAACACTTGATACATACAGAAATATTTGACTTATACATGAGTACGTGGTGTACACAAAAGACTTGATTTATACAAAAGACAAATTATGTTTTCATACAAAGTATACAAACGTGAAATACAAAAACTGCATGAATTCACACCAACTTTATGTTGACGTTTTTCCAAAACTCACATGTATCTCAGGTAACTAGGATGGATGTGCGCGTGGTCTTACTCATGCTCGTGGATGTCGCTTTGTTTATCTTTAAATAAAGTTGTGACTTTTAAGACAATATGTTATCTCTTGTTGTAAACACTTGACATATGTTTTCAGTAATGTAATATTTGAAGGTATTTTTGAGCATGTAGTATGTTTACTCTTCGTATGCAATGAGAAACTTTCATGATCACACCTCGTGCTTCCGCCGCAGAAAGGGGTGTGACACTACAGGGGTTAAATGTGTCAACATGTTTAAAGTCTACCTCTAAGTGACCTTTTAGCAAACCCAAAGCTTTTTAACGATTAAATATGCTCACTAGAATACATGATAAAAATATCATCAAGTTTCGTTATCGTATGAGAAAGTTATGATCAAATTCATATACGAGGGGTTAAAAGCGTCAACGTAGGAAATTATGGCTTTTCGGGTGATTACAAAGTTAACCAAGGACTTAAAAAAGTTTGTATAAGTCTTGGAACCCTCAAAAGTAAATTTAAAAGGCTTATAATGCAAGAAATAAGGGGAAAACGACGTTTGGAAGGTCCAGGGGCCAAACTGTAAACATTTGAAAGTTGTGTTGTGCTGGCATGTTCCTTGCGCACCTCAACACCAATAACGTTACGGTGCGCAAGCAGGTCCCAGATTCAAAATTCTTGACAGCTGCCTGTTATCTCCGGTTACACCGACTTAAAAGCTGATTTTTCGATTCAAGGGGCTCTTGCAACTGGTTTTGGCATTATAGGGACACTTGGGATGATCTTGCAACACTTGTAGACCTTGTTGGCATGATCAAATTGAATTTAGAAACCTATATAAAGGCCATGAAGTTGTGTTCTTCAAATTGCTCATTCACTTGGAAGTCCACAACTCAACTCCTGGAGGTTGCTGGAGCTCAAGGACATTTCCTAGTGATCTCTAATCATAATTAGGACCCTTGTAAGTGTCCTTAATCCTTTCTAGTTCAGTTTAACTTAGTTGTTTAGCGTAAAGTCAAACCATCGTAATTAAGATTTGACTTCGTCATTAATCTTAATCCCTTCAGTCAAAATTCAAATTGAAAGTACCTATGAGTTGGTAATCATGTGGGCATTAAACCTTTAAAAGGTCACCCTCTGATTCTCACTCTATCTAGGTCAATTGTCGAGTCAAACTTGATATTAAAAGTCAACAGGAAGCTTAATTTTAAATTAATGCATAATTAGCAATGTAAAGACTATGCAACCTGTTTTATCATTAATATAACTTGGTAATTAATATAAGAACATGTCTAAACATGTTCAACTCGACAATTTTCAGTTTAGGCCCGGTTCGGAACCGAAAGTCGTATAGTTTGACTTATACTTTGACTTTCAGTTCTGGCCCGTTTAAGCATAGTTTAGAAATGCCTTAGAGCTTTATTAGGACCAAGTTACCTATAAGTATAACCCTCTGTGATTATACAACTTGGTTCATTAGTTATTCGATTCATATGCATGATTCCGTTAAATGCTTAAATGTTGACTATTATGCCCTTTTGACCTTGAAACGTGATTTTTGAAAAAGTAAAAGAGTAGAAACCTTAGTTACTGATTTATAAACTTGAACCTAAAATTTTGACATCAGTTTGAGGTCTAGATTAAGAGTTATGCTCGTTAGCGTAATTTGAAAGCTTTTAGTAATTAAATGGCGTAATTAGCATATAGCCTATCTAAACCCACTTTTGATACCAAAACTTTTTACCTACTAATGTAAAATAATATTTAGGGATTTTGGAGATTTTTATTTATTTTTAGGTTGATCATAACTTAGAGTTCTAAGTATGATTCAGTTAATGCCAGTTTTGCCCTTTTAAGCCATAAAATGAGTTTTACAAATCCTTTTGATCCCAAACCTTTTTCTACTGATTTTATTTGATAAATAAAGTATTTTGAGCCTTCTGGAATTATAAAAATATCAGCTTCCCTTTGAAAACCCGGAAATGGCTCCAAATCGCCTTTTTAGGCATTTTTAACGCATAGTATGTATTAAAATTATTTTATACACATAAGGTTTGATGCCTAGTGATATTTTAAGTAAATTATTGTATTTTTACAGTAAGCTAAAGTTTTAAACTCAGGTTTCCAATTTTGATTTTTTTAAGCTTATGTGAAATGACCAAAATACCCTTAAGAGGCATAGTTTGGTTATAAAGGATAGATTTCACATATATATGATACCCTACTGATATAACCTAGTAAATTGAGTAATTTTACTGATTACATCAGACCCGAAACTCAGGTTCATATTTAAACTCTTTTATAACCTTTTTAATGACCAAAATACCCCTACGGGGCGTAATGTGAGTCTAAATCCGTTTTGGGCATAATATAAGATATCTTTCTGATGTCACAACATAATTAAAGCATAATAACTTAGGAAACTTGCATATGACTCATTTGGTTACTCGTTACGCACTTTTCGCGTTCGGACCGACGTATGTAACTAGTTTGCATATATTAGCCGAACGGGTCAAACCATATCATTTTTGTCTCAAAATCCAGAATGTGTTTAGATTACCCATATTATACAAGTCTTCAAACTTGTCGGGTCAAAACCACATTCTAATCCGGTCTTCGCCTTATCATGCGTTTGAACCGTTTCTTTCTGTAAGACTAACCGGTCTAAGCTTAGGCTTAATTAAAGACCCGTTAGCATTCTAATTGGTTATTTATACCATCATTCCAGACTAGAGCCTTCCGGTAAATGGTACCTACGCTTACTTCAGTGAATACGGCTGAGTTATTAAATTCTTGCTAATTAAGTCAGGAGCTAGCTCAGGTAAATACTCTTAACTTATTTTCCCTATACGGGCTTGGGATACGGTATTATAATAATACCGCTTGGTCGGGTATTGAATGTTTAATCTTATTGTGATTAAATTATTGAGGTAACCCGGTTTAATCTGTATTGTTTGAAATAAACACCTTTAGGGGTTAATGACCATGTCCCGGATATCCTTGACATCATTGTATTATAAAATGGTCACGCCTTATGCACGGGGTGTAGGCATACACCTGACAGTTGTTTAAGGAAAAACGGTATCTCACTCTCTTGTGGGCCTATACTTATGGTGTGTCTGTTAATCTGACTCGGTTTCTACATCGGGCCCTGAACGTACAACGAACATGTAAATCTGTATACAAGATTATAATTATAATTGTCCCAAGTTATAAAGAGTTTGTGCCACGTGCATTCAAATCAATTTTATTAAACCTTTTCAAAATAAGTCGGTTGAGTGTATTTACCAGTGAAAACTGACGTATTTTACAAAAGGGTTAAGTGACATGTACTGAACGTAATTGGCTGGAAGCTCAAAGCGTTTATAAGGAATCTTGCAAGTTCTAGGCGCCTAAAGTCTGTTGAACAATGTTTATGTTTTAAGATCCGCCTGTGGATCCTTTACTTTCCGTTGTAATACTGGATATTACTTATTATTCGGATTGTAATATATTTATCTTTTGCTTCCGCTGTGCATTCATTATTTGTGTTGTTTGACTTTGATGATATCAACTACGTCACGATACTCCCCACCGGGCCCACCGGTGACACGTGGTAAAATAGGGGTGTGACAGGTTGGTATCAGAGCCAACACTGAGTGAATTAAACACTAGTCTTTTGTGTTTAATCTCAGATACACAGTTGCACATTCTTGAGTCTAGACAAGAACATAGGACTAATCCTAATTCGTCTTATTTGTTTCTTTTGTTATTTTCTAATTAACCCTTGCATGGGCGAGTCATTTCAGTTAGAAGTCCCGTTTTGGGCAACCATGTATTTGTTTAAATTTTAATAGGAATGATTAGATTTAAAATAACATTCCTTTTTATAAGATCTACCATTACAATAAAATGGCAAAACCTAAAAAGGACAAAACCTAGCTCATGTGTCACCTTAAGACAGGGCCAAGATGGTAGTTCCACAATTAGGCTCAGATCCTTGTTAGCATTTCAAATTAGGATTGTTCTGCGTTAAATATTGAAAAGAATCTTAAGGGTAAAACCTAGCCTAAATGTCACTGCGGACAAGGCCAAGATGGTAGGACCTATTCAAGAGATTCAAATCTTTTTCTTAATATCTAAAAGCATATTATCATGTTTGACAAGATGTGACACGATAAAATCACATATGTCATTATTAAATGGGTTATTCTAAATTCCTTTATTTATATAATCATCCCTTATGGATGAAGTGCCCACGGGCTATAATTAACGTCCTCTGGACTAAAGACAGTGGTAGCCTACAACTCCCTGTCAAGAAAATGTAATGAACTTTGATTCAAACCTTAATGCCTTGATTCCATAAATTCTGGGCTTATAAATTAAATTTGTCTACGTGACTAGGCCTTTTGTGCTATCATTAATTTATAATTTAGGATTATGATAAAAATCCGGAACAATTATATATATAGAAAATTAACTAATATGTGTATTAAAAACATGGTTAATAAATCATTTAAAACCATAAAACTGTATAAGCTTCCGTATAAACTGTAACACCTCGTAAAATCACGTCCAATGAAGTATTGACACGTGTAATAAACCCTAATGAAGTCAAACATTGAATTCAAGGGACTAATTTTTCGAAAAATCGAAAACTTGGATTATGAAAGAACTGGAAGTATTATCATACCAAAAATAAGTTTCTAATTAACCTTTTATGGTTTTATATTCACAAATGAGCCACTTGTTAATCAAGTGTAGCCGTTTATGTAAATAATTGAAAGTTTGCGCAGAAAAGGGTTAAAAGCGTCAACATGTAAATTCTTACCTCTGAGTGACCTTTTAACAAACCGAGAGCCTCATGATATTTTATTATACTCTCGGGAATGCCAATCATTGGCAATCCAAGGCTTTTATGCCTAAAAGAGAAGTTACGCGCAACTTTGCAAGTATAAGGGACTAGAAGTGTCAACATGTTTAATTATACCTCTAAATGACCTTTTATCGAGCCCGAAGCATTATGATGTTTAATAATACTTTCAAGAATGCCTAATATAGATTATATGAGGCTTCAATGATATTAAATGATGAGTTACGCAAGTTTGCGCGTTAGAAGGACCTAAAGCGTCAAACTGCTAAAGTATACCAATTCGTATGTTATCGGACCTTCCGGAATATGACCATGAGTTATACATACCTTAACTATCCTTCTCATAGCTTAGATATAGGCTTTGAGGTGTTTAGTGCGCAAAAATAAACTTCTAAGTCATGCAGGGACTAAAAGTGTCAAAAAGCGCACAGGTTTGCGTTTACGCGCATATCTCACATTCTGAATATCCCCGGACACCCAAAAATTTATGTAAACACTAAAATATGTTATTTTAGTGTTTGGCTTGATAAAATTTCATTCGTCGCGTCAATTGGTTCGTTTTTCGCGTCCGTCCGTGTTTCGTCGTAATTAACCGAACAACGTGACCGTACGACCAAACGAACCGACATCCGACATATTTTTGAGCATGTTTCATGTTCCCCATACTTAGGCATCATTGTAGAGCCTTAAAAATGGTTTAACGGGCCTTGGATGTGCCGGAAATGACATTTAAAGGTGCAGGGGTCAAAGCTGCCAACAATTGAAAGTTGCTGATTGCTGGCCAAGGCCTTGCGCACCTCAACAATGTGGTTGTTGCGGTGCGCAAGCAACCACCAGATGTAGCAACTCTCTTTTTTGGCTTGTTCAGCCTATTCAAACGCCAAGTTTTGCCCTTTAACACTTCCATGAGTTGCCTAAACTGATTTTTAGCACTTAGGGACACTTGTTGAAGAGTTGTGGTCATTAGTAGACTTACATGTCAACATTTTGTGGATCAAAATTCACTATATAAGGCCATGAAGTGCAACCATTTGATCATTCACTTCTTGTGCAATTCTGGAGCCTTTGGGAGCTTAAGAGCAGACACAAGACCTTCCTAATTGAGCATAGGACTTCAGTAAGTTTACTAATCCTTTCTTAATCAAGTTTTAGTTTAGTTTTAGCCTAAAAGTCAAACCGTCGTAATTAACGGTTGACTTTAAGATTAATCACTAATGGTCCAGTGATTAGTCGAATCAAAAGTAGTTATAAGTTGGTAATTATATGGGTAATAAAACCTTAAAAGGGTTCCCCCTGATCCCCACTCTAACTAAGTCAAATGTCGGGTCAAACATACTAATAAAAAGTCAACAGAATGTTTAAATTACAATTTATGCATGATTAGCAATGTAGAACACATACAACCTGTTTGATCATTAATATAACTTGGTAATTAATGTAGGAACATGTATAAACATGTTCAACCCGACAATTTCCTGTTTAGACCCGGTTTAGAACCGAAAGTCGCATAGTTTGACTTTGACTTTCAGTTCTGACCCATTATGGTATGTTTTAGAAACACCTAAGAGCTTCATTTGGACCAGGTTACATGCTAGTATAACCCTCTATGATTATACACCATGGTTCATTAGTTAACCAATTAATGCGCATGATTCCGTTAATTGCTCATATGTTGACCATTATGCCCTTTTCACCTTAAAACGTGATTTTTGGAAATGTAAAATAGTAGAAACTTTAATTACTGATATTTAAACTCGCATCCAAAGTTTGACATCAGTTTGAGGTGTAGACTAAGAGTTATGCTCGTTAGCGTGAAATGAAAGCTTTATGTTAATTAAACGGCGTAATTAGCGTATAGCCTAGTTAAACCTACTTTTTCATATCAAACTTATTACCCACTGATGTAACATATTATTTTGGGATTTTTAAAGATTTTTAATTAATTTTAGGCTGAGCATAACTAATAGTCGTAGGCTTATTCCGATAATTGTCGGTTTTGCCCTTGCGGGCCATAAAATGAGTTTTACATATCTAATGAACTCCAAACCTTTTGCTACTGATCACATATGATAAATAAATTATTTAATCCTTCTGGAATAATAAAAATATCAGCTTTATGTATCGAACCCGGAAAAGGCTTCTAATCGCCTTTTAAAGCGTTTTTAACGCATAGTATGTGCTATAACTATATTAAACATACAAGGGTTGATACCTACTGATATTTGAGGCAAATTATAATATTTTAACAGTAAGCAAAAGTTGTTTAACTCAGACTTCAGTTTTGAGCTTTTCGGCTTATGTGAAATTACCTAAATGTCCCTACGGTGCATAGTTGGTTATAATTGATAAATTTCACATATATACTTTATCCTGCTATTAAAACTTAGTAAAATAAGTATTTTTGCTGATTATATCAGACCTGTAACTCAGGTAAATACTTAAACTTTTTATAACCTTTTAAATGACCAAACTACCCCTACGGGGCCTAGTTTGTGTTTAAATACGTTCCGGGCATAATGAAAGACATCTTACTGATGTCACGACATATTTGAGGCATAATTAACTTAGGAAACCTGTATATGGCTCTCATGAATACCCGTCAAGAGTTTACATAAATTAGCCGAAACGGGTCAAACCTTATCGGTTTTATCTCAAAATTCAGAGTGTGTATGAAATACCCATATTAAACAAGTCTCCGAACTTGTTGGGTCTAAATCACATTCTAAAACGGTCTTCGCCTAATCGTGCGTTTGAACCGTATAATTAACCGGTCTAAGCTTAGGCTTAATTAAAGACCCGTTAGCATTCTAATTGGTTATTTATACCATCATTCCAGACTAGAGCCTTCCAGTAAATTGTACCTACGCTTACTTAAGTGAATACGGCTGAGTTATTATAATTCTTGATATTTAAGACAGGAGCTAGCCCAGGTAAATACTCTTAACTTATTTTCCCTATTACGGGCTTGGGATACGGTAATATAAATATCGCATGGTCAGGTATAGGATTCAAAGACCAATAAGTCGGGAAATCCAAATAACCTGTTTTAATTCGTATTTCTTGACTAAAACATTGGGGATTAATGCGACCGTGTCCTGGATATCCTTGACTCATTAAATGCAATGGCCACGACTTAAGCACGGGGTGTAGGCATACACCTGACAGATGCTATATGCTAATTAATTAATTATACCCAATATGGGATTCCCAATATGGGATTCCCAATAAGGGAATAGTGGTGTGTCGGTTAATCATGAACCGGCATAGATCCGGGCCCCGTATGTAGAGCAAGTTATGTAAAACTGATAACATGAGATATAGTTTGCCCCAAGTATAAAAGATTTATTTTGCCTCTGTGCATCTAAATCAAAGTATAAAAGATTTATTTTGCCTCTGTGCATCTAAATCAAAGTATAAAAGATTAATTGTGCCTTGTGCATTTTAATCAATGTGTCTACATATTTTGTGCCGAAGTGCATTCAAACCAATTTTCTTAAACTCTTTTCAAATGAGTCAGTTGAGTGTATTTACCAGTGAAAACTGACGTATTTTCAAAAGTCTAAGTGACAGGTACAAGTACGTAATAGGCTGGAAGCTGCTCAGGATGTTAATAAGGAATCTTGCAAGTTCTAGGCGTCTAAAGTCTGTTGAACAATATTTATGTTTTAAGATCCGCCTGTGGATCCTTTACTTTCCGTTGTAATACTTGATATTACTTTATATTCGGATTGTAATATATTCATCTTTTGCTTCCGCTGTGCATTTATATATTGTGTTGTTTGACTATGATGATATCAACTACGTCACGATACTCCCCACCAGTCCCACCGGTGACACGTGGAAAGTCGGGGTGTGACAGGTTGGTATCAGAGCCAACATTGAGTGAATTAAACACTAGTCTTTGGTGTTTAATCTCAGTGACACAGTAGCACATTCCTTGACCTTTTGAATCTAGACTTAACATAGGAATAATCTCAATCCTAATCCGGAAGTTTTTGCTTCCAAATTTTTATATTGGATACGCCGCCAAACGAAGAAGCTGTAATAAGAATTCTCCACATCTGGAGCCTTGAAATGCTGAGCTTCGTACCGCGACCCGGATGAAACGTGCAACCAAGGAGAAAACATTCAGGAATTGGATGAAGAAGAAACTCCTTTGCTGAAGATCGTTTCCTCAATAGTCCTTATAAGGACATATTTATCTTTTCAGTCCCTTCGAGGACAACATTATACCTTTCAAGTCCCATTTAGGGCAAACCTGATTTTAAATTTTATAGTGGAATGATTAAATTTAAATTTTCATTCTAAACATGAAATATGAAACAAATGAAAAATAACACTCTTTTTATAAGATCTACCATTATAAAATGGCAAAATCTAAGAAGGACAAAACCTAGCCACGTGTCATTTTAAAATCGGGCCAAGATGGTAGTTCCATAATTAGGTTCAGATCCATAATTTAACATCTCAAAATAGGATTGCTCTGCGTTAAATATTAAAGGAATCTTAAAGGTAAAACCTAGCCTAAATGTCAATACAGACATGGCCAAGATGGTAAAACCTAGCCTAAATGTCAATGCAGACATGGCCAAGATGGTAAAACCTAGCCTAAATGTCATTTCAGACATGGCCAAGACGGTAAAACCTATCCAAAAGATTCCAATCCCTATTAAAATCTGTAAGTATGTTAACATTTTTGGCAAACTGTGAATCGTTAAAGTCACACAGGCCACAGGGGTTAATCTAAATTCCCTTATTTGAAATAATCATCCTTTAGTGATGTTTTGCCTACGGGCTATAATGTATTGTCCATTTGAGACATTGACATTGTGATCTTTATGATTCCTTGTCTAAGGTGGTGAGTTATGCTCAAGCCTAATAGTCTATATGATCAATGTGATCATGACTAATATCATATAACATCCTTAGTGATGAAGTACCTACGGGCTATACTTTATTATATTGTCAATACGACCATGACAGTTGTAACCATTAAGGGTCCCTGTCTAAGGTGGTAGGCTATGCCCAAGCCTCATAGTCAATATGATCAATACTATCATGACTACTATCATCAGTGTGATGATTATTATTTTCTTAAAGCATCATTTAGTAATGTCAATTGATTTGCCTACGGGCCATATTGTATCGTCAATTATGACTAGAGACAGTGGTAGCCTACAACTCCCTGTCAAGAAAAGGTAATGAACTTTGATTCAAACCTTAATGCCTCGATTCTCCGAAATCGTGGATTATAAATTAAACTTGTCTACGCGACTAGGCCATTTGTGCTACTATTAACTTGTAAATTAGGATTTATGATAAAAATCCTGAGTAAAATAAATATCCTTCCTTCCCTGCCAATATACACTTGAATAAGAATCTTAAGAGTGAAACCTAGCCTGAGTGTCATTATAAAGACCTGGCCAAGATGGTAAGACCTGTTTAATAGATTCGTATCCCTGTTAACATCTGAAAATATGTTAACACTCCTGGCAGACGTGATTCATTAAAATCACACATGTCATTCTTATATAAGGATTCTTCAAAAGATTCCTAGCCCAACTTAATGATCTCTGCATCATGGGTTTAAATCATCAACTAAGATGATCATATTTTGACCATGCATTGGTAATATAGTGCCTACGGGCCTTACTCATTCCTACATGAGCCAAAAGACAGGGGTAGCGATGACTCCCTGACTGAAATAGGTAATGAACTATGATTCAAACCTCGATGCTTTGATTCTCCGAAATCATAGCTTATAATTTATAAATGTCCATGTGACTAGGCCTTTTGTGCCACTAGTAAAACTGTTATTGTTTTTGTAATTAGGATAAGTTATAATATAAATCCTAAATAAATGTGATTAATAAATTAACCAAATATGGTCTCTGTTACCATGGTTAATGAATTGCCATAAAAGACAATTCCATAATAAACTCCCAAGTAAACTATTGTCCTTGTTTTCTGTAACAGTTCAATTAAATGGCTGGCTCAGATGAAATAAATAGCCACCCAAGGGGAAATACTGATAACGCCCGGATAAATTTAACGGGTGCCGAATTGAAAGCGTTGGTAGACGACGCTGTTACAAAGGCCTTAGAGCGGCAGTATGAAGAGTATAGTGGGACTCGGAGTAGGACCCTATCTATACCACATTCGAAGCCTCCTTCCAAGAAGGATGAACCCAAGAAGGAAGATGACGAGCGTCACTCTTCTAATCATCACAGTGATCCGTCTCAACAGATCATACTGAATCAAGGACCCCGTGATAAGGGTTGCCCCTACAAGTACTTTGTTTCATGTAAACCCCGGGATTTCACCTGGGAGGAAGGAGCTGTAGATTGTATGACATGGTTAGATGAGATGGATACAGTTGTGGATATCAGCGGACGCGCTGAGAAGGATGTGGTCAAGTTCGTGTCGCAATCTTTTAAGGGTGAGGCCTTAGCTTGGTGGAGATCGTTGATTCAAGCCACTGGAAAGATCCCTTTGTACAACATGACTTGGGATCAGTTCGTTGGTCTTATCAAAGAAAATTACTGTCCTCAACATGAAGTTGAGAAGATTGAGACTGAATTCTTGACATTAGTCATGGAAAACTTAGATTGTCAAGCGTACCTTACAAGTTTCAATACCAAGTCTCGATTGGTTCCTTATTTGATCACACCGGAACCAAAGCGAATAGCTCGTTTTATTGGGGGTCTAGCCCCAGAAATAAAGGCAAGTGTGAAAGCATGGAGACCTACTACATTCAGGTCAGCGGCAGATCTCTCGCTATCTCTCACACTCGATGTGGTCAGAAACAAGGCTGCCAAGGCTTCTGAAGATGGGAAGTGTAAAAGGGAGGAGGATAACTCCCAGAATCCTAAGAAGAGCAAATCCGAGCTCAACAATAACCAACAGGATTCCAACAAGAAGCCTACATGCAAAACCTGCAACAGAAGACACTGGGGACAGTGTCGATCAAACCAGAAGATAAATCAATGTGGCATCTGCAAAAGAACTGGTCACCAGTCCCACGAATGTAGGGACATAAAGAATGCAAACTGTTTCAGTTGTGGCGAAAAGGGATCACATCAGTACTAATTGCCCTGAGGCTGCCAAAGTAGGAGCAGCTAAGTCTGGGAAGGATGAGAAAAGAAACGCCTGAACTACCGATTGAATGACAGAGACAGTACATATCAATAATAGCATCAGGTACGTCCCGTACCTTTTAGCATCGATTGTACCTGCTAAGTATTTTACGTTAATGCAAGGGATAATAAACCTTTAGTAAACAATAAGCTTAGCAAACTTTTGATTACATTCATAAGAACTTCAGATATTAAAAATGAGGTATAATTTACCAATGGAATCTTTAATGACCCTCTCTCCCATCCTCGGAGATAATCATTTCATAAGGATATGGAGTACCCTTCCCCAAAAAGAGTACGACAATATATATTACTTTATTTTATTATTTTCTCATTATTTTATATCACCTGCGAATGCCAAACTATGTTTGATAAGAGTACCATATGAGGATTGGCGTGTCCTAGTGTGTCCCATAGATTGCTTCCATGCCTGATCAGTATGGAGGTTTAATGCATGGAACCCCTGAGATATCCCAATTATCATATCGTACTAAAGTCGACTAGTAGTATTCAAAGAAGATATCCAATATAAAATGTCCTTATAAGTATCTCTACTTAGGACATCCTTACAATTTATAAAGAGAATGTGTCATTTATCTGACACCGACATCGATAGATGAACCAAAGCCTGAGTGTACGGACATCTCTGACACCTCTGTGTGCTGAAATTGTTAAATTATCAGGCTAGTTAAGCTCTGAATATATAGAATCATTCGAAGGAAATCGAATGTATCAAGATCAAGTAGCTTATAAGCTAAAACCTATTTAAGGAGCTTGGCGGAGCTCGCAATACATTACACACTAGTAACCAAAGGATGTGTTTCGCCAATAACCGCAAAACATTATCACGTAAGGATAGGCAGACTAATGAAACTTTATGATTAGACAATAAACCTGTATAAACTAAGAATCGACAGGTTAAGAAGCTCCGAAGGAGAGTATGTACCTATTGTATAGGTCAACTGGGATACCCTTAGGGGCCCAAATATACTATAGAAGTAAGTCCATGCTACTTCAGAAAATACTCCCATCATTCTAGCAAATCTCGAGGTCGAGATTTCTTTTAAGGGGGTGAGGATGTAACACCTCGTAAAATCACGTCCAATGAAGTATTGACACGTGTAATAAACCCTAATGAAGTCAAACATTGAATTCAAGGGACTAATTTTTCGAAAAATCGAAAACTTGGATTATGAAAGAACTGGAAGTATTATCATACCAAAAATAAGTTTCTAATTAACCTTTTATGGTTTTATATTCACAAATGAGCCACTTGTTAATCAAGTGAAGCCGTTTATGTAAATAATTGAAAGTTTGCGCAGAAAAGGGTTAAAAGCGTCAACATGTAAATTCTTACCTCTAAGTGACCTTTTAACAAACCGAGAGCCTCATGATATTTGATTATACTCTCGGGAATGCCAATCATTGGCAATCCAAGGCTTTTATGCCTAAAAGAGAAGTTACGCGCAACTTTTCAAGTATAAGGGACTCGAAGTGTCAACATGTTTAATTATACCTCTGAATGACCTTTTATCGAGCCCGAAGCATTATGATGTTTAATAATACTTTCAAGAATGCCTAATATAGATTATATGAGGCTTCAATTATATTAAATGATGAGTTACCCAAGTTTGTGCGATAGAAGGACCAAAAGCGTCAAACTGCTAAAGTATACCGATTCGTATGTTATCGGACCTTCCGGAATATGACCATGAGTTATACATACCTTAACTATCCTTCTCATAGCTTAGATATAGGCTTTGAGGTGTTTAGTGCGCAAAAATAAACTTTTAAGTCATGCAGGGACTAAAAGTGTCAAAAAGCGCACAAGTTTGCGTTTACGCGCATATCTCACATTCTGAATATCCCCGGACACCCAAAAATTTATGTAAACACTAAAATATGTTATTTTAGTGTTTGGCTTGATAAAATTCCATTCGTCGCGTCAATTGGTTCGTTTTTCGCGTCCGTCCGTGTTTCGTCGTAATTAACCGAACAACGTGACCGTACGACCAAACGAACCGACATCCGACATATTTTTGAGCATGTTTCATGTTCCCCATACTTAGGCATCATTGTAGAGCCTTAAAAATGGTTTAACGGGCCTTGGATGTGCCGGAAATGACATTTAAAAGTGCAGGGGTCAAAGCTGCCAACAAATGAAAGTTGCTGATTGCTGGCCAAGGCTTTGCGCACCTCAACACTGTGGTTGTTGCGGTGCGCAAGCAACCACCAGATGTAGCAACTCGCTTTTTTGGCTTGTTCAGCCTATTCAAACGCCAAGTTTTGCTCTTTAACACTTCCATGAGTTGCCTAAACTGATTTTTAGCACTTAGGGACACTTGTTGAAGAGTTGTGGTCATTAGTAGACTTACATGTCAACATTTTGTGGATCAAAATTCACTATATAAGGCCATGAAGTGCAACCATTTGATCATTCACTTCTTGTGCAATTCTGGAGCCTTTGGGAGCTTAAGAGCAGACACAAGACCTTCCTAATTAAGCATAGGACTTCAGTAAGTTTACTAATCCTTTCTTAATCAAGTTTTAGTTTAGTTTTAGCCTAAAAGTCAAACCGTCGTAATTAACGGTTGACTTTAACATTAATCACTAATGGTCCAGTGATTAGTCGAATCAAAAGTAGTTATAAGTTGGTAATTATATGGGTAATAAAACCTTAAAAGGGTTCCCCCTGATCCCCACTCTAACTAAGTCAAATGTCGGGTCAAACATACTAATAAAAAGTCAACAGAATGTTTAAATTACAATTTATGCATGACTAGCAATGTAGAACACATACAACCTGTTTGATCATTAATATAACTTGGTAATTAATGTAGGAACATGTATAAACATGTTCAACCCGACAATTTCCTGTTTAGACCCGGTTTAGAACCGAAAGTCGCATAGTTTGACTTTGACTTTCAGTTCTGACCCATTATGGTATGTTTTAGAAATACCTAAGAGCTTCATTTGGACCAGGTTACATGCTAGTATAACCCTCTGTGATTATACACCATGGTTCATTAGTTAACCAATTAATGCGCATGATTCCGTTAATTGCTCATATGTTGACCATTATGCCCTTTTCACCTTAAAATGTGATTTTTGGAAATGTAAAAGAGTAGAAACTTTAATTACTGATATTTAAACTCGCATCCAAAGTTTGACATCAGTTTGAGGTGTAGACTAAGAGTTATGCTCGTTAGCGTGAAATGAAAGCTTTATGTTAATTAAACGGCGTAATTAGCGTATAGCCTAGTTAAACCTACTTTTTCATATCAAACTTATTACCCACTGATGTAATATATTATTTTGGGATTTTTAAAGACTTTTAATTAATTTTAGGCTGAGCATTAACTAATAGTCGTAGGCTTATTCCGATAATTCTCGGTTTTGCCCTTGCGGGCCATAAAATGAGTTTTACATATCTAATTAACTCCAAACCTTTTGCTACTGATCACATATGATAAATAAATTATTTAAGCCTTCTGGAATAATAAAAATATCAGCTTTATGTATCGAACCCGGAAAAGGCTTCTAATCGCCTTTTAAAGCGTTTTTAACGCATAGTATGTGCTATAACTATATTAAACATACAAGGGTTGATACCTACTGATATTTGAGGCAAATTATAATATTTTAACAGTAAGCAAAAGTTGTTTAACTCAGACTTCAGTTTTGAGCTTTTCGGCTTATGTGAAATTACCTAAATGCCCCTACGGTGCATAGTTGGTTATAATTGATAAATTTCACATATATACTTTATCCTGCTATTAAAACTTAGTAAAATAAGTATTTTTGCTGATTATATCAGACCTGTAACTCAGGTAAATACTTAAACTTTCTATAACCTTTTAAATGGCCAAACTACCCCTACGGGGCCTAGTTTGTGTTTAAATACGTTCCGGGCATAATGAAAGACATCTTACTGATGTCACGACATATTTGAGGCATAATTAACTTAGGAAACCTGTATATGGCTCTCATGAATACCCGTCACGAGTTTACATAAATTAGCCGAAACGGGTCAAACCTTATCGGTTTTATCTCAAAATTCAGAGTGTGTATGAAATACCCATATTAAACAAGTCTCCGAACTTGTTGGGTCTAAATCACATTCTAAAACGGTCTTCGCCTAATCGTGCGTTTGAACCGTATAATTAACCGGTCTAAGCTTAGGCTTAATTAAAGACCCGTTAGCATTCTAATTGGTTATTTATACCATCATTCCAGACTAGAGCCTTCCGGTAAATTGTACCTACGCTTACTTACGTGAATACGGCTGAGTTATTATAATTTTTGCTATTTAAGACAGGAGCTAGCTCAGGTAAATACTCTTAACTTATTTTCCCTATTACGGGCTTGGGATACGGTAATATAAATACCGCATGGTCAGGTATGGGATTCAAAGACCAATAAGTCGGGAAATCCAAATAACCTGTTTTAATTCGTATTGCTTGACTAAAACATTGGGGATTAATGCGACCGTGTCCTGGATATCCTTGACTCATTAAATGCAATGGCCACGACTTAAGCACGGGGTGTAGGCATACACCTGACAGATGCTATATGCTAATTAATTAATTATACCCAATATGGGATTCCCAATAAGGGAATAGTGGTGTGTCGGTTAATCATGAACCGGCATAGATCCGGGCCCCGTATGTAGAGCAAGTTATGTAAAACTGATAACATGAGATATAGTTTGCCCCAAGTATAAAAGATTTATTTTGCCTCTGTGCATCTAAATCAAAGTATAAAAGATTTATTTTGCCTCTGTGCATCTAAATCAAAGTATAAAAGATTAATTGTGCCTTGTGCATTTTAATCAATGTGTCTACATATTTTGTGCCGAAGTGCATTCAAACCAATTTTCTTAAACTCTTTTCAAATGAGTCAGTTGAGTGTATTTACCAGTGAAAACTGACGTATTTTCAAAAGTCTAAGTGACAGGTACAAGTACGTAATAGGCTGGAAGCTGCTCAGGACGTTAATAAAGAATCTTGCAAGTTCTAGGCGTCTAAAGTCTGTTGAACACTATTTATGTTTTAAGATTCGCCTGTGGATCCTTTACTTTCCGTTGTAATACTTGATATTACTTTATATTCGGATTGTAATATATTCATCTTTTGCTTCCGCTGTGCATTTATATATTGTGTTGTTGACTATGATGATATCAACTACGTCACGATACTCCCCACCGGGCCCACCGGTGACACGTGGAAAGTCGGGGTGTGACATAAACCTTGTCCGTGTTTGATTTTATGTGGCAATTAAAGCTACATGGCCAGGTCAGAAGAAGTAAGCAGTCATCCCCTGGAAAACCACGATGATGATAGGATTAATATAACCAGAGGAGAGCTTCGTACACTGATTGATACAGCTGTATCTAAAGCTGTAGAGGAGCAATTTGAGGAGTATAGTGGGACGCGTAGTCGAGCCTCATCTGTACCCCACTCTAAGTCTGTCCCTAAAACTCATTCAGAGCCTCATAACAAGCCACCCTCTAAGAAAGAGGAACCGAAGAAGGATGATGATCGACATTCATCTAATGAACACAGTGTTCCATCCAAGAGGATAGTGTTCGATAACGAACCGCGTACCAAGTCCTGTACCTATAAATACTTTGTTTCCTGCAAACCCCGGGATTTCACTAGGGAGAAAGGAGCAATAGATTGTATGACCTGGTTGGATGAGATGGACACGGTAGTTGACATCAGCGGTTGTGCTGAAAGGGATGTAGTGAAATATGTATCCCAATCGTTCAAGGGAGAGGCACTAGCATGGTGGAAGGCTCTCATTCAAGCTGCTGGGAAGATCCCACTTTACAACATGTCATGGGAATAGTTTGTTGCTCTCATTATGGAGAACTACTGCCCTCAACACGAGGTTGAGAGGATTGAGTCAGATTTCTTATCATTGGTGATGACAAACTTAGATTGTCAAGCTTACCTCACGAGTTTCAATACCCTGTCCAGACTGGTTCCTTACCTAGTAACACCAGAACCCAAGAGAATTGCTCGCTTCATTGGGGGTTTAGCCCCAGAAATCAAAGCCAGTGTTAAGGCTTCAAGACCTACTACATTCAGGTCAGCGGCCTATCTGTCGCTATCACTTACACTCGATGTAGTCAGAAACAAGGCTGCCAAAGCCTCTGAATATGGAAAGCATAAAAGGGAGGATGAGGATTCTCATCGCTCCGATAGGAAGAGGAACTCTGAGGATAAGAAGAGTTTCAGGTTTAAGAGAGACCGCCAGCAGTCGGGTGAGAAGAACAGGTGCGAAACCTATAGGAAATACCACCTCGAGAAATGCAGATTTGAATCTCAGCCTCTACCGTGTGGAATTTGCAAGTCTAAGGAACATAAAACCCTGGATTGCAAGAAGTTGAAAGATGCAACCTGTTACGGTTGCAACGAGAAGGGGCATATCAAGACCAACTGCCCTAGGAATCAGAAGAAGCCCGAAGAGGTCAAGAAAACAAACGCATGATGAACGCCCAGGAGATGGTGTAGAATGATAACCTTATAACAGGTACCTTTCCTTGTCAAGCAGCTTATACAGAAATTTATTTGTTACTGGCACATATAATTCCTTAAAGAACGATAAATGTTGTGAACTATTGTCTCCGCTGATTAGGACTCCGGTTATTTAACGCAAGATAGAAATTGGCCGATGACACTATAGAAAATGCTCTAACAAATCTTAGATTGATATTTTATATCTATTGAGAATCACTCTTTTCTGATATCCTTATGGCAAGCTATCAAGCTATCCAAATTCATCACTATAATAAAGACAGATGTGACATTTTGATCCCCTGTAAAAAAGGTGATGGATTAGGACCAAACTTTAAATGCCATTAAAGGTCTTTTGTAACCTAGGCTAAGTAAAATTTATATATATTAAATAACGTTCATTGAGAATGTTAATTCTATATTGGCCGGTATGGTTTAATGAAACCATGGTTAGTATATAAGACCATGAGGATGATGAATAGCAGTTGTCGGATCACAACCAAGAGATTGATTCATTTAGTAATAGGAACCAAATCTTGAGTATGACAAACTCGGATAAGACATCAGTCAATCATGCCATTGATGAGGCGGCGCATGCTAATGATACTATAATTGTAAACCTGAAAAAGTCCAAGGATGTTCTTCAAACTATGATAAGACGCAGCTGTGGGAAAAGCTGTGAAGAAGATCGTGAAAAAAATTCAAAGAGCCGAATGCTACTTGCTCCAAATCCTTCGTAAACTATAAGTATAGCAAACTTTTAAAATCTTTCTTAAGAACCATAGTTATTAAGTGAAGGCAGGAATTATAAGAACTATTTCTTCTGTTCTTGTCAAGAACCTTCAGTCGTAGAATTTTAGAAGTATCCTCTTTCTAGGTGTAATGCGTCAACACTTAGAATTGATATCTCTTTGATCTCTAATGATTGCGGATACCAGACGGTATGATAAAAGCGTCATATGAGGATTGGTGTATCTTAATATGTCCCATAGATTGCTTCCATGCCTGATCAGTATGGAGGTTTAATGCATGGGACCACAAGGATATCTCAATGGTCATATGGTGCTAAGGTCAACTATTGGTATTCAAAGAAGATATCCAAAATGGAATGGTCCAAGTAAATGTTCCCGATTAAGGAATTCATGGACTCGTAACATAAATGTGTCACTTATCTGATACAGAATATGATTGATGAACCGAAGCCTGAGAGTTGGAAATCTCTGTAACCTCCTTGTACCTTAATTATCTTCTCCTAAGATTACCCTGTTTACCCCTGAGAGGCAAGTAGAGTTAAGATTAACATCCCGCTTTGGGTTGGAATGTTGTAGAACTCCATGATTGATAATGGAATAATAGAAACCCTGATTAAGTAAACTTTAAGATAAGAGATTCATATAGTCTAACTCGATATTCCGAGAGTTAAGTAAGAAAGACGGTTCATTCTGCTTATGCATTGATTACCGCAACCCTAATTAGACAACAATTAAGAATTTTCATTAGCTACCCAGGATCGTCGATTTGATCGACTAACGCAAGGATTAACTATTCCTTGGGATTAGTTCTAAGCAGTGGTTAGAATAACCATTTCGCCCTAAGATAAGATTTTTATAATAGTTGTTATATAAGTATCAAGGTTGCTCCTTTGGAGACCTTATATAGATAAAATATAAAAACGTCCGTTTGATGGATGAGACTTTGGGAAGTCCAATTATCAGGATCAGAAGGTTGCCTTGGAAACAACAGATAAGATCAAACAAATCCATAATCATCTGTAAGTTGTCAGTATTCGGCAAAAAAATCAAGGATTAATGAAAATAGCAACCCTCCTAAGTTCTTGTGAAGGAATAGGGTTCAACAAAGATATCACCCAGGAAGGGTGTGCCAATTTGTTAATTATCAGGCTAGTTGAGCTCTGAATATATAAAATCATTCAAAGGAATCGAATGTATCAAGATCAGATAGCTTAAAGCTAAAACCTTTTTAAGGAGTTGGATGGAGCTCGCAATACATTTCACACTAATGATTTAAGGATGTGTTTCGCCAATAAGTCAAGAATCACTATCACATAATGATATGCAGATTTATGATATAATGAGCAACCTATGTCGATTAAGGATCGACAAGTGAAGAAGCTCCAAAAGGATACATGTGCCTATTATAGAGGTCAACTGTGGGAGCTTGGAAAGACTCCAGATATGTTATAGGAGTTAGGTCCATTATGCGACAAAAAGTACTTCCAACGTTTTAACAAATCTCGAGGCCGAGATTTCTTTTAAGGGGGTGAGGATTTAACACCTCGAAAAATTCACGTCCTATAATGTATTGACACGTGTCATAAGCTTGAACGTGTGAAAGAATACTCTAGAGGGACTAAAGTTGACAAATAAAGAAACTATGTGAATATAAGGGTTCAAAATGTCAACAATGGATAAATATGCCTTACAATAACCCTACAAGATGTTTATACATTCACACGAATGAATCATGGATCATATGAAGCTAAATATAAAAGAAAGTGAGAGTTTACAAACTACAGGGGTTAAATGTGTCAACATGTTTAAAGTATACCTCTGAGTGACCTTTTAGCAAACCCGAAGCTTTGTAACGATTAAATATGCTCACTAGAATACATGATAAAAATATCATCAAGTTTTGTTATCGTATGAGAAAGTTATGATCAAATTCATATACGAGGGGTTAAAAGCGTCAACGTAGGAAATTAAGGCTTTTCGGATGATTACAAAGTTAACCAAGGACTTAACAAAGTTTGTATAAGTCTTGGAACCCTCAAAATTAAATTTAAAAGGCTTATAATGCAAGAAATAAGGTGAAAACGACGTTTGGAAGGTCCAGGGGCCAAACTGTAAACATTTGAAAGTTGTGTTGTGCTGGCATGTTCCTTGCGCACCTCAACACCAATAACGTTACGGTGCGCGAGCAGGTCCCAGATGCAAAATTCTTGACAGCTGCTGTTATCTCCGGTTACACCGACTTAAAAGTTGGTTTTTCGATTCAAGGGGCTCTTGCAACTGGTTTTGGCATTATAGGGACACTTGGGATGATCTTGCAACACTTGTAGACCTTGTTGGCATGATCAAATTGAATTTAGAAACCTATATAAAGGCCATGAAGTTGTGTTCTTCAAATTGCTCATTCACTTGGAAGTCCACAACTCAACTCCTGGAGGTTGCTGGAACTCAAGGACATTTCCTAGTGATCTCTAATCATAATTAGGACCCTTGTAAGTGTACTTAATCCTTTCTAGTTCAGTTTAACTTAGTTGTTTAGCGTAAAGTCAAACCATCGTAATTAAGATTTGACTTCGTCATTAATCTTAATCCCTTCAGTCATAATTCAAATAGAAAGTACCTATGAGTTGGTAATCATGTGGGCATTAAACCTTTAAAAGGTCACCCTCTGATTCCCACTCTATCTAGGTCAATTGTCGAGTCAAACTTGGTATTAAAAGTCAACAGGAAGCTTAATTTTAAATTAATGCATAATTAGCAACGTAAAGACTATGCAACCTGTTTTATCATTAATATAACTTGGTAATTAATATAAGAACATGTCTAAACATGTTCAACTCGACAATTTTCAGTTTAGGCCCGGTTCGGAACCGAAAGTCGCATAGTTTGACTTATACTTTGACTTTCAGTTCTGGCCCGTTTAAGCATAGTTTAGAAATCCCTTAGAGCTTTATTAGGACCAAGTTACCTATAAGTATAACCCTCTGTGATTATACAACTTGGTTCATTAGTTATTCGATTCATATGCATGATTCCGTTAAATGCTTAAATGTTGACTATTATGCCCTTTTGACCTTGAAACGTGATTTTTGAAAAAGTAAAAGAGTAGAAACCTTAGTTACTGATTTATAAACTTGCACCTAAAATTTTGACATCAGTTTGAGGTCTAGATTAAGAGTTATGCTCGTTAGCGTAATTTGAAAGCTTTTAGTAATTAAATGGCGTAATTAGCATATAGCCTATCTAAACCCACTTTTGATACCAAAACTTTTTACCTACTGATGTAAAATAATATTTAGGGATTTTGGAGATTTTTATTTATTTTTAGGCTGATCATAACTTAGAGTTCTAAGTATGATTCGGTTAATGCCAGTTTTGCCCTTTTAAGACATAAAATGAGTTTTACAAATCCTTTTGATCCCAAACCTTTTTCTACTGATTTTATTTGATAAATAAAGTATTTTGAGCCTTCTGGAATTATAAAAATATCAGCTTCCCTTTGAAAACCCGGAAATGGCTCCAAATCGCCTTTTTAGGCATTTTTAACGCATAGTATGTATTAAAATTATTTTATACACATAAGGTTTGATGCCTACTGATATTTGAAGTAAATTATTGTATTTTTACAGTAAGCTAAAGTTTTAAACTCAGGTTTCCAGTTTTGATTTTTTTTTAAGCTTATGTGAAATTACCAAAATACCCTTAAGAGGCATAGTTTGGTTATAAAGGATAGATTTCACATATATATGATGCCCTAATGATATAACCTAGTTAATTGATTAATTTTGCTGATTACATCAGACCCGAAACTCAGGTTCATATTTAAACTCTTTTATAACCTTTTTAATGACCAAAATACCCCTACGAGGCGTAATGTGAGTCTAAATCCGTTTTGGGCATAATATAAGATATCTTTATGATGTCACAACATAATTAAAGCATAATAACTTAGGAAACTTGCATATGACTCATTTGGTTACTCGTTACGCACTTTTCGCGTTCGGACCGGCGTATGTAACTAGTTTGCATATATTAGCCGAAACGGGTCAAACCATATCATTTTTGTCTCAAAATCCAGAATGTGTTTAGATTACCCATATTATACAAGTCTTCAAACTTGTCAGGTCAAAACCACATTCTAATCCGGTCTTCGCCTTATCATGCGTTTGAACCGTATCTTTCTGTAAGACTAACCGGTCTAAGCTTAGGCTTAATTAAAGACCCGTTAGCATTCTAATTGGTTATTTATACCATCATTCCAAACTAGAGCCTTCCGGTAAATGGTACCTACGCTTACTTAAGTGAATACGGTTGAGTTATTAAATTCTTGCTAATTAAGTCAGGAGCTAGCTCAGGTAAATACTCTTAACTTATTTTCCATATACGGGCTTGGGATACGGTATTATAATAATACCGCTTGGTCGGGTATTGAATGTTTAATATTATTGTGATTAAATTATTGAGGTAACCCGGTTTAATCTGTATTGTTTGAAATAAAGACCTTTAGGGGTTAATGACCATGTCCCGGATATCCTTGACAACATTGTATTATAAAATGGCCACGCCTTATGCACGGGGTGTAGGCATACACCTGACAGTTGTTTAAGGAAAGATGGTATCTCACTCTCTTGTGGGCCTATACTTGTGGTGTGTCTGTTAATCTGACTCGGTTTCTACATCGGGCCCTGAACGTACAACGAACATGTAAATCTGTATACAAGATTATAATTATAATTGTCCCAAGTTATAAAGAGTTTGTGCCACGTGCATTCAAATCAATTTTATTAAACCTTTTCAAAATGAGTCGGTTGAGTGTATTTACCAGTGAAAACTGACGTATTTTCCAAAAGGGTTAAGTGACAGGTACTGAACGTAATTGGCTGGAAGCTCAGGGCGTTTATAAGGAATCTTGCAAGTTCTAGGCGCCTAAAGTCTGTTGAACAATGTTTATGTTTTAAGATCCGCATGTGGATCCTTTACTTTCCGTTGTAATACTGGATATTACTTATTATTCGGATTGTAATATAATTATCTTTTGCTTCCGCTGTGCATTCATTATTTGTGTTGTTAGACTATGATGATATCAACTACGTCACGATACTCCCCACCGGGCCCACCGGTGACACGTGGTAAAATAGGGGTGTGACAACAACGCATACTCGCAACTCGCTTAAACGTAACACAATGCTTAACACACCAAACGAAAGTCGGAAACTAACAAAACGCAGCTTGGCTGATCGAATGGACACTCGGTCGGATGGACATCCGACCGGGCCATCCGATCGACTGGCCATCCGACACCTCGCACCCTCCACCGCCTTAACTCACTCTCTCACCCTATAAATAACCGCCCGTACACCACTGTTCACTGATGTGACAGCTCCCTCCGACCAACTCGCTCCCAAGTCATTCTCAGTCACTTTTCTTTACGATTCAAGGCCATTTCGTAAGTATTTCTCCTCTAATCTTGTACTTCCATCATCACCACACACTTCTACATCATCTTCTCCACCAAAATCACTGGTTTTCTTCATTAACACACTTGATTTAGACTCCTTGAATGTGGTTCTCACTCAGTTGCTTATGCAAGCTATTGTGTGACATTATCTCATCAAGATTGGTTCAGATCTAAAGGATTTCCACACATTTCAACACAAATCTCGACAAGATTTCAACATTCTTCAACCGTTTCCAAACTTTTCTTCAACACTCTACATAAAACCGATGGAATCCTTGCTCATTCGAGCTCTCCACTCATTCTCTAGTGGAGAGCCGGCTTGAAAACATATTTCAACCAGAGAGATGACCGATTAACGGGTTGAAGATGAGACTTCATCAAAAGAACAATGAGTACGATCGAATGAGGTGATTCCCATCTGATCGAATGCGCTGGACCAGGGTGGGTTTCCGTTGTTTGACACGTCATCACGACGTCTCCGTTAAAGTCAAAACTTTTACCTAGAAATTTTACAAAGATTTTCAAAACAACAGATCGCTCACTCGAGTGGCCATCCGATCGGATAACCATCCGATCAAATGACCATTCGATCAGGTGAACTGTCCCTTATCATTTCCAATGCTTAACAATTTTCCAAAACACACACACTCACTCGAATAACCATCCGACCGGATGACTTGGCATCTATGCTACAACGAAAACATCAAAATTATGCAAGCTATTGTGTGACATTATCTCATCAAGATTGGTTCAGATCTAAAGGATTTCCACACATTTCAACACAAATCTCGACAAGATTTCAACATTCTTCAACCGTTTCCAAACTTTTCTTCAACACTCTACATAAAACCGATGGAATCCTTGCTCATTCGAGCTCTCCACTCATTCTCTAGTGGAGAGCCGGCTTGAAAACATATTTCAACCAGAGAGATGACCGATTAACGGGTTGAAGATGAGACTTCATCAAAAGAACAATGAGTACGATCGAATGAGGTGATTCCCATCTGATCGAATGCGCTGGACCAGGGTGGGTTTCCGTTGTTTGACACGTCATCACGACGTCTCCGTTAAAGTCAAAACTTTTACCTAGAAATTTTACAAAGATTTTCAAAACAACAGATCGCTCACTCGAGTGGCCATCCGATCGGATAACCATCCGATCAAATGACCATTCGATCAGGTGAACTGTCCCTTATCATTTCCAATGCTTAACAATTTTCCAAAACACACACACTCACTCGAATAACCATCCGACCGGATGACTTGGCATCTATGCTACAACGAAAACATCAAAATTATGCAAGCTATTGTGTGACATTATCTCATCAAGATTGGTTCAGATCTAAAGGATTTCCACACATTTCAACACAAATCTCGACAAGATTTCAACATTCTTCAACCGTTTCCAAACTTTTCTTCAACACTCTACATAAAACCGATGGAATCCTTGCTCATTCGAGCTCTCCACTCATTCTCTAGTGGAGAGCCGGCTTGAAAACATATTTCAACCAGAGAGATGACCGATTAACGGGTTGAAGATGAGACTTCATCCAAAGAACAATGAGTACGATCGAATGAGGTGATTCCCATCTGATCGAATGCGCTGGACCAGGGTGGGTTTCCGTTGTTTGACACGTCATCACGACGTCTCCGTTAAAGTCAAAACTTTTACCTAGAAATTTTACAAAGATTTTCAAAACAACAGATCGCTCACTCGAGTGGCCATCCGATCGGATAACCATCCGATCAAATGACCATTCGATCAGGTGAACTGTCCCTTATCATTTCCAATGCTTAACAATTTTCCAAAACACACACACTCACTCGAATAACCATCCGACCGGATGACTTGGCATCTATGCTACAACGAAAACATCAAAATTTTCAAAACGATTTACAAACACCCACACCCAATCGAATGGCCAACCGCTCGAATGATCATCCGTCCGGATGATTATCCAATCGGATGGGTTATGCTCATACGACCGGATCTTCATTCGACACTCATTATGTTTACACGCTGTTCAACGCTTACGCTACTTATCTATACTCAGGCTAACTCCAATGTGCTCCCTTCAGTCCAATACAGTGTGTGTTTAACAACCGCGAACTCACTGTGAGTATACTTGAACCCTTTTTTCGCTTAACGCACTTTTGGGTGTTACATACGTTCTACATCAACATACAACGCACACAATACTCAAACTCTTTTATAAACGCTAACCGCTCTCGCATGCTATACGTGATTCGATGAATGCTTGTATGTTATGTTTACACAGTGACTATTTGCCTGACACCTTAGCAACGATAGTGCTATAGTTTGGACTCATCACCTGTTTGTTTAGGGGTTGTTAAGGGCCTTACTTCACATGTTCACAGTGGTGAAAATGTGTTGCGCATTCTACAACTCGCAGTCATGTCGGTTGCATGCGTCATTGTCGATAGCTTACTTGATTCATATTTCTACGTGTTACATGCTGGTTATGCGTAAACGCTTTCGCTATACTATATGCTATGCAAACTTGTGTACTCACCTTTACATTTTATGCATTGACTTTATTTTTGTAACACCCTTAATAGTTTAAACAGAATTTAAGTAATATTTATAAAGAGTTATAAATATCAGAGTGTACAAAAACATTTCATGTTTAAAACCATACACACTAGTGAAAGTACCAAGCATATCCAAGATAATGCATAGTCAGTTTAAAGTAAACCCCTACTAGTCAACTAACAACTAGTTTAAAGGATTCAAAACACTATTAACAAAAGTATTTACGACATGTTTAAAGTTTAGACAAGATTATATTTAGTTTAAAGTTCGGTTCTTGACAAAGTGCTTGATCACCATCCGGGAGAAACTCATCCATACCTAGGGTCAAACACTAAAAACATTAGTTTTGACATCAATACATTACGTATAAACGAATTCTAACATTTCAAAATAATAAACAAAATACAAGTTTTCAGGGTTCAACCGTAACTTACGGTGTCACCGTAAGTTACGGTAGACCCTGAACATCCCCGATCTGCCGTAACACAGGGGCATCATAACGTAAAGCTTTTGACGTCCACCGTAAATTACGGTGGGACCGTAATTTACGGTGGGTTCTGCACATCTGCCCTTAGTCTATTTTTCAACTTTAGAATGTCATAACTTTTTACCCATTAGTCCGATTTAACCGATTCTTCTTCCTATGAGTCCGTAATAAAATTACGGATTCAACCATGTAAATTTCACAACACGGAAACCGAGATACCGTCAATTGGTTCACAATTTCCTTATTTCCATTATTCAACCCATTAGTGTAGGTGCATAGCACCCCTTTTTCCATTCTTAAAACCTTTTAGACATAATTACCCAATTACCCGGGCTCACATACTTGGTGTATTCACGCCAATCCCATGGCTTTGCAATTCCTCTAGGGTTAACACTTGTTTCTTCGGAATTCAAGCATTCCGTTTCAACAACCCTTTTTCATTTAACATTTATTGTTTGACCCATATTCCGGGTTCTTATACTTAGATTAATATCACCAAATCATTGGTATGGTACAATTTATCATTTAACAAGGTATAAGACTTTCAAGTCTCTACTCTCGTGATTCTTTTGAAAACCTCATTTTGACCCGTTTGGTTATTTAGTGAAAACCATCACTTCTTTGACTAACCAAACTAAATACCAAATCTTTACTTTGACCCGTTTGAAGGTCAAGTGTACTTCGCCACTTTAACAACGCATCAAACGCATCCAATTCACTACAACACCGTTCACACAACATAACTAATTATTTACACATAATTTTAACGGGGCTAAAGCCACGTACCTTTAAAGTACACCCTTTCCGCGAGTATCACCCCCGACGTGTCCACTTGACATTCCGGATTCTTTACCTAAAGAGTTCAATTCATAATAAAATTAGAACTCTTTCATAGGCTTTAACGCATTAATTCATAACATATGCAAATCTGTGTTTTTAGCAATCTTTAACGTTTTATCCCTCATTTAGGCGTTTTATCAAATACCTTGCGGGTCAGATTTCTACATGATCTAAACCAAGTTCATAACTTGAAATTATTACCCAAATCGACTTCAATTAGACAATATACACATATTTTAACATCAATAATTTCAGAGATTAGCTCACAAATTTCAGTTTACACTAGAACAAAAGTCTTAATCCTAGTGTTTATCAAGTTCTACTAACCTTCTAATCACCCACTATAGTGATTTTGATTCTTACAACTAACATGCAAGATTTTGACAAGAAATCATCTAGGGTTTGTCCCTAGACTTCACATTACTTCCAATTTCATGTTTTACAACACATAATCAAGCTCAACATTTGATTTCAATCACATGCAAGAATTTGAGTTGTATCAAAACAACCTAATTTGACATACCTAATGACCTCCTTGACGAGCAGATCACGATTTTATGCTCAGATTTCGATTATGCCATGATTTGGGCCTTCAATTTGGGTTTTTAGTAAAATTTAGGGTTGTGAAGATGTGGGTGTCGACCCTGTGGTTTCTTGGTCGACCAGAACTCCCAAATATGGAGTGTTTGGTTTTTGTTTTACTAATTGTTAGTAATTTGAGTTTCAATTTTGACAATCTAGGTCCCTCCACTTTCATTTAGTTTATATCTTTGGCTTTTTAACTCATTCCTGTGTTACTACAAGACTTCTAACTAACTGGGTTATTTATCCCAGTTAATTTATTCTTGTTTATTATACACTTTAAAATTCGAGTATAAAGTTTTGAAATTTCGGGATGTTACAAGTCCACCCCCCTTAAAAAGGGTTTCGTCCCCGAAACCGTAATACGTACCAAATAGTTTAGGGTTGAGCCGTTGCATCTATTCTTCGGATTCCCATGTGGTATCCGCACCCTTCCTGTGCTCCCACTTAACCTTCACTTGGTTAATTACTTTGTTTCTCAGACTCTTCTCCTTTCGATCTAAGATTGCAATTGGCCTCACTGCATAGTTGAGGCTGTTATCCACCTCGATGTCATCATAGCGGATACAAGCAGTTTCATCTGCTAAGCATTTTCGGAGATGTGACACATGGAAGGTGTTATGAATTCCACTCAACTCCTCGGGTAGTTTAAGGCGATATGCTACCTTACCAACCCGTTCAGTGATCCTGAATGGCCCAATGAACCTCGGACTCAACTTCCCTCTTTTTCTGAACCGAATGATTCCTTTCCACGGAGATACTTTCAGCATCACCTTATCGCCCTCTTGGAACTCAATAGGCCTATTTCGCTTATCCGCGTACGACTTTTGTCGATCCTGAGCTGCTTTTAGGTGAGCTCGGACCACATCAATTTTCTCATTCGTAGTTCGGATTATATCAGTAGGTGCTAATCCTCATGGTCCCACTTTTCCCCAACACACCGGGGTTCGACACTTTCTACCATATAACATTTCATACGGGGCCATTTTAATGCTCGATTGATAGCTATTGTTATATGAAAATTCGACCAAGGGTAGATGGACATCCCAACTACCTCCGAAGTCGATGATGCAAGCCCGCAACATATCTGCCAACGTTTATATCGTTCTCTCACTTTGCCCATCCGTTTGCGGATGATAGGCAGTGCTAATGAACAGTTTAGTTCCCATTTGCTCTTGAAATTCGCGCCAGAATTTAGAGGTAAACCGAGTATCTCTATCTGACACAATGGATATCGGCACTCCGTGATGTGCTATGATTTCATTAGTGTACACTTCCGACATCTTCTCGGATGTATAAGTTTCACGAATCGGAATGAAGTGAGCACTTTTTGTCAATCTATCCACGACTACCCATATAGCATCAAACCCGCGATTGGTTTTGGGCAATTTGGTTAACAAATCCATCGTGATTTGTTCCCACTTCCAAACTGGGATATCCAACTGTTGCAATCTTCCATATGGCTTTTGGTGCTCCGCTTTGACTTGTAAACAGGTCAAACACCTCTCCACATATTTCACAATATCTCTTTTCATTCCGGGCCACCAATAGTTTTGTTTTAAGTCATTATACATTTTGGTCGCCCCCGGATGAATTGAATAATGAGATTTATGGGCCTCGTCAAGTAGACGCACCGTGGCTCCACATGTATTTGGAACCCAAATTCTCCTAAACCGAATTTTCAATCCTTGGTTATCATCCTCCAGGTCTTTTAGCTGCCCAACTATTCTTTCCTTTTTCACATTTTCTTCCTTGACTGCTTCAATTTGAGACTTTCGGATTTGTTCTATCAAACCCGATGTCACAATTAGTTGCATCGATCGTACTCGAATAGGCGTATAATCTGTCTTCCGGCTCAACGCGTCTGCCACTACATTAGCCTTCCCGGGGTGGTAATGTATTTCACAATCAAAGTCTTTGACAGTTTCTAACCACCGCCTCTGCATCATATTTAATTCCTTCTAATTGAAGAAATACTTGATGCTTTTGTGATCGGTAAAGATAGTGCACTTCACCCCATACAAATAATGCCTCCATATTTTCAAGGCGAACATCACTGCTGCCAACTCAAGTTCATGGGTAGGATATATTTTCTCATGAGTCTTTAGCTGTCTCGAGGCATAGGCTATAACCTTGCCCCGCTGCGTCAAAATGCAGCCAAGTCCTGAATGCGATGCATCCGAGTAAACTACCATATCCTCCGTTCCGTCTGGTAATGTCAACACCGACGCATGGGTCAATTTTTCCTTGAGTGTTTGGAACGCCCTTTCTTGATCCTCGGCCCAAATAAACTTTTCATCCTTACGGGTTAGTTTGGTCAATGGCGTAGCAATTTTGGAGAAATCTTGTATGAATCTCCGATAATAACCCGCAAGCCCCAAGAAGCTTCTGATCTCCGAAGGATTCTTCGGTGGGGTCCATCTTGACACAGCTTCTATCTTTGAAGGATCTACTAACACCCCGTTTGCACTAATGATGTGCCCAAGAAATTGCACCTCTCGTAACCAGAAGGCACATTTTGAGAATTTCGCATACAATTTCTCTTTCCTGGGCGTCTCCAACACTTCACACAAATGACTTGCGTGTTCTGCTTCATTCTTGGAGTATATCAAGATGTCATCAATGAACACTATCACTGACTTGTCTAACATGGGTTTGCAAACCCGGTTCATGAGATCCATGAAAGTCGCGGGTGCATTAGTTAACCCAAAAGACATCACAAGAAACTCATAATGTCCGTACCGAGTACGAAAAGCCGTTTTCGGTACATCCTCCTCTTTGACTTTTAACTGATGATACCCCGATCTGAGGTCGATTTTTTGAGAACCAACTTGCACCTTGTAATTGGTCAAATAGGTCATCAATTCTTGGAAGCGGATATCGATTCTTTACCGTGAGTTTATTCAACTCCCGGTAATCAATGCACATACGCATGCTCCCGTCCTTATTTCTCACGAATAATACTGGTGCGCCCCATGGAGACACACTTGGCCGAATAAATCCCTTGTCGAGCAATTCTTGGATTTGTGACATCAATTCTTGCAATTCTGATGGCGCTAACCGATACGGCGCCTTAGCCACAGGTTTTGCGCCCTGAATCAATTCAATTCCGAACTCTACCTCCCGTTCTGGCGGTATTCCCGGTAAATCTCCCGGAAATACATCCGCGTATTCACGTACCACTGGTACATCTTCAATCTTCGGCGTCTCTTTATCAGGTTCGTTTGCGTATATCATGAATGCTTTACATCCGCGCTTCATAAGTTTATGAGCTATTAGTATTGAGCACATAACGGGACTGCCCCCTTTTTCGCCATAGATGGTGACTTGCTTTCCGCTTGGAGATCTCAATTTTATCTCCTTGCGGAAACATATCACTTCTGCATGATGTCGAGATAGCCAATCCATCCCGACCACTACTTGGAATTCTCCCATTGACATAGGGATCAAGTCTATTAGATATTCCTCATCATCAATGTTTTTTTTGCAGTCACGACATACATCACATACAAGGAAACTTTTGTTATCACCTATTTCTACTTCTAATGGCATAGGCAATTTCGTTAGTACAAAAGAAGGATGTCGAATAAATCCATGTGAAACAAAGGATTTATTCGCACCCATATCAAATAACACATGCGCGGGGATCGAGTTTATAGCAAATATACCTGAAACCACATCGGGTTCCACCTTTGCCTCAGCTACCGTTAACTGGAAGGATCTTGCTTTTGCTCTTGGTGTCTCAGTACGTGTATCCTTGTCATCTTTCTTCCCGATCAATTCCGGACACTCCGATTTCTTGTGACCCGGCTGATAACATTTGTAACATACCGATACCTTCCCCGAGCACAACGCAGCCGTGTGCCCGGTTTTCCCACAAATAGGACACGGCTTGTCCTTAAACCGGCACTCATTCTTGTGCCATTTCCCGCATATCTTGCAGCTTGATGACCCGCTTTTTCCTTCTTGTTTCTTTGCGGATTCATTCGGATGTGCCTTTTTCGTTGGGCTTGGGTTGACTACTTGTGCCCTTCTTTCGCCTCTTTCTATCTGTTTCTTCAACTCTATCTCCCGTTCCCGAGCAACGTTTATAATCTCGGTGAGAGTCTCATACTTCGAAGGAGTCATAAACTCCCTATACTCGGCGCTTAACATATTATAATAATAATATATTTTCTGCTCTTCATTCGTTATGAGTTCATCACAAAACTTCATTTTATCCATGAACGTTCCCGTGATTTTATCGATAGATTCACCCTTGTGTCGAAGCTGCATAAATTCTTCCTTGATTTTGTTTATGATTGCCTTGGGACTATGATGTTTAAGAAACGGCGTCTTAAACTCGTCCCATGTCATAGCCTTAGCCGCTTCACTTCCGATCTTTTTCTTCTTGTTATCCCACCAATCTTTCGCCTGACCCCTTAACTGACCCGTGCCATAAGCTACGAAGTCATCCCCATCGCAATGGGTCCTTTCGAATACTCCCTCCATATCACTTAGCCACTGTTGGCATATTATTGGGTCAACTTCCCCATTATAGATTGGCGGTTTACACGCCATGAACTCTTTATAAGAACAAGATTTTCGTCCTCCCGACTTCTCCTTTGTTAAATTGGCATTATCCTCCAATTTCTTGATCCTTTCTTCCACTACTGATAAAACGTGTTTTGGATTTTGTCGATAAAGCCCGACAAACTGTTTTCGATTGCTTTTCCTACCTCCTCAGCAATCATTTCTCTCATTTGCTCGGTGACTCTTGGCACCGCATCATCATTGCCTTTATCCGTCATCTTTAACTGAAATGTTTACATTAAGCGTTAACATTTCATTTATGACGTATGATTTATTCACTTCGGTTTATTCAAGTTCATAACTTGTTTTCACCGTTCTTATTTAATGCAATTTCTGGGTTTGAGTGTGTTAACACGCTTTTCCCATGCAATTCCATTCATTACCTCCCTCTTTATACTTAGTAACTCAACTTTAAAACAATTAACTCTTACCGGATGTTTGATCAAGCTTGAACCGAACACTTGTTAACAACCTTGGGCTCTGATACCAACTTGTAACACCCTTAATAGTTTAAACAGAATTTAAGTAATATTTATAAAGAGTTATAAATATCAGAGTGTACAAAAACATTTCATGTTTAAAACCATACACACTAGTGAAAGTACCAAGCATATCCAAGATAATGCATAGTCAGTTTAAAGTTAACCCCTACTAGTCAACTAACAACTAGTTTAAAGGATTCAAAACACTATTAACAAAAGTATTTACGACATGTTTAAAGTTTAGACAAGATTATATTTAGTGCGGAAGCTTCAAAATGCGTGTTCGGTTCTTGACAAAGTGCTTGATCACCATCCGGGAGAAACTCAACCATACCTAGGGTCAAACACTAAAAACATTAGTTTTGACATCAATACATTACGTATAAACGAATTCTAACATTTCAAAATAATAAACAAAATACAAGTTTTCAGGGTTCCACCGTAACTTACGGTGTCACCGTAAGTTACGGTAGACCCTGAACATCCCCGATCTGCCGTAACACAGGGGCATCATACCGTAAAGCTTTTGATGTCCACCGTAAATTACGGTGGGACCGTAATTTACGGTGGGTTCTGCACATCTGCCCTTAGTCTATTTTTCAACTTTAGAATGTCATAACTTTTTACCCATTAGTCCGATTTAACCGATTCTTCTTCCTATGAGTCCGTAATAAAATTACAGATTCAACCATGTAAATTTCACAACACGGAAACCGAGATACCGTCAATTGGTTCACAATTTCCTTATTTCCATTATTCAACCCATTAGTGTAGGTGCATAGCACCCCTTTTTCCATTCTTAAAACCATTTAGACATAATTACCCAATTACCCGGGCTCACATACTTGGTGTATTCACGCCAATCCCATGGCTTTGCAATTCCTCTAGGGTTAACACTTGTTTCTTCGGAATTCAAGCATTCCGTTTCAACAACCCTTTTTCATTTAACATTTATTGTTTGACCCATATTCCGGGTTCTTATACTTAGATTAATATCACCAAATCATTGGTATGGTACAATTTATCATTTAACAAGGTATAAGACTTTCAAGTCTCTACTCTCGTGATTCTTTTGAAAACCTCATTTTGACCCGTTTGGTTATTTAGTGAAAACCATCACTTCTTTGACTAACCAAACTAAATACCAAATCTTTACTTTGACCCGTTTGATGGTCAAGTGTACTTCGCCACTTTAACAACGCATCAAACGCATCCAATTCACTACAACACCGTTCACACAACATAACTAATTATTTACACATAATTTTAACGGGGCTAAAGCCACGTACCTTTAAAGTACACCCTTTCCGCGAGTATCACCCCCGGCGTGTCCACTTGACGTTCCGGATTCTTTACCTAAAGAGTTCAATTCATAATAAAATTAGAACTCTTTCATAGGCTTTAACGCATTAATTCATAACATATGCAAATCTGCGTTTTTAGCAATCTTTAACGTTTTATCCCTCATTTAGGCGTTTTATCAAACACCTTTCGGGTCAGATTTCTACATGATCTAAACCAAGTTCATAACTTGAAATTATTACCCAAATCGACTTCAATTAGACAATATACACATATTTTAACATCAATAATTTCAGAGATTAGCTCACAAATTTCAGTTTACACTAGAACAAAAGTCTTAATCCTAGTGTTTATCAAGTTCTACTAACCTTCTAATCACCCACTATAGTGATTTTGATTCTTACAACTAACATGCAAGATTTTGACAAGAAATCATCTAGGGTTTGTCCCTAGACTTCACATTACTTCCAATTTCATGTTTTACAACACATAATCAAGCTCAACATTTGATTTCAATCACATGCAAGAATTTGAGTTGTATCAAAACAACCTAATTTGACATACCTTATGACCTCCTTGACGAGGAGATCACGATTCTATGCTCAGATTTCGATTATGCCATGATTTGGGCCTTCAATTTGGGTTTTTAGTAGAATTTATGGTTGTGAAGATGTGGGTGTCGACCCTGTGGTTTCTTGGTCGACCAGAACTCCCAAATATGGAGTGTTTGGTTTTTGTTTTACTAATTGTTAGTAATTTGAGTTTCAATTTTGACAATCTAGGTCCCTCCACTTTCATTTAGTTTATATCTTTGGCTTTTTAACTCATTCCTGTGTTACTACAAGACTTCTAACTAACTGGGTTATTTATCCCAGTTAATTTATTCTTGTTTATTATACACTTTAAAATTCGAGTATAAAGTTTTGAAATTTCGGGATGTTACAATTTTAACGTATATGGCAGGTTGACAGGATGCTATGCTTGCTAAAACGAAGTAGGAAGTCTAGAAACTCACAATAAAATCTGAGTTGTCGGAACAATGTTTTGTTTTTGAGACTTACATCTGTAATAACTGTTTTGCTTTATATGTTGATGGTATGGGACATTAACGTTAAATATATTATCACTTAATAGTTGCTATGGATTCTCTTGGACAATCTGTTTCGCTCAGGTGCCACGCCCCGGTGGGGTGTGACAGATTGTGGGTGATGGTAAGGAGAGAGAGAGAGAGAGATAAAGCAGGAGTGTATTTTTAGAGAGAGAATGGGTTTGGTGGGATGGTTGGGTTTTATTTGTTTTTAAAAATAAAATATTTATTTATTTTTTTTAAATTGGATAAAAGACTAATTTGCCCTTGCATGGGGTCCACTTGGTCAAATTTAACCATTAAAAGTAACTAGGTTAGGGCTAAAGGACATAACATGTAAGGGTTTGCGAACATCGAGTACGTTTTTTATACTTTTTGAAGATAAAGGACACACTTTGGAATCTAGTGTAAACACAGAGGACGATTTTTGTAATTTACTCTAAAATATTTATCTCTATGGGTGTAGTCATGATCCTCATGACCATCATGACCCTCCACGTCACCATGTCACCCACCTCTAATCCACCATCCAAAACCAATACCCTAAGGGTGTGATCATGATCCAAACCACTATCCCCTTATTTATTTTAATTTATCTTTGTCTAAAGAAAAAGGAAATGATTTCTTGAAAAATGGAAAGTAGGACGATGGTTGCCATGGTTTAATCCATGCAAACCATGGTGGATCATACAAGGGGGTGGTGTAGCTTTCCATTCATGTTCCTATGTGGCAAATCATGTTACAACCATCATCCTCACACCCTTTAGCCTTAGTGTAAGACTCTAACTTACATACATGATAAAATATTGAGGATTAAAGTTTTAAGAGAATATTGCATCATTTATGTCTTGCTCGAATGTACTTTCGTATTTCTTTACGTGTTGATCATTTGATAAGAATTTTATAATGTTGCTCTAAAATACTACTACGTTAGAAGAGATTCATATAAGCATAAATTAAATTAATGTTGTATTAGAAATTTACACCCTTATTTAGAACACACGGATTACAACTTTATGAAAATTCTTCTTTTTCTCTTGGCTTGTGATCCCAAGAACTTATTTTTACTCTCTAGGATCTAGTGGTACAATTTCTGTATTTGATGTAGAATACACACATATGTGGTGCTAAAATTCTTTGAATTTTGGTTTTTACTAATCTTGAATTATCAAAAGAAAGATCTTTCTTCTCATCAAAACGAAATTTACGGATGTGATATGAAAAGACAGTCGAATTTTACAAGCATTGACCTTCTAAATTTAGCTTGTAGTCTAACCGTTGATCATCACCAAGAGTGCTCTATTATGTACTTTGGATGGACTTCAACTTTTTGGCAGTCTTCTTCTCAACATCTTGAAAGGGGTTTAGCTCATGATAAAGCTCTAATTAGAAGTTTGAAAAATATCGTCTACTAACACATGGTAAACATATCTCAAGTGATATGTTTTAAAAGAACATATAACATATCTCAAGTGTTGAACGAGTGGCGGCTTCCTCGTGAGTTATTGATGGATCAAGATGAATGTGGCTGATTTCGTGGGTGAATGGTTGAAAGGGCCGTGTGGGTTCATGTTTTGTCTGATATGACGTGTTTTGCGTTTTTTGCGTGATATGTTTTTTTCTTTGTGTACTCTAGCAATGGCATGTCATTCTAGAGAATTGAGGTGTACTCTATTCCTCACTTGTTTTTATTGGTTTATGAATGAAATTTAACCGGGGTAACCCTTTACCCAAAAAAAAAAACACATGGTAAACATCTCTAAGATCTAACGGCTATTATATCAGTCGATGACTAAAGATGATCGAGTTAGTGAAAGTTAAACTTTTACAAACTTATATTTTTGCTAAAAACAATTTTTAAGTATAATTCATAGATTTTTGTCATTAAATATCTACACTTTGTGTGTTGGGTAAGTGATTATGTGAAATTTAGGCATACAAAGTGAATGAAGACTGTTATTGATATAGCAAAGCATAGGTGATAAAAGATAAATGTACAAACTTCACAAAATGGAGTAAATCAAAATTGTTGTTTGCATGAAAAACTATGCTAGAAATCACTTGATTACTATTATTCAATTAAATAGTGCAAGTTTCATAGGTTTGTGAATGTTCTTGCAAATATGATAGCCTATGTGATCATACATGTCTAACATCCTAACTTTATATTACACATATAGTATTGTGGTAAACTCGATTGGAGTTTCGGACTGTTTTCAAATTTTATATGCACAGGGTGGTCAACCCGGTAAAGACGATGAAGCTAACTTTGATGGCGATGATACCATTGTAGGGTAGATTGAAGTTCATGGTGGTTAACAAAGAAGTGAACAAATAGGGATACTATATCTTCTCTACATATTTCAAGTTGCATATCTACCACACTATAGAGCGTCTATGTAATTTACTCTAGATCCAACCCGCTTTTCTTAACCTGATTTGAATTTGAAAATTTTCTTTCTATGTATACATTTATTTTACCATTTTAACTTTTTAAAACTTAAAAATATTTTATAACACTGTTAATAAAAATATGTTTATAAACAAAAACCTATGAATAAATAATATGTAAGCACCAATTAGTTACATGCATGGCCGGCCCTGGGGGTGGGCGGGGAGGACCACCGGCCAGGGCCCGATATTTCGAGTGGCACGTTTTTTATGAAAAAACCCGGTATGTATATATAAAATATTTTTTTAATCGGGTACATCCATACAAACACCAACATAGGCCCCTTTACAAAACTATTCTTATGCTTTAGATTAGTTATTAACCCCTTTGGCTTTAGGTTTAGACCATTAGTGAGCCAAATACCCAATTTCGTTAAGGCCTAAGGGCACATTTTTTCGAGCTCGAACATGGTACACGAATTCTCAGGGCCGGCCCTGGTTACATGTTTGACATACTTCCATATGATCGACCTTGATTCTTCTATTTAATCTTTGTTACCATCTATGAATCCATATATTCCTTGATCCATCCAAAGGTCTAGTCTGTGGTTTTTCGTGACCATGACTTGCATATTTTACCAAAGTATGATATCAACCATTGATCATACTTGTCAAGATCCTAGTTTTAAAGGCCGTGCTAAATTGTAAGCAGTAATCACAAGGTGTGAAACTTGTTTAGTGGAAAATGTTAAGCATAACATAAAAACTATCATGTTAAATAGTTAAAAGTAATTGCCAATGAATATGGTGGGACTCAAGTACTATGTCAAAAGAGGTTGTCCATGAATATTGTGTGACCTTGACCAAAGGGTGTTGGTCGGTTGTTCAGGAATATGCTGGGATTGTGTACAATGAGATTGTTTGATCATAAAAGCATGCTTGTATTAACCTTTGGATGCAAAGCAAAAACAACTAAAAAAAGAAAAAAACACCTTATATGAGGAATAAATTATTTTTCGAATCCCTGTATTTTAGTGGTTTTAACCACTTGAGTCCAGTATCAAAGAGTTTAACGCCTTGCGACCCTAACCACTCATTTTATAACATTTTGAGTCCAAATTTTTAACACTTAAGTTTTGATTTAGTGGTTTTAACAACTTGAGTCCAATGTCAAAGAATTTAACGTCTTGCGACCCTAACCACTCATTTTATAACATTTGGAGTCCAAATTTTAACATTTAACTTTTTTATTTTGGATTCAAGCGGTTAAAACTACTTAAACACATGAACTCAAAATGTTATAATTTGAACGGTTAGGGACTCTGGATGTTAAAATTTTTTATTTTGAACTCAAATGATTAAAACCATTAAAACACGGACTCAAAAAGTAATTTACTCTTGTTTTAGTTACCGTGTATATACACCCTATCCTTATCCTTAAAATAAGAATTGAGTTAAAATAGTCCAAAATCCGATCCCTTAAACTTTATTCTTATCCTTAAAATTATATGGAAACTAGTAGAATTTCCCGCGCGTTGTGACCGGAATTCGGTCGATGTCAGTTTGGTTTATTAGGGTATCAATACGGTAGTATCACTTGGTATGGCGACCGAAAGATAAAACTCAAAAAATAACGTCTTCATTTGCACAATAGGATATAGATGCCTTTATTTTACATTGATCGAAAGAAAAAACGAATATCACTAACTATTCCAATAGTACTAATACCGGTACCTCTATTTTGTTGGAATCGGCGTGATCCCGATATTATTGTGGAGGTATCATTCGTTACGGTACCAATACATTATCGAAACTTATTATAGCTTACGATATAAGTAAAATACTCTATTGTGAATGCTAACTACATTTTCAATTTAATAATACCAAGTTAATTTAGAATATTGAATACTTGCATTTGTTTTATATTTATGTATATTCAAGAAAATTAAGAAATGCTATTTTATAGATAAAACAAATTTCTGTAAATTTTAGATTAGTCGAAAACACTAAAAAGGAATGAAGGTTGCAACTTCGGTGGATCGAATGTAAGCAATCATAACACGTAATTAAGCTGGTTTTGCAAATTGACCATTCTAAAAAATCAAAATAAATGAATTAAAAGAGTTAAATAAAATATTACTAAAATTAAAAAATCAAAATATAGGAATTAAGAAAGTTAAATAAAATATTAATACAGTTACTGTATATTTGAAATTGTAAGTATATAAGAATAAGAATGAACACTAGAATCTTAAATATGTAGGATTATATTTAAACTAAATATAATATATGGTCACTATTATGATTTATATTTATAATATAATTGATAATTGACTTTATTATTCCCTTATTATTAAATGGTAAATATTCGATGGACGTATTTACCCTTACTAAAGTATAGAGTTTTCTCTTGAGTGTATGTATAGACTTTATTAGTGAGGGTTTAAGGTTGGTCATCGCAAGAACAACACTACCATTATTCACGTCCCCCTCTCTCAAAAATCGTGATCTTCAAGATCATATTAGCCATCTTAACCGTACGCCCTAAACAAGAACCCGATCAGTTAAGAACATCTTGATCTTTACCAATGCGGCACACTAGCTAAATCGGGTACATACGTTCTAACTTCTTGTTTCTGTTAAAAGAATTGATCACAAAATATAGCAATTTCTTAAACATTTCCCCTAAAATACAATATATATGAGCCTTTTGAAAAGTAAACATTTTTTTATGGAATAATAATTTTTATTCTAAATTATACGGATAAGAAAAAGAAAACTACTTGGAATGCTAAGACATTAGGGATAATAATCCACCCTAATACTTTGATTCCATAGAAAATTAACTTTATTCTTGTTATATTTTGGAGAAGGGACAAGGACCCAAAAGTGTTGTTTTCTTTTTTCTTCCAAAGAGATGATTCTATTCTCCATATAGAAGAACCAGAAAGGAAAGAAAGGCATTGATACTTTGTTTATCCCAATCATATGTGCAACTATTATAGCATAATGTTCAACCCCATCTAAGAATCATTTGCTTTAATTAGCAAGGAAATAAACTACTTCCATGAAACGTGTTAAAACAGCAAACTTTTTTAAGTTAAAAATCTTAAAAAATCAGTTAGAGAAGGTCAAACCGTTTATAAAGTCTTTTCCTAGTATTTAGAAGAAACAAAAACTATTGGGCTTTTATTTTTTAAGTTAAACATCTTAAAAAATCAGTTAGAAAAGTTCAAACCGTTTATAAAGTCTTTTCCTAGTATTTAGAAGAAACAAAAACTATTGGGCTTCACACCCCTAAAATCTTATTTTCAAACTCTTGCATGTATAAGTGTCGTATAACTGATTGTCGCACAAAAAAAATAATGTCAGGGGAATGGTTTTTTGTCCATGTATACGGGGCCGTATAACATTATACGACCCGTATAGAATGTTATACGACCATTATTCTATACAGGTCGTATAACGTTATACGACCCGTATACATGGTGTGAAATTAACATTTTAGAACGTGGTATTACTAGGACCCTTATATATTTATATAATCTTAAAGAGAAAGGTCGTGGCTATAGCATCAAAGCCACTGACCCATTCTTTTATATATATTATATACTGACCTGAAAGTTGGTAACAAAATGAGAGTTTGAGAATTGGTAAAGTCTTTGCTTTTGTGATACTTTTTTTATTTAGTTTTGTCCCTTTTCTATTTTCTTTTATTTTCGTTTTGTTTCTTTATTTTTTCTTTTCCTGTATACATTTATTTATCTATCTTTTCTTTTCCTGTATACATTTATTTATTTATCTTTTCTTTTCCTGTATACATGTAGATAATAAATATATCTACCTATGAATGAATATAGATGAATATATGTAGGTATGTATGTTTTTCGTGTACAACTATGCACTTTCTAATCTGTATTTTCATTATTTAGCTTAAAAGAAAAAAAAACTATATTTTCACATGGTTATTTTTAAGTACGTGTCGTTATAAGTTCACATTTCGACGTAATTTTTCTCACGTATTTTTTTCGGAAACAAGTCGGGTCAATATAATGCGTTTCATGTTTATTTTTATGGGTGGCTATAAATTCATGTTTAAGTGTAAACGATATAAATTCACATTTCGACATTATCTTTTTACGGAAATAAGTCTACTTAAGTATAATACGTTTTCATGCTTATTTTTGCATACGGTTTTGGTTGTTCTATGTTTTGACGAAATTATGTTTGGAAACGAGTCTGGATTCTGGTCATTCGACAGTATAAATTCGAGTCACATATTGTTGATGCTGCTAGGTCTTCATTCAAATATAGGGATGATGTAGTGGTTATGTGGAACCCTCACTAAACAAACCAACCCGGGTTCAGTTCTGTTTCTTTTATAACTACAATGCTTATATAAGGTACACTAACTTAGATCGGATACGTCGAAACACACGTTTTCATATAATTAACGCATCACATAACCTATCGTTAGCTATAAACAACTAAGTCGTTGCCGCCGCAACGCACGACTATGGCAAGAATCTAGTTTGCATATGGAATTTTAAATATTGATGTATACGAATGCTATAACTGATTCACAAAGAATAAAACCTTCCATTCAACACCTAATTTGGTAAGTTTGTTTATTTATTTTGTTAATTAAAAAAAGCAAATTGGATTTAAATAATCACAGCTTTCTCATTTTAGCCGATAATAATCCTAACTCAGTTATTTGCCGATAATAATCCGAACAGGTCCACTTTGGCCAATAATAGTCCCCCGTTAAAAATAGCTTAACGGAGTTAAGCTTTTTTTTTTCGAATTACAAACTGATGTTTTATGGATTTTGATCAGAACGAGGATAGGAGTTGATTTATGTAAAACTTACCTCGAAACGATGCTTCAAACGGCTTGATTTTTGTCAATTGGAAGTTTAAACACCCGAATTGAAGTACCGTTTTCGTTATTTGGGACAGTATTTCGTGGTAAATTTTACATCAATCAACTCGTATCCTCGTTCTAATCAAAAGCCCTAAAACATCAGTTTGTAATTTGGAAAGAAAAAAAACTTAACTCCGTTAAACTATATTTAACGCATACTATTATCGGCCAAAAGTGGACCAGTTCGGATTATTATCGGCCAATAACTGAATTAGGATTATTATCGGTCAAATTGAGAAAGGTGTGATTGCCTTAAAAAATCTTGATATAACATTCTACATGCAAATATATTTTTGCATATGGAATTTTAAATATTGGTGTATGAATGCTATATTTGATTCACAAAGAATAAAACCTTCTATTTAACACCTAATTCGATATGTTTGTTTATTTTTGTTAATTAAAAAAAACTGATAAACGCTCTATAATATTTAACACCTTTTAAAAGTAAACTCGGTTAGCCAACTGGCCGGTTTTGTTATAAACTTCTTTTAACATTTTAGGGGTCAAACTATTAGAGACGACGACTATAGCTTTCACTATTAATAAAACTAGTATTTAGGACCCGCATTTTACGACAGGCTGGTAAATAGAACAAAAACATACATAAAAACGTTGAACCACGCACTTGCGTTGCGGCGTCTTAACTCCAAAAAATTTGATCAAAACGTAGAAAAGAATAACCAATTCGACTTAGGACTTGTACGTTGCAACGTAAAAAGTATAGCAATTGAGAGTAAAACAATATCGGAGTTAAAAAAGAAAAAGAATTTATAATAAATTTATAAACTTGAAAAGTATGAGGTCAAATGTAAACAAAAGTCATAGGAACAAATTTATAAACCTGAAAAATATGAGGTATGTAAATAAAAGTCAAAGAAAAAAGATCAAACTAAAATGAATAGTAACTATGTTTGAGAGTTAAAAGTTGGTAAATTATGGATAGTGGCCGGCCCTGAGCATGTGCAGGGTGGGCGCCGGCCGGCTCAAGACCCAAAACGTAAGAAGGACCGTAATTTTTTTTTTAAAATTATATATATAACAAATTTGGAGTGAACCCTTAAATACAATAAGAGGTGCAAGCATACACATGAAATAGTCATAGTTTTCTGGAAACCTCTCTTGTTTTCTCCTGCAGGCACCCGGTTCGAGTCTGTTCCATGTCATGCTTTTATAGGCCCTTCGCAAATTTTTGCCTAGTTTGTTCATGGAACTTTCTGTTTGTATTTAATGGAATTTTATAGGCCCCTTCGCAAATTTTTGTTCAGTTTGTTTATGGAAGTTCATTGAGCTTCCTATATATATTTATTATTGAAATTGTGAAGTGCAGGTTAGTGTGGGAAGTCTCAAAACATTATATGTCAGTTTTAATTCTAACCACTTAAGTTAACATAAGCTTACAAATTAAACCTTTAAGATTAGTTGGAGTTTTAAACAACCCTACACTTTTGCATTTCATGTTACGAATTAATTGTAACTAATGAAATTAATTAAATAAATAATATGTTATGTTGTTGGATTAGTTGATTGATTTATCAATCCGTCATTGTATCTAACTAAAAAAAGGCTATGTCGGCACCAACCATAGCTCAGCCGGTTGCTGACTCGCCTTCTAAAGTTCAGGTGTTGGGTTCGAGTGTACGTGCTTGGTGTTTTTTTTGTTTAGCCGTCTTACTTTTGTTTTTTTATCACGCTCAGGGCCTAATTTTTGTTTTTTTTTACATTTTCGGAGACGGCCCTGTATAATATGTTATATGATTCTCGCCCTTAGCTTCATGCCTCTTATCCGACTTTTTTTTGAACGGCAAATTTGTATCACTGACGGAGCACTGGAGTATAATCGTGCCACCAGCGGAACCACCCGATCATATCCATCTCTACTAGGCATAATGCCTATACATCAATTCAGAAGGAAACCTAACAAATATGGGAAAACCTGCTTGTGGGAATCGAACACGAAATCTAGTGGTCTCAAAGCCTTATCCCACCTCCAAGATGTCACTAGACTATAAAGCCATAGGCCCTCTTATCCGACTTGAAAGATTATATATCGATAAGAAGTCATTTTCAAGGATGTAAATGGATCAAAAGCATGTCGATATCTACTTTATTTTCTTGTCGAAAATGAATGGGATATGGAAAACTACATCACCATTTGGGAATTAAATGAATGATATAAAATTCTTGAAATAGAAAATAGTAGTTGACCCATGAATAGTGGGTGAAACTTGCAATATTTTGAGACAATGATGTATCATCCGTAACTAGTTCCTCCTTGAGCATGAAACTCCAACCAACACAAAAGTTTTGTTTAAAAGTCGTACTTTTGTGTCAATTTCATGTGATTGAAACCCGACAAAATATCTAAAAGATCATATAATCTCACTATAACCTCATGCTAGCGATAAATCATATCTTATCATGTTGTTGAATTGTCATTAAATTTCAAAAAATGTCTAATGCCTTAGTGACGCTGAAAAGTCCCTTTAGTAATCCATCGTCGAAGAAGTTGATTATTCAAATTTATCAAGCTTATAGTGCACTGATCTCCTATTGATTGGCGATGGCCAGGTCTTTTGGTATAAATGACTTCCGATAGTCTAGTTAGCGAAGTAGGGTAGGATAGCAAACGAAGCGATAAGGAACGGAGTCTATAGCTGCCCTTCTATCTTTATTTTAAGAAAAAGAGTGAATCTATAGAGAGCTAATAGACTATATGCTTCTAGTACCAAAAGGTGAGAGTGAGTCTCGTGCGCTAAGCAGTAGTATGTCTTTGGTCGGTTCGCCCACAAAGTAAGGGAGGTTAAGACTTTTCTTACATAGATGGAAGTTTCACTTCAAGCTAAAGAGGGACTTTCATTATGCTAAATTGCAGTGGGCTAGCTTTAGTTTGTCTGGTCTGGTATCAATGCATACAATAGGAGTTCTAGTCTTGCTATATGTCTGAGTTTGTTCCCCTCTATACAGTGCAGGTTCGAAGACTATGTAACGACCGTCTCAATTAATCAAGATTTTAAAACTAAAATACACATTTTAATGCTAAAATGTGACTTTACAAAAACTTGTCATACTAACATTCCCATATGTTTACAACATTACAAAAACATATTTATAAGTGTTTACATAATTCACTTTTAGCAAAACAACTCAAGATTTGACGCGGAAGCTTCATTTAACGTGTGTTCGGTTCTTGCTCGCCGCTTGATCTTCATCCGGGACTCTCGACATTCACCTATGATCAAAACCAACTTAGAAGTCAGTTTTGATAGTTAAATAACAAGTACAACAAGATAATTGGGTCAAATAATCAAATTAAACAAAAAAACAAAATTTTCAACATTTTAGGTCGTCGCCGCGCGCGACGGCAAAAGGCTCTGGCCGTGGCGCGACGCCACGGTCCTATTTTGACAGAAAGTTGATGTTGGTGATGCGTTTCGCCCAGCTATGTTTGATTTTACGAAAACGAGCACAACTCTTTCGTTATTGATCCGATTTGCACGATTCTTTTTCCTACGTGATCGTAATTTAATTCTCCATCACATGGAGTTAAAATCCGACATCCGGATTAACAAAATTTTAGACTTTTAAGCTTTCGGCTTAAAATAAAATCACTAGATTTTTGACCCGTTCATGTATTTATTAAACAAACAAGTTTGTTTGACCCCTAATTCTCGTGAAACTCTTAAATTCAATATAGTCTATCATATTAGGTTCCAATCATGGGTTTATATACATCTTTAAACCAAATTTCGCTCGGATGAGTATTTTGACCCGTTAAGGGTATTTAAGCTTATTTCACGCACGAACCGCATTCATTCGTTTCTAGCGTCATATTTCCACATTTCTTATCAAGTGTTCTTCCACCACAACTATATTTGTGGTGGATTTAATATAGTGATCTATGTAATCCGAGTTTTACTCCTCGGATTGTTATTTTACGGTAAGACCCATATAGAGTCGTTTGACCAAAGACCTACATCTTTCTCCTTCTTATACTTATTGTAAGCATTAATTTAATCATAAAACTCATTTCCAAACAACCATTAAAGGCTGTTTGTTCAATTTAGCTTACAAGTGCGTTTTAGTCCATTTTACCTTTCATTTGCGATGAAGGACCTTCGCTACTTATTTGCCCAAATTTGTACGTTAGCTATAATCATATTTATACGTACCTGGCTCGGGTCAACATTTTGACCCGTTTTAATACCTTGCGTCCATAATATGCTAATTCATAGCATCGCTAATTCATAAACCATTTTATCCTGTGAGTATAAGACTTGACAAGCATTCATTAGTCATCGTTTGTCAAATGGTATCAACTTTACCATTTGACCCGCTTTACTTACCTCGCATCCGCACTACGTTTTTTTCTTTCCTTCTTGATTCGTTTGACCCGCTCCCTCATCAAGCTTCCACTTAGCTTGTTAGGCGTCAAACTATCATCATAATTCGTAAGACGGTTATATTAGTCATTATCAATTATGACTACCCCACCTTACGGGTCTTATGTCGAATTTATCACTCGATCAAATCATTGGTCAGTTTGACTTCCTAAAAGTCAATTGACTTATCAACATATTCAAATGCATACTTGGTTCATTGAACTCACTTCAACATTTCATCCGAACTCTTAACAAATCAAGTTTTTACACACCTACTAGTAGGTAATATGATTTCTAGCATCTATATCACAATTTTAACATCGATTCTTTTATATCATACAAGACCCATTTCGTGAAAAGTATAATCATCTAATTACACAACTCATACTTTTATTACACAAAATCTACGGGTTCCATCTATGAGTGAAACTCGTTTCATCATGTCATTAGGCATTCATTCGGTTACCTATTCAAATCAAGCTTTACATTCGAACTAGTTGATATCATGGTTTCAAACATCACATTCATGATATAAATCGCTAATTTCACTATAACATTCGAAAACCCATTTCGGATCATGTATGATCAATACTCAAACTTGCAAATTGTTTAAGTATCTAGCTTCAACTATCAATTGTGATGATTCCTAGCACAAACATATCATCATCTTCATTATTAGTCAAAACCCACTTAGCACATTCAAGGGTGATCATCAAATCCCTAGTTTCTAACATCAATTCAACAAGTTTTTAACTAGGGTTTGTTTCTAAACATGAATTCAACACATATATCACTCATACATTCAACATTCATCCCCGAATTTTGATTATGAGTGTTCATCATAATTTCAACATCACCAAATTACAAAATTTGACATACCTTACGATCCCCTCGACTTGGTGATCGTTTGTATGTGTTCATGCATTTGATTTGAGCTAGTCTTGGCCTTCAATTTGGTGAATTTGGGTGAGCTAGGGTTTGGAGTTCTTGCTCCTTCTTCTGACCGAATACACACACACACACTTAGTGTGTGTGTAGTGTTTTGTTTTGTTTTTTTAATAAAAATGAAGTTTCTAATCTTACCTTTTTAGCCCCTCAAGTTTGTAACTTTATTTATAAAAGGCTATAACTTGTTGTTCAAATATTATTTTCTCTAATTAACTAGGTTAAACATCCCTAGTTAACTTAGTGGGTTCAGGGAAGTTTATGACTAGGTTTATTTTAACTCCCATTAACTCAGGCCTCTTATAAACTCATTTCCATAAAAGCTTTTATTCACGTTGTAGTTAATATTAAGATTATTTATTTAAATCCTAATATTTACCGGGTTACTTTTACCACTAACGGTAATTTACCCGTCTTTTAGTATTAACGGGGTTTGATTACCAAACCCGTTTTTGGGGTGTTACAAGTCTACCCCCCTTAAAGAGGTTTCGTCCCCGAAACCTTTCTTACATAGTTCTTTAGGTTTAATTCTACGGACTTAGTTTCGGCAACTACTTGAGCATTGCTCGTAATTAACAACCTTACCAGGAAAGTAGGGTAGTGTGCTTTTGGTTTTAAGGCGTATGACGTATGCGCCTTTCACATGTAAGGCCTTGTAGGCCATTACTTTCAGCTTGTACTTCTTATTTTAGTCATTTATTTGACCGAGTTGTCATCTGATCGCTCGGTTGTATTTATTTTCATCATGTTTACTTTAAGCTAATCTTATTTCAGCAGGCGCTTTATATAAGTCGTAACACTACTCCGACTTTGAAAGGTTTTACCGGCCTGACTGATTAGTCGCCGTCACTTTATTCCCCGTCATTAGGGTATATCTTATTGCCAACCCGGCCTTTTACGTGTTTTCTGATTTTCATATCTCGTAACTCACGTTACGACTTGATTGTATTCTATATCACTTTTTGTGACCGTGATTACATCACGTTTTGTTTAAGTTTATGTCGACTTTTATTATCGGAAATCTTTCCTTCGAATGTATCGCTTTGCACCTACCAGTGTCAAGATCCATATTCCTTGATATTAATCATTTTCCGAATTCGTTTCATAATATTCGTGTTTGTTAAAGCGTTGTTTCTCACTAATACTGAATTTTAGTTTAACCCTTTTCTCTTGAACTCATGTCAATTCAAAGGATTTAACCCCTTCCGTTGTCATTTCGGTAATGACTTCATCCACTTTTGTGACGTAACACAATTTAAATAATTGTGAATTCTTTTGTCATTTTTGCCCGTTTGAATGTTTTAGTGAAATTCTTCACTTCTGCCAACCCGGCCTTTCACAATCTCTTTGCTTTTAACCCATTTAGTTAACTTAGCGAAACCCATCGCTTTTATACGAACTTTATCTCCCGTTATTATATTACGCGGGATGTTACAACTAGTTTTCTTGTTTTATACTATTGACCCGTAGGTTCTTTCGCTTATCCTCGTAGGCTATTTCTTTATATTTTCACCTTTTTACCTTATTAAGGTGAGACCCCAACAATTCGTTTCTTTCTATTTGGGACCCGAAGATCTTTTTGGTCTCGTGGACCTTAGCCTCATTTATAATCTTGTAGGTTATGATAATCCTGTAGATCATCTTCTATTCAAGTCTTTATTCAAAGGTATATACATTCATATATGTATATGGCATTAAGGCACCCTTTTTATGTTCAAAATCATTTATGGATGTCAAACTTCATTCTTTGTTTCGGCCCGTTCAACTTTAAAATAGATGAACATAATTTATCAAAATTTCTATTTACATCATCTTGTCGTCTTTTAGTCATGACTCAAAACCAGAGTCTTTTAACTTTCCATCCGAGTTCCCGTTTCTCGGTCTACGCATGTGTTTAATCCTTACCCATTGATATTCGTTAATTTACACATATTTTAGTCCCCCGTTTTACCCCTATTTTATGCGTTTTTGGCCGTAAAACCGTCATTCGGATACTTAATTATCTACACTTTTGTTTACAGGCCTAAAACAGCATACCAGACAAGATGATAGCGAAAACGAGGACTTTCCGGAAAAAACGACGAAGCTGCGGACATTCTGTTAAGGATTCTGACCTGGGCCTGTGGAACGGTCGTGCGACCTGATGCACGACCGTGCATCTCCGACAAATGCTGATCAACCCGGAAATGAACGAGGGTGCGACTAGGAGTGCAAGGCATGCAAGGCCATCTCGGGGACGCACGGACGTGCCATTTGAAGAACGACCGTGCGTCTACGATGATCCAGCCTGATCTCGGTGATGAACGCCCGACCCAGCAGCTCGTGCAACGAGAACCCGGAACTGAACGACCGTTCCATCCGAAGAACGGTCGTGCGATATCGTATCTGGTCAAAGATCTGATGACGTATGCAGTATGGTGACCCATCCCCAATAATTGCTTAAAGTTCACGGTCGTGCCATATGGAGAACGACCGTGCGACAGCGAAAAAATATAAAAACAGAACAGAAACATTCTGTTCGAGATTCTGGATTTTTGGGAGCTTCACAGGCGAATTTACAGGCTCCGGAGGCTTTGCTTTTGACCCGGATTCAAGCCACATTGTGCCGTTTAGTTCCATTACTATCCGGATCCTTAGTCTAGTGCTTGTTTATGGTTTGGTTTTCTAATCTTTCCATGATTTTGTTAATCTTTCAAGTACTTAGATTAATGTTTATGTATTATTGTAGCCTTTGGGCAAAAACACAACAATCCCTTGCTTGATTATAGTCATTAGTATGTTAATCTTTGTTTGTAATGACATTTGGAAGTATTTTCTATGTTAATCTTTGATGATTAGTTTGCAACCTTGTTATTGATATTGATTTCTTGATTATAAGTAATTGTGTTGGATGATTGGTATTTGGTTAGTTAAGATAGTTGAAAAATGAAGCTTAATTAATCTTGTATTAGTAAACTTTGAACTTGGTTAACTAGTTTAGCTTGGTTTAAATGTGTGCATCATGATACTAGAAATGGTTAGAGATTTAATAAAATGTAATTATTGTTAATCAAGAGAGCTTGCCGTCACGTAAGGACCTTAACGGGTTAGATGGTGTCGTTATAAATTCTTGCCATGATTTGTTAGCTTAGTTAGTAGTTTAGGCCAAAATTGCTATCTTGGTGAATTATTGTGCAAGATTTGTAAAATGAACTCGGTTGTGATTTAATCTAGTTTATGCTTGACATTTGGTGGTTGCATTGTGTTTATCGGTGTCGCTTTCCTTGTTTAAGTGCGGTTAGAAAACTCCTAACGAATGACTAACTCATTTTTAAGAGATTTTCATAGACATTTATCAATTGCACGTTAAAGAACAATTTTAGGTGGTTAAAGTGTGTTTATCGTTTTAACTTTCCGAATGATTGTCATGTTAGGATTCCCGAAAGGGATACTAATTGTCTTAAATTGGAATATTGACCGAATGCTTCTAGTGCCAAAACCGACTTAGTTGACATGCTTTGGTTGTGTATTAAGCAAGGCTTTTTATCTATTATCTATTATGTTTTTATTATGTATTTGTTTACGCTTACTTTAGTTTAATTAAAATCAAACAAAACTTATGTTTTTACCGGTAGTTTAGTGACAAAGGTCTAGTATTATTTCTCCGCCCATTTCCTTGGATCGATACTTGGTTCTTACCGATACTTTATTACATATATGACGGGGTACACTTGCCTCTTTCGTGTGTGTTTTGATGTAAAAGTAATAATCACTTTTATAAATTTAAAACCAAATCGTGTATAAATTCATTGCAAAATTATGTATATATACGCACACGTCAAGTTTTTGGCGCCGTTGCCGGGGAAGTGGCGAGTTTTAGGAACGACCCGAGTCATTGTGTTATCGGTGTATATACTTGTTAGTATTTGTGTATAATTTCTTGATTATTTATTTGTTTATTTATTTGTTAATTTTTCTTGTTTTTATTTCATTTATTCGTTTTCCAAGTCATTTTTTTTTTGTACACTTGTAAATTTTTGTTCCATTTATTTATTTAATCCGGATTTATTATTTATTTATTCTTTGATTTTTCGGCTTCGGGAAACCATTTTTGTATTAGCCGATTCATTTATTTTTATTGCGTTGATTTTTATAAAATTTCGGGCCCATTTTCAGATTTTTATAAAAATTGCAGCCCATTTATAATAATATTCTGCTTCTATTCAGCTGAAAAAAAAATATTATTATTTTATTAATAAAATATTCACCGTGTCAAATTTTCGTTTGCAGGTTAATGTTCTCGACCCCCGCTCCAGAACTTGTTGAACCGTCAGACGAGCCCGAACGTGATCTTAGGAGACGTCTACGCGCGAAAGGTCGGGCGGTTGGGCTACTGCTCGCCAGTGGTGGGCCGGAGTCGGTGGTACCTGCTGAAGCCGAGGGCTCAGGGGACGAAATCATGGCAGACGATAATCAACCTTTGAATGAGACGAATCAGCCCGGACGAGAGGGCTTGGAGCCCAGTATTATTAGACCTACTATTGATGCACCTTCATTTGAAATAAAATCTAGTATTATTAACATGGTGCAGAATTCAGTGCAGTTCGACGGGCGTGAGCACGAGGATCCCGGGAGACACATTGCGGCTTTCCTCCATGTTTGCTCCACATTCAAGATTAGGGATGTTTCGGAGGACGCAATTCGGTTGAGGTTGTTTCCGTTTTCATTGCGTGAAAAAGCCAGAGCTTGGCTTATGTCACTCCCAGTCGGGTCCATCAGGACCTGGAATCAGTTGGCGGAGCAGTTTATGCATAAATATTTCCCACCTGAGAAAACGAACAAGCTACGGAACCGGATTACTTCATTTCGCCAGGACGAGGGCGAATCGTTGCATGCAGCTTGGGAGAGATTCAAGGATTTGTTGATTGATGTGCCACATCATGGCTTCTCCAAGAGACAGCTGGTTTTGACATTCTATCAGGGGCTCAGCTACAACACGCAGGAGCGATTAGATGTTAACGCAGGAGGCGATCTGGGAACGAAGACGCCGACGGAAGCATACGATATCATAGAGAAAGCTACATTGAAATCCAGCTCGCGTCGGGAAGGCGATAGAGGTCGGGCTACATCATCATCATCTCGCCCAGGAGCTCACGCTGTGGACGATTACACAGCCATTACTGCGCAAATCACGGCTCTAGCGACGAAATTCGATAAATCACAAACAGTCGCGCAAGTTGGCCCTGGATGTGACCAGTGTGGAGTGTCAGATGTGCCAGGTACGTGTGAGCAGGGTGTTATTTTACCGGTCACGAAGAGGTGAACTACATGGGAAATCAAATCAGGCCCCAAAATAACCCCTACAGCAACATGTACAATCCAGGGTTTGGTTCATTGAACTCACTTCGACTTTTCATCCGAACTCTTAACAAATCAAGTTTTTACACACCTACTAGTAGGTAATATGATTTCTAGCATCTACATCACAATTTTAACATCGATTCTTTTATATCATACAAGACCCATTTCGTGAAAAGTATAATCATCTAATTACACAACTCATACTTTTATTACACAAAATCTACGGGTTCCATCTATGAGTGAAACTCGTTTCATCATGTCATTAGGCATTCATTCGGTTACCTATTCAAATCAAGCTTTACATTCGAACTAGTTGATATCATGGTTTCAAACATCACATTCATGATATAAATCGCTAATTTCACTATAACATTCGAAAACCCATTTCGGATCATGTATGATCAATACTCAAACTTGCAAATTGTTTAAGTATCTAGCTTCAACTATCAATTGTGATGATTCCTAGCACAAACATATCATCATCTTCATTATTAGTCAAAACCCACTTAGCACATTCAAGGGTGATCATCAAATCCCTAGTTTCTAACATCAATTCACCAAGTTTTTAACTAGGGTTTGTTTCTAAACATGAATTCAACACATATATCACTCATACATTCAACATTCATCCCCGAATTTTGATTATGAGTGTTCATCATAATTTCAACATCACCAAATTACAAAATTTGACATACCTTACGATCCCCTCGACTTGGTGATCGTTTGTACGTGTTCATGCATTTGATTTGAGCTAGTCTTGGCCTTCAATTTGGTGAATTTGGGTGAGCTAGGGTTTGGAGCTCTTGCTCCTTCTTCTGACCGTATACACACAAACACACACACTTAGTGTGTGTGTAGTGTTTTGTTTTGTTTTTTTAATAAAAATGAAGTTTCTAATCTTCCCTTTTTAGCCCCTCAAGTTTGTAACTTTATTTATAAAAGGCTATAACTTGTTGTTCAAATATTATTTTCTCTAATTAACTAGGTTAAACATCCCTAGTTAACTTAGTGGGTTCAGGGAAGTTTATGACTAGGTTTATTTTAACTCCCATTAACCCAGGCCTCTTATAAACTCATTTCCATAAAAGCTTTTATTCACGTTGTAGTTAATATTAAGATTATTTATTTAAATCCTAATATTTACCGGGTTACTTTTACCACTAACGGTAATTTACCCGTCTTTTAGTATTAACGGGGTTTGATTACCAAACCCGTTTTTGGGGTGTTACAAGTCTACCCCCCTTAAAGAGGTTTCGTCCCCGAAACCTTTCTTACATAGTTCTTTAGGTTTAATTCTACGGACTTAGTTTCGGCAACTACTTGAGCATTGCTCGTAATTAACAACCTTACCAGGAAAGTAGGGTAGTGTGCTTTTGGTTTTAAGGCGTATGACGTATGCGCCTTTCACATGTAAGGCCTTGTAGGCCATTACTTTCAGCTTGTACTTCTTATTTTAGTCATTTATTTGACCGAGTTGTCATCTGATCGCTCGGTTGTATTTATTTTCATCATGTTTACTTTAAGCTAATCTTATTTCAACAGGCGCTTTATATAAGTCGTAACACTACTCCGACTTTGAAAGGTTTTACCGGCCTGACTGATTAGTCGCCGTCACTTTATTCCCCGTCATTAGGGTATATCTTATTGCCAACCCGGCCTTTTACATGTTTTCTGATTTTCATATCTCGTAACTCACGTTACGACTTGATTGTATTCTATATCACTTTTTGTGACCGTGATTACATCACGTTTTGTTTAAGTTTATGTCGACTTTTATTATCGGAAATCTTTCCTTCGAATGTATCGCTTTGCACCTACCAGTGTCAAGATCCACATTCCTTGATATTAATCATTTTCCGAATTCGTTTCATAATATTCGTGTTTGTTAAAGCGTTGTTTCTCACTAATACTGAATTTTAGTTTAACGCTTTTCTCTTGAACTCATGTCAATTCAAAGGATTTATCCCCTTCCGTTGTCATTTCGGTAATGACTTCATCCACTTTTGTGACGTAACACAATTTAAATAATTGTGAATTCTTTTGTCATTTTTGCCCGTTTGAATGTTTTAGTGAAATTCTTCACTTTTGTCAACCCGGCCTTTCACAATCTCTTTGCTTTTAACCCATTTAGTTAACTTAGCGAAACCCATCGCTTTTATACGAACTTTATCTCCCGTTATTATATTACGCGGGATGTTACAACTAGTTTTCTTGTTTTATACTATTGACCCGTAGGTTCTTTCGTTTATCCTCGTAGGCTATTTCTTTATATTTTCACCTTTTTACCTTATTAAGGTGAGACCCCAATAATTCGTTTCTTTCTATTTGGGACCCGAAGATCTTTTTGGTCTCGTGGACCTTAGCCTCATTTATAATCTTGTAGGTTATGATAATCCCGTAGATCATCTTTTATTCAAGTCTTTATTCAAAGGTATATACATTCATATATGTATATGGCATTAAGGCACCCTTTTTATGTTCAAAATCATTTATGGATGTCAAACTTCATTCTTTGTTTCGGCTCGTTCAACTTTAAAATAGTTGAACATAATTTATCAAAATTTCTATTTACATCATCTTGTCGTCTTTTAGTCATGACTCAAAACCCGAGTCTTTTAACTTTCCATCTGAGTTCCCGTTTCTCGGTCTACGCATGTGTTTAATCCTTACCCATCAACCGGGTGTTTTACCGAAGTCATTATTATTGCAACCCTTCCGGTATGCATTAAGACTTCGCTTCACTTTTGTATTCCGACTTTGTCCTCAAGTTTGACGTTTTACAAAAACGGCACGTTAAGAGACATATTTGCGTTCTCCGGGTTAGAGTGTAAGTACACCCCCTCCCAATGCATATCTTAATCATTTTACATGTTTGCATTCTCCGGGTTCGAGTGTAAGTACACCCCCTCCCAATGCATATCTTAATCATTTTACATTAATCTTTGTCCCTTCACTCGGGCTCATTATCCTAATGTAATACGCTTCCATCACCCGGCTGTGTGTTTACATTATTATCAATTATCTTGTTCATTTGATTCATTTGGGTACTTTTTAATTTGTCCCACTCACCCTGTCCTTACTACATCGGATGTAAGCATGTCCATCATAAAAAGTTCATGGTACCACGTGCTCACCACTTACTTGACCAGAGTAAGCGATCAATACCTGGTATACATGACCTTTTTATAATTTTCACATTACACCCCATGTAAGTAATGCCTCTATTTGTTTTTCTTGGAAACAATATCCCGGATAGATTTTATATTCGGGTTTTTCCAAGTTTTTAATCTACATATGCAACTTTCAATCTCTACTTACTTGTTGCGTATTACTATTTGTGCAATTAAATTTAAAATGTGCACCTGGCAATGCTTGCCCTAACGGGCTTCTCTTGCCATTAGCCTTGTTCGTGATCGCTACGCGATTTAGGTCCTTGATGAGCATACTCTTTGGATCGTTCCTCGGTCAAATCCACGATTTGTTAAACTCTCGCTATCTTCATGTGCGAGTGTCCTTCAACTAAAACATTTACAACAGTTAGTAATTTCGACATTAATGGATGCCCGTATTATAATACAAGGCTTTTCTACTATACGCATCAACGCGTGTAATTTCGTTGTCTATATCTATTCTATATCGTTTTTATTGGTGTAACGTGTATTACACGATAACCATATGTGTTGTTCTCAACACTTTAATCATACTAAACCATTGATATACATGTACGTACCGGATTTGTGATCAAGCCTCAAACCGAACACACTTTAATCTTTAACCATGAGCTCTGATTACCAACTTGTAACGACCATCTCAATTAATCAAGATTTTAAAACTAAAATACACATTTTAATGCTAAAATGTGACTTTACAAAAACTTGTCATACTAACATTCCCATATGTTTACAACATTACAAAAACATATTTATAAGTGTTTACATAATTCACTTTTAGCAAAACAACTCAAGATTTGACGCGGAAGCTTCATTTAACGTGTGTTCGGTTCTTGCTCGCCGCTTGATCTTCATCCGGGACTCTTGACATTCACCTATGATCAAAACCAACTTAGAAGTCAGTTTTGATATTTAAATAACAAGTACAACAAGATAATTGGGTCAAATAATCGAATTAAACAAAAAAACAAAATTTTCAACATTTTAGGCCGTCGCCGCGCGCAACGGCAAAAGGCTCTGGCCGTGGCGCGACGCCACAGTCCTATTTTGACAGAAAGTTGATGCTGGTGCTGCATATTCGCCCAGCTACGTTTGATTTTACGAAAACGAGCATAACTCTTTCGTTATTGATCCGATTTGCATGATTCTTTTTCCTACGTGATCGTAATATAATTCTCCATCACATGGAATTAAAATCCGACATCTGGATTAACAAAATTTTAGACTTTTAAGCTTTCCGCTTAAAATAAAATCACTAGATTTTTGACCCGTTCATGTATTTATTAAACAAACAAGTTTGTTTGACCCCTAATTCTCGTGAAACTCTTAAGTTCAATATAGTCTATCATATTAGGTTCCAATCATGGGTTTATATACATCTTTAAACCAAATTTCGCTCGTATGAGTATTTTGACCCGTTAAGGGTATTTAAGCTTATTTCACGCACGAACCGCATTCATTCGTTTCTAGCGTCATATTTCCACATTTCTTATCAAGTGTTCTTCCACCACAACTATATTTGTGGTGGATTTAATATAGTGATCTATGTAATCCGAGTTTTACTCTTCGGATTGTTATTTTACGGTAAGACCCATATAGAGTCGTTTGACCAAAGACCTACATCTTTCTCCTTCTAACACTTATTGTAAGCATTAAAACTCATTTCCAAACAACCATTAAAGTCTGTTTGTTCAATTTAGCTTACAAGGGCGTTTTAGTCCATTTTACCTTTCATTTACGATGAAGGACCTTCGCTACTTATTTGCCCAAATTTGTACGTTAGCTATAATCATATTTATACGTACCTGGCTCGGGTCAACATTTTGACCCGTTTTAATACCTTGCGTCCGTAATATGCTAATTCATAGCATCACTAATTCATAAACCATTTTATCCTGTGAGTATAAGACTTGACAAGCATTCATTAGTCATCGTTTGTCAAATGGTATCAACTTTACCATTTGACCCGTTTGATCTAAGCAACCAAACATTTTGCGCTTAACATTGACTGGTATTCATCCACCATTTCATTAATTAACTCTCTTTATTGGTTAGGCTTACTTATAAAGTAGCCATTCAAAAACTCGTTTTACCAATGTCATTTCATGACTAAATTACCATTTCGCCCTTTTTCACCATTATACATGGTTTTAATTGTTTTATTCATTCCGACTCATTTCGTTTCATGTCGGACCCATATTTCGGATATATTCCGTTGTCGTATTTATCACCTATAAAATAAATACGTATACTACAAATAGGTGTACGCTTTACTTACCTCGCATCCGCACTACGTTTTTTTCTTTCTTTCTTGATTCGTTTGACCCGCTCCCTCGTCAAGCTTCCACCTAGCTTGTTAGGCGTCAAACTATCATAATAATTCGTAAGACGGTTAGATTAATCATTATCAATTATGACTACCCCACCTTACGGGTCTTATGTCGAATTTATCACTCGATCAAATCATTGGTCAGTTTGACTTCCTAAAAGTCAATTGACTTATCAACATATTCAAATGCATATTTGGTTCATTGAACTCACTTCGACATTTCATCCGAACTCTTAACAAATCAAGTTTTTACACACCTACTAGTAGGTAATATGATTTCTAGCATCTATATCACAATTTTAACATCGATTCTTTTATATCATGCAAGACCCATTTCGGGAAAAGTATAATCATCTAATTACACAACTCATACTTTTATTACACAAAATCTACGGGTTCCATCTATGAGTGAAACTCGTTTCATCATGTCATTAGGCATTCATTCGGTTACCTATTCAAATCAAGCTTTACATTTGAACTAGTTGATATCATGGTTTCAAACATCACATTCATGATATAAATCGCTAATTTCACTATAACATTCGAAAACCCATTTCGAATCATGTATGATCAATACTCAAACTTGCAAATTGTTTAAGTATCTAGCTTCAACTATCAATTGTGATGATTCCTAGCACAAACATATCATCATCTTCATTATTAGTCAAAACCCACTTAGCACATTCAAGGGTGATCATCAAATCCCTAGTTTCTAACATCAGTTCACCAAATTTTAACTAGGGTTTGTTTCTAAACATGAATTCAACACATATATTACTCATACATTCAACATTCATCCCCGAATTTTGATTATGAGTGTTCATCTTAATTTCAAAACATCACCAAATTACAAAATTTGGCATACCTTATGATCCCCTCGACTTGGTGATCGTTTGTACGTGTTCATGCATTTGATTTGAGCTAGTCTTGGCCTTCAATTTGGTGAATTTGGGTGAGCTAGGGTTTGGAGCTCTTGCTCCTTCTTCTGACCGTATACACGCACACACACTTAGTGTGTGTGTAGTGTTTTTTTTTAATAAAAATCAAGTTTCTAATCTTCCCTTTTTAGCCCCTCAAGTTTGTAACTTTATTTATAAAAGGCTATAACTTGTTGTTCAAATATTATTTTCTCTAATTAACTAGGTTAAACATCCCTAGTTAACTTAGTTGGTTCAGGGAAGTTTATGACTAGGTTTATTTTAAGTCCCGTTAACTCAGGCCTCTTATAAACTCATTTCCTTAAAAGTTTTTATTCACATTGTAGTTAATATTAGGATTATTTATTTAAATCCTAATATTTACCGGGTTACCTTTACCACTAACGGTACTTTACCCGTCTTTTAGCGTTAACGGGGTTTGATTACCAAACCCGTTTTCGGGGTGTTACAGACTAGGCGAAGATCGGAGACTAAACACGAATCATCAGTTCCTTAGACCATTTGTTTTGAGCCTCCAATTCTTTTAGAAATGCTAACGAGGTTCAATGATGTCGATATAGGGAACCAGCGAAAAGGTCATCAAAGGCAGGCGTGTAACATAGGCAGACTCATAGGAGAAGGTTGTGCGTGTAAATCCCAACTAGAGAGCTCATTTTCATTCGATTTCTATACTATAAAGGGCGACTACTCGACCTATTTGAAAAGAGCTACTCTAAAGCCTAATCTGTTACTTTTTAGCTGGTTTCAGTTTCAAAGATCACTTTTCTCAGGCCAAGATCGTAGGAATAAAAAACCCACTTCTCATTCTGGAGCGGGAAACTCAATTCCATTCAAAACCGCCAGAATGAAAACAGATAGAACGGTAACCGAATGAGCCCATTTCTTTTCCTTCGCCTTTCTTTCATTTCATCATAAAGTTCCTTCTTTTTGTTACCCGGCTTTGATGAGATAGGATCAGTAAAAGGTCTGACTCTTTGGTAGCCGCCTTGAAACAATTTCCCTTAACGAGCTACGAATCAAATAAGGTTATGGGCTTCCTGCCCCAAGAGTGGGAATTCACAATCATGAAAGTACACTCCTATTGTCTGCTAATCAATCCGAGGCAACAACAACAAAGTGAAAGACTACATTTTAGAGAGTATTAGAGGTTATTGAGCTGGTGGCCGGCCGCGGACCAAAAAAGCCTATTTCGATTGTTTTTACAATTCGATGACATATTTCCCCCAGAAAGTATACAACAAATTCTTTCTATGAAAAAAGGGAAAATTCAACGTATGTCAGAATTAGATCCTGATCCTTTTTGGACCGAGCAAAGCAAAGAGACTGAAAGTAGATAGGAGTACAAGGGAATTTCAAACGAAAGGTGCATTTCCTCTATTGATAGAAGAAAGAGTGCAGCATAGCGCTACGGCTTAGTTAGGGGACTCAGAGCCATGGCTGACTTATAAGGAGAGTCTACGGTAAGCAAAGAGTCCACAACACCTAAGCTATTCACATATTAGGCTTGGTTAGTAGTCTTTAATTATGAGACTAGGGAAAGTGAGACCATAGCCCTAAGCTCTTTTTTAATAGCTTATAGTGCACTGAACTGGGAAAGAGAATGAAAGATTGATTTCCTATTGGAAACAAGACCCTAATCTAAAGCCAGAATCAAAGGCAATGCCACAGGGAAGTGAAAGGTGGCATGAAAGTAGAATCTGACTTGCTACACTCAGATTGCGGGTCGGGCTTAGAGCGCGTGAAACTCATCACTACCTCGCAACGGCGTTAAGACCATAGCATGTCACACGAAAGCGCAACTTGCTATATAGTATTGTCACACAACTGCCCTCCCAGAAGAGCCACTCGCTCTGTAGTGTTGTCACACAAGATAAGCACGCCGCCCGCCTGTTAGTCGGGCGAATTTAAGTTCTCTTCCGGTCAACTGTCCATCCAATCAAGTGCAAAAAAAACCCACAGCAGAATCACGCAACGCACGCTGCTGGTGTGCTTCCTGCTCGCGAGGAAAGAAAGAAGAGCGGCAAGGTTAAGTTCAAATTTGGCTGTTGGGAGCATGGGAGCAGATTACCCAAAAAAAATACCCGGGAACAATAAAAAAAGATATCTCGGTAACGATAACTATAGGGGGTTGTATCGGCGAGATCCATTGGTGAAAAACTGCCCAAAAGAAAAAGCATCTGGAAGTGTGAGGACCTTTAGTGTTGGTACACTACATCTGTCGACTTCGTCTTGTATCGAGTCTTAGTCTAGTTAGAATAGATCAGGGCACGTAGAACGAGAGAATGAGAGAGAGTTAGCAAGATTTCGCTTGAAGGAATGTGTATGTAAAGGATTTCGCTTGAAGCAGCTCAAGCGAAATCAACATGTTAAGATTTCGCTTGAGTCATGCTGAAGCGAAATCTCAATCTCTATATATAGGAGGTCAAGGTCAAGCGAAATCAGAAGGAACATTTGAATGATTCCATACCGAAGTGCTGCCGGTGTGAGAACTGATTGTATTTGTGTTCAAATATCAATATAATCAGTATTAAAGTGAAGATTCAGCTATTTTATAGTCAAATACTTGTTTTCCGCACCTGTATTTGATAGAATTCCTCTGAACCGACTCGTTTAGGTTGACAACACGATCCTTACAATTGGTATCAGAGCCAGTTGAGGAGTTCTGCAGGATTTCAGCTGAAATTGACATCGTTCTCTTATTTCTACACCTTCTTTTCTCAGTTCAGAAAGATTTTACGGTCAAAACCTGTACAATTTCTCACAGATTGTGTAAAAGTACAAGATAACAAACCCTTGAAAGTTTCATTGCAAAATTCGACGTAAAACTATCAGAAACAAACCTCCGAATGGATTTCGCTTGAACAAATCAGTTTTCTTTAGAGGATTTCGCTTGAAATTCCAAGCGACACCTAGATTTCGCTTCAAATAGCATTCTATTTCGCTTCAGGGCTGTCGCTTCAACGATTTCGCTTCAGAAATTATTACTTGACAATTTCGCTTGAACAATTTCGCTTCAAAGAAGTTGATAGTTTCGCTTCAAGGCTTAATAGAATATTTCGCTTAAAAGTGACTGAAACATGGACGAGGATTTCTACAATGCATTCGCTACCCCGACTACTCCAATTTCTCTTGCACAAAATACGAAGTTGGAAAACGAGACCGGCACGATGCAAAAACCTCCCAAACTCATGAACATCGAGGAGTACAAAGGTTGGGAAGGGCGTTTTGAGAATTGGGTGCAAGCAAACTATCTTGATGCATGCGAATGTGTTGAGACAAAATATGTTCGACCGATGAATGATGATGAAGAAGTGGTTCCGATTAAAGATCTGACTGCTAATGCTAAAAAGAAGTATAAAGATGAGAAAATGATGCTGAGTTTATTGCAACAAGCTGTGAAAGAAGATATTTTGGTTCTATTGCAACATAATGGAACTTCATATTCGATTTGGAAAGCTTTACGGTCTAAGTTTCGTGGTAGTGAAGAAATGATCAAAAGCAAGAAATCGCTTCTAAAGAAAGAATTTGATCTATTTCGAATATTAAAGAATGAAAGTACTAGAGAGATGATCGAAAGATATTGCAATTTGCTTGCTAACATTAAGAGATTGAGTATTGAGAAAACCAATGAAGAGTTGATCGAAAAACTTGCTGATGCTTTGCCATATGAGACTTGGGGAACATATCTTATGATGCTCAAAAACAAGAAAGGTTTTAGCAATTTGACACTTAGCAAGTTTATTGAAAAGTTGGAAGCTCAAGAGATGGAGCAACGAAAGATTATTCGAATGAAAGATTTCGATGGTGAACAGGATATTGGGTTGTATTATAAAGCAGGGGTGAATGAGAAGTCTACAAATTTATCTCCAAAAATAGAAACTGCTTACAATGCCAAGAACTCTCCTGGAAGTTCATCATCGGGATCAAACAGCAAAACAAGTTTCACATCATTTCCATCTTTCGATCCAAACATTACAGCAACAAAAAATGGGAGAAAATTTCAGTGCAATATTGTTTTAAATCTTGATAATGATCAAGAGTATTCTGATGAAGTTGCTAAAAACCACATGTCTTTATTAGGAATGGTTTTAGAATCTTATAGTTGTTTTGTTGCAGGTCGAATCGGGAATCCAATGCTGACAAAGGAAGATTATGACCAGATCGATGCAGAAGAAATGGAACTGATGGACATAAAATGGTGCTTGGCCAGTGTATTGAGGAGAGCTGAGAAATTCAAGCAAATCACTGGAAGAGATGATCTTCATGAGGCTGGTAATTCTACTTTAGGTTTTGATAAATCTAAAGTCACTTGTTTTCGTTGCAGGGAGAAAGGACACTTCAAGAGGGAGTGCAAAAATCGTGAAGCAAGTGGGATTCAAAATCCGTTCAACAACAACAATGATTACTATCGAAAGGCCATTTACCATCAAGTTGCTCAACAACCACCTCAACAACAACAACATCAGGCACAAACTGCGCATGGAAGATATGTGATTGAAGATTCTGGAAAAAGAGCTTGTGCAGTTAATCAAAATTCTTCAAAGAGAGCTGATGGTAGTGCATTGATAATAGATCAAGATGATGAAAAACTACCCGAGGGTTTTAGCTGGGAGAATTTCAATTGGGATAACTATATTCCTGATCAAAACAAAGCTTATACAGCTTTTGTTGCCAAAGTTGAAGAAGATAGTGATGATGATCGTGAGTATTGGGCGAGAAAATTCAAAGCTGATATGAAACTGCTTGCTGAAAGTGACAGTGAAGATGAAAAGGTTAAAAAGAAGAAGAAAAAGATCAAGACTCCAGTGAGCAGTGATGATGAAGAAATTCCAGTGATCAAAAGGCAAGTAAAAGTTGAAGTTGCAAAGTTCAAAGTTGAAGATGAAGTTGATGCAAAGAAGATTCCAGTGAAGTGTGAAAACTGTGAAGCTGTGAAGAAGCAGAACAGTACACTGATTTATAATTTGAATAGTTTGAAGGAATCTTACGATGTACTGAACAAAGCGATGAATCAGTACAACCAAACAAGTGAAGAACAAGCTACAGCAATGAAAACACTTCAAGGAGCTTTTATGACGAAGCAAAAAGTGGTGAACAATTACATTGAGAAGTGTGCTGCTCTTGAACAGAAACTGGAACTGCAAAGAATCGAAACTGAAAGAGTTAATCGTTTGTTGAAAAGTTATTCATGTACTTCTTATGTCATTGACAGGATTTATCCAACTGTTGAAGGCATGAAGGCATTTGAAGAAGATGAAGTAACTGAAGAAAAGAAGGATGATGGAAAAGAGACTGAAGAAAAGACTCCAGAAAAGAAGAACAAGAAGAAGAATGATACAAACAAAAAGACTGACAAGAAGGATTCTGGTAAGAAACAAGAAGTCAGTTATAACAAATGTCCACCCCCGCTAGAAAATGGATATTTGCCCAGGAATCCAAATCAGGAAAGAGTCGAAAAAGCAACAAACTTACAATGGGAGTCGGAGTCATCAGTCAATTTGCCAGAAAATATTGATGTCGTGTTTACATCATCTGACACTGATCATGAGTCCGAGTTAATTAAGAAAGTCGTCGATCAGGTGTTGGATAAAGATGAAACTGAGGAGTCAAAATTGGAGTTAAACTCAAAGTCAGAGTCAGAGTCAAAGTCTGGTTCTGAAAGTTCGAGTTCGACGGTCAACAGTCAAAATTCTTCAGTTAAAAGGGTTTACAACAAAGAATTCCTGTTATCAAAATCTAATTTGAGTGACGAAACATTCAAAGTTGCATATACATTGAATGATTCCGACAAATTATATTCTGATGAGGAATTTCCACTAAGAGGTGTAAAAACTGAGATGATCAAAAAGATTTTCAAACTAACAGAAATCAATTTTTCTGAATTAAAAGATGTAAATCTTATTGATAAACCTAAAAAATACACCTCAAGAGTACAACAAAGATTAAACAAGAAAAAAGGTTACAGTTCTGGTTCTGGTTTTCACAAGAAATCAAACCCTAACCGTAATTTCAAAAAGAAAGGTCTTGGTTTTACTCCAACAGAAAAACAGAAAAATGAAACATATGTTCGTGATTTTAAAGCAAAGATGACATTTGTTTCAGGTACATCAAGAGATGAGGAAGAAAAGGAAAGGTTTTGGAGGCAGTCGAATAGTAAATTTCTTGCAAAGAAGCAAGAAGAGATGAAAGAAACGAGAACCTGTTTCCAATGCAACACTGTTGGACACATTGCCAGAGATTGTTCTAAGGCAATATCATCAAAACAGGGAGTTTTTCGTAAACAAAGAGAGAAAGTGGTTAAGTTTGAACCGCCAATTGACCGAACCAAATTATTCAAAAATTCTATTTTTGAAATTGGTGAAAGTTCAAACAGATTTTACAAGAAGAAAGCAAATCTTGACACTCAGAAATGGGTTGTTAAGAAATTGGTTGATAGTTCTAGCGATGAATCTGATTCCATAAAATCAGAGGAGCCACAGGTTGAGTTAAAATTGAAAACTTCAGTCCCTCCAATGGATGATGTTCATTTTCCATCATTGAAGGATGAAAATTTTAAGAAGAAAATTGGTAAGGTTGAAATTTCAAACCAATTTTATGATGACAAGAAGGAATTTGATGTCGAAAAGGCTTTTAACCCCACTGTGAAACACATTTTTGGTAAAATGATTGATCGAAAAGTCAAAGGGGTTAAAGAGTTTTACGAGAAGAAGATGCAGAAAGATAAAGTTGAACCATCCCTGGTTTGTGACTGGGATGGTTCATACTATGAACAGTAAGTCTGTGGATTTGCCGGAGATCCCAAGTTGGTAATCGTGGATCAGGAATCGGCATCATTCTGTGTATTTGATTGTGTTTTTTTGTATAAGTGGTAAATCAGGGACATTAAGTTGTATCTGATTTTCTACAAGTGTTTAAAAACAATGTGATGAACCAAATCCCTAACTTTACAAGTGGTAAAAACAAACTTATTTTCCGGAAAAATCATTTTGATTAAAACAAACTTAAGTGTTTTGAAATCTAAATGAGAAAATAGTTTGTTGTGAGGGGGAGTTCTGATTGTTTATGCCAAGTGAATGGCGATTTGAAGTGATTTGATATCAGTTGTCATTTTATTGTACAGTTTATTTTCAAATTTTCCTAAAATGTGTTTGCATTTTAGGGGGAGTAAAATTTTTTTTCAGAAAATCCAAAAACATTTGAAAATTTGAAAAAGTCAAAAACATGATAAAATTAAAAATGAGTTTTGTTGTATAAAAGAGGAAATGATAGTACATCAGTGGACTATCACAGCATACTAAAGAAATGGAAAGTTAAAAAGTGATAAACGGTCTCACTGATGATGTGCCAGTAGGTTTTTGCACATTTAGTAGATTGTGACGAGATATAAACCTAAATTTCAAACTTGCTTGTTCTGTGGGTTAACACAAACTTGGATATATAGGTAACCCCTGAAATCTTGTTTGAAAGGTCCCTTATTCTGAGATACTAGGTCTTTATGCTCAGTGATATCTGGGGTATTATCCCGGGACTTCTGATTTTGCGGAAGCAATGGCCTAGTCCCCGGATAATGCTTTCTGCAAATGCTTGAAACATAGCATCGCCCTCAGCAAGCTGATGAAACAATAAAATTGATAGTCGCTGCTGTTGTAATGCAAAAGATCCTCTAAAGGGGACACACCTAAAAGTCAACTAGGCTCTCTGCTGAACGGAAGTTCTGACCTGAGCTATCACGGTTGCATAATTTATTCCCCTTACAGATATCATCTGTGGTATACTCACCTGTAAGACTGAATATTGGGATCTGGATACGGGAGTATATTCAAGTAGTGGGACACACGGATAAGTTCAAGTCTTTTAAAACATTAACATCATATCTCGGATCAATTGAACTTTGTGTGAAAATTTAAGTGGACAAATATACTGACAATCTAGGTGAATTGTTTAGATCTTAATATGAAATGAAGCTTAACGGTGTTGGTGACTTGTCTCAGAAACTGATATGATCCTCTTACACAAACTCACAAAAATATTGTCTGTAAATATTTTTTTCTGCATTTCATTCTATTCAAAAATTCCAAAAAGATTTTTAGTGTGTTTTAGCATAAATTTTGAAAAATACAAAAAGATTTTCGACAACTGGTATTGAAAAGCTGATTTTCAAAGTTCCGAGTGCTAAACATGATGAGTATGTTTTGAGGGGGAGTTTGTGTTCAAAACTGATTATTTTTGTCAAAACTTCAAGTGGTTTATCAAATTGAAAGATCTTTTTGATTAAGTTTGAGAAGTAATGATTCTGAATAGCCAAAATTGTGAAAGTCAGACAATGATCCTGAAGCAGATGATGCTGAAGAACTAAAGGAATGCCAGCACATTGCAAGGGGGAGTTTGTTGATGCTGATAGAAAGAGTAAAGCCCAGAGACTGATCAAGACTGAAGATTTGAAGACACAGCATTGTTGTGACTCGATAGTCGACTCGTCAACATCTGAGGGGGAGTCTGTTGGTACACTACATCTATCGACTTCGTCTTGTATCGAGTCTTAGTCTAGTTAGAATAGATCAGGGCACGTAGAACGAGAGAATGAGAGAGAGTTAGCAAGATTTCGCTTGAAGGAATGTGTATGTAAAGGATTTCGCTTGAAGCAGCTCAAGCGAAATCAACATGTTAAGATTTCGCTTGAGTCATGCTGAAGCGAAATCTCAATCTCTATATATAGGAGGTCAAGGTCAAGCGAAATCAGAAGGAACATTTGAATGATTCCATACCGAAGTGCTGCCGGTGTGAGAACTGATTGTATTTGTGTTCAAATATCAATATAATCAGTATTAAAGTGAAGATTCAGCTATTTTATAGTCAAATACTTGTTTTCCGCACCTGTATTTGATAGAATTCCTCTGAACCGACTCGTTTAGGTTGACAACACGATCCTTACATTTAGTACTGTACTCTACCCCCGAACCAGTAGCCTTCGCGTCAAGCAAGAACGCCATTGTCCCTTTCCTTTCTCCATTCTGCCTCCTTTTTTGCTTTGTTCCAAAAGAGTCTAAGGGGCTATTTGTTTACCTCTTAATGGGGCTCTTAATGGTTTAGCCCTCTTACTGGTTCAACACTTAATGGTTCAGGCTGTTTGTTTCACGAGCAAATGTCTGAATGGTTTAGACATTTGTTTCACGAGCAAACGCGAGATAAAATACCCGGTGATTAGTAAAATACATGTTTTAAACTATATATCTATACTATATTATAATGTATGAGTGAGGGGTATTTTAAGATACCCAAAAAATAAGAACTTTCCCCCCTTTATTTATAGAAAGACCCCTAAAATGAGGGTAGTTTGGTCTTTTAAACATTATTTATTTTTTAGCCCTTAAACTTATTACACTTAAATCCCCAAGGTTTTAACAAAATTATAGATAATTAGTTACAATTCACCCCTCCACAATAAACTTATAATTTTTTACGTATTCTTGACATATCTTATAAACTATACCGTTAAAAAATCCAAAGATAACATGACGATCTACACATTTTTGTCGACGTTTCGATAGTTGTCTTGTTCAATATCGACACACGGATTAAAAGGTACAAGTTGATAATGCTTTAATGTACAAGTAATTAATATTTGTGATCTAATGTGCCTAATCTACAAAGATGAGCTCCATCTATGCAAACAAAAACAAAAGGAGTTAAAAGTACCGTAATATAAAATGAAAATATTATGTGTCACATTTTATTTTATTAAAGCTGTCTAATATCTATACTTAGATATATCTTATAAAACTTAAAACTAACCACAACAAACTTCCTAAATAAAGGGGTGGCAAATCTAAAACTAAACCCTAATGCACTTCTATAGTTACTACTATAAATACATAGCAGGACACCCCTATATCTATTGCTAAACAAAGTTAAAAAATGGATCCAGTTCTGAATTCAATTGTTGCGAAAAACCAAGCATGCGGGATTAAAAATTCTAAGGTCAGTTCTTGAGACGCCCAACTTTTCACATTCGACTAATAACATAAAATTCATAAAATTTTACAAAGAATTTGGCATGACCCGTTTGAATGGAGAACTTTTCCCCTGCTTTTAACAACATCATTTTCAAGTCCTACGACACTTTTCAATTAACAAAAATTATGACCATAAAAGGTTCACCATAACCATTTTGTACAAACTACACAAAAGGTTTAGAAATCTAACAACTTACTAACATACTAGACATAAGATTTACATCATTTCACAAAATGAAATTTTTGACCCATACATAATAGACAACTTGAACCGGAAGCGTATAAAAGTCGACATTGTGTGTTCGGTCCGAGTGTGCCGCAATCAAACTTGGGATTTACCTATCATCCAAAATAACAAAACATTCATTAGCCGTAATACATATCAATTCAAATCCTTTCATTACCTATCATTACTTGACCCATTAACAAATTTCGTCTATTTGTCAACAACTTTATTCTAATTCATCCTTTGCGTTCTAGCATAGGGTTTCTCTAAGTTTTTCTACCTTTCCTTTGGATACATCCAACATGTAAACTTTCCGACCCGTCCGAAATGGGTCGATACATACCATACGATTTGTCATACTTTCATTGTTTTGACCCGTTATCAACAAGTCAATTCTTATCCATTACTACATCTTACTTTCCAACATTCTTGGCCCACTTGAAGTGGTCATTATATATCCGTTACTAATGTATTTCTTTCCATTTTCAAACATACAACATATCACAATTTCCGCTACAAGCAAACATACATCTCAACACTAAGGTTTAGATAACTAAATTAACATCCGTAGAACTACATAAAGGGGGAATTAAGTTCATATGAACTTACCGCGATCTTGCGTTTCTTGAGCTTTAGAATGACTTGCTCCTCCTTCCTTCTTTGTTCTAGATGTCAAGAATACTTAGATGATCAAAGTTCCATGCTCATGCATTCGATTAATCCTTGATTTCAACTTCAATTTGATTAAATTTAGTATGTTAGGGTTTTGAAGGAGAAGCTCCTCCTGGCTCCTTTTTTCTCGATCGCACATACCCACACTCAAAACACTGGGCATTTTTCTTTAAGGGTTTTAATTATAAAACTTTCATTTTAACCCCCATCTTTTAGAACATAACACTTTATCTCATTTCTACTAACTAACTTAGTAAACTTAATACATACATAAGATTTTGGATTTGTTTAAATGCTATAATTATTAAAAATGGTAAAATTTTATGTTTACCATTTCTTTTCGTCAAAATATTGTAATTAGGCATTGTAACGTGTCATGCGAAATTTGGGGTGTTACAAGTCTACCATCCTTAAAGATGGTTTCGTCCCCGAAACCAGAATACATACCAAATAACTCCGGGTAGTGCTCCCGCATTTCATCCTCCGTTTCCCACATAAGTTTCGATCCTTTTCGATGTTGCCATTGGACCAACACTTGTCGAGTGGACTTGTTGCGGAGTTGCTTCACTTTAGAATCTTTTATTGCCACGGGCTTTTCTACATAATTTAACTTCTCGTCTACTTCAATATCATCCAAGGGCACATACGCCGTTTCATCCGCAAGGCACTTCCGTAGTTGCGACACATGAAAAGTGTTATGAATCCCATCCAATGCGGGTGGTAATTCTAACGGGTACGCCACCGCCCCGACACGAGCGAGTATTTTGAATGGTCCAATGTATCGAGGACCTAGCTTTCCACGTTTACGAAAACGAATTATTCCCTTCCATGGAGAAACTTTCAATAAGACATAATCTCCCACTTGGAATTCAATTGGTCGCCTTCGCCGATCCGCATACGACTTTTGTCTATCTTGCACTGCTTTTATCCTTGATCTAGTCATATCAATCTTTCCATTCGTCTTGGCTACTACTTCTCTTGACGCGAGTTCTCGTTGACCCACTCCCCCCCCCCCAACAAACCGGAGTCCTACATTTCCTTCAATAGAGCATTTCGTATGGGGCCATTTTTATGCTGTTATGATAACTATTATTATATGAAAACTCTACCAAAGGTAGATGATCATCCCAGCTTCCTCCGAAATCCATAACACACGCCCTTAGCATATCAACCAATGTTTGGATAGTTCATTCTGATTGACCATCAGTTTGTGGATGGTAGGCGGTGCTTATATGTAACTGGGTCCCCAATTCTTCGTGGAACTTCCTCTAGTAACGAGATGTGAACCGGGTATCTCGGTCGGACACTATAAACACCGGAACCCCATGCCGAGATATAATCTCATTCGTATAAACTTCTGCCATCTTTTCTGAATTATAGGTTTCCCGGATGGGTAAGAAATGTGCACTTTTGGTTAATCGGTCAACGACTACCCAAATAGCATCGTGCCCCTTCCTTGTCTTAGGAAGTTTAGTCACCAAATCCATCGTTACATGTTCCCACTTCCACACCGGTATCTCCTAGGGTTGCAACTTTCCATACGGCCTTTGGTGATCGCCCTTTACTTGAGAACATGTCAAACACTTAGCAACATACTTTACAATGTCTCTTTTCATTCCCGGCCACCAATAATTCATCCTCAACTCTCGATACATCTTTGTAGCTCCCGGATGAACGGAGTACCAAGACTTGTGATCCTCATTCAATAGTAATTCTTTCACATCACATTCCCGAGATATCCAGATTCGGTCATACCTCGTTTTCATACCATTTGCATTCTCTTTCAATTCATGAATAAATCCTTTCGTCCTTTCTTTCTTTGAGTCATCAGCATTTAAAGATTTTGTTTGAGCTTCTCGAATTTCATCAAGGAGTTTAGGTGTGACTACCATCTTCATAGATTTTACCCGAATCGGGGGCGGATACTCCTTTCGACTTAGAGCGTCCGCCACTACATTAGCCTTCCGGGGATGGTAATGAATGTCACAATCGTAATCCTTAATGAGTTCCAACCATCTTCCTTGCCTCAAATTAAGATCTTTCTGCTCGAAAAAATATTTGAGGCTTTTATGATCCGAGTAAATAGTACATTTCACCCCATATAGGTAGTGCCTCCATATCTTCAAGGCAAACACGACTGCCGCCAATTCTAGATCATGAATTGGGTAATTGTTTTCATGTTGCTTGAGTTGTCTTGAAGCATAAGAAACGACTTTACCCGTTTGCATTAATACGCAACCTAAACCTTGGTGGGAGGCGTCTGTATACACTACCAAATCATCCGTTCCATCCGGTAATGTAAACACCGGAGAGTTTGAGAGCTTTTCCTTCAAAGTCTGAAACGCATTCTCTTGATCTTCACCCCAAATAAACTTTTCACTCTTTTTTGTTAATTTCGTCATGGGCGAGGCTATCTTGGAGAAATCCTGGATAAATCTTTTGTAATACCCAGCCAAGCCTAGAAAACTTTTTATTTTTCTTGGATTCTACGGGGGTACCCAATTCATTACCGCATCTACTTTGGACGGGTCCACATGGACACCATCCGCATCGATTACATGACCCAAAAATTGTACCTCTCTAAGCCAAAAGGCACACTTTGAGAACTCTTCATATAACTTTTCCTTGCGAAGCATTTCCAATACATCACGTAAGTGGGAAGCATGCTCTGCTTCACTTCGGCAGTATATTAGTATATCATCAATAAAAACGATTACATACTTATCAAGCATAGGCCGGCACACCCGATTCATTAAATCCATAAACGCAGCTGGTGCATTCGTTAGCCCAAAGGACATTACTAAAAACTCGTAATGTCCGTACCGCGTTCGAAACGCAGTCTTCGGCACATCTTCCTCTCGTACACGCAGCTGGTCAAATAGGTCATCAATTATGGGAAACGGGTAACGATTCTTCACCGTTAACTTGTTCAACTCTCGATAGTCGATGCACATTCGCATCGAACCATCTTTCTTCTTCACGAATAATATAGGCGCTCCCCATGGTGAAACACTTGGTTTAATAAAACCCTTATCTAGCAACTCTTGAAGTTGCATCATCAATTCTTTCATTACAGTCGGGGCCAACCGATAAGGAGCTTTAGCTACTGGTTTTGCATCCGGGTTAAGCTCTATCTTGAATTCTACTTCCCGCTCGGGCGGAAGCCCCAGTAAATCTTCTGGAAACACATCCGGACATTCGTTCATTACATTCACATCTTCAAGCTTTTGAACACCTCGATTGGTGTCAATCACGTAAGATAGATACGCCTTACCTCCATTCTTCACATGTTTGACAGCTTTGATTATAGAACACAATTTCGACTTGATGACCCTATCTCCTTAAACACTTACCCCCCCCCCCACGAGGTTACTACATGAATGACTTTCTTTTCGCATTGAATTTCAGCGTGGTTTTGGGCTAGCCAATCCATTCCTACAACTACTTTAAATTCCCCCATGTACATCGGGACAAGGTCTATACTAAATTCCTCATCTTCGATTAAGATCTTACAGTTTCTACAAATATCGTGTAACAAATAACTTTTACTATCAGTAACTTCCACTTCTAATGGTACTAACATCTTTTCAAGATTAAACGATGGATGAACTAACAATTCATTAGACATTAATGATCTACTAGCCCCAGAATCAAATAAAACATTCATAGGCATAGAATTAACCAAGAATATACCTGAAGCCACATCCGGGCTAGCCTTAGCTTCATCCGAGGTTAACTGGAACATTCTCCCATGAGCCTTGGAAGACTCATCCTTCGTTCCATCTTTCTTCGCCCCTTGTTGGAGTTTCGGACATTCTGCTTTAATGTGCCCCGTTTGATTACAATTGTAACACGCTTTTGAGTTTTCTGGGCACCTATAATACAGATGTCCCTCTTGCCCACATTTGTAGCATCCTTTCTTTCCCAACAGACATTCACCCGAATGTTGTTTCCCACATGTCTTCCAATTCGGAATCCCACTACTTGTCTTCCCTTTCCTATTTTGATCTTGATATTTTGCCTTTTCGATGGGTTTGTGTTGGTAGGTTTCTCCGCCACCCTTTTCGCTCCCCGTTCAACCTGCCTTCTTAACTCGATCTCCCTATCTCTTGCCCAGTCGATTAATTCATTCAACGTTGCACACTTGGAGGGATTTACGAACTCCCGATATTCAGCCTTTAACATAGCATGATAACGTATGATTTTCAACCTCTCAGTCCCCACTATCTCCCCACAAAATTTCACCTTGTCAAGGAACTTATTCGTTCTTTCATCAATCGTTTCATCTTTTTGTCGAAGACGTAAGAAGTCTTCTTGAATCTTATCAATTGCGGATTGTGGGCTATGATATTTCAGAAATGGCACCTTGAACTCTTGCCATGTTAACGTTTGTACTTTGTCATCCCCCAATTCCTTTGAATATGCGTCCCACCAATCCTTTGCTTGGAGTTGTAGGAGGCCCGTAGTAAACATCACTTGATCCTCCACTTCATATTTACTTCTTATAAACACGGCCTCGGTACTTGAAATCCACCTTTGACAAGCTGACTTCGATCACTTTCTCTACTTCTTCCACAATCATCGTTCTCCTTTCATTTCGACATGCTTCATCGTCATCATTTACATTCACCACATCAGCCATCTACATAAAACATTCATTACATTCATTAGATTTCATTTCATACTTCCCTTCGTCATGTTTTAATATTGTTTTATCATAATACATTCCATTTATAATTCATACTTCATGCCTTATCGTCATTAACTATCATGTCGTATCGTATTGATCAAATTTTGTGATCATAACTAATTTCCTTCTCATCATTCACATGTACCTTTCCTCCATCATTTTTGAATATCAAATTTGCCTTAAACATTGTTTATAAGGCCTTTAAAATCGATTGGAATGAGTCCCGTATTCGAAATAAACAAAAAAAAATTTGGAAACGTAGGGGGTGCTCGCGTGACGCGAGGGCCTACCCGCTCTCCCGTTTTTGACAGTAGGTTCATTCTTCTGTTGTTGCAGACGCCCAGCTCCATAATTTTCCAAACTTAAACCTTAAAAACTTCATATCTTTAGTTCTACTAGTCCGTTTTACTCGATTCTTTTTCCTATGTGTCCGTAATTTAATTACAAACTTGTTTAGCATTTTCGTTTGCCATAAAATTCGGTTTAAAAGCACATAACCTATAAATCACTTTCTACTTCTAACTATAAGCATAATCAAATTAATAATTCACTTACTTGCATAGCGCTGCAGATCGAACACACCTTCATATGAGCTCTCGGTTTGAGTTCAAGCATTTTGCTCTAATACTTGAATCTCTCAAACCTCGACTCTGATACCAACTTGAGACGCCCAACTTTTCACATTCGACTAATAACATAAAATTCATAAAATTTTACAAAACAATGTCAATTATCAATAAAACAATGTGCTTTGGTGTTATTATATGTGTATTTGTGTTTGATGATTTTACGATTTGATTCGATTCTGATTTCAAGCTTTAAATCGTTTTCTGGAAAGTTATACGCAAACTGGTGCATAAATGCAGTCAGTTTAACACGACAAACACTTCGGAATAGTGACACAGGCTTAACATACCTTAAATAACCTTTACATAACTTAGAAATAAGTTTTGGATGGTTTGGTGTGTTGAAAACAAGTCTATTCGATCACAGGGACTATTTGTGTCAAACTGCGAAAGTATGTCGATTTGTTTAGTATCGAACATTTCGGAACTTGATCATAAGTTAAACATGCCCTTAATATCCTTTACATAGCTTAAAAACAGGCTTTGAGGTGTTTGGTGCGCAAGAAAATAAACTTCCTTGATCAAGCAGGGACTAAAAGCATCAAAAAGTGCATAAGTTTGCGTTTTCGCGCATATCTTACGTTCTGAATATATCCGGACATCCAAAAATTTATGAAATCCTTAAAATATTTTATTTTAGTGATTGGAATGATAAAATTTCCATTCATCGCTTAATTTGGATCGTTTTTGCGTTCGTTACGACTTCCGTCGTAAATAACCGAATAACGCAACCGTACGACCAAACGAACCGACATTCGAGATGTTTTTGAACATATTTCATGTTCCCTATGCTTTAACATCATTTTGGAGCTTGAAAATGGGTTTGACGGGTATTAGAAGTGCCAAAACGCAATGAAACAAGGTGGAGGGGCTAAATTGTCATTTTCTAAAAGTGCAGGTCTGCTAGGGACCTTACGGACCGTATGCAAGAGTCCTTGCGGTCCGTATGAAGTGCCCAGATCAGCAGAAATGCAGAAACATTGAATCTGGCCTTTTCCACTTGTTCCAATGGTTTTTAACCCCTGATTTGCATACTATGGACTGGTATTTGATTTCCCATGGTATTCTAAACCTTGTGCCCAAATGTATGGCTAAGATTAATCCTTCTTTACAAGTGGAGTGATCCTAGAGCTCCATGATTCCTATAAATAGCAAGGGGTTTTCACTTTGCTCTTCGCACTTGATCTGAAAATCTGCTCTAAGTTGAGGTGTTCACACTTCATACCTGAGCAATTTTAGATCAAACCTCCATTTCTTGGACCCTTTGTAAGTTTCTTTCATGCTTATTCTTATATTTCAAGCATGAAAGTCAAACAGTGTTTGACTTTCAGCTTTGACCAGTCAATGGTCAACACAAAGTTTGTTTGAACTTTGCAATGTGAGCGTAATCACGATGGTTATAGTCCCTTGTGACTATACCTGCTGATTACCACGTTGACTAGGCGTAGTGACGAGTCGTAGTTTCGGTCAAAATACGTATTCATGTGTATTTTGTAACCAAACTACTCTTGGGTATCAAAACACTTTGTTTTGATATCAAAACCTGTTTTCTAACTTAACTAAACATGTTTTAACATGTTTAGCTCGTCACTTTTAGTTTAGTGCTTGTGTAGAGTTGTAAGTCAAGCGGTCTAAACTACCACTTAGACTTTCGAACTCGACTCGTTTGGTCGATCATTAGGATCCGACCAAGAATATTATGTGACCATAGTTGCATAGGGAATAACCTTCCGAGGTTATACCTTATGATCAGTTAGGTTCAATTAGTTGTATGATAGGTAGTTTATATGCCTTAGGTAAATGACCAAAATGCCCTTTTCATGCATAATTGGTAATTAAGCATATGTAACTTAACTTTTGCCACTTAAACTAATTATGTAACATGTTTAGGCATATAATACTTGTCATAGGACTAGTTAGACGTCTCAAACGCGCTTATGCGGGCACGACGTGTTAAAGTAGCGTAAGCAACCTTAATGGGTCGTAACGGGTCGAAAGCACTTAGGTTAGGTTCTGTTTTAGAATGTAGGTTTTGTTAAACCATATCACATGAGTTCCAATACTCATTTGGTTTACAAAACCTCATTCTATCGATCTTCCGATTTAGGTGTCGATTATTTGACTAGTGATTCGATTACTAGGTGCTGCTTGATTTCTCTGGTTTGCTTGAGTTTGTTGAAGTTCTTTTGATTGAGTATACTTTGCACTTCATGTGAGTACATAGTTCCCCGATTTTACTGTTTTCAATTGTTTTGGGGTGATTCATATGTGTTAAATGTTTTCTAGGTTTTAACGATGGTTTCAAAAACGATTTATATGGTTTATACAAAGTTAATAACGATTTCGATAATGTGAACAAACTTGTTGGACGTATTTACAAAACGAATGTCCGAATGAGCGTAAGGTTGAATTTGCATCAAGTGTGTTCGAGAAGCGTGCTCTTACATGGTGGAACGGGGTGATGCGTGATAGGGGTGCCGATGTGGCTATGGCACAAACGTGGGAAGAGCTTCGAGCTCTTATGATGAGAGAGTTCTGTCCCCGTCACGAGATTCGAACTTTGGAGCGAGAATTTGACGATCTGAAACAAGATGGGCGAGAACATCGTGCGTATACGGATCGTTATGAGGAGCTCAGTTTGTTGTGTCCTACTATGGTTACCCCGTTGGAAAAGGCGATAGAGAGGTATATCGATGGTTTGCCCGATTCAGTACAAGACATTGTGACTGACAATAATCCTACTACTGTTCGTCAAGCAATCGAGTTGTCTGCTACTCTGACCGAGTCTCAGGTCAGAAAAGGAAAACTTACCCGCAAGGGGGACAAGAAGAAGTCGGCCGATTCTGTTAAAGACAAGGAAAAGGGTAAGGGTAAGAAGAAGGGAGAATCTTCTAAGAAGTCAAGGAAGCGCAAGGCTTCCCAGAACTTTACAGTTACTACGCAGAACCCTCAGAACCCACCAGCTCAACCTCCTGCAAAGAAACAATGTGCTGGTACCGCACCTCACTGCACTCGGTGCAATGGTCATCATGCTACCCAACAGGCGTGTAAGCAGTGTACTACGTGTGGTAAACTTGGGCATCTGGCCAACATCTGTCGTTTGGGTCAGAATCAAGCTGCTCAGGTTCAAGCTCCAGTTCAGGGGAATGCTGCTAGATTCCATCCTGGTTCATGTTTCAATTGTGGAGAGTTTGGTCACTTCCGCAACAACTGTCCAAGGTTGGTGAATGCAAATACGAATCCAAACGCGAATGTCAATGCCAATGTGAATCTCGCTCGTGGACGAGCGTACAATCAGAATGCTAACGAGGCTCGAGCTGACAACAAGGTTGTCAATGGTACGTTCCTTGTTAATAATCGACTTGCATCTATTCTTTTTTATTCTGGTGCTGATAGAAGTTTTGTTTCGTTATCTTTTGAGCCTTTACTTGCGATACCTAGAACTAAGCTGAGGAAACCCTTATCTGTCGAAGTTGCTACTGGTATGTCACACCCCCAAAATCCACAAGCGGAGTATTCCCGCATAGAGGCGTGACTGACCAGGATCTAGCCACCAATCACATTGAACTCATAGTTATATTTAAGTAAAGCTTTCATTTATAACCATTAAGAGTTACAACTTTACAAGTAATTCACAGTGTACAGCGGAAGCATAATTTATTCGTTAAGTGTTTATAACCACATGTAAAAACTATATGTCTTGTGTTGCGATTCCATGCATCTTGACCCATGACCACTCCAGCCTCCCAGACAGCAAGTTCCAATCAATAAGCACCTAAAGGCCTGCAAGGCATGTAACAACGAGTCAACAACAAAGTTTAGCGAGTTCACAGTTGGTTGTTTAGTTTTACCAGTTTGTTTAGAAAACCATAAGTTGTTTCATAAACCACGAGTTAACAAGTATCTTTGTTTCCCAAACCATATCCATAATCAGTGCGGGCTTCCCCATGTGAACCACTAGACCGTTACCATATCGACTACTGACGAAAGTAAGTTGTGCCCTAAGTCAATGTCTATCATCATTGACTGTTTGCCATGATCCATTAGTACACGCCCGTCCGACCGGCACGGTGTGAGGTTTGTCAAACCTAATAGCGCTATTAACTAATGACCCGCTCGCCATCGGCCTCGGTGATTAAGTCGATATAAGATGAGGGACTTAATGATCGAGTTTTGTCTAGTAAGTTAAGGTTGTTATCCTACCCAAGGAGGACGAACGTACGTATTCTACCCAAGGAGAATATGCATGATTAATATTGGCATCCTGCCCATGGAGGATGGCGGTACATATCCTACCCAATGAGGATATGTAGGTTCCGTTTTAAATTCTTTAACCCATTCCCAACCACCGGGAATCCCATGCCTTAGAAAGTGTGTGAACTCACCTTGGTTTGCTCGGTAAGATTAGCTACGTGTTTACAGTTGATCAATCAAACCCTAATATCAGTTCCAGTAATAGTCAGTTTTTATGACACTCAACCATACATTTCGCGTACGCATTTCATATAAACTCACACATAAAGCCACACAATCCATACAAGAAATCACGCATCACACAAGTTATGACATCCATGGAACATTTAATTACATCGGTTCTCATCTAATTTCATTACGTGCACAAGTATTAGGTCACACTTAGAAAGCTATACATGTATTCATCGATTTATAACAACCACCTTTACTAACCAATGCAATATATCCACTCAACCTTATATATCAACATATAGCATTATATGACCCGGGTACTGCCCAGGGTCTACGGCCCAATAATCATATGGCTTTTAACACAAAACCACCCATTAAAGAATATGACCAGAACTCGTTCGTGTGGCCAGTTTAATAGACTTATTCATGTGGTCCAACTAATAACCAAGTTCCCAATTAACAACTTATTGGTGAGTGTGTGTGGTTCAGCTAGCAAGTATGGTCCATCATCACAAACAGCCCAAACAATATCTTGTTCGATGTTGTTACCCAGCCCATATGCTAAATCCTTGAAACCCATTCCAAGTTGTTAAGCATTTACAATTTCATGCGATTCCAAACCATATACACCTTACAAGTTAATAAATCCATTAAGTGGGTGTTTAATTTTTTCGTGAGTGTGGCCCATCCCTATTTCACTTATTAACACATGCCGCCCAGTTGTTAATCATAAGGTTCAAAACTATTAGATCAAGCTATATACGGCCCAAGTTGTTATGCTTCTACAATTTCATGCAATTCAAAACAAGTATGTATAACAATAATCTAACCCATAATTCCTAACAATCATCACACATTCTGACAACATTAATTAGATGCCTCATGATCCCTCGAATTGATTGGACCTTTTATTTGATTGGACCACTTCAAGTAAATGGCCGACAACATTGGCCATTGTTTCACATGCACACCAAATATTATTGTTTGATTAGAAAACACATGGCCGCCACTTTCATTATGAAATCAGCAGATTTATCACTATGCAATTGGAAGATTACATGTAGCATATTAATCATCATATATTCAAAAGATCACATATAACATATTAATCACACATAGCCGAGAGGGATCAGATTATGCATATCAAACAAAATCATGCAAGAATTATCAAAACATAGCATGCATATAGAACAGGGTTATCGATTACTAACCACATACACATGATCAATACAATCAGCAAGTAACCCACACCATCTAATCATCTTTATTAACAAGAATTACAATTGCATAATTAACAAGGTTTGAGAGTAACACCACTAACCAGATGGACCATGTTTCGAAGGGGGGGTCTGCTACTGCCGATCACCGAAGACAGGTTGGGGGATGTGTTAGGGTTTTATTTTTATTCCTTGTGATAATGAGAGGTGTATGGGATATGTACGTGTAACTAATTGGAACAAGTGTGGGCCGAAACCACTTTGTTTGTTTTATAACTTGTTTGGGCTTCTAATGGGTTGGGCCGAAGTACCAACAGGTGGGCCGATCCGCAATGAGAATAGTGTAGGGTTTTAGAGTGTGAGCATGAGGTCCGATAAATGTGCGGCCCAAATAAGAAGCGTAATGTTTACCGGGGTTATAATGCGCGTTGAGGTTTAGTCAAGATTATAATAACACAAAGATAAAACAAGTTTCATCTAAACATGGAACGTTGATTAGGAAAAATGATCATATAGGATTACTGGATTAAGCGCCACAAACATTGAAAGTTCGGATTGTCACATCATCCCCAACTTGAAAGAAATTTCATCCCGAAATTTAGCACCTAGTTACTGAGGAAGCTAGTTAGGTTGCGTGGTTTCCTAGTTTTCCTGGGGTGTCACATCATCCCCAACTTGAAAGAAATTTCGTCCCAAAATTATGTAGTAGCTTCAGCCTCTGTAGTGGTTTCATTGTTCTTGAACAACTGGGGATATTTGTATTTCATTTGGTCTTCTCGTTCCCATGTAAACTCTGGGCCACGACGGGAGTTCCAACGAACTCGAACAATAGGTATTCCGGTGCGTTTGAGAATCTTGACCTCCCGGTCCAAGATTTCCACGGGTTCTTCGACAAATCGCAACTGATCGTTGATAGTGAGCTCCTCGAGAGGAACTATGAGGGTTTCATCTGACAGACACTTTTTCAGATTCGACACATGGAATACGTTGTGAACTCCACTGAGTTCTTCGAGTAGATTCAATTTGTAGGCATTCATGCCAATTCTCTCCGTGATTTCGAAAGGTCCAACATATCGCGGGTTGAGTTTGCCTCATTTACCAAAACGAACGACACCTTTCCAAGGTGAGACTTTGAGTAGTACTCGATCCCCAACCTGGAACTCGAGTGGTTTCCTGTGCTTATCAACTTAGCTTTTCTGACGGTCACAAGCTGTCGCCATTCATTGTCGTATTTGAGCAATATTCTCTGTTGTTTCTACGACGAGTTCTGGGCCAGTGATTTGGCTGTTTCCAACTTCTGCCCAACAAAGAGGTGATCGGCACTTCCGTCCGTACAATGCCCCAAACGGAGTAGCCTGGATGCTGGTGTGGTAACTGTTGTTATACGAAAACTCCACTAAAGGTAGATGCCGCTCCCAGCCATTACCAAAGTTGATTACCCATGCTCGAAGCATGTCTTCAAGAGTTTGGATGGTGCGTTCAGACTGCCCATCCGTTTGTGGGTGATATGATGTGCTCATGTCTAGACGTGAGCCAAAGGATTTGTGCATTGCTTGCCACAAATGAGATGCAGATCGTGGGTCGCGATCAGAGATAATGGGGGTTGGCACCCCGTGCCTAGCAACCGCTTCTTTCAGGTAGATGACTGCAAGTGTAGAAAACTTATCCGTTTCCTTGATGGCTAGAAAGTGTGCTGGTTGCGTGAGACAATCAACGATTATTCAGGCGATAATGTTTCCGTTTCGAGTTATAAGTAGACTGGCAACCAAAACCATGGCAGTCTGTTCTCATCTCCATGTGGGTATTGCTGGTTGCTGATACTTCACCTTGACTTTCCCACAAGTCAATTCATCATTCACATACTTAACTAGGTGAGCCTTCATGCCCGATCACCAGTACAAGGTTTATAAATCCTAATGTCTCTCATCATAACCCAGACGATTAGAATATCGAGGCCCGTGCTTACTCAACATAAATATTCTATAGTCACTGTAAAATGAGATCCACACTCGTTCCATGAGGTAACGAGTATCGTCTAACCTGTCAAAGGTTGCTTCTCCATGCCCCGCATGGGTTCAACTTGAAAATCCTCTTCCTTTAGCTCCCCGGTTTGAACAAAGCGAGTCTGATCAGGTATGTTAGAGTCGATAGTGAGCTGTAGAGCTCGTGTATGTTTAGGTTTCACCGTCGTACTCATTCAGTAGTTCCATCCAGCGATGTCATTGCATGCTTTAGCTCTTTCGAAGCCAAGGTACACGGGAGGCCCTTGTGATCGGTCTAAATAACGCATCTGGTACCGTCCAAGTAATGCCTCCATCTAAATCCCAAAGCTACGGTTTTCACCGCCAGTTGTGTGTCGTGCCGTTCCTCTTTGTAACTCCATCACGTAAGTCATCACTCTCTCGTGTTGCGTCGGTGTGTAACTGAGACTCTGATTCGGACCATCATGGTATACCACTAAATCACCCGCACCATCGGGTAAAAATGATGCTCGGTGCATTGCAGAGTTAGAATTCGAAAGCTGAAAAGATATCCTCCTGTTTCGTCCTTCACAAACACAGCACCCTACTGTGCTAAAGAGATTTAAGTTGTGCGATCTTCGAAAGTCTCGCGGTTTATCTGCGATAGTATCAAGCGAGATCAAGAAATTTTTGTATCCTCGAAGGACTCTTTGGTGTCGATCTGTTCCTAACCAAGACGGGTCTAAGCGAGATCCACGGGCATTCCCACTTCGCTGATTAAATGTCCAAAAGGTACCTCTCGAACCCCGAAGTTATATTTAACAAGACTTCGCACGTAATGGCTCCTCCCACAGAAGCGCTGAGATAGGATATATATGCCACCCGTGGTGTTCCTTCCTCCTGGTCATGATTCAGAACTTTGCCAACAAATACGGTTGATTCATGCGATCCCTGAAGTTGCTGGTATGATGATCAACTCAATGATCATGATGTACAAAGTTGAAATGGCTGCATTGCGTTCGGCATGCTGTTATAAGGAGTTCCATCTGATGATAGTCCGTTCACTAGCTAATCCTCGAATGGAAGCTTGTTCCTCGCAACTGGTTAACAGGGTGTTTCTACATGGTCGAAGCGAATGGTTCTTGACTGTAACCTTGTTGAGTTCTCGATAATCAGTACACATATCCAACGATACAACCTATCTTCCTGGATATAACTGGGGCTTCTCAAAGAAAAAACCAGGTCCGACAAAGCTCCTGTCCAACAGTCCCTGTTGCTGATTTGACAACTCTCGCAACCCTCCTGGTGCAAGACGGTAAGAGATACGAAGAGTCAGGGCTGCCTCTGGCGTGAGATCAAACTGAGAGTCTGTCTAATAGTTGAAGAAGTAAACCTGATAGTTCCTCCCGTAGCATGCTGGGTGGAATCATGAACAATTTGGTGGATCCTCGATCCTCTTTTCCTTAGCCTTGACATCAGTAACGAGTGCTATCATAGCGGGATAATCCTTCTGTGGGCACTTCTGGCCTTCACTGCTAGATTGATGCTAACCTCTGCACCACTCTGACGCGTTAGAACAGATAACAATCATCCACTAGGAGAGGGATACGTAGAATCTTCTCTCCATAGGGTACATCTATCAAGAACAACAGAAGAAAGGTCGATGTCGAACACTTGTCCCACAAGGTCGAGTCGCATCCCAATGATCATATGAGGTTTCCAATGTCTTGCCATCAGCCGATTCCACAACAGGTTCGGTTTCAAGAAGCATCAGGGTTAAGCAGAACAGTGGCGAAATAATTAGTCACCAATAACACGTAGGCCACCATGTTGTCATAATCCCGGCGTCGCCCACGCCAATCCCTAATGTCCCTCCATGAGCACCATTTCCCGTGTTGTTGTACTCGTTGCGAGGATTTCCAGTACGGCCGTCGTTTCCTTGGTTGTTGTCGTTGGATTTAACATCGGCCACTCCATGTCGTAGGCACCTTCATTTTCCATACTGTTGGTTACCATTACAAATACCTTGTTGTTACCGTGACTGTTGCCTCAAATGCTGTTGTTTGAAACGGAGCTCTACGACCTTTTACCGACAGGGTCCACCTCTTCACATTCCATGGTACATGCTAAGGCACTACTCACTGTGCGGGGAGTTTCATATTCCATTCTACAGTCAGTTATCATTGCTTATCTCCTGATTAATTCGCAAAAGTTGACTCCCATGAGTCGCTGGCTGGGGTTAAGGATTCGATTGGAGTCAAATCGCTGATGTTCATTGTTGGTAACTAGGGTCGTTCAAATGCTAAAGTCCATCGTCTTGCAAGTTGACTGAGTAATATACGATATGTTACGAAAGTGTTGCAGAAGTGATCGCACTTCGGGATCTAAGGCGTCAATATGTTAAGTTTCCAGAAAACGAAGGAAGGTGAGAGAGATATAGACCAATCATTGTTGTTGCAACATCCAACTCGGGGATGTTCGTACAAGCACCTAATATTCTACACAGTTCGCTAGGCGTTCAGATGGGTGTTCAGGTAATACTCGATAGCATCGAGATTCGAAAGGATCCTGAGAGGAATGAAAAGTTCACGTTCGAGTAGGGGACAATCACTGCTATGACCCCTATAGGTTTGTTATGTTTCACATCGATCAATTAACGGAACGGAACCCCTTTTTCACTTGTTAAGCCTCACTGGGACTCACATGCACCCCACATTATTATTATGTGTGCACCCACAATAATATTGTGATTTGCATGCTCATCTCAGCTCCTCTTAACTCATGTCAAATGGTTCCTCAAACTCGATTAGAAAACAAAAAGTATCACAAAGCGTAAGTCATGAAGGTTTAGGGAAATGCCACCCAATCAGTCACATAACACATGCAAGTATACGTGAATTCATACTATTGTGCTACACGTGCAATCACATGCAATATCATATGTAGGTGTTCACTAGTTATGCAGTATAATGAGTATACGAGAGACGAACCTTGCAATCTGGAGCTGAGTGTCATGGTCGTATTCACGTCTTCAGAACTGTTCGGTTATAGTCTGGTTTTACAAAAACATTTTCCCCCTTTTTAAATAAAACCAAGTTCACTATAACCAATGGCTCTGATACCAATCTGTCACACCCCCAAAATCCACAAGCGGAGTATTACCGCATGGAGGCGTGACTGACCAGTATCTAGCCACCAATCACATTGAACTCATAGTTATATTTAAGTAAAGCTTTCATTTATAACCATTAAGAGTTACAACTTTACAAGTAATTCATAGTGTACAGCGGAAGCATAATTTATTCGTTATGTGTTTATAACCACATGTAAAAACTATATGTCTTGTGTTGCGATTCCATGCATCTCGACCCATGACCACTCCAGCCTCCCAGACAGCAAGTTCCAATCAATAAGCACCTAAAGGCCTGCAAGGCATGTAACAACGAGTCAACAACAAAGTTGAGCGAGTTCACAGTTGGTTGTTTAGTTTTACCAGTTTGTTTTGAAAACCATAAGTTGTTTCGTAAACCACGAGTTAACCGGTATCTTTGTTTCCCAAACCATATCCATAATCAGTGGGGGCTTCCCCATGTGAACCACTAGACCGTTACCATATCGACTACTGATGAAAGTAAATTGTGCCCTAAGTCAATGTCTATCATCATTGACTGTTTGCCATGATCCATTAGTACACGCCCGTCCGACCGGTACGGTGTGAGGTTTGTCAAACCTAATAGCGCTATTAACTAATGACCCGCTCGCCATCGGCCTCGGCGATTAAGTCGATATAAGATGAGGGACTTAATGATAGAGTTTTGTCTAGTAAGTTAAGGTTGTTATCCTACCCAAGGAGGACGAACGCACGTATTCTACCCAAGGAGAATACGCAGGATTAATATTGGCATCCTACCCATGGAGGATGGCGGTACATATCCTACCCAAGGAGGATATGTAGGTTCCGTTTTAAATTCTTTAACCCATTCCCAACCACCGGGAATCCCATGCCTTAGAAAGTGTGTGAACTCACCTTGGTTTGCTCAGTAAGATTAGCTGCGTGTTTACAGTTAATCAATCAAACCCTAATATCAGTTCCAGTAATAGTCAGTTTTTATGACACTCAACCATACATTTCGCATACGCATTTCATATAAACTCACACATAAAGCCACACAAACCATACAAGAAATCACGCATCACACAAGTTACGACATCCACGGAACATTTAATTACATCTGTACTCATCTAATTTCATTACGTGCACAAGTATTAGGTCACACTTAGAAAGCTATACATGTATTCATCAATTTATAACAACCACCTTTACTAACCAATGCAATGTATCCACTCAACCTTATATATCAACATATAGCATTATATGACCCGGGTACTGCCTAGGGTCTACGGCCCAATAATCATATGGCTTTTAACACAAAACCGCCCATTAAAGAATGTGACCAGAACTCGTTCGTGTGGCCAGTTTAATAGACTTATTCATGCGGTCCAACTAATAACCAAGTTCCCAATTAACAACTTATTGGTGAGTGTGTGTGGTTCAGCTAGCAAGTATGGTCCATCATCACAAACAGCCCAAAGATATCTTGTTCGATGTTGTTACCCATCCCATATGCTAAATCCTTGAAACCCATTCCAAGTTGTTAAGCATTTACAATTTCATGCGATTCCAAACCATATACACCTTACAAGTTAATAAATCCATTAAGTGGGTGTTTAATTTATTCGTGAGTGTGGCCCATCCCTATTTCACTTATTAACATATGCCGCCTAGTTGTTAATCATAAGGTCCAAAACTATTAGATCAAGCTATATACGGCCCAGGTTGTTATGCTTCTACAATTTCATGCAATTCAAGACAAGTATGTATAACAATAATCTAGCCCATAATTCCTAACAATCATCACACATTCTGACAACATTAATTAGATGCCTCATGATCCCTCTAATTGATTGGACCTTTTATTTGATTGGACCACTTCAAGTAAATGGCCGACAACATTGGCCATTGTTTCACATGCACACCAAATATTGTTGTTTGATTAGAAAACACATGGCCGCCACTTTCATTATGAAATCAGTAGATTTATCACTATGTAATTGGAAGATTACATGTAGCATATTAATCAGCATATATTCAAAAGATCAAATATAACATATTAATCACACATAGCCGAGAGGGATCAGATTATGCATATCAAACAAAATCATGCAAGAATTATCAAAACATAGCGTGCATATAGAACAGGGTTATCGATGACTAACCACATACACATGATCAATACAATCAGCAAGTAACCCACACCATCTAATAATCTTTATTAACAAGAATTACAATTGCATAATTAACAAGGTTTGAGAGTAACACCACTAACCAGATGGACCATGTTTCGAATGGGGGGGGGGGATCTGCTACTGCCGATCACCGAAGACAGGTAGGGGGATGTGTTAGGGTTTTATTTTTATTCATTGTGATAATGAGAGAGGTGTATGGGATATGTACGTGTAACTAATTGGAACAAGTGTGGGTTGAACCCACTTTGTTTGTTTTATAACTTGTTTGGGCTTCTAATGGGTTGGGCCGAAGAACCAACAGGTGGGCCCCAAATAAGAAGCGTAATGTTTACCGGGGTTATAATGCGCGTTTAGTTTTAGTCAAGATTACAATAACACAAAGATAAAACAAGTTTCATCTAAACATGGAACGTTGATTAGGAAAATGATTAGTTAGTATTACTGGATTAAGCGGCACAAACATTGAAAGTTCGGATTGTCACATCATCCCCAACTTGAAAGAAATTTCTTCCCGAAATTTAGCACGTAGTTACTGAGGAAGCTAGTTAGGTTGCGTGGTTTCCTGGTTTTCCTGGGGTGTCACACGGTAAACCTCTTGTTCTCGATTCTGTTATTCGTGATTGTCAGTTAAACCTTGATAACCATCTTTTTCCTATTGACCTCACGCCGATGCAACTTGGGAGTTTCTATATTATCGTGGGGATGGATTGGTTAACCAAACATTATGCTGAGGTGGTTTGTTTCGATAAGATTGTCCGTATTCCTCTTTCATCTGGCGATGTTCTGGAAGTTCGTGAATAGAAGCCCAAAGGTATTTACGAAAAGGATATGTTGCTTTTCTAGCACATGTCACCGAGGAGAAAGGCAAGAGCAAGAGTATTCAGCATATTCTGATTGTTCGGGATTATCCAGAGGTGTTTCCTGATGAACTGCCTGGTTTGCCTCCAGTTCGTCAAGTCGAGTTTCATATTGACCTTGTACCCAATGCCAACCCGATTGCGAAAGCACCTTATCGTCTTGCACCGTCAGAGATGCAAGAATTATCGAAACAGCTTCATGAGTTATCTGATAAAGGATTCATCCATCCGAGCTTTTCGCCTTGGGGTGCTCCTGTCCTCTTTGTGAAAAAGAAAGATGGATCATTTCGAATGTGTATCGATTATCGTGAGCTTAATAAGCTAACCATCAAAAATCAATATCCCCTAACACGAATCGATGACCTTTTCGACCAGCTACAATGTGCTTTATGTTTCTCCAAGATCGATCTGTGTTCTGGGTATCATCAGCTTCGTGTTCTCGAAGAAGATATTCCCAAAACTACTTTCCACACAAGATATGGGCACTACGAGTTTACCGTCATGCCTTTTGGTTTGACGAATGCTCCAGCTATCTTCATGGACTTAATGAATAGGGTCTGTAAACCTTATTTAGACAAGTTCATCATTGTGTTCATCGACGATATTCTGATTTATTCAAAGTCTTGAGCTGACCACGAGTAACACCTTCGTTTGACATTGGAACTCCTGGAGAAGGAACAACTTTTCGCCAAATTCTCTAAGTGTGAATTCTGGCTTAAGGAAGTTCAGTTCCTAGGTCATATTGTCAACGAGCAGGGTATTCATGTGGATCCATACAAGATTGTTGCAATTAAGGATTGGAATACACCAATGACACCCACAGAAGTTCGTTCTTTTCTTGGTCTCGCTGGATATTATCGTCGTTTCATTTCGAATTTCTCAAAAATCGCAGTTCCACTCACTTCTTTGACTCAGAAGAATAAGCCTTTTGAGTGGGGACCCAAGCAAGAAGAAGCATTCCAAACGCTGAAACGGAAGCTATGTGATGCTCCTGTTTTATCTCTGCCCGATGGAAACGATGATTTTGTTGTCTATTGTGACGTGTCGAATCTAGGACTTGGTTGCATTCTTATGCAACGAGGTAAAGTGATAGCTTATGTGTCAAGACAGCTGAAAGTTCACGAGAAGAACTACATGACTCATGATCTTGAGTTGGGAGCTGTGGTTTTTGCACTCAAAATCTGGAGACATTATCTTTATGGCACGAAGTGTGTGGTTTTCACAGACCACAAAAATCTCCAGCATATTCTCTATCAGAAGGAGCTGAACATGGGGAAACGACGTTGGGTTGAGCTCTTAAACGATTATGATTGCGAGATTCGCTACCATCCTGGTAAGGCGAATGTCGTAGCCGATGTGCTTAGTCGAAAGGAGCGAGTCAAGCTTCATTCTGTACGCACTTTATCTGATCTTTAAACTCGTGTCCTTCAAGCTCAGCAATTTTGTGTTTCACAAAATTTGATGGGTAAGGAATTACCACATCAACTTGAGCTTAAACTCGAAGCGAAAGGCGATGGTTTACTCTATTTCAAGGATCGTTTGTGGATTCCGAAACAAGATGATCTTCTCACCTTGGTAATGGACGAATCTCATAAGTCTCGATATTCGATCCATCCTTGTGCTGATAAAATGTACAAGGATCTTCGTATTCAGTATTGGTGGCCTGGTATGAAGAAGGATGTTGCCTTGTATGTATCGAAATTCCTAACTTATCTCAAAGTTAAGGCTGAACATCAACGACCTTCTGGTTTGCTTATACAACCAGAGATGCCGGTTTGGAAGTGGGAGAACATTGCTATGGATCTCATCACTAAATTACTGCGTACATCTAAAGGTCACAATGCTATTTGGGTTGTTATCGATCGATTAACGAAGTCAGCTCATTTTATTCCGATTCTCGTGGATCTATCTGCTGATAAACTTGCAAAGATTTATGTTGATGAGATAGTATCTCGACATGGTGTTCCTTTGGATATCATTTCTGATCGTGATGCTCGATTTTCATCTCATTTTTGGAAGACCATGCAATCTGCTTTGGGAACCCAACTAAATCTAAGCACTGCTTATCATCCCCAAACAGATGGACAATCTGAGAGGACAATTCAAACTTTGGAGGATATACTTAGAGCATGCGTGATAGACTTTGGTGGTAATTGGGATTCTCATCTTCCATTGATCGAGTTCTCTTACAATAATAGTTATCATGCTAGTATTAATATGGCACCATTCGAAGCTCTCTACGGTCAAAAATGTCGTTCACCTGTCTGTTGGAATGAGATCGGTGAAGCTCAGCTTACTGGACCTGAGCTCATTCTGGAAACAATAGATAAAATCAAGAAAATTCGCGATAATCTTGTGACAGCTAGAAGCCGTCAAAAGAGTTATGCGGATATGCGACGCAAGCCCTTAGAATTTCAAGTCAGAGACCGTTTCCTACTCAAGGTGTCACCTTGGAAGGGAGTGGTGAGATTTGGAAAGAAAGGAAAACTTGCACCACGATATGTTGGACCATTTAAGATTGTTGAAAGAATTGGAAAGGTTGCCTATCGACTAGAGCTACCTCCAGAGCTTGGTAATATTCATCTAACTTTTCACGTGTCCAATTTACGAAAGTGTTTAGCTGATGCTGATCTTCACATTCCACTCGAGGAGATTCAAATCGATGAAACGATGCACTTTGTCGAGAAACCTGTGGAGATAATGGACCGTGCAGTCAAACAGTTGAAGAACAAACGGATTCGATTGGTCAAGGTTCGTTGGAAGTCCAAACGTGGCCCAGAGTTTACTTGGGAACATGAGGACCAAATGAAGGCGAAATATCCGCATTTGTTTTCACAAGTTTCCTCTAAATAAAATTTCGGGACGAAATTTCCTAAAGTAGGGGAGACTGTGACAACTGTGTTCTGTAATCGATGTATAATGTAAAACAATGTTAATTATCAATAAAACAATGTGCTTTGGTGTTATTATATGTGTATTTGTGTTTGATGATTTTACGATTTGATTTGATTCCGATTTCAAGCTTTAAATCGCTTTCTGAAAAGTTATACGCAATCTGGTGCGTAAATGCAATCAGTTTAACGCGAAAAACACTTCGGAATAGTGACATAGGCTTAACATACCTTAAATAACCTTTACATAACTTAGAAATAAGTTTTAGATGGTTTGGTGTGTTGAAAACAAGTCTATTCGATCACAGGGACTATTTGTGTCAAACTGCGAAAGTATGTCGATTTGTTCAGTATCGAAAATTCCGGAACGGGATCATAAGTTAAACATGCCCTAAATATTCTTTACATAGCTTAAAAATAGGCTTTGAGGTGTTTGGTGCGCAAGAAAATAAACTTCCTTGATCAAGCAGGGATTAAAAGCGTCAAAAAGTGCATAAGTTTGCGTTTTCACGCATATCTTACGTTCTGAATATATCCGGACATCCAAAAATTTATGTAATCATTAAAATATTTTATTTTAGTGATTGGAATGATAAAATTTCCATTCATCGCTTAATTTGGATCGTTTTTGCGTTCGTTACGACTTCCGTCGTAAATAACCGAATAACGCAACCGTACGACCAAACGAACCGACATTCGAGATGTTTTTGAACATATTTCATGTTCCCTATGCTTTAACATCATTTTGGAGCTTGAAAATGGGTTTGACGGGTATTAGAAGTGCCAAAACGCAATGAAACAAGGTGCAGGGGCTAAATTGTCATTTTCTAAAAGTGCAGGTCTGCTAGGGACCTTACGGACCGTATGCAAGAGTCCTTGCGGTCCGTATGAAGTGCCCAGATCAGCAGAAATGCAGAAACATTGAATCTGGCCTTTTCCACTTGTTCCAATGGTTTTTAACCCCTGATTTGCATACTATGGACTGGTATTTGATTTCCCATGGTATTCTAAACCTTGTGCCCAAATGTATGGCTAAGATTAATCCTTCTTTACAAGTGGAGTGATCCTAGATCTCCATGATTCCTATAAATAGCAAGGGGTTTTCACTTTGCTCTTCACACTTGATCTGAAAATCTGCTCTAAGTTGAGGTGTTCACACTTCATACCTGAGCAATTTTAGATCAAACCTCCATTTCTTGGACCCTTTGTAAGTTTCTTTCATGCTTGTTCTTATATTTCAAGCATGAAAGTCAAACAGTGTTTGACTTTTAGCTTTGACCAGTCAATGGTCAACACAAAGTTCGTTTGAACTTTGCAATGTGAGCGTAATCACGATGGTTATAGTCCCTTGTGACTATACCTACTGATTACCATGTTGACTAGGCGTAGTGACGAGTCGTAGTTTCAGTCAAAATACGTATTCATGCGTATTTTGTAACCAAACTACTCTTGGGTATCAAAACACTTTGTTTTGATATCAAACATGTTTTCTAACTTAACTAAACATGTTTTAACATGTTTAGCTCGTCACTTTTAGTTTAGTGCTTGTGTAGAGTCGTAAGTCAAGCGGTCTAAACTACCGCTTAGACTTTCGAACTCGACTCGTTTGGTCGATCATTAGGATCCTACCAAGCATATTATGTGACCATAGTTGCATAGGGAATAACCTTCTGAGGTTATACCTTATGGTCACTTAGGTTCAATTAGTTGTATGATAGGTAGTTTATATGCCTTAGGTAAATGACCAAAATGCCCTTTTCATGCATAATTGGTAATTAAGCATATGTAACTTAACTTTTGCCACTTAAACTAATTATGTAACATGTTTAGGCATATAATACTTGTCATAGGACTAGTTAGACGTCTCAAATGCGCTTATGCGCGCACGACACGTTAAAGTAGCGTAAGCTACCTTAATGGGTCGTAACGGGTCGAAAGCACTTAGGTTAGGTTCCGTTTTAGAATGTAGGCTTTGTTAAACCATATCACATGAGTGCCAATACTCATTTGGTTTATGAAACCTCATTCTATACGATCTTCCGATTTAGGTGTCGATTATTTGACTAATGATTCGATTACTAGGTGCTGCTTGATTTCTCTGGTTTGCTTGAGTTTGTTGAAGTTCTTTTGATTGAGGATACTTTGCACTTCATGTGAGTACACAGTTCCCCTATTTTACTGTTTTCAATTGTTTTGGGGTGATTCGTATGTGTTAAATGTTTTCTAGGTTTTAACGATGGTTTCAAAAACGATTGATATGGTTTATACAAAATTAATAACGATTTCGATAATGTGAAGAAACTTGTTGGACGTATTTACATAACGAATGACGTTCATTAACATTGATCAAGCCGACCAGTATTAGGTTATGGTACCATAGGATCTGACAAATCCCGTTATCAGACTGCATCCATGGTTATGTGTGGGTTATGTGGGTAACGACTGAATCTGTGATTGTTAACTTACCCTTTGGTGGTTTGTTAATGCGAGAAGTGAGATAGTCGAGTCACGAAGGTTTGGATGTTATTAACGAGACGACCAAAAGTAGTTTTCATAATTAAAACAAGGATGATTTAAAATGAGTTAAACGATTTCGAAACGACTTAAACGAGTTAAACGAGATGGATTAACGATTGGTTTTTGGTTAGTGTTTAGATAACGGGACGGGTGTAATGAGACGAAAACATGGTAGATACGTCGCTGGTACTTCTTATATATAAGTGTTTTCGTCATATTACATATTGTGGCGTTATTTAGTTCACTTGGGTAAACGAGGTTAAAACGATGTCACATAACGATGTTTTCGAGAAGATATAAACCATACGAGTTTTATTAACGAGTTTTTACGAGATGTTTTTACAATTTGGTTTACTAAAACAAATGTTTTGGGGTTAAGAATCATGGCTACGAGATTTTATAAGTTATAACCATCTTGATTTGAGATGGTTAATTATGCTGCACTACTACGCACTTTTCAAAACAAGGTTTTTAATAAGGCATTGCAACATATAAACTAGCCATGAATCTGACACTCTTATAAAACCTATGTGCTCGCCAGCATTTCTTTGCTGACTTTGTTTTTTTTACATATGTTTCAGGTGTTGTTGCATGATGTTGATTGCTAGGATGCATGTTTCACATAGGATCTGGACGAGGCATTAGTAACATAATAACAATGATAGTCGATATGTAACTTGTTTGTTTTGGTTTTAAGACAATGATAATGTAAATATTCTAATAAAACGAAACTTTTTGTATCCATGGTTGTGAAACAATAATTCTGTTACAACACTCCCCGACGTTTCCGCCACAATTTGTTGTTTTACGTGGTCGGGGTGTGACATCCAAGTTTTCAAAACTTCAAGAGGTCTGTCGTCTAATCGGATGGCAGTTCGATCGGATGGCTATCCGATCGAGTTGCCATTCGACGATCATGACTTCAAAGTTTGAAGTATTTTAAAGTTAAGGGGCAAGTATTACTTGATCGGGTGGCTTTTCGATAGGATGGCTATCCGATCGGATTGCCACTCGATCGGGTTACCCTTGTCCCATTCCTAAACTTGTAAAAAATCTAAGTTTCTGTTTAAACAACGCCGACTTGGTACTTATTGAGACAATGGTAAACACATCAATGTACAACCGATCTGGTCGGATGGGAATCACCCCAGTCCGTTCAGTCGTCTGTTCGTGATGATGCTTATGTCAGAATTCCTACTCCGATCATCTTTTTCGGCAACAATCCTTCTCCAAACCGACTCCAGACTAATAATCAAGTCTACAGTCCGTTTAGATCCGGATCTCACCGTTTTAGTAGAAGTTTAAGAAAAAGATGAAGATAAACATAGGTTTTAGCATGAAAAGTTTAGATCTAGCATAGATTTAGTGTAAAACACATGAAATTCCTTAGATCTGAGCTATATCTTGACTAGGATGACATCACACAATAGCTTGGTACAAACCGCCATGGTGACATCACCTTCAAGAGCTCGAATCCTAGAGATTTCATGGTGAAAAGTGATATTTCAAGGGAGAATCTTGTAGGGAATGACGTGTAGATTAAAGTTGTACAAGAATCTAGTGTAAAACGTACCGAAATAGCCGAGAAATGGAAGAAAATAGGAGCGCGTGTGTCTGGTCGAGTGAGGCTGTCACATCAGTGAAAATGGTGATGTGACAGGCCTATTTATAGTGTGAGAAGGAATGAAGGCGGTGTGCACTCGGATCGGATGGCGGTTCGATCGAGTGGCCATCCGATCGGCTGGTCATCCGATCGGATTGCCACTCGGTCAATCCCATCTTTTCCGGTCCACCGTCTTTGATTCGATTTGCGAGTTAGTTTAAGCGTTGCGTAATATGGGGTAATAGTATAACTAGATTATAGCAATAGCACAAAAGTTTTCAAAGTTTCATAGTTTCCGCCAGTGACAAGACCCCAGTCCCTCGTTCAACCAAGTCTCAAGTTTCACGAGCGTCAAAAGTCAAGCACCAAAGTATCAAGAATTAGACATTCCAAGTATCTAGAATTAGGCATTCCAAGTATTTAGATTTAGAAATTCCAAGTATCTAGAACTAGGCATTCCAAGTATTTAGACTTAGACATTCCAAGTATTTAGACTTAGACATTCCAAGTATTTAGTATATAGCATAAATTTCACCAAGTACTAAAAGTATTAATGACTACATAGTTCAGGGGCTAAAATTGACAATATTTAAAAGTATAGGGACGCAGGTATTACAAAAATAAACTTACTTTACAACTATAACAACTTATCTTTTATTTTTTGTCATTTGGTTATTATTTTTTTAATTAAAAAACAAAACTATATATGTGTAAAACAGTTTTTTTTACTTTATTTATAAACAAAACATTTTGTTTTTATAAAAAAAATATTTTTTAGAAGCATTTCTATAACAAGTAATATAAATAAAATACTCCAGAGATTTACAATCTTTACTAGATAACTACTAAATTGTGTTGCAAATTTTTAGTAATTATAAGTTCAACTATATTGTTATAGATAATATTATTCCGATCTAAAACAATTTTTAACCAACTTAACTGGATACATAGTAGATTGTGTTGCATACTTTTAGGGATTATAAGTTAAAAATAGACTCATATAGATACGATTAGTTAGGAAATAAAAAACTGAACTTAGTATGATATAAAGTTAATAAAGATATAAACTCTTAACATCTTATTTTTATTTTTTGTAAAAACAGTCATTGAAATTTTATAAAAATATAAATTTTTATATCTGTAAAAAACCGAAATTTAACAATTTAAGTTAAAGCTCTAAAACGTACTTATGAGTCAAATACTATTTTTTATTTTTATAAAAACAAAAATTTTAAACTTAAAGTTTATTGAATAAGTACTATGTGGATATTTAGAAAAAGTTATGAACTTTAAAGGATAAAATTATACTTTACAATTTAACCAATAAAATAAACATACTTTACAATTATAACAACTTATCTTTTATTTTATTTTTTGTCATTTGATTATTAATTAAAAAAAACAATATTTTTTTTGTCTTTTGATTATTAATTTTTATAAAAAAAACAAAACTTTTACATATGTGTAACACTTATGACATATATATACCACAATAATGTTATCATAAATATTATACGAATAAGAAAACTACCAGAAACGAGTGCCTCAATGCAAAGTGTCGCCCCCGGCGCATCGTGCGGGCACCCTACTAGTACTATATATATATATATATATATATATGTATATATGCATATGTATGAGAGAGATGAGACATAGGTGGCGGCTTGTAAGCCCACCTTTTCCTTCCTTGTGCCAAGTGTTGTGTCTTGAAACTCTAAGTAATGATTAAAACCACTTTAACACTCCATACATGCCCATTACAAGATCAAAAACACTTCATCTCCTTCCCCACTCTCACACTCGACCGAACCCACCTCCACACTACCATTTTCAAAAATTTTGAAGCTTTCTTGTAAGAACCAAGCTCATTTCAAAGTGTTTCTAAGTTGTTTTCAAGATCCAAGAAGGTTTCCAAGGTGATTACAAGAGGCAACAAGCTCCATAACATCAAAATCTTGTCAAAACCCACCAAAATCTTGAAGGTATAAAATTTACTTTTTAAATCATACTCTTGATTCTTGGTGATGATTATGATGTCGGAAGGTTTCTCTTGATTCTTGGAATATTTCACAAATTTGAAACTAAAATAAATGGGTTTTTTATAAAAAAAAAAAAATGGAAGCTTGTGCGTATGAGAACATGGCCGAAAATGTGGGTATACTTGAGTTAGAGATTGTGTTTTGATGTTTAGTTGATTTATGTTGATGTGATTCATGAAACGTTCTGCATGCATGATTAAAAGGTGGATTTTATAAAAGTTAATATGATTAAAGATGATCATGTAAAAGTGGGTTTTTGGATGTATATGTGCACATGTGTGTGTGTCGTGTATGTATGTATATGTACACATGCATGTGGGTTTTTGTTATATGTTCATAAATATAAGAATGTTCTTGCATTTATGTTAACATGATTGGATGATGATTTGATGAATATGTTTAGGATTATTTAAACAATGAATTAAATACATGTTAGATGCATTTAAGTTCATGAAAGATGATGATGTTGTGATAACCATGCATTAGATGCTTGTTGATGTGTGCAAAATGTAACATATAAATTATATCAAATGAGGCATAAAACTAACCTTTTTTTAGTACTAATGTTGGAAAAAGTATGTTTTTGTCTTCCTTTTGAATTTACAGGACCAAATGAGCTTAAACGAACAAAAGGAACAAATATACACCAAAAACCAACATAAATACAAAGGAAAGGAATAAACGTGACATGCCCGACCCCTCGGCAGCATCCCCAAAGCAAAAACAGAGAAACAGAAGTGTCTAAAAATTCAGAAAAATAATTTAAAACAGTAAGATTCCTTTATTCAAAAATCTGCAGAATGGTGACCACGGGGCCATGCCCAGCGGGCACGGGGCCGTGGCCGGAGTTATAGTTTCATTATTTTGAAATTTTCGACTTGTTTTCTTAGAATATCGAGCCAGAACAACGGAACATCTTCAGCTCACTCAAGAAACAGTCGCAGGGAGAGAAGGCCATCGATAGAAGCTACCCTTGTCCGGTACGTATGTGCGTTAAGGGAAGCACTCGATGAGATGACATCCGTGGAAGATGTTCTCATTGACCGTATCAACTATTTAATGGTGGGGATGAAGAGTAGCTTTCAAGAGATCAACCTTTTGCACCAAAGGTTGAACATTCTTGCAATGCCACCTATGGAACCAATCTTCCCACAAGAAGATTGGAACTTGGCGCAAGAAGGTGTCAATCCAACTGGATGGGATGACAATCCCCCGTAACCTCCTCTAGACGCATTACACGAGGTTCTGGTAGATGTCGCACCTCCCCCACATGAGGTTGTGGACAATGAGCCCGTCTTCCTTCTCCCTCGAGAGATAGAGGAGTGGCTCAATGATGTGTGAAGAGCACCCTCCGGGAAGAAGTTCTAAGAGCCTTATTCAACTGGAAAAATCATTTTTCAGGTTTTTTGTTCTTATAATGAAAACATCTAGGATAGAACTTTTTTGTGGTTTAAAATTTCTTGCATTGTAGGACCTACCTATCTATCTTAATTTCCGTACTTTTTATTTTTAGGAACAATGTACTTGGCACTTTTAAATGAATGATGGTTTAAATGGTGTTTGGATGATGTTATAATGGTTTAATAAACAAGGAAGGATGGAGGTAACCAAGGGAACGTTAAAACCACACGCCATGCACGAAAACAGAGTCTCCCGACAACTTTTCCAGCCTTACAGCAAGTTCAGCATGGGGTCGTGCTCAGCCCAACACGCCTTGTGCCCAGGCTCTGCAGAAATTTTCCCAGTTCAGGTAACTGGACACGGGGCCGTGCTCGCTGAACATGCCCCGTGGCCAGCCTTTTGTTAAATTTTGTTACTGGCGATCTGAGCACGGGGTCGTGCCCGGACCAGCATAGGGCCGTGGCCAGACACCGAGTAACATGTAAATTTGTTTTTCAACACATTTTACACATTCAATCAACCTAAAAACTTATTTTTGGGACACATTGAGGACAATGTGTAATTTAAGTGTGTAAGGGATGCTAAAACCTTGAATCTCGCAAGTCCTAATAACAAGCCTTACACAAAACTCTATTGGAACCGCTAATCACCCAACTTTTTCAAAAATTTTCATTTTTTTTACTTGTCTTGGTTTAATTTGGGAATAACAAGTTCTAAAAAGGTTATATTTTTACAAATTTACAACCGATAGCGTCGTGATAAAAAAAACCAAATAAGAAAATTATGAAAAGGCATGACAAATCTAATTAAAATTTGATTATATATACTTGATCACATTATAAACCCATACCCACAACAAGTGAGTTTTGAGCCTTTATTGAGCATACAAGCATATATCTTTAAACTAAATGCTCATTTTTCATTTCTTGTGTGAATAGCCGCTTGGTTCCTACGACTCTAGAACTTGCCACGACGATGCATTCCCGGTCCTTAACAACTTAAACCCAGGTAAGTAAATGATGGAGGCATTAGGACTAACCCTTTTTCCTTCCAACACCATTATTTTCCAATTTTTTTTATCACCTACCCAAAATCCCCCTAGTTAACCCCTTTGAGCCTAAACCTTTTCATTTCAAAACCCACAAAAACAAACAACATTTACCCACCAAAACCTTTTTCTTTTTCAACCCCTTTATTTTAGTAAAAAGCTCGGTTATCCTGTGACGTATCCTATGAAAAAAAAAATGAAAGTCTTGCAATAAACAAACAAGTTACTCAAAGAAACTTTGTTTGAATATGCTTAGTTTGAATAAAAGTCACAAAAACAAAAAGTTTTACGACGGCCGACGCTTTTTAAGCTTTTCGCCATTTTTACTAACCACTAACCAAAACCACATACCCTTAGCCCAAGCCTAACCCTTTCCCAAAGTCCTCTTGATATTTACGAAGGTTTATAGTTAAAAAGGAGGATGATTGATCGCTTGGCAAGCATATGGTAGAAGTAAGTTCCATGCCGGTCTCGAGTGTTTCACAAAAATACATCTTCGGCCGAGTGTTGAGTGATCTCCCGTGAGGTATGTGAACTTGTATATAAATAGAATTTTAAAAAGGCATGTTATGGCCAAATAAGTAATTTTTCTTATAAAATGTTCTAAATAAATCACGACTAATAGGATTGTAAATAAAATAAAAATAAAACCCAATAAAGATATTGGACTCCCGACACTCAAGATGAGCCCAAAACTTCTCCTCTACCTCTTCAATTTGGGTGTGTAAGCCACATATTAAAGAGTTTTGCTTTAGGACAAGCAAAGATTCAAGTGTGGGGGTATTTGATGTGTGCAAAATGTAACATATAAATTACATCAAATGAGACATAAAACTAACCCTTTTTAGTACTAATGTTGGAAAAATATGTTTTTGTCTTCCTTTTGAATTTACAGGACCAAATGAGCTTAAACAAATAAAAGGAACAAATATACAACAAAAACCAACATAAATACAAAGGAAATGAATAAACATGACATGCCCGACCCCTCGGCAGCATCTCCAAAGCAAAAACAGAGAAACAGAAGACTGACCACGGGGCCGTGCCTAGCCGGACACGGGGGCATGGTCAGGTTCCTGCAGAAAAGACAAACCTGTAGAAGCTTCTACGCCCACCATGGGGGCGTGCCCAGCTCAGCACGGGGCGTGGTCAACGCAAAGATACGCAGAATCTTGCAAAATCTTGATAGTACAGAAACGATGCTGACCACGGGGCCGTGCCCACTGGACACGAGGCCGTGTGGGACCCTCTGCTGACACTTGCATTTAATGAAGGAAGATAAAAGGCTGGCCACGGGGGCGTGCCCGCTGGACACGGGGCCGTGGCCAGAGTACGGTGCAGGCTATAAATAGAGGTGTTTGGTTCACTTCAAAGGCACCCCTTGGCAAACCACTACTCTCCCACTTTGCCACCACTACAACACCAACACCCACCACCATCATCCATCATCCATCTTTAGAGTGTGTGTAGTAGTCTCGGGATCCAAGATTGATCGTAAGGGTTCTTGCCAATCAAAGGCCATGTTTGGTTAAGCCTCTTACATCATTTGGTGAAGACAAATCTTTTATGTATTACTTTTGATTTTTAATCTTTCGGCACTTTTTATTTGGTTTTGTATTAATGACTTTAATAACTAGTTTCTTACGTTGAAGGTGAATTCTTCCTATCATTTTTCCGTGGTGTCTTGGTGTTACTTTACTGTCTATATAAAGTAAAAGATTGCGTCATTCATGTTTTTACGGTCTATATAAAAGCATGTTGACTACCTGGTCGGGGGTTAGGGGAATGGTTTGGTAAGGTTCTTGCCTTGTTTAGTGTATAAATCCTGCAAGGACCTAGTTCAAGCTTACTAGGACCTCCTTCAATACCCACTGGTATTGGATGGCGGGGGTGCGAATAGCTTGAACCCCTCATATGTAACTACTATTGATACATTAAACCGGCTTCTTGGGATTGTATCCTTGCTGACTCTAACCACTTAGCCGAGGGTAACGTCACCTTCAAAAGAGGGGTCTACCACTTTTCGCATTAATAACTTAATTAATTATCTTTCAATATTCCGACCCTTTGGGATTGTACCCCTGCTGACTCAAACCACTGGGTTGAGGGTAACGTCACCTTCAAAAGAGGGGCCTACTACTATAACTAAGATAATCTCTTAAAAAGTCTGAAAGTGCGAAAATCATAAAAGGATACATTAAAGACGAGTCGGATCCAAGTGATTAATCTTGTCTATCTGTTTTTATTTTTATTTATTTCTGCATTTTTTTTTTATTTTCATGTTTCAAAACTTTTCCCAAAAATTTAGATTGATTAGACGTTAAGGATAAACCGGTGCTAAAAGCTCTTGTGTCCTTGGACGACCTCGGTATCTTACCAACGCTATACTACGCTCACGATGGGTTCACTTGCCCAAGTGTGTGTTTAGTGTTAGTAGAATATCGTGTTTTATAAATTTAAAACTTGACTAATGCGTAAAATGTGCTCAAAATATTAATAAAATCATATTGCACAATATTAATAAAATCATATTGCACTCGACACGCACCAATTTGGCGCCGTTGCAGGGGACATGATGACTGTCGTAAGGGTCATGCAAAAACCTAATTAAACTAAATAGATATCGTAAGTACTACTAATCTAGTGTTTAGCTAAATTATTTAATTAACTACTACTAATCTAGAATTGGGGTTTTGATTAGGGCTGTAAACGAACCGAACGTTCAGCGAACAGTTCGTGAACCGTTCGGCGGGAAGTTCATTTATGTTCGTTCGATTAGCTTAACGAACGAACACAAACAAAAAATTTCGTTCGGTTAGCTTAGCGAACGAACATGAACACATGTCTCGTTCGTTCGAGTGCGTTCGTGAACGTTCGGTAATATGTTTGTTTGATTATATTTAAAAATAATAAATAATAAACATTTTATCTAAACATATGGAAAACTCGAAACACTATTTTTTTCTAGAGTAAACTTCCGTTTTGCTCCCTGTGGTTTGGTCACTTTAACGGTTTTGCTCCAAACCTTTAAAAATAGCAATTTTCCTCCGATAGTTTGCTATGGTTGTTCCATTTTGCTCCCCACCTCTAACTCCATCCAAATTGTTTGTTTTTCTATTTTGCTCCACGCATGGAGCAAAATGGAAAAACCATAGCAAACTATTGGAGGAAAATGACTATTTTTAAAGGTTTGGGGCAAAACCGTTAAAGTGACCAAACCACAGGGAGCAAAACGGAAAGTTTACTCTTTTTTCTAAGTTAGCTAAAATTTGAACATTATAAGACATTTTTTGGGATAATTATGTCTAAGTTAGTTAAACTTTATTCATCGTTTGGTGTTGTGGTAGACTTCTTGTGTTTTGATTTATCATTTGATAGTTGTATTTAACTACTTATATCCAATGTTTAAGGATAAAAATGTTTTCATTTTTTTATTTTCAAGTTAAATGTTTGTTTGCGTTCATTTTAATTAGCTTGCGTTCGTTTATGTTCGAGACCGGTGTTCACGAACTGTTCGTGAACAACTGAATTTCCTTAACGAACGAACACGAACATAAACTTATGTTCGTTATGCGTTCATGAATGGTTCGCGAACATGTTAATTTCCTTAACGAACGAACACGAACATGGCCTTGTTCGTGTTCGTTTGGTTCGTTTACAGCCCTAGTTTTGATTTATTTGAAAGAAACTGAAAAACTAACTACAAGAAAAGATATCAGATTTGTAAAACGTAACTTTCTCCAAACTTCAGGTTCTAGGTTTCACAAAACTCAGTTTTACCCAGTTAATTGGTCATCACATAGACATGATGTTGGAAAGTTGGTTAATTTAATATGGTAATAAAAAATAGGTCTTTGTCATCAGATCTTTTATAATTTGATTAACCCTATTTACTAGCGTGAGTTAACCTACTCTATGTCACTCAACAAGTTACTAGGTTTTGTCATCAACCGAACAAGTTGTAAAGCAAGAACTCAAAACACATGCAAATAGTTCAAATAAACCAACACATCAATGTATTCATACAACGTTGTCAAAGTCAAAAATACATCCAAACCTGAGTTTAAACTGAATAAGGTAAAAACCTAACTGAACCGTCCGCCTGAAGTAAGTCCCGAAAAAGCCTAGCCGCTCATGATAGTCTTCACCGTTTCAGTTGTCATCCCGAATTGGTTGGACATTGACAACTAACTTCGAAGTTGAAAAAGTAATTCCAAATTCGTCCCTGTATATTGACGGCTGTGGAATAATATATTCCAGATCCCCCCAATGATGTGTGATGATGATGTGTTATATCATCTTCTGACTTTGTGGGTTTCGAGTAATGATGCTGCCCTCTTTTGTTTTTCGTGGATACCCTCAAGTCCAACATCATGTTAGCGCCGAATAAAACCCAGCCCATATGTAAACCCATTACAAACAATTATCTTGCATGTCCACTTATTGCCTCTTGTGATAATTTCGGCCCACTTGGGATGATGATTCTATGTTTTAAAACAATAAATATATTATTATGGCCTCCATTTAATTGTTGCTCCTTTCATCTTAGTAGGACTAGTCGTTTACCCGCGCGATGCGGCGGGAAACATATCACTTAGGTTGATGAGTTTAGGGCTATGTACGGGGCGGTTTGGTTTTGAGCCATAACCAAAACCAAATTCGTGATGCAACGGAAAACACAACACTTGTTAGTAATTCTAAGGGTGTGCAAGAGAAGGTTCAGTTCAGTTGGACCATAACTAAAATCTATTTTTTTTGCCTTAAAGAATGGGTCAGACAGGCTACATGTCATTTATGTGTATTAGGGGTGTGAATTTCTGACATGACTCGAAAATACGACATGAACCTAACACGCAATCACGTGTTTAGGTTTAGTCTAAACTGGTTCGGGTCAGTTTTAGGTTGTACTCGTTTAACACCCCCTAATTTTTATGCACATAGTAGGAAACCCGCGCGATGCGACGGGGGGTGACAATTTACAAGGCGTCATACGTTTTCATTAGTTTATCAATCCGTTCGTGATATATGTTATCAATCCTCTCTATTAATTTTTTTTATGTGTATAGTATTATACAAAAGGGTATTACGTTTATTGTTCTATATTTCTTAATTTTTCAAGTTTGTACCATTACAACACTCACATTCCTTTCATTATTCTACCGTCTCTCTCTAGTATATTGTGAAAAGAGGTGAAATACAGATGGAATCAACATATATGAATGGAAAAAGATCATAATTTCCCTAGTTCAAAGCTGCTAATTCCTAACACTCAAACTTAAATTACATCTTATACATACAATACAAATTTTTTATATCTGAAAAAAGGCTATTTGGATTACTATAATAGAATTTGTTATACACTCAACTCATATTTATCAAGTAACTAATAAATAAGTAATTCAGGAGGTTTGTGACGTTGAATAACTGATAGCTCAAATGAGCTTTCCATAATGTCAATGGCTTTCCTCTATCCCTTGATGTGCCAATTTGAGCAAGAAGAAAGAGCGGAACATAGTGAATTTTCCTCGACTGATGCCATATTGTCCAGCAATGTAATTTTCCTTAGCTCGCTCACAAATAGTCTCATACATGAAGGATAAGCGTGGCAAACGGGTTGGGCCGGTCGGTCGTAACATGTTCAGTCAAAATGGGCCGCTTAAAAAGGTTCATTAAACGGGTTGTTCTAAAAAAGTTATCATATGACTAAAAATAATTATTATAGCAGCTACATAGATTAAAACATCAAATAAGCGTGATAATCAAAATTGCTTAAGCTAACTGAAGTAGGATTATAAGATAATTGAAGGTAAACCACTACTCAAATGGAAATTACAAACCAACTGAACTAAGATATACCATTCTACACCGCTATAAAACTTTAGTTTTCAGGTCCCTATCCATGTCTCTACAAAACTTTAGTTTTCGGGTCCCTATCGGGTCAGAATGGGCTTTACCAAAATTAGGTTCGGGTTAAAACATCGTTTTATAAAAAGGTAACAAATATCTAAACTATTTAATATTAATAAATTTGGTCTGAATATTCTAGTCATAAGACCACACATCTCATCTCAATTAGGTTGAAATTCATCCAAATTAATTTTTTTAATACATGACCTTGAGAATCATTTTACTCAGAAGTATTTTCAATCCGTTCTAAAAAGTCCCATTAAAAATGATAGTATGAGCTAACCTCTGTCAAAGGAGATGCATCTCAGCCCAACCTCTGTTGTTTTCTCGGCCTGGGATACAACAGAATCATCATAAAACTCTGTAACACGTTCCAAGCCTGTAACAACTGATATATTTTTAACAATAAAATAAGAATCATAAAAGATTCAGATGATAAAGAAAAACGAATCAAGTTTACCGTCCGAGCAGCGAATGTTGGTGTCATAAAAAATGTCAAATCACCGTCTACACAGAGTCAGTTTGAACAACATTGCTGGTCTTGGAGCAAGATATCCGCACAAGATTGCTGGTCTTGAACAAGACAGTTGTCGGAACAAGTTCCATCTGCAACGATTAGTTTGTAAAGGTCATGAGAGATCCTAACCATTGATTCATGACACTCAAGTTGTGACGGGATAGATCCATGGTTGTAAATAGCTGTACATATTGTTTTGTATCATCAAAAGAACTGGAAGAAAAGACTGGTTGATCCATCACTATATGATTTAATATCTGCAGGTTTCACAAGTGTTCGACATAACGGGTATGTCCTCTCCCGATTAAACCTGTTAAAAGCCGATAAATAATTAATTTATAAAAATAAGATTCGGAAACTATATTAAACATAAAGATGCCATTTTCGTCCCTAAGGTTTGGCCACTTTTGCGCCGTTCGTCCACAGGTTTGTTTTTCCGCATCTGGATCCAAAAGGTTTGAAATTTTGCAATTTTCATCCAACTCGTTAACTCCATCCATTTTTCTCCGTTAAAAGAGGGGCATTTCTGTCTTTTTAGACATTTTTTGTGATGATTAAAGGATTTACAGTCAAAAGTATTGATTCAACAGAAGAAGTAAATTGTACATATCTTTAACAATATTACAACAATTTAATTCAATAATATGTACAATTTTCAGTTACCAGCTAGGGTTTCGTACAAAATCAAGCATCAACCAAACGTCAACAATCAAAAATCAGAACACACAACAATGAAAGATCAACAACAAATCTTACAAACATATCAAATCAACTAATAAATTCAAATCGATGAGTAGAACACACACAACAGAATCTCTAAATTAAACTATCGGAAATTACATCAAAGATTTCAGAAATAAAATACAAATTGCTGTCTATTTCACAGATCCATGTCAAATACTCTTTCACCAAACCCAGAATTATGACTTTCATCTTTTTAAACGTAATAGCATTATAACAGATCTGCTAGAAAAAAGTAACAGATCTGAATCTATTTCACAGATCCATATCAAATACATATCGTTGAAGAACACAACACATATTTGAAACTATTTCACAAATGCACGACCACTATATTTGAAGAACACAACACAAATCTTCATCTTCCTCACTTCATCTTCATCTACACCAAACAAACCGAAAATGTCAAAAAATGACCTAAGCTGACGAAAGCAAGAACTGGAACAGAAACAGGGAAGAAAATAACCAACAAAGGAGAAGTACCTGGTTAACTCGTTCTGAGATTTGTGTATACGGTTTGAGTCCTCTTTCCTGTTTGCGAGAGAGAGTGAGAAGGAAAACGAAGGAAGATGAGGGTTGAAGATGGGGGTTGAACCCTAGATCAGCAGGAACGATGTTCTTCTTCATTGATTTCTGAATACAGAAAGAGAAAGGCAGAGAGAAAATCTAGATCTAGGTTTTTGGGAATTTGAGAGAGAGGGAGAAATGGGTTTGAAATTTGAAAGGTGATTTAGGGTTTTGTTTATCCCGCCTGCTGCTTGTGTTGAAAAGGTGTTAAAAGAACTTTCAACACATTTGTGCTTAAAATGCTTGTACAATGGCAAATGACCATTTCTATCCTTCCTATATGCTTATTAAAGTAGTATAGATTAAACGTATTGCCAATGTTTGACCCATGTAATTAGCAGCATATTTCATAGAAATTAAGCGTATTGCCAATGTTTAAATAGATGGAACCACTTCATTAAATTTTGATTCAAGCTAGGAACTTTAGTAAAATGAAACTTGCAGCCTAAGAAATGCTTACAATACGGGCAGCTGCTGCTAATGAGAAGTATTTGGTTGTAAAACATTTAACATTGCTATTCACATTTTATTACCTTAACATAGGGTCTGCATGCCACAATTGTAGCCTCAATGTCACCAGTAAGCCAACCATTACATCGTTTGGTATATTCACCCTTACATACAAACATAAAAGAACAACATTATCGAACCATTCAGGGATTAAAAATAAATAAATAACAAAACAAAATACTCACTCTATACCTGCAACTCTGTAAGCGCTAATGTGGTTCTTGACCCTTAAAAAACCAAGGCTGGTCTCACTCTCTTCCCACCAGCACTAAGCATCTGCCCAGCAGCAAACACTAAAACCGAATTTTCTGCACCAACAATTTACTACACAAACAACTTCAAAAAATACATCAGCAGTTATTACAAAAGATTCCAGAACTCCTTAAGTGTTGCCGCCTTACCGGAACCCTATGTCTAGTTGAAATCTGAAAAGACACCAGTGTCAACAACAGACCAAACCTTGGTTTAATAAAGCGTGAGGCGCTCCGAAGCGTTTTGGTTCCAAAAGCTTTAAGCGAAGGACAATACTTCTAAAGCGCCAGTACCAACTTTTGACACACTCGTGGAACTCCAGCCCATTGAACCATTATGCTCACAAGATCTGGTAGTATCAAGCGACGGGGATGAACCAGAAGTGGTTGCTATAGTATTTAAGCGTGAGTCATCAATCTCGGACCGAGCCCCTGAGAAACCAAGATTGCGATTTAGCTATGTGAATAAATGAATATGGTACATAAAAAAAGGAAAGCCTGTGCCATACAAAGTTTTGATACCAGGACACACCTGTCCAATGGTTGTACGTTATGATTTTAACCACCGGAATAAATTGCCGAAATATACAAACACAACGAAAGTAAATTCTAACCATTCTTGCCCAATAGCCCGGCAACCCTTGCATTATCCACACTTGCCATATCCTCGTTATTTACAACTAAGGTATCTTGACCAACGGAAGCTTCTGGCACTGTATCTGTGATGGCATTTTTTTAACATCTTTTTTTTTGGGTAAAGGGTTACCCCGGTAAAATTTTATATCATCAACCAATAAAAACAAGTGAGGAAAAAATAGTCCCCAATTCTCTAGCATGACATGCCATCCTAGAGTTAACAAGCAACAATGCACAACCAAAACTAGTTCATACTAAGACACTCAGTCACTAAACTCAAAACAAGTTATAAAATTAGCCGAGATCATCATCAGCAACCACCAGCCCACAAGGCAAACTCCAATCCCGCAAAATCCCTTCAATCTGAGTCGTTCTTTTAAACCTCATGGTATGAAGTTTTAATCGAACAGTAGATAACACCATCTCAATAAGCTGATCCGAAGTTCTCTTTCTATTAGAAAAGAGTCTTCTATTTCGTTCCTGCCACACAAAGTAAGCCGAAGCCCCAACAATAAGTTTTGCAATAATATGTTGAGCCTTCGTAGATGTCGCCACCTGATCCAAGAAAGCAAAGATAGCAGCCCAATTCGCTTGAATATGGCCCATACCCGCTTTAACTTTAACACCATTCCATACTTGAGAAGCATATCCGCACTCAAAGAACAAATGCTCATGAGAGTCCGGACCTAAAACACAAAGCGAGCAACACAATAAGTTAAAGTTAGTGTTACCCGTGGAACACCATTTACTCATAACATCCTGTGTTTTTAGTTTCTTATTCACAAGAAGCCACATGAAGAACGAGTGCCTTGGAATCGACTGCTTGAACCACACCATATTAACCCATGACACCTCGTTTTGATGAATTCGAATATCTTCCCACACCATTGAAACACAATAATCAGCCAGTTTACCTGACCTAGTTTTCCACATCAACCGATCCTGGGTAGACAAGTTTAAAACATCGCGTGACAAAGAGTAATAGAAAAGACACAAAAACCGCACTTAATACCTGGACCACGACGTCCAGACTCATTGCCGGCAACTTTAATTTTTCCATATAACTCAACTAAAGAAAACAGACCCATGATTTTAACCCAATAAAACAGAAAGTAAATGTGACTGAATGGTTGCTACAAACCATCTGATTCGTTTGAACAGTTTGACCCATTCATCCGTATATGAAGCTCCCCTTCACTGCCAATTCCAGATCAGCATCATCGAAGATTATGCAAGGCACGTTACCACCAAGTTCAAGAGATACCTACAAGTTCCCTTTTTTTGGTAAAACTAATGATTGCAGCATAAAACATTAATTTTACTACAACTACCTTTTTAACAGTCTCTGGTGCAGCAGCCATCAGCTTCTTTCCAACACCGGTGGAACCAGTAAATGTTATCTTCCTGACCTAAATTTATTTTATAAAACCAACAACAGATATAAAATAATGAACACCTTGTGAGGTATCACGTATTACAATAAATCGTAACTAATGTAAACTATCTGATAAACACAAACATGTGTGCTCTCTAGTAGAGAATCACCAATGCTAGAAGGATCTCTCATGACCACATTTAAGACACCCTTCAGAGGAAAAAAATGTAATTAGACACTATTTGATGAGTGATAAAAAAAGTTGTGGTTGACGTGGGTTTACAGGCAGAATTCCAGATTGAAGGGCCAGCTCAGCTGCTGCTAAGGTTGTCAATGGTGTGAGCTCAGAGAGCTTTATCACCACAGTACAGCCACAGGCAAGAGCAAGGCCAACCTAGCGAGCAATCATTGCGATGGGGAAATTCCATGGAGTTATTGCACCAACCACACCAACCGGCTGCAAGTTATTGGAATCATGAGGAGCTGATCTAAAAGCATTACGTAAAACAAATAATCACCTCTTTAAGAACAAGCTCACTGTCGAATTATTCTACAAGATATGAAATCCATAGTGGCTAGATCGAGATTTGGTGAAAAACTCTAAAAGGTAGTAAATATAAACCAACATAATAGAAATAGATCAAGTATGAACGGGCATGATCAATTAACAGCTAAGAGATTAATTTATCACTTTTTTCTTTTTACCATCAACAATCAACAGAAGTGAAAGAATAGCCAGCAAAACAAATATGGGGATAAAATTAGGGAAAAACATCATACTTATGTTTTGAAATCAACAGAACATCCTAATAGCTTCGATTTGTTTATCGATTTTAAAAGCCAAGAACATCCTATAAGGCCAGTTATAAACATCAAAACCGGCTCTGGCTGGTTACCCTCCAACACCTTTTCTTACTATGAATCGAACCAAAACCCTTCAATCAAAAACATTTAAATTCAAAATTTAAAACATGGGTCGACACAAAAATCAACTAAGCAATCGATTAATTACTTTATACCAGCATCTTTGAACATTTATACATATTATAAAACAATCATTAATTTACCAAAAAATAAACAACAAAAGACAGTTCAAATCAGCTATCATATAATGATTACCTCATCTCTACACAAGTTCCAGATCCACCTCCAACTTCATAAACCTGAAATCACCACAAACAAAAACTTAGCTATTTTGGTGTTCTTTATCTTATTAAAGAAAACTGATGTATGTATAAAGAAAACTTAGCTATTTTGGTGTTCTTGATGACGAACACTATCTTCCCCTTCAGATCGGAAGAAACCACAGCAGAGATGACCGGAAGAAACCACAACAGAGATGACCGGAAGAAACCTTCAGTTAGGGTTTCTTCAAATCAGTGTTCATCACTGCGTGTTTTCAATTTCATTGATGTTTACTCCAGATCTAGATCTGAGAGAAAGAGAGGAGAAAGTCTGATGAAGTTTGTGAGATGTGAGATGTGAGTTGTGAGAGAGGAGGAAATGGATTGGGCGATCCGTGTGAAGTGAATATCAGCGGTCCAGATCGTGATCCGTGTGAAAAAGTGAAAAAATTAGACGGTTGATGATGAATCAGTTGAAGGGTAAAAAGTTTGTGTTTTCTTGTGATTTAAATCTTGTACATTGTGCATTAAGTGTGTTTTCAACACATTGTTGAATTACCATCTTGCCCTTCCTATATGCTTATTAAAGTAGTATAGATATAGATTTAAAGCACAAATTTCAATTTTCAAACACCTCTGAAATTTCTTGGGCGGGATTTCAAATTTAAAAAATCCCTAGGTTTTTTGAGATCTGAACATTCTCCACAAAACCCACCTCCTTTCCCTCTGCTCCATGGATTCCGCCGATTATCTTTCCTTCTTTTCCTTTTCCTTGATTGTTGTCTGCACAGTCAAAATTCGGGCTATCTTCAAAAGAGACCCACATGTGATGCCATTAAGGTAAATTTGTTTACCATTGTTACCATTTCCACTGACATTCGTATTGTAGTTTGCTGTTTCGATTTAGGGAAAATTGTAGATTTTTTTTCTAGGGTTTGATTGTAAGAAATTATGGTCCAACTTATATAGTTTTCGTGCAATATTCACCGCATTGTGAAATTTGGTCTAAGTTTTGTTTAATATTGTGTTTAATTTAGAGAAACTGTTTAAATTGTAATTTCAGTGATGATGAAGCGATTAGGATCTTCATATGGAATAACGGTGGTGGAGAAACAATACTTGTTGGTAAAGATGCCCAATATGAAAAAGAATGCTTAAGATAGTACCGGTAGTTGTGATCATAGTGCTGAAGCTTAGAAGCAGAAAGATAGGCATATACTTTCTTATTCTCAAAGGTTTGTTTTTTATGAGTTTATTTGAAGTCTTGTAGTGTGATGTTTTTTGTTTGATTTGGGTTGTGTATATATTGATGACATTGGTGGTTGTCGTTTCAGCGAGGGAACCGGTGCTGACCATGAAATTCCAAGAACACTCAGGTGCTGAACCAGCTTGATGGATTTGATCAGCTTGGAAAGGTTTGAAATAAATCCAGTCTCAAATGCATGCTCTAGATTTCTCAAAATGTGTACTTTTCGAGTTGAACTAGTCAAAAGTCTAATCGAGTTAAAACATTTTTTAATTTGTAGTTCTAAATATGATTACAGAAGTTATGTTGTTTCGATAAAGTTAAACAAATAAGTTGTTTGTATATTGATTGAGTATCTCGGTTATACTTGAATCCTGATCGAGACGGGAACATTCAGAAACTTAGAAACTTAATTGAAGTTGAAATGATTCAAACAAGTCGAAGGTCTACCCATGGTTATTCATATACGTGCAACCTATAACTCACTTCATTAATTAAAAATGAATTATTATTATTATTATTTTAATAGTATAGTTTTTAAAGTTAATCTTTTGAAAAGATTACTGATGGAATTTGAGAAATGGACTAAAAATGTGGGTTGGTCAATTCAGTCTGGTTCTTGTAAAAAGTTACCGGTGGGCTATTCTGTTAATGTTTGAAAAATGGATTGTTATTTACTGATGGAGTTTGAGAAATGGATTATTATAAAAACTGACGGAATTTGAGAAAGGGATTATTATTTCATGTGTTGTTTTATAATGCATTTTGTTAACATTTTTTTTGCTTTTCAATTTTGTCCAGAGACGAAGAAAAGCATATGCGAACACTTGTGAAAGAAGATTTTGGTCGACCCAATAAGGTAAATACCATGGTAAGCATCACACAAGGCGTAAAGGTTTGCGCCTTAGCTCGCCTTGTGCCTTGGCGCGCCTAAGTCACACTTTTTTAAACCAAACCAGGATGCACTTTTTTAGCGAATATTTAGCATAATTATTAGAATTTCTAACTTAATATTTATTTTATGTGAAGTTTGCAGCCCTGCATATAACCTCCTTTTAAAATCTATTCACAATGGAGGAAAGATGATAATATCAACCTTCAGGTATTTCTTGTTACCATATTTTTCATACATCCAATAATTATGTAGGGTAATACAACCTTCAGGCCCATTTGACCCACTTCTTTTTAATCTAATTATTTTGATTGAACCTGTTGACCTTCAGGTCCTTTTGACCCGCTTCAGTTTTAGCCTTGGTTTAAAAAACACGCCTAGGAGCAAGGCACCTTCCATCGCTTTTGTGTAGGTAAGGCGGGTTTGATAGTTTTAGCCTTGTTTTGAAAAGTGCGCCTTGGTGCAAGGCAACCCCAGGCACAACCACTATCGCTTTTGTGTAAGTAAGGTGAGTGTTGTACGTAAATTGGTCGTGAGGCACGCTTATCAGGCAAAAAATTGCATAAGGTGCTTGTATGAGACGTGCTTTTTGAACGCGGACATATTTTGATCAAAATGTATATATTCTGACCCGTTAAAAGTCTGACTCCGATTTTACAAAATCATACATTCTGACCTGTTAACAGATTGAGTTGTTTACTCTTGATTTTTTTCTTCTACATACCGAACTTTGACTGAATTGTTACCAATGAGTCAGATTGTTTGGTGTCCAATTATGTCTAGGGTAAATAGTTACTATCTAAGGGTAGTTTTGGAATTTGGCACAATTACGGGTCAAGTTTAGTTTGGATTCAACTTAGTTACGGGTAAATTGAAATATATCAAGTGGATATAACATTACTATTGACAACCTATCAAAGTCAAAGACAAAGCACACACGAATCAGTTGAAAAGAAGGTGAAAGTTGGTTACAAGTGGGATGGAAAGTTATGTATATATATGAATATATTATATATAAGTCGGTTCCACAATTAATTTTTATGATCCGATATCAATACGTTTTGGATGTTTGAATACTTGTGACTTGCATTCTCTTTACCAGCGGCCTTTGACGCAAAATCCATCTGACTTGTTTGCGGATTGATGTTTGTTAGTACATTATTATTAATGTATTCAAAACTTAGTCATGTAAAACTTTAAAATTTAAGTTGTTTTAGCCAAGTACACATTGATATGTTGCACCCTCATAACCTTCCTTTTTTCTACTTCTTTTGTTTATAACTTTTAAATTGACCAATTGTTGTCAAATTAGCAATATTGGATTAATGTGTCTTGGGGGAACAAGACATTGGTTGTGGATTCATCTTTCAAGTCTTTTGTACATGTTTTTGTTACATAACAATATAAACAAGGCATGACTTGTTATTTTCAGTTACATGTGGCTTTGTAGGATCAGAAAATTAGCTCACAAGCAAACTTTCAAACGCGTCGAATTCATTTCTTTTGCCTACGATTGACACAATACCATAGTTTGAATGCTTATCATCTCAGTGTTTGGCTATTTTGGTTAAAAGAGCTCCTTCTGTGAATTCTCATATTCATACTTTGTCTTCGTATTACTTTAAGTACCTTTTCTTTTAATATTATAGTTGAATGTACGGTTGCGTTTATGTTTCGATTTAAATTTTGTTAAAAATCACCCTGGCCGTAACAAAGCATAGGTGAGCCCACTATAGGATTGATAACCTAACTAGAAAACGAGTACCGCATTGTAAGTTGTCGTCGTTGCATTGCGCGAGTTTCCTTCTAGTATAATATAATATCTTTTTATAATTCCATATTTAAGATTTAAGAACTAAATTATTGTGTATCTATAACAATAATTAGAAAAGGAAAATAGTAATTCCCTATTTACCATAGAAAATAGTAGAGGGCCACAATTGTGCATGAAACCAGGCTTTGAAAGCGGTTTTACAAAATAGCCAAACAAAATCTATATATAATCTCTTAAACCTACGTATTCTAAATATCATTTCCTTCCTCCCTCCCTCCATTCACCATTATCATTTTTTAAATCTAACAATCATGTCTTGCTACAAGGGAAAGTATGCTGGTATCATTTTCATTCTCCCTTTATATTCTTTTATTTTGTTTTTCAACAGTTATTTGGCTTTTGATTTTTTTTATTATATTGTTGATCATCAATTCATCATCATGATCTGTGTTTTGGCAATTGTTATGGTGTAATATGCAGGAATTTGTTTGTTTTGCTGGTTGTTTTTGGGTTAATTTTCTATTTCTAAGCATAGTGATTAAGTCTTAGCGATTAGTTTCATCCACGGACACGGCCAGCCTGAAGGAGGGAAGGGTGGGCAACCGCAAAGGCCGCTATCTCCAAGGGATAAAAAAAGGATATATATTTTTTATTATTTTTATATTTTGTTAAATAAATACTTTTTTGCGAGCCCACCCCGATTTTTGGGAGGGCCTGTGAACAAGGGTGATCATAAACCCTCGAAACCGATCAAAATGTCCAAACCGTAAAAAGTCAGCCAGTTTGAAATACACATAGAGTTGTTTGATAGTTTATGATTTGAAACTTGGTACCGGCTTTGTAAAACGAACCAGCGTTTTACCATTTATTTTTATTATTTTTTATTTCAGGAACAAAGTTATGATTATGTATTTTATTCATGAATGAAACTTCTTATTTTTTTATTTAACACAATACAATATTGTGATTTGAAAAAAATAATATTATTTAGTCCGCAACCATCATTATCATACTCAGTAAATCCCAACAATAGGAAAACTAAGGTAGGGTTTGAGAAGGGTAAGATGTATGAGCCTTACCTCTGTCCTGTAGAAATTGAGAAGTTGCTTCCAGTGAGACACCCAGCTCGATAGTAGTTTTCAGTGGTGGACCCAGAAATTATTTGCTGAGGGTGCGGATGAGGTGTTTAATCATATTTTCAAGGGGTGCGGTCAGGTTTTTTGCCTAAAATATACGCTAATTTTTTTTTCAAGGGGTGCGGCCGCCCACCCTGACCAAAGGCTAGGTCCGCCCATGGTAGTTTTGCACCAAGCCTTGGACATAAGACACATAACACTAAGCAATTGGGACAAAGGCCGGTTAGTGCATGTACCCCCTTGTCTTTCGGCTATCAACGCCACCACATGATGCATGATTAACCGTTTCACTGCTTTTAACGTTATTTTCACGAAATTAGTAAAATAACGTTAAAATTAGTGCACTTTCACTTCAAATATACATTATACGCGCATACCGCAAGCTAGGCGTATTCCGTCGATACCAAACCGTCAAATCGTGAAATCTGGACTATACAGTTTGTCGTTTTCCAAAACCATTAGCGGTTCAGCCCAAACATTTGGCTAAAACCAGCCCGAACAGGTCCGTGGGCTTCTCTTGTATCATGCAGGTGCTTGCTATAGATCTTATTGGATACATAATTTGGCTTAGTTTTATCTTCTGATGTTTGTTTATCATTCTGTTTCATTTGATCATATTTTGTATACAAATTTATACGTGGATAAACCATAGATCAAGGTGGTTTGGATCCATCAATGATTTTGAAACCAATATGTAATGAACTAATCGTTGTTGATCAGATGAGCTTATTGCCAATGCTGCCTACATTGGTACACCCGGCAAGGGTATTCTTGCTGCTGATGAGTCCACTGCCACGATCGGAAAGCGCCTTTCCAGCATTAATGTCGAGAACAACGAGTCCAACAGGCGAGCCCTACGCGAGCTTCTTTTCTGCACTCCTGGTGCCCTTCAATACATCAGTGGAATCATCCTTTTTGAGGAGACTCTCTATCAGAAGACTGCTGCAGGTAATCTAACATTCACATATGTTACATACATCAAATCCACAACGTATCAACCCATTCTTTGAAAAAACGGACCATGAATGCGACCTATATATTTATTCTAACCTTGATGATGTTATTACAGGTAAGCCCTTTGTTGAGCTAATGAAGGAGGCTAAGGTCCTCCCTGGAATCAAGGTTGACAAGGGTGTTGTCGAGCTTGCTGGAACCAACGGCGAGACCACCACCACAGGTCTTGATGGTCTTGGCCAGCGCTGCGCTCAGTACTATGAAGCCGGTGCTAGGTTCGCCAAGTGGCGTGCCGTTCTCAAGATTGGCGCCAACGAGCCATCCCCGCTTGCCATTATGGAAAATGCTCATGGGTTGGCCCGATATGCGATCATATGCCAAGAGAACGGTCTAGTTCCCATTGTCGAGCCAGAGATCCTTGTTGATGGACCTCACGACATCAACAAGTGTGCTGATGTAACCGAGCGTGTTCTGGCTGAATGCTACAAGGCTCTTAATGACCATAAAGTGCTTCTTGAGGGTACCCTTTTGAAACCCAACATGGTGACCCCTGGATCTGACGCCAAGAAGGTTGCACCTGAAGTGGTGGGTGAGTACACTGTACGTGCCCTTCAAAGAACCATGCCTCCAGCGGTCCCAGCCGTGGTGTTCTTGTCTGGTGGTCAAAGCGAGGAGGAGGCCTCGGTCAACCTCAATGCCATTAACCAGTACAAGGGTAAGAAGCCATGGAGTCTAACCTTCTCGTATGGACGGGCCCTACAGCAGAGCACCCTTAAGGCATGGGCCGGTAAGGAAGAGAATGTGAAGAAGGCGCAGGAGGTGTTCCTTGGTCGCTGCAAAGCCAATTCTGAGGCAAGTGAAGGGAAATATAAGGGTGGTGCTGCTGGCGAGGGTGCTAACGAGAGCCTTCACGTCAAGGACTACAAGTACTGATTTGTCACGGGTACAAACATATCTGATATCTCGTGGGCTTAAGCCTCGGGTCATATACGTTTTGGTTTTTTATTTCGGTCTAGTGTTAGTAACGATGTCTAAAAATAAGCCTGACACGCGTTGGGCATTGGTCGAGGATGATGATAACTCGACCCGTTTTAAACTTCATTTTATTTTTTTTCTTTTTATGTTCTATACATATTCACAAATTGTTCAACCAACCATGTAATCACAACTTTTTGTGAATTGTTGATATCCAAATGAATTTATTAACAAACAAGAATGTTATGTTAGCTCCTGTCATGTTGGCTTCTTATAAAACATGGAAGATTTAGATTTAACCTGGATGATATTTATATTAAAAATATATTTTTGTTTTGTTATTTTAGTAAAGTATTACACACCAACGAGGCTACTTCGAGTGCGCATATTTATAAAAGGAAAGAAAAATAATACAACAATATGGAATTTGTATAGTTGGGCAGGATAATAATGAAAACTTAAGGGATGAAAGTGGACATTGTAGGAAAGTGGTGACATTTACTTAGAGGGCGTTTGGTTCGCGGAATGATTTAGAATTTGAAGGAAATGGATTTGGAATTTGTATAAGAATTAGAATTTGAAGGAATTAGATTTGGAATTTAAACATTCCAATTGGAATTGGAAATTGTTGGAATTGGAATCTCAATTCCATTTTTGTTGTGTTTGGTTGTCAAATGAATTGTAATCCATCACCCCAGCACCCACAACCACCAGTTCGGGTCGAAACGGTTCGCGTCGAAATGGTTCGGGTCGAAACGGTACGCGTCGAAACGGTACAGGTCGAAACGGTACGCGTCGAAACGGTACGGGTCGAAACGGTACGGGTCGAAACGGTATGGGTCGAAACCGCTCGCGTCGAAACAGTACGGGTCGAAACTGTTCGCGTCGAAACTGTACGGGTCGAAACGGTACGGGTTGAAACAGTACGGGTCGAAACGGTTCGGTTCGAAACGGTACGGGTCGAAACGGTTCGATTCGAAACGGTACGGGTCGAAACGGTTCGCGTCGGAACGGTTCGGTTCGAAACGGTACGGGTTGAAACCGATCGCGTCGAAACAGTACGAGTCAAAACTGTTCGCGTCAAAACTGTACAGGTCGAAACGGTTCAAATCGAAACCAGTATGAGTCGAAATGGTACGGGTTGAAACGGTGCGGGTCGAAACAGTCGAAGATTCTAATGAATTTACTTTAATTCCTTCACAGGAAGGATTTTGAATTCCTTTTGTTAAAGAAATTTGAAGGAATTCATGCCTAATTCCAATTCCATTGTCAACCAAACACATGAAGATTGGAATTGGGATTCCAATTCCATCAAATTCTGTGAACCAAACATCTTAAGAGATGGAATTCAAATTCCAATTTCCTTAAATTCTATTGAATTCATACGAACCAAACTCCCCCTTAGAACTCGTTGCTAGTTTTCATGTAGGAGTGTGGATTGAAATTTCTGGGTTTTGGTTTTTTTTTTTTTTTTTTTTCCTAAATGTCATTTTCAAAGCGAATACGTGAACGAACACGTTTAGCTAAACACGTTGTGTACGGGTCGACATGTTGAGTTTGTTGGCTGACTTTACTTTTATATTTTTAAATGTCTTATTATGTCATAACTTAAACAAATCAGTATTTTATGTTAAATTTGGAAAACAAAAGAGCAATTAACACTACGATCTATAATTTAAATCTGATTATTTTATGCAAATTTGTATTGTTTGTTGTAATTTTGCAATTATCAAGTACTAGCATGCAAAAAAACCGGTTAAATGGATCGCATCCTTATCAACCTATAAGGCTCATTCTATTTACACCCTCTTTTTTACTAATTACACACTCCCTCTACAAAAACATAACATCCATCAATAACTTTTGTTTTGTTTATAGTGTTTTTTGTCTTTTAGTTTTAGTTGTCTTCTTTTTACTTATTTATTTTTTTTTATTAGTTATTATTATAACTAAATAGTAAAAGAAGTATGCACTTTTTATTTATTTATTTATTATATTATTATTATTATTATTATAGTTGTAAGAAAAACTATATAAAAATAAGTACTTTTTTACAAAATTAACAACTACTTCATCGTGATTGAAATTTTTTTGTTCAAAAAAAAACTAACAATAAAAAGACAAATGACAAGTAGTCCAATAAACAGAAATTCCTCAAAAACTAGGTACCGGTACCGATATCAAAATATACGGTACTATAAGGTATCGGTATTTGAAGGCAAAATTTAGTTTTTTCCCGATACCAAAAACTAGGTACCGATACCGAATATCATCATTGGATTTTCATTTATTTCTTACTTTTTTTAATAGTATTAACTATAAGTAAAAAGTAATAATAATAATAATAATAATAATAATAATAAGTAGTAAATAATAATAATGATAATTAAAAAGACAAAAAAAATATAAAATATTGATTTGTGATCCCGCCCCTAGCTCACTTGACAATCCCCATGTGGTTTGGGTTGGGCCGGCTTCCTCCTTGGAGGTCGCCGGTTCGACTCCCGGGTGATGCATACGGGGGGTGGGACGCCCCAATGATTAATCGTATCCTACCGAGGCATGGTGCGATCTTGAGGCCAACCCGGTTTTACCCAGCTGTTACCCCAGCGAGTCTCTCGTGTGGGGGCAGTATGGTTTCCGGGCGGAAGTCAGCTTACGCGGCGGTCGGGGCCCGATCGAACATCGCGTCCGTAAATGCAGGGCCGACGGGGGAATGTCTTTGACATGAACCCGGTGACCACTGGTCCAGTACATAGAAAGTCACCTTTCAAAAAAAATATTGATTTGTGATGTAATGATGTGATGTTTTTATAGGGGTGTAATTAGTAAAATGGGGGAGTGTAAATAGTATCACCCACTTACTTACTTGTAATAATACATGTCTTGTTTTTAGTTTATGCGTCTGATGGTTTGTGTTAAATTTTACAGTGCATCATACCAATAATTATGAAAACGACTATTTATCACCTCGTTCAGTTAATAATGGGGAAATTTATACCCCATTCGCCTTCATAAAACCTCATAATAGAACACCATTACAAAATTTATACCACATTCTTACAATAAAAAAACTTACAAAATTTATACCACATTCTTCGTTTATTGTATACTTATGGCTAATTATAAGGAGAAAACTCACTCCAGTTGAGAAAACTCAGAAAACCTATATGTGTGGTTAGGATCCAACCACGTCATATGCACACCAACTGAAAAGAAGGGTAAATGAGTCTTTTTACATTAGGAGAGAGAAGTGTGAAGTGTATTAGACAAGACATGGCAGACAACACTTTCGATTCACTTTCTCTCTCTCTTATTTTTACTTTTGGAACCATTTCTCAAATGAAGAACATATCAATTTCTCTCTCTCTCTCCTATTTTTTTTTCTTTTTTGAAAGCATTTTCTTAAATGAAGAACAGATCCATGTTTTACCTTCTTACCTTCTTATTACATGTTTTACCTACTCTCCTTATTACATGTTTTACCTGCTCTCATTCTTATTACATTTCTCAAATGAAGAACATATTTTACTTCCCAAAAATCCAGAGAGATAGATGGTTAGAGAGAGAAGATCGGAGATAGAGAGAAAGGCAATGAGGATCGGTGAGAGAGGCAGTGAAGATCGGAGAAAGATCAGAAGATCGAACGGGTGTTCCATACAACATCAGATTCAGATCTGGTTCAAGTGGTGGAGGTGACGGTGGTTCCTCCTGCCGGAAAACCACTTAGTAGCTACTTGGCGGTGGTGGTCCATGGTTAGTTACTTGAATTCTCGTTTCCATTTTTCAGGTCTCGATTTATTTTTGGAGATGATGTTTTTTTTATCCTAGTTTTTTTCTTTCTTAAATCGGCCTTAGATCTAGTGTTTTTAACAGTTATACTTGTTGATTTTTGTAGAGTGACGTGAAGCATTGTGTGGTTCATATGACGGTTCGATGTTTCAGATTACGAGGTCGATGTTGAACAGCTGGTTAAGATCTGAAGCATTTTTTTGAAAGGTAAACTTCATTCAACACAAAACTCGACAAGTCCTCAAATCAAGGACCGACGAGAAACATCAATCCAAGGGGTACATACACCATTTTTTCCAATCTACATCGTGACCTTTAGTCCTATTACAAAACCAAAAAAACGAAGTTGTTTTAACCGTCTCGACTATCTCAATAGGCCTCCGGCTCTTGTTGTTGAAGATCCGATTATTACGCTCGTTCCAAATAACCCACAAAGCTGTATAAATGATGCCCCTTAACACGTAAGTGGCTGTTTTGGTCGTCTTCTGCATCTCCGGCAATCTAATTATGTCCATAATATCGAATGGAAAGCACGGACTCAACCGGCACCAAGCTTCGATTCTGAACCACACCTCTTGAGAGAACGCGCACCCTATGAACAAGTGTATAGCCGTTTCTGTATCATCAAGGCAAAGGCTGCATAATTGATTTTGAATAGTAACGCCCCGTTTTATTAATTCAGCGATAGTAGGTAGACGATTTAGGCCAGCTCTCCAAACCATTTTCTGAAGCATTTAGTTCTTGTTTTCTGGATATGTTGTTTTTTATTACTGATTTTTTCATTTTTTTTGTGTAAAATTTGTTTTCAGATCTGAACAAATAGAAAACAATTTGATTTAAGTTCTTATGTATTGGATTCTTGTTAATGAAGTTATATTTTTTTATATACATGTTATATTTTTGATGTAACAATTCTTTGCGTCTTAGTTACGAAACTCCAAGATCTAGACATTTTTTATGTAACACTATGTAACCGGGTGTTAGAAATGTAACAATCGAAGAAAAAATGCATGTTACATTTTTTTTGTGTTACATAAATAATGCCAGTTATATTTTTTTGTGTTACATAAATAATGTCCGTTACATTTTTTGTAGCAATCAAAGCAAAAATGCATGTTACATTTTTTTGTGTTACATAAAAAATGTAACAATCAAAACAAAAATGCGTGTTACATTTTTTGTGTTACAGAATGCTGGTGTAGTGATGTAAGTGATTATTAAGATGCGGATCAAGATTCTTGCAAACATTGGATAAAAATGACTTTATTGCTTGTAATTATTTACATATATAGTTCAAGTTTTTATTATGTATATAAAATAAATGCAGTAGATTTTAAATTTTGAATTAAGTATTATATTTCTAGTTGATTTAAAATTTGTAAGTTACCGACGACTCAATAATTGATCAAATATGATGTTCATAAATGAAAAAAAACATCGTAACATACAAGTTGTAACATTTTGACAAGAACTATAAGTCATAACATACAAGTTATTTATGTGACATACCAATAATCTGGTCTTAGCAGTGTAATAATTATATGTAACGTTTTGTGTAGCGTTTTATGTTACACTAGGTAACCGGGTGTTAAAAATGTAACAGTCGAATCAAGAAAGTTTTTATGCGTAACATTTTTATGAAACATTTTACATAACGTTTATGTGACACCTGTGTCACTACGACCATCAAACAAATACCAAACCAATGAAATATTGTATTTCATACTTTGAACTTGTATAAATATGTGCATCTTTTGCACATATCAACTCTTGTTCGATTTTAAGCTCTAAATCACTTTCTGGAAGGTTATACGCGCGCTGATGCGCAAATATAACCAGTTTAATGCAAAAAACACTCTGGAATAGTGACATATACTTAACATACCTTAAATAACCTTCACATAACTTAGAAATAAGTTTTGAAGGCTTTGGTATGGCAAAAACAAGTTAAATCGCTTACAGGGACTAAAATTGACAAACTGCGAAAGTATGCCAATTTGAACTATAACGAACATTCCGGAACATGACCATAAGTTAAACACACCATGAATATCCTTTATATAGCTTAGAAATAGGCTTTGAGGGGTTCGGTGTGCTAAAATAAACATTTGAGTCATTCAGGGACTAAAAGTGTCAAAAAGTGCACAAGTTTGCATTTTCGCGCATAACTCACGTTCTGAATACCTCCGGACATCCAAAAATTTATGTAAGCACTAAAATACTTTATTTTAGTGTTTGGCATGAGAAAAATCCATTCGTCGCGCAATTTGGATCGTTTTTCGCGCTTATGCGCACACCGTCGTAATTAAGCGAACATCGCGTTCGTACGACCAAACGAACCAACATCCGGCATATTTTTGAGCATGTTTCATGTCCACAATGTTTAGGCATCCTTGTGGAGCCTTGAAAATTATTTAACGAGCCTTAAACACGTCGGAAATGGCCTTAATACGCAACGGGGACGGAAAGGTGAGCATTTGAAAGTGTTTGCTGATCAGGGGAACCCTAGCGTGACACCTAGCCCCCCTAGCGTCAAGCTAGGCCCCTTCTGATCAGCAAAAGCCATTTTTAATACAAGTTAACATCCCCTAACACCATCCAAAGGTCAAGTGCCACATGTTAATCTCTTATGGTGGCCAAATTCAGTAACCACAACATTCCAACAAGTGTAGGGATGTGATCATTCCCTCTTCTCCAAGAAATGATCCTAACGGTGAACCGAAAACTATAAATACCCACCTCCACCCTTCACTTTTCCTCACAAGAATCTAATCTTATGTGCTCTAAGTTGAAACCTTTGTTTCATACCTGAGCTATTTTGATCTAGATTAGCATTCGGGGACCCTTTGTAAGTGTTCCTTCGTTCTTTTATTGCTTTCCGAGTCCGAAAGTCAAATTTTGTTTGACTTTCTGCATTGACCAGTTTATGGTCAATGCGAAGTTCGTTTGAACTTCGCAACGTGATTGTAATCACGATGGTTATAGTCCCTTGTGACTATGCCTAACGATTACCACGTTGTCTAGGGTCGTAAGGGTAAGCGATCTGATAAATCGCTTATACCTTTGAACCCGACCCATTTGGTCGATCATTAGGATCCGACCAAACACATTAGGTGACCATAGTATATAGGGAATAACCTTCCAAGGTTATACCTTATGGTCGCTTCGTTTAAGTAGTTGTATGATAGGTAGTTTATATGCCTTAGGTAAATTACCAAAATACCCCTTTGATGCCAAAATTCGTTTTAAACATATGTAACATAACATTTGACATCTAAACTGATTGGACAACCATATTAGACATGTTAAGGCATATTTTACTTGTCATAGGACTAGTTAGGCGTTCCGAACGCGTTTCACGCGAACGACGCGTTAAAGTAGCATAAGCTACCTAAACGGGTCGTAATGGGTCACAAACACTTAGGTTAAGTTTCGTTTTAGTATGTGGGCTTTGTTAAACCATATTACACGAGTCTCCATACTTGTTTGGTTTACGAACCCTCATTCTATCCGATCCTCCGATTTAGGTCCGGTTTATTAACGTAGTTACCTATATTAGGTACCGTTTGATTCCGTGATCTCTAGCATTACTTGGTGGTTATCTTAGGACTTCTGAGCAATCTCAAGTGAGTACATAGACCCCTCTTTTACCATTTTCAAATGTTTTGGGGTGGAACACATGTGCCTACTTGTTACTTCCATGATTTCCATGTTTTCACATCATATACCTGCTATGTTCGTTAGTACATTATAGTACATGATTTCATTACATTACATGCTATGTATGCCCATTGTGTGCGTACTTAGTACATCGTTTTACATTACATGCTATGTATGCCCATTGTGTGCGTACTTAGTACATCGTTTTACATTACATGCTATGTATGCCCATAGGGTGCGTACTTAGTACATCGTTCTACATTACATTTCATGCTATGTATGCCCATTGTGTGCGTACTTAGTACATCGTCCTACATTACATTTCATGCTATGTATGTCCATTGTGTGCATACTTAGTACATTGTTTTACATTACACTCATGCTATGTATGTTCTTTGTTGCATACTTAGTACATTGTTATACATTACACTTTATGCTATGTATGTCCTTTGTTGCATATTTAGTACATTTGTTATTCATCACATGCTTACATTTTGGATACACATTATATGATTTACATTAGACATAAACATTTTGACATTGATATACACAAAACATTTTTGACATTTGATTATACATAAACATTTTACAATGGTGGTTTGGTTTGAGTAAGTGATTTAAGTAACGAGGCATGTGTAATATGATACAAGCATGGTGGATATGCCGCTGGTACTTCCTATATATAAGTGTTTGTATGGTATTACATATCGTAGCGTTATTTGAATCATTTCAGTTTGAGACATATAACATTTTATACAAATAACATACTTTTCACAAGACATTGTTTTACAAACAACTTATCTTATACAAACTCATTTTACATGGTTATTCATTTAACCATACATTATCCTCTTATTTATACATATCCTCTGATCTTATTGTTTTTCAAATGATTTACAAGACAAAGCAAATTACAAGGTTCATGACTAAACATTTTCTCAAACATAAGTCATGAATTCTGTTTTCACAAAACCTATGTATCTCACAGGAATTTTTATGCTGACGTACCTATTTTCACATGTGTTTTCAGGAGATGATGCATAGGACTTATCAAGACATACTTAGGCGGACCTGTGCCTTAGTGACTTAAAACGAGACAAGAACTAGTTAATTTATGTTATGTACTCTTTGTTTCTTGTTTAAAACAATGTAAACTCTCATGTTTGATTAATAAAACGAAACTTTAATTGCCATGGATTTGAAACGATTAATTCTGTTACAACACTCCCCGACGTTTCCGCCACGTTTCGTTGTTTTACATGGTCGGGGTGTGACAGAAAAGATGGTATCAGAGCCAATGGTTATAGGGAATTAGGTTATTAGTAATGCTTTGACCTAGTCTATAACCTTTCTAGGACCCTAACGCGAGTTTACTTACGTTTAGTCATAAAACGATACCTTCACTTATCCTTAGGTGATAACCACAATAAGAACATAAATTTCAAAACCGCTTTGAAAACTAATCATCTGTTCTAGGATGATTGATTACTAGGTTTTGAACCCTCTATTGTAAGGTTTTGAACCCTCTGTTATATGGTTTTGAACCCCTTTGAGTTTTCAAAATCTCGTCAAGGTTTTGGGTTTTAAATAATGTGAACACGTGCAAACTGGAAGGGTGAATGCCTGTATTCTGGGTTTCTGTCTAGGCAAGCACTTCGTATATATCTCATCAGACGCGAGACCAGTTGTGCTTACCTGGGAATTCTTGGGATGAGTGTTCACTTGTAGGCGAGCATGTCTTCGCAATACATTATTTTTGACCTATTTACTTTGATTAATCACCGGGGTCGTTTGTTGCTTTGTAGTAACAAACAAATGATGAGAAATAGTATATTTTTTTCCACTCATTTTTACTATGTAGGTTGATTTCTTCAAATCAATCTTACGAGGAATGTGTAAGTTTACTTTTTAGTTATAGCTATGTTGAAATTTGAAAAAGAAAACTTGTACGTTTTTTTCTTGTTCAAGTACAAAAACTTTATATAATATTCATTTACCTAGCATTTTATATCAATTGTGTTATGTAAAAACATTACCTTTCCTTGTAATTTATATTTTATCCAAGATACACCATCCACCTATATATGTACAAAGTATGTTTTATTTCTCATGTTACACAAATTCCCCACTTGGGTTTTTTTTTGTAACATTACTTTTTTTTTATTAGAGACCAACCCTTATAGGTACGTTGTATTTTTTTTAACGTTTGCACATATAAATAAAAAAGCCAATGGTGCCCAAGTTTTTTGATGTAACGTCTTTTTTTGTATAGAAAAAGCGTTAACAAAACATATTAAGTTTCATGTAACATATTACAACCTCCAAATTTATCTTTTCTTCATAATTTAATACTTTTGCCCATGCATCAACCATAACCTTATACATTCTCGCCTCTATCCCTGAACATGCTAGTGATCTTGTCACCTCGACGCGGGACTTGCTTTTGAAGATAACATCCCTGCACATTAGTGATTTTTAGCACCCAAGCCTTTTTTACATAAGCTTTTTTGTAACACCTTTAAATCATTAAAAGAACATGTTTGTGTTGAACTTTACAACAACTAAACAATCCAAAAAATTGTTATTTAAATTTCAGTATATACATATTTCATCTTTACACAATCTTTTTTGTAACGCCAACTTACAAAATTTTTTATATATGTTTTTAGTTTAAACTTAAACGTAAAGTTTTTAGCACTTAAGTCCTTTTCACATAAGCTTTTTTGTAACACTTAAAAAAAACATGTGTTGAACTTTAACAACAACCAAACAATCCATAGAAACCACATTTTTAGTAGTATGATAAAATCCCCTTTTCAAATCATCAAAACGAAAAACCGCTAAAATAAAATAGTTTAATATTGTAGTCCATCTATTTATCGACAAAAAATACCCCTAATCCACATCGGGACTTTGTATTTGACCGTATATGCCCAAACCCCTAAATAAATTTGTTTTCTTTGTATTTTGCCCTTTTGCACTTATAAGCTAGATTTGAAAACCCTTTTTTGATTTTAATCCGTGTTATAACAAAACCCTCAATTAATGCTAAACAAAAGCCATAAAAATTTCACAAAAATACTTTTTTTTTCTACCCAAATCTAACATTTTTTTCATGGTTTTTAAAGAAACAAACACATAAAGAAATGACACTACAGAAATCAAACTTTTTTTCATGGGTTTTTAAGAAACAAACACTAACAGTGTAACAAGTACATGAGTATATTCGTAAATGGAAGAGACACTTACCTTTTAGTGTAACAAGACGGTTAAATGGAAGAACTAGAAGCTTTTCTAGTTTTCTTCAGTTTATATATTTTATTACGGTAGATTTCCTCACTTGGTGTAACTTTTCGTTGTTCTTGAAGAGGATGTTAGAGATATGGATCTTTTAATTTTTGAGAGAGGGAGAGGGTATGGTGTTTTTTAGAAGAGAGTAACAATATGATAATTTGGAAAAGAGTGAGAGTATGATCTTCTGAGATCTTGTTGACTTTATAAGAGTATAGGGAAGTGACAACATGGATAGTCATCATAATTGCACATTTTTCAAAAGAATCAAATTTTGCCCTCATGCCGAAAATACCCTTGTTTGTACTTATTGTTATTATTTTAGTAAAAGTGTGATTACTTTTACTGCAAATAGATCACAACCATTCATCTTATTTAATCAATGGTTGTTATTGGGTTTTCAGGGTTTCTTCAACTCAAGTGGGTTTTCGATTTATCCTTGCCCGTATACTTATAACATTAAATAACATTAGTATGTTAAAGATAGTATGAATCCCAAAATTACTACGGATCACTGTGTTGGTGATTGATAAACACACAAACACCTATTGATTAGATGTTTGAGATGAAAGTAAAAAAACCAAAGTAGAAAGTGAAGAATCTTGAATATGTGTGTGAATCACCCAATGTTGATTTGGAATCGCATAATGTTTATCATGAATCAAGAGCCTGGATACAAATATCTGATGCACAAAACACAAGAACAATCTAGAGAATACACAATAATAGTCCAAGAAACTTGGAATGGCTATGAGATGATATATATATATATATATGGTAGGTGTAACACCCCAACCCGGAACGGGCTGGCGTGTCACTATTACGGAGTCAGATCAAAACATAATTCCATTTATACTTAAATGTATTACAGGGCTTTACAACTTAATGAAGGATATCTTATCCATTACAATTATTTCTACCGTCTTTTCCAAACCCTCGAGCACTCTTCTGTATCCCGTCCCAGATTTTCTTGATAACCTGACGTAAAGAAGAAAACACAAAAACGTACGTCTGAGCAAAATTTGAAAAGTTTTGCCCAGTGTGCGGATAGAGGAAAACAAAAGCTTATTTTATTTGATATCCGGATGGAACTTTATGATGCAAGTAACGTAATTTCATAATCATATCATACGGATGTACCCATGAGCCAAACTTAAAACGTGACAATACACAGGTAGCTACTCCTGCATACTTATCACACGAAATGGCGAGTTGGCATACCCGTTATCCATCTCCTTATAACTTAAATCCTAGGATCGATCCATATGCCTCCTAATAGCTTATATGTACCACACTTGTACTTAAGAGACGCCGTGAACTGATCTCTCCGTCACGGGTGGAGCACATGATGTTGATGCCACAACAACATGCTCGTGGGACACTCCACGAGAAGCGACACTCAGTGTAACAGAGTACAAATGGACTTATTCACATAACTTATAAAACTTATTTTCATAACAAGACGTAACATATATTGGAACATGCGATAATGAGTACAACTTAACAGAAAACTATCGCATGACATGAAGGCTAAATCCAAAGTTTAGAAATAGGAATTCAACGGACTGTCAAATGAATCGATAATCAAAGACGTGAGGAGTTTTAAAAAGACAAAGTAATATAATGGTATTATAACAATTTGACTTGAGTAACATAATACTTGTATATAATATTAAACTTGTAATTTATTTACTTATAACTTGTAAGCTTTAAGATATTTAACTTGTAACTTGTAAATAATAATTTGATTGAAAATATGAATCTTTGGCGAAATTGAAAATCTAAGAGTGGAACCAGTCACCAAGGTATGGATATCAATCCTATCTTGACAATTTCGTCCCTAAAATGTGGTTTATTAAACGAAACAAGAAAAAAAACTTGACTCGTTAATAAGGAACCACTAGAGTATGAAATTTGATTTGTAAATTTATAAACAAATAACTCACAAACATGTATACTTGTAAATACGAAAAGAATATTTTTCATAAACCATTTTCTAAATAACTGATATAAAACAAAACCTTTTTCAAAACGTTTGTAACTACCAACACATATTTCATAACTTAATCTTAATACGGAATTTAAAATCAGAAATGATATACTTGTATCAAAACGACATAAATCGACAGAAAGGATTCTATCCGTACCTAACTGACATAAATCGAAAGAAAGGATTCTATACGTACCCAACTGACATAAATCGAAAGAAAGGATTCTATCCGTACCCAACGGACATAAATAGAAATAAAGGATTCTATACGTACCCAACTGACATAAATCGAAAGAAAGGATTCTATCCGTACGGAGTTTATAACTTATTTCATAACTTAATCTTAATACGGAACTTAAAATCAGGAATGATATACTTATATCCAAACGACGTAAATCGAAAGAAAGGAGTCTATCCGTACCTTAAAATTTCCAAGTGATGCTACCTTGTTTTCAATTGTAGATTTATACGGGCAGAGTTTAGCCTACTGATTATCCTCTTAACCTAATTTACACACAAACTAGGTAATTAACTTAATACAGCATTTACGATAACTCACGAGATCAAACCTTCACAACAAATGACAAAGTGCGATACTTAAACATCCATTGGATTCACAACGAATGACAGAGTATAGTCCGATTTCGAACAGCACTCAAACATTCAAGTCGAAATCACGATGAATGACAAAGTATAAACCCAATTTGAGCAGCACTTAAACATCTATCAGATAGTTCCAATCGATCGGACATTGAATCGTAGCAGCGATTGAGTTAATACCCTGATTGCGGCAGCACCCCGCTATACTAATTAGTGTTTTTGGTAGTAATCGGACGATAACTCAGCGAAATTTTGGAGTTTCTTCGTCGTTTTTGTGCCCAGAATCGAGTGCCAATGTCCTCTATTTATAGTCAAATTTTGCCACCCCTTACGGACCACGGTCCGTAAGGGTTACCTAAACACTATAGGGTTGCCACGCGTGGGACTAGGCCTGCTGAGTCGACAGTTTCTTAATTTAGAATTTTGACAACGAGTATTTTAGGATAATCGTCAATAGGGAATACCCCCCTGAGTTTTAGGGGCCCTGATCCTGATTCTGATTGTTCTGGAAATCTTAGGGCTTGTGCAGAATCACTTGGGTGTCTTAATTAGAGTTTCCTATTGGACTATAAATCATAAGAAATAATAATTTTTAATGAGGGTTGTTACATTTTTGTTTTAAAATTTTCGGGTGTTACAAATCTACCCCTCTTAAAAAAATTTCGTCCTCGAAATTATTACATACATATATATATATATATATATATATTAATAATCATACTTGAACGCGGCCTACTATGATCAATAGTCATACTTGCTAGAGTAAAAACAATGAAGATGACGAAATACTTATGTTCGAGACTATCATGAAGTGAAAGGAAAAGTTACTAACCGATGTATCGACTGATTGGACATCGAAATCCTAACCCAATGTCTACCCATTACCTCACAGGTCTTAACTTATGTTTAAGTTTTCTACAGGAAAGAGCCTTTGAATCTTAACCTAATGTCTACCCATTACCTCACAGGTCTTAACTTATTTTTAAGTTTTCTACAGGAAAGAGCCTTTGCTCTGATACCATAGCTGTAACACCCTAACCCGGAACGGGCTGGCGTGTCACTATTACGGAGTCAGATCAAAAACATAATTCCATTTATACTTAAATGTATTACAAGGCTTTACAACTTAATGAAGGATATCTTATCCATTACAATTATTTCTACCGTCTTTTCCAAACCCTCGAGCACTCTTCTGTATCCCGTCCCAGATTTTCTTGATAACCTGACGTAAAGAAGAAAACACAAAAACGTACGTCTGAGCAAAATTTGAAAAGTTTTGCCCAGTGTGCGGATAGAGGAAAACAAAAGCTTATTTTATTTGATATCCGGATGGAACTTTATGATGCAAGTAACGTAATTTCATAATCATATCATACGGATGTACCCATGAGCCAAACTTAAAACGTGACAATACACAGGTAGCTACTCCTGCATACTTATCACACGAAATGGCGAGTTGGCATACCCGTTATCCATCTCCTTATAACTTAAATCCTAGGATCGATCCATACGCCTCCTAATAGCTTATATGTACCACACTTGTACTTAAGAGACGCCGTGAACTGATCTCTCCGTCACGGGTGGAGCACATGATGTTGATGCCACAACAACATGCTCGTGGGACACTCCACGAGAAGCGACACTCAGGGTAACAGAGTACAAATGGACTTATTCACATAACTTATAAAACTTATTTTCATAACAAGACGTAACATATATTGGAACATGCGATAATGAGTACAACTTAACAGAAAACTATCGCATGACATGAAGGCTAAATCCAAAGTTTAGAAATAGGAATTCAACGGACTGTCAAATGAATCGATAATCAAAGACGTGAGGAGTTTTAAAAAGACATAGTAATATAATGGTATTATAACAATTTGACTTGAGTAACATAATACTTGTATATAATATTAAACTTGTAATTTATTTACTTATAACTTGTAAGCTTTAAGATATTTAACTTGTAACTTGTAAATAATAATTTGATTGAAAATATGAATCTTTGGCGAAATTGAAAATCTAAGAGTGGAACCAGTCACCAAGGTATGGATATCAATCCTATCTTGACAATTTCGTCCCTAAAATGTGGTTTATTAAACGAAACAAGAAAAAAAACTTGACTCGTTAATAAGGAACCACTAGAGTATGAAATTTGATTTGTAAATTTATAAACAAATAACTCACAAACATGTATACTTGTAAATACGAAAAGAATATTTTTCATAAACCATTTTCTAAATAACTGATATAAAACAAAACCTTTTTCAAAACGTTTGTAACTACCAACACATATTTCATAACTTAATCTTAATACGGAATTTAAAATCAGAAATGATATACTTGTATCAAAACGACATAAATCGACAGAAAGGATTCTATCCGTACCTAACTGACATAAATCGAAAGAAAGGATTCTATACGTACCCAACTGACATAAATCGAAAGAAAGGATTCTATCCGTACCCAACGGACATAAATAGAAATAAAGGATTCTATACGTACCCAACTGACATAAATCGAAAGAAAGGATTCTATCCGTACGGAGTTTATAACTTATTTCATAACTTAATCTTAATACGGAACTTAAAATCAGGAATGATATACTTATATCCAAACGACGTAAATCGAAAGAAAGGAGTCTATCCGTACCTTAAAATTTCCAAGTGATGCTACCTTGTTTTCAATTGTAGATTTATACGGGCAGAGTTTAGCCTACTGATTATCCTCTTAACCTAATTTACACACAAACTAGGTAATTAACTTAATACAGCATTTACGATAACTCACGAGATCAAACCTTCACAACAAATGACAAAGTGCGATACTTAAACATCCATTGGATTCACAACGAATGACAGAGTATAGTCCGATTTCGAACAGCACTCAAACATTCAAGTCGAAATCACGATGAATGACAAAGTATAAACCCAATTTGAGCAGCACTTAAACATCTATCAGATAGTTCCAATCGATCGGACATTGAATCGTAGCAGCGATTGAGTTAATACCCTGATTGCGGCAGCACCCCGCTATACTAATTAGTGTTTTTGGTAGTAATCGGACGATAACTCAGCGAAATTTTGGAGTTTCTTCGTCGTTTTTGTGCCCAGAATCGAGTGCCAATGTCCTCTATTTATAGTCAAATTTTGCCACCCCTTACGGACCACGGTCCGTAAGGGTTACCTAAACACTATAGGGTTGCCACGCGTGGGACTAGGCCTGCTGAGTCGACAGTTTCTTAATTTAGAATTTTGACAACGAGTATTTTAGGATAATCGTCAATAGGGAATACCCCCCTGAGTTTTAGGGGCCCTGATCCTGATTCTGATTGTTCTGGAAATCTTAGGGCTTGTGCAGAATCACTTGGGTGTCTTAATTAGAGTTTCCTATTGGACTATAAATCATAAGAAATAATAATTTTTAATGAGGGTTGTTACATTTTTGTTTTAAAATTTTCGGGTGTTACAAATCTACCCCTCTTAAAAAAATTTCGTCCTCGAAATTATTACATACATATATATATATATATATATATATATTAATAATCATACTTGAACGCGGCCTACTATGATCAATAGTCATACTTGCTAGAGTAAAAACAATGAAGATGACGAAATACTTATGTTCGAGACTATCATGAAGTGAAAGGAAAAGTTACTAACCGATGTATCGACTGATTGGACATCGAAATCCTAACCCAATGTCTACCCATTACCTCACAGGTCTTAACTTATGTTTAAGTTTTCTACAGGAAAGAGCCTTTGAATCTTAACCTAATGTCTACCCATTACCTCACAGGTCTTAACTTATTTTTAAGTTTTCTACAGGAAAGAGCCTTTGCTCTGATACCATAGCTGTAACACCCTAACCCGGAACGGGCTGGCGTGTCACTATTACGGAGTCAGATCAAAAACATAATTCCATTTATACTTAAATGTATTACAAGGCTTTACAACTTAATGAAGGATATCTTATCCATTACAATTATTTCTACCGTCTTTTCCAAACCCTCGAGCACTCTTCTGTATCCCGTCCCAGATTTTCTTGATAACCTGACGTAAAGAAGAAAACACAAAAACGTACGTCTGAGCAAAATTTGAAAAGTTTTGCCCAGTGTGCGGATAGAGGAAAACAAAAGCTTATTTTATTTGATATCCGGATGGAACTTTATGATGCAAGTAACGTAATTTCATAATCATATCATACGGATGTACCCATGAGCCAAACTTAAAACGTGACAATACACAGGTAGCTACTCCTGCATACTTATCACACGAAATGGCGAGTTGGCATACCCGTTATCCATCTCCTTATAACTTAAATCCTAGGATCGATCCATACGCCTCCTAATAGCTTATATGTACCACACTTGTACTTAAGAGACGCCGTGAACTGATCTCTCCGTCACGGGTGGAGCACATGATGTTGATGCCACAACAACATGCTCGTGGGACACTCCACGAGAAGCGACACTCAGGGTAACAGAGTACAAATGGACTTATTCACATAACTTATAAAACTTATTTTCATAACAAGACGTAACATATATTGGAACATGCGATAATGAGTACAACTTAACAGAAAACTATCGCATGACATGAAGGCTAAATCCAAAGTTTAGAAATAGGAATTCAACGGACTGTCAAATGAATCGATAATCAAAGACGTGAGGAGTTTTAAAAAGACATAGTAATATAATGGTATTATAACAATTTGACTTGAGTAACATAATACTTGTATATAATATTAAACTTGTAATTTATTTACTTATAACTTGTAAGCTTTAAGATATTTAACTTGTAACTTGTAAATAATAATTTGATTGAAAATATGAATCTTTGGCGAAATTGAAAATCTAAGAGTGGAACCAGTCACCAAGGTATGGATATCAATCCTATCTTGACAATTTCGTCCCTAAAATGTGGTTTATTAAACGAAACAAGAAAAAAAACTTGACTCGTTAATAAGGAACCACTAGAGTATGAAATTTGATTTGTAAATTTATAAACAAATAACTCACAAACATGTATACTTGTAAATACGAAAAGAATATTTTTCATAAACCATTTTCTAAATAACTGATATAAAACAAAACCTTTTTCAAAACGTTTGTAACTACCAACACATATTTCATAACTTAATCTTAATACGGAATTTAAAATCAGAAATGATATACTTGTATCAAAACGACATAAATCGACAGAAAGGATTCTATCCGTACCTAACTGACATAAATCGAAAGAAAGGATTCTATACGTACCCAACTGACATAAATCGAAAGAAAGGATTCTATCCGTACCCAACGGACATAAATAGAAATAAAGGATTCTATACGTACCCAACTGACATAAATCGAAAGAAAGGATTCTATCCGTACGGAGTTTATAACTTATTTCATAACTTAATCTTAATACGGAACTTAAAATCAGGAATGATATACTTATATCCAAACGACGTAAATCGAAAGAAAGGAGTCTATCCGTACCTTAAAATTTCCAAGTGATGCTACCTTGTTTTCAATTGTAGATTTATACGGGCAGAGTTTAGCCTACTGATTATCCTCTTAACCTAATTTACACACAAACTAGGTAATTAACTTAATACAGCATTTACGATAACTCACGAGATCAAACCTTCACAACAAATGACAAAGTGCGATACTTAAACATCCACTGGATTCACAACGAATGACAGAGTATAGTCCGATTTCGAACAGCACTCAAACATTCAAGTCGAAATCACGATGAATGACAAAGTATAAACCCAATTTGAGCAGCACTTAAACATCTATCAGATAGTTCCAATCGATCGGACATTGAATCGTAGCAGCAATTGAGTTAATACCCTGATTGCGGCAGCACCCCGCTATACTAATTAGTGTTTTTGGTAGTAATCGGACGATAACTCAGCGAAATTTTGGAGTTTCTTCGTCGTTTTTGTGCCCAGAATCGAGTGCCAATGTCCTCTATTTATAGTCAAATTTTGCCACCCCTTACGGACCACGGTCCGTAAGGGTTACCTAAACACTATAGGGTTGCCACGCGTGGGACTAGGCCTGCTGAGTCGACAGTTTCTTAATTTAGAATTTTGACAACGAGTATTTTAGGATAATCGTCAATAGGGAATACCCCCCTAAGTTTTAGGGGCCCTGATCCTGATTCTGATTGTTCTGGAAATCTTAGGGCTTGTGCAGAATCACTTGGGTGTCTTAATTAGAGTTTCCTATTGGACTATAAATCATAAGAAATAATAATTTTTAATGAGGGTTGTTACATTTTTGTTTTAAAATTTTCGGGTGTTACAAATCTACCCCTCTTAAAAAAATTTCGTCCTCGAAATTATTACATACATATATATATATATATATATATATATATATATTAATAATCATACTTGAACGCAGCCTACTATGATCAATAGTCATACTTGCTAGAGTAAAAACAATGAAGATGACGAAATACTTATGTTCGAGACTATCATGAAGTGAAAGGAAAAGTTACTAACCGATGTATCGACTGATTGGACATCGAAATCCTAACCCAATGTCTACCCATTACCTCACAGGTCTTAACTTATGTTTAAGTTTTCTACAGGAAAGAGCCTTTGAATCTTAACCTAATGTCTACCCATTACCTCACAGGTCTTAACTTATTTTTAAGTTTTCTACAGGAAAGAGCCTTTGCTCTGATACCATAGCTGTAACACCCTAACCCGGAACGGGCTGGCGTGTCACTATTACGGAGTCAGATCAAAAACATAATTCCATTTATACTTAAATGTATTACAAGGCTTTACAACTTAATGAAGGATATCTTATCTATTACAATTATTTCTACCGTCTTTTCCAAACCCTCGAGCACTCTTCTGTATCCCGTCCCAGATTTTCTTGATAACCTGACGTAAAGAAGAAAACACAAAAACGTACGTCTGAGCAAAATTTGAAAAGTTTTGCCCAGTGTGCGGATAGAGGAAAACAAAAGCTTATTTTATTTGATATCCGGATGGAACTTTATGATGCAAGTAACGTAATTTCATAATCATATCATACGGATGTACCCATGAGCCAAACTTAAAACGTGACAATACACAGGTAGCTACTCCTGCATACTTATCACACGAAATGGCGAGTTGGCATACCCGTTATCCATCTCCTTATAACTTAAATCCTAGGATCGATCCATACGCCTCCTAATAGCTTATATGTACCACACTTGTACTTAAGAGACGCCGTGAACTGATCTCTCCGTCACGGGTGGAGCACATGATGTTGATGCCACAACAACATGCTCGTGGGACACTCCACGAGAAGCGACACTCAGGGTAACAGAGTACAAATGGACTTATTCACATAACTTATAAAACTTATTTTCATAACAAGACGTAACATATATTGGAACATGCGATAATGAGTACAACTTAACAGAAAACTATCGCATGACATGAAGGCTAAATCCAAAGTTTAGAAATAGGAATTCAACGGACTGTCAAATGAATCGATAATCAAAGACGTGAGGAGTTTTAAAAAGACATAGTAATATAATGGTATTATAAAAATTTGACTTGAGTAACATAATACTTGTACATAATATTAAACTTGTAATTTATTTACTTATAACTTGTAAGCTTTAAGATATTTAACTTGTAACTTGTAAATAATAATTTGATTGAAAATATGAATCTTTGGCGAAATTGAAAATCTAAGAGTGGAACCAGTCACCAAGGTATGGATATCAATCCTATCTTGACAATTTCGTCCCCAAAATGTGGTTTATTAAACGAAACAAGAAAAAAAACTTGACTCGTTAATAAGGAACCACTAGAGTATGAAATTTGATTTGTAAATTTATAAACAAATAACTCACAAACATGTATACTTGTAAATACGAAAAGAATATTTTTCATAAACCATTTTCTAAATAACTGATATAAAACAAAACCTTTTTCAAAACGTTTGTAACTACCAACACATATTTCATAACTTAATCTTAATACGGAATTTAAAATCAGAAATGATATACTTGTATCAAAACGACATAAATCGACAGAAAGGATTCTATCCGTACCTAACTGACATAAATCGAAAGAAAGGATTCTATACGTACCCAACTGACATAAATCGAAAGAAAGGATTCTATCCGTACCCAACGGACATAAATAGAAAGAAAGGATTCTATACGTACCCAACTGACATAAATCGAAAGAAAGGATTCTATCCGTACGGAGTTTATAACTTATTTCATAACTTAATCTTAATACGGAACTTAAAATCAGGAATGATATACTTATATCCAAACGACGTAAATCGAAAGAAAGGAGTCTATCCGTACCTTAAAATTTCCAAGTGATGCTACCTTGTTTTCAATTGTAGATTTATACGGGCAGAGTTTAGCCTACTGATTATCCTCTTAACCTAATTTGCACACAAACTAGGTAATTAACTTAATACAGCATTTACGATAACTCACGAGATCAAACCTTCACAACAAATGACAAAGTGCGATACTTAAACATCCATTGGATTCACAACGAATGACAGAGTATAGTCCGATTTCGAACATCACTCAAACATTCAAGTCGAAATCACGATGAATGACAAAGTATAAACCCAATTTGAGCAGCACTTAAACATTTATCGGATAGTTCCAATCGATCGGACATTGAATCGTAGCAGAGATTGAGTTAATACCCTGATTGCGGCAGCACCCCGCTATACTAATTAGTGTTTTTGGTAGTAATCGGACGATAACTCAGCGAAATTTTGGAGTTTCTTCGTCGTTTTTGTACCCAGAATCGAGTGCCAATGTCCTCTATTTATAGTCAAATTTTGCCACCCCTTACGGACCGTAACAAATAACCCTTACGGTCCGTAAGGGTTACCTAAACACTATAGGGTTGCCACGCGTGGGACTAGGCCTGCTGAGTCGACAGTTTCTTAATTTAGAATTTTGACAACGAGTATTTTAGGATAATCGTCAATAGGGAATACCCCCCCTGAGTTTTAGGGGCCCTGATCCTGATTCTGATTGTTCTGGAAATCTTAGGGCTTGTGCAGAATCACTTGGGTGTCTTAATTAGAGTTTCCTATTGGACTATAAATCATAAGAAATAATAATTTTTAATGAGGGTTGTTACATTTTTGTTTTAAAATTTTCGGGTGTTACAGTAGGGTTCTAGAGTGAACACTAGGTTGACAGTGAACTATGTGAACTAATATGGACATTGAATTATATCATCTAGAGATTTTTAAACAATGGCAAGATTGTAATTATAATGTTGTAACTCCCCTTTAAAATAAATGACAGAAGGGTATTTGTGTCTTTTGTAAATTGGATTTATTAAACAATATAATCAAAATCCCTAAAATCTCGCTAATTTTCGTATATACAAGATACATAGTTGTTAGTGTATACACATGTGTACAGTCTCGCTAGTATCCGTTTATACAATATACACAGCTGTTAGTTTATACACATGTGTACAGTCTCGCTAACTATCAGTTTATACAAGATACACAGCTGTTAGTTAATACACATGTGTACAGTCGTTTATACATTCGTGTATTATATTCAGAAATGGTTACATATGTGTATATTAACAACATATAGTATATTAGGCATGCACACGAGTAGATTCATATAAAAATTATGAAATTAATGAAAATGAAACATATCACATGTATGCAAAAATAAATAACTTCATCACTTATTCAGAAAAAAAAAATTAATGCCCAAAAATAATTATAATTTCAACCTCAGAGAAATTTTTTAATGTTTATTGAAAATTATAAAAAGTCAAAAACAATGTATTATGATATCTATATATACGGATAATAAAAGAAAAACAATATTCAAACTAAAATTAAAACAAAATCTATGGATAAAAAAAATAATGGAGAAATAATTAAAAATGAGAGAGATGGAGAGTTAAGAGATGAGAAAATTAAGAGATTTTAATTAAACATACTTGGGTAATGTCAATCTTACCCTTTTAATCTAAAAAATGATCAAGGGCCAAAATTAGTTCACTAAGTTCACTCTCAAGAAGTTGTTCACTCTTGAATATATATATATAGAAACGGGTTCGGGAGAAAACACTCAAAAGTGTGAGAACGGTGAGAACGCATCTGGGCCCAACACGTGTCCCGCGGCATAGAGAAGGGCGGGGGGGGGGGGGGGGGCTTTTTTGTCTTTTCATTCTTCTTTTATTTTCACAACGCGGTATAATATTTTCTGGCGTCTAAGTTTTTTTTGGCATTAATTGTATTTATTAAACTTTTTGGCATTGAATTAATTGTTTTTGTGTCACATATATAATTTTTTGGCGTTATATCGTTTTCTGATTAATTTTTTTTGGCATTTGTGGCGTTTTGTATAATAATTCACTACGAGTCATTAATATTTGCATAAGATTAAAATAAGACCAATTTTTCTTTTGGCGTTTTAATACCCTTTTACAAGGTGCTTTGCCAGCAGCTGTTCTCCCAGTTTTCATTCTACTAGCGTTTTGGTGTTTGTAGTTTTTGGCGTTTTATATAATAATGTATTTTATTTATAGATAATTAGATAACAAAACAACATATAACTTGATATCAATACAATATAAAATGAAAACAAAAATAATAAAAAATGGTAAGCTAATTTTTCTTTCCAATCTTCAATGTCATCAGCCTCTTCATTCTTGAATTTGTTTTTGGCGTTTTGAACATTTTTGAATAATTTAGCTAGATGCCAACTTTCCTTCATAAACCCCGTCTTTTTCCGAAGAAGCTGCTTAGTGGCATCCTGTTTTTTGGTGTGATATTCTTGTTTGGTGGCATGTCATTAAAGATCAACTCTTGCTTGATGCTATTTGTAATAATGGAGTCCAAAATAGCATTTTACACTTGTGTTGATCCCTTTATTCCTTGCATATAATCATCAAGAACAAAGCTCACATGATGGCATATCACTGTCATCAGTCTCTTTTTATTGAATATTTGTCCATCTCATTCAGCAAAATATTATTGAGTTAACCCCCTCAGAAAAAGGATCCATTTCAGTGAAAACTTTGCCATCTGTGGCGTTTTAAAGGGAGTGGTTTCTAGAGGATATGGCGTTTTTGTGTTTTCTGGGTGTGATTAATTTCATTGTGTATAGACCCCTCTCTTATAGGAGTTTTTTGGCGCGTAGTTTAGGCGGGACTTTCTATTATAATAAATGATAGTAATAAAGTAACTGTCTTTTCAGTTACTGTTTTTGTATTTACTGTGTTGATCAGCTTTTATCAGTTTTATAGGTTATAGACGTCCCATCTTCTAAGTTTGGCGTGTTTTTTAAATGGCGTTATGCAGACCAACATGACAAAATACAATAACGGAGTAAATAAAATATTAAGCAGGAAAAATATTTTTTGCTATTTTTGGCGTTTTGTTAGGGTTAACCATTTTTAGTATTTTTTTGGCGTTTTGCTAATAAAGATAGAAATATATAATTTAATTATCTTTAAAAAAAAAGATTACATAGAAGAAAAAAAAAGAGGAAAAAAATTAAAATCCTTCGTCAGAAGGTACTTTATCCGAATAGTATCCATCACTTGTGTCATCTTCTTCCTCCTCAGAGTCTTCATCTGGATCTTCATCCATGTCATCACATTCACCTTCATCAGCTTCTTGTTCCTGAAGATTCTGAAGCCTCCACCGGAACATGTCTTACATTAACTCCAATTTTGAGTCTATTTCTGTGTTGGTACAAGTGGCGTTATGCAATTCTTCCATGAAACCCAGACGCTGCTTTGTCATGATGTTCTCTAGCCAGTAGACTTCCTGCTCTCCGCTGTCGTATGTAACCGTCACCATGTCTGTTTCATCATAAAAACGCCATGATGTCATGACAGGGTCTGGCTTCACATCTCCTTTGATTGGTCCAAATTTGCTGGTTAATGCTTTCATAAGCATATGCGTTTCATGGCATTCGTTTTCTAGAGCGATGCCAATGGATAAGATTCGCCTCTGTATCTCTTCTTCCATCTTCAGAATTGCCCTGACCGTCTTAACATACACCCTCCTTCTGTTGTCAAAATGGAGGACGTATCGCCTGATTCCCAGAGTGTATCTCCACGAAACGATTGTTGCCATTTTTGGCGTTTTGGTTAAGTTGGCGTTTTTAGTTAACGATGTTTTTTTTGCAGAAAATGGATAGATTGGAAGTGACTATGAAAGCTATGTTTTACCTTTGTTTATATAATGATGTTTTTGGCACGTAATTGAGGAGTGAATTTCTTCTAATAAATGCTAATAACTGAAATTTAGTTATTGTGTTGTTTCATCTTCCTGTAATATTCAACGTGTTTTATTACTAATTTTTGGCCTTTTTTTGTATGGCGTTTTATCATTTGATGGCGTTTTGAATATGAGTGGTAAAAGACCATTTTACCCTTAATGAAGCGTGTCCCACATAATAAAATTGATGTTATTTACGAAAATGCCACTGCGCAATCTAGTCCATGGATTGTTTTGATCGGACGATCCATAAGCGTTCTCACACTTTTCACCGTTTTCTCTAAATCCTAACCCTATATATATATATATAGGGGACCGCTAGAATGAGAACCACCTCGAGTTATGAGAACCGCGAGAACCACACCGTACGGGGCGAGGTGGACCAATTTTTTTTTTTCAAAAACGTAGATGCATGTATTATAAACACATTCGTAAAAAAAATTAAAAAAAAAAACGCCGTGTGTGTAGTTTTGAGCACCACAAGTTTCTGGTTTACGAGTTCCGTAAATTTACGGAACTCGTAAACCACAAACTTGTGGTGTGCTCAAAACTACACACACGGCGTTTTTTTTTTAAATTTTTTTTACGAATGTGTTTATAATACATGCATCTACGTTTTTGAAAAAAAAATTTGGTCCACCTCGCCCCGGATCAAATAGTTCTCGCGGTTCTCATAACTCGAGGTGGTTCTCATTCTAGCGGTCCCCAATATATATATTTATATATATATATATGGTGGGGTTCTAGAGTGAACACTAGTGTATTTGCGAACTGAGTGAACAAATCCTGGCCATTGATCTACACACGTGTATGGCCAGGATTAGTTCACTTAGTTCGCAAGCTACACTAGTGTTCACTCTTGAACCTAATCCTATATATATATATAAGGTAAGGTTCTAGAGTGAACATTAGGTTGAGAGTGAACCGTGTGAACTAATCTGAGCCATTAATTGTTTAGATCTTAGAAATTTTAATAATGGCAGTTTTGTAATTATTTATATGTAAAAAATAAATGAAATGGGTATAAAGGTAATTTTTTATGTTCTTCTCTCTCCAATTAAATAATTAACTACATTCTCTCACATTTTTTTCTCTCACCAATTAACTAATTTTTTAATTCTAAAAAATATAAACATTGTATAACATATTGTTCTATCTAGAACATGATTAAAAACACCGTAGAAGTGAATGTACATATATGTATTATACGTATTCACAATTTAAAAATGTATGTACATATATGTACATCATCAAATATTGTTCCGTCCGATCATCTTCTTTAAGTGTATATGTCCGATTTGTAATGTGCACATATGTACATTCATAATATACTTTAGAAAAGAAGTTAATGATATGGTTTTTGAACATGGTACATATGTGTATAGCAAGTATCTGAGATGATTGTTCAGCATCATACATATGTGTACATAACAGTCTCAACACGTATATACATATATGTACATTAACAAGTCATATTCTTAACACGTATATACACATATGTACATTATCACACCTATTTTCAGAACAAGTGTACGTTATCACACAAGATTCATGATGAGTACATGAAGAATAATCATGGATATGCAATTGTAAAAAAATATGTAATCAAACGTTCTGTAAATAATCCATTCTTGCATGAACATGCAACTAAAAAAATCTATTATTTTAAATTAAGAGAGATGGAGAAGATAATTATGAAATTTAAGAAAACTACCAAAATTAAAAGTGTAACTGAAATTCAATGATTAAAATAAATATTTAAAAATAATTTATTGTATAATTACAATATTACCCTTAACAACTAAAAAGGAAATCAATGATCCTGATTAGTTCACACAGTTCACTATGAAGACGTTATTCACAAATATATATATATATATATATATATATATATATATATATATATATATATATATATATAGGGAGAGGATCATGAGAAAACTACATATAAATAAGAAAACTAGAAAACTAACTAAAAAAGCTACAAAAAGCTAAAAAACATACCAATTTTTTTTTTACAAAAAATCACTATTTTATATATATATAAAATTTCAAAAAAAAACTTGTACTGCACACGTGCATTATACGTGTACTGCACATGTGCATTATATGCTTAAAATTAGCTTTTTGAGTCTACTTTAGCTTTTAGGGTTAGTTTTTTTGGAGGATTAGGATTAGGTTTTTGGGTGTGGGGGAGGGGGGTTTAGGTTTTTGGGGGGTGGGGGGGTTTAGGTTTTTTTTGTTTATGTTTAGGGTTTAGTTTTAGGTTTTTGGGAGGGGGTGGGGGGGTTTAGGTTTTTGGGGGTGGGGGGGGGGGGTTAGGCTTTTGGTGGGAGGGTGAATTTAGGTTTTTTTGGGTGGGGGGTTTAGGTTTTTGGGGGGTATCGGTGGGGGGTGGGTTAAGTGGTTTAGGTTTTCCGTATTAGTGCACATGTGCAGTACAATTTTTTTTTTGAAATTTTTTTTCATGTATAAAAAATAGCGATTTGTTAATAAAAAAAATTGTAAAAAAAATATAGTTTGGTATGTTTTTTTAGGCTTTTTTTAGTTAGTTTTTCGGTTTTCTCATTTAAACTAGTTTTCTCATGATCCATCCCATATATATATATATATATATATATATAATACGCAGGGTAGTTAATTACGTTGTATTAGCTTTACAAAACCCTAATATTCTTTACAGCTTTACCCCTTTAACTATTAGACTATTACAAAAAGGCCTTAAACTATTAAACTCTAATACTAATGGTCTCAAAAGTTCTAGCAATATCCCCCTAGACCGTTGTGTATTTGAGTCTTCATTCCTTGTCTTGAACCTTGGGGCTTGCTGAGGAGTCTTTAGCATCTTTTGTTGTTGAGGCTTGAGTATCGATAGCTTCACAAGTTTGTTGCGGGTTCTCCTTTGTGATTTCATATGTGGATGAAGTCGGAGGTGGTACTTCTTGAATTTCTGATTCAGATGACGGATCCTTGTCTATTGGAGCTGATGCTTAAAATTGAGAAGCAGCAGATTGTTAAGCTTCTTTCTTCTTTGTTGCTTCGTCAAGCTCCTTTTGTTCTTCAGTACGGTATATGATTTCCATCATCACCTTCTTTCTCTCTCGAGCTCTTTCTACAGCTCTTTGAAATAACATCCCTTCTTCAAGGTATTCATTTCTAGCTCCTACATGTATTTTATGCCCATAGAGTATGTTCAGGTCAGATAAGCAAAACATAAATACATTCATCGGATCAAAGATTCTGATGTCTTCATTGTCGTTTAATCTAATTACAGCTTCGCCTGGTTTTTTCCATCATAAAACCACTTTTTGAAGTTCGTAAGCGTAACTGGCTGCTCTGGAGGTATCTTTACTCTAGTGACTACCTTTGCTGGATCGATAACCCAACTTACCTTTCCTTTCCCTGTGATTAGATCTATTGTTGTTTTTGAGATTCTTCGTCTTGGTCGTCTAGGCTTGAAGATTGAGAAGCCTCTCAAACATTCTCGCAGAATAAGTCTTTCAACATCTGCTCCAATGCTGTTGTTGGTTGGATTTATCATTTCTAGCTTTCCCAAATCGCGAGCATCCCATGCTGGGAATAACATCATATCATGACCTATTCTGAAGTATTGAGTTACCCCGCCTTTTCTCTTCACAATGAACATCCCTTTCAAATCACAGTATTTCCATCCGATGTTTCTTTGAGTAATGTCAGTCTTATCAACCTTCACCACTTGATAAAAATTTGGAATTTTTCACGTTCCTTCTGGAACCATTCTGGATGTTCCAGGGATACTTTTTCACCTCCTTTAGTTCTATCGACCTTCTCTTCCTCACTGCCTCCCCCTTCTTCTTCATCAATTGTTGATTCGAGTATCCTTTTTTTCTTCTCAGCTTCCTCGGCTTTCTGCTTTTCCTCCTCTTTCTTGAACTTGTCAAAATTGAACAAGTCTTCGATCAAGATTTGATGCCGCATACAGTTCCTTCAACATTTCATACATTTTCAGCATTCCTGAGTTTTGAAATCTCAAGAATTTGGTTTGTTCAGCCAGAAAACCATGTAGTTCTATGTTTTTCTTCTTTAATTCTTTGAAATTTTCTTTTAACAAATTTGTGTCGTTGACCTAGTTCTTTAATAGACAAACCTCCTTAGTAGGATAAGAACCAATTTCTTTGGATAAATTATTGAATAGCTCCTGAAATGGTTGAGGTCTTCTCTGAGGAGGCGGAGGAGCACAAGCTGAGGGAGCAGATTCAGGTTCAGCGTCTTTTGAGGAACCTTCGACAGCTTTTCTCTACTTGCTAGCTCGTGACTTGACCGGAGTGGACTCTTGATGATCGACAAGAAAATTTTCAACAAAAACATTCATTTGTACCTCTTATTGAGTCACCACAACGGGTGTTTCGGTTTCATTTGTTTCTCTTCTTTTCATACGCCTCTCTCTTTTCTCTGCTTCTCTCACTGCGTGCAATTTTTGCATTCTTTCAATCTCCTCGCGAGTAGCTCCAACTCTTATACTATCTCCCATTATTCTCTTGAGATTCCGGTGAGTCTTTTTGCTTTTCTTAGATTCCCCCTCTTCAACAACTTTCTTCCCTTTATCTTTACGTTTAGCAGCTGGTTGGGGATCTGCTTCATCATCTTATTCGGCATCCCTTCATTTAGCTTTATCTTCCCTTACACCTTTTCTGTACTTCTTGTATGTTTCGAGAACTATTGGGTATCCTTCTTTTCTTTACATCAATCAGTGTAACATAACCCATTCTTTTGTCATCAAATCCGTAGATTATCTTCGTGTTGGGAGTTGGAATTTGTATGTGTCTCTGCCACTTGAAAGCTTTGGATGTTGATCATTGATGAGCAGCTGCACGAATCTTGGATACATGACCCATGTTGTCTTGTCGACGTTGTCAACCATGATGTAGAATATCAACCTGGATATATTGAATGCTTCATTTCTGCACAACTTTAGCATTGCCGCAGACCAAGCTAGGCTTAAACCATCGTAACCTCCCTTTCGATGAGAAAGACTCAAAGAGAATACATGAAGAATATATCTCCAGTCTCTAGTCATCCCTTTCTTTATTTCATTTATTCCTTTGAAGTCTCCAACGTAATTCATTCCCCTGAATCCTTCAAAAATATCCTCCTTATTCATTCTCAAAGGGTCTCTAGGGTTATCTCCAAGACTCAGCACATGTCTTATACGTTCTTTTGTGACGAACACCAGCTTGTTTCTGACGGTAGCATTGACTGTCTTCACTTTGTCTACTGGCTTAACCTTCGCGAAGGTCCAGAATTCTTCAATGTGAATGTTATAGATGACTGGATTTTCTTGAATCGCATAACGAATCTTGCTTCTGGATAGCCAATCCATTACAGCCTTGAATCCTGGTTCTGGTGGAACTAGTGCTATTGGTTGATTGTGTTTTCGGGTTCCGTCCCACCCTAGAGGTTCTTGCATTCTGAGGCACACAAACGAGCCAAATGAGATCCAAAAACCAACATACGAAAGTTAAAGAATAAAAAAAATATTTACATTAAAAAAAATAAATTAAATATTCACAAAAACGCAGTTGTCACACCCTGACCGCGTAAAACAACAAACCGCGGCGGAAACGTCGAGGAGTGTTGTAACAAAATCATTGTTTCACAACACAGGGTAATTGAAGTTATGTTTATTTCGTTAATTGACTCATTGTTTTGATATAAACCAAATAATTACAACAATTATCTTTCAAGTTTTAAGTCACTAAAGCCCGCGTCCATCCTATGTGTAGCAAGCAATCAACAATCATCACGTTGTAGAACCTAAAACATATGTGAAAATAGTCAGCATAAAAATGTCGGCGAGTACATAGGTTTTGTTTGTCAAATTCAGGGCTTTGAATCCATATTGCAATACCTCGTCCAACTACGAGAGTTGTCGAGTATGTACCTTGAAACAAAAAAATTGTATAATATTGCAATATGTTTTATCATCTTTACAAGATGATATAAGTAAACCAAAACTATTGTAGCCATGAATCTTGACTGAAAACATTTGTTTTTGTAAAACCAAGTAGTAAATTGTCTTGTATGAAAACTCGTATGGTTAATATCTTTAAGTAAACCTCGTTGTGTGTCATCATATAAAAACATTTGTCCAAGTGATCTAGATAACGCTACGACCTGTAATGTGATAAAAGCACTTATATATAGGAAGTACCAGCAGCGCATCTACCATGTTTTTATCACATTACACCTATCCCCTTATCTAATCACTTACCATAAACCAATCGTCCAAAATCGTTCAGTTCGTTCAAATTGTTCAAATCGTTCCAGTCGTTCAAATCGTTCGTGTTTTAATTGTGAAATACAACTTTTGGTCGTTCTTTAAAGAATACATTCAAACCTGTGTGACTCGATATACCACCCATGGGGTATCTTTAACTAGGCCCTGAAAGACCTCTTTAACAAGACTAACAAACCAACACATGATTTGCTAAATCAGAAAAACAGTTTCTGTCGTTACCCACATTACCCACCAAAGGGATAGTCCGATAACGGAATTTCTCAGATCCTATGGTACCATAACATACTACTGGTCGGCTTGATCATAGTTAATGAATGTCATTTGAATGTCTTTCGACTAACGCCCCAACAAGTTCGTTCACATTATTGAAAACATCATGTTTTATATAAACCATAGCATTTGTTCATGAAATCTTGAAAAGCATTTAGCACATATGAATCACCCCAAAACAATTGAAAACATAAAAGATGGGACTATGTACTCACTTGAGATTGCAAGTATCCTTGATTAAGTGTCCTAACAAAGCTCGAGAAATCAAGGAATCAAGTGGCACCTAGTATCGGATCACTATGTTAATAATCGAGGCCTAAATTGGGAGATCGGGTAGAATGAGGTCTCGTAAACCAAATGAGTATTGGAACTCATATGATATGGTTTAACAAAGCCTACATTCTGATTTGGAACCTATCCTAAGTGCTTATGACCCGTTATGACTCGTTAAGGTAGTCTACGCTACTTTAACGCGTTATTTGCGCAAAAGCGCATTCGGATAGCCTAACTAGTCCTATGACAAGTATTGTATGCCCTAACATGTTTAATAACATTGAATAATTATTTTAAGTGTCAAAATTTAAGTTATATATGCTTAAATTCAAATTATGCATGAAAAGGGTATTTTGGTCATTTTCCTAAGGCATATAAACTACTTATCATACAACTAATTAAACTAAGTGACCATAAGGTATAACCTCGAAAGGTTATTCCCTATACAACTATGGTCATAAAATATGTTTGGTCGGATCCTAATGATCGACCAAACGGGTCGGGTTCGAAAGTCTAAGCGGTTGTTTAGACCGCTTGACTTACGACCCTAAACAAGCACTAAACTAAAAGTGACGAGTTAAACATGTTAAAACATGTTTAACTAAGTTAGAAAACTGATTTGATATCAAAACAAAGTGTTTTGATCAATGTTTTTAAAACCGGACCGGACATTGAACCGGTGTTCTTAGTGGTTCACTGGTCGGACCGGTCGAACCGGATTTTAGAACCGGATGTGTGTATATATATATAATGTTATATACATCATATATTTAATACATAAATAAATAATGTGTCTTTCCTATACATGGCAATTATATATTATATATGTATATTTACAAATGCCAGCTTTTCTTTTCACCTACCCCAAGACTACAGACTTTTTAAGAGCCCAAGAAAACTTTTTCCTTCTTTATACACAATCAAAATTAAAACCCTGTTGCCTTCGTCTTCTCAAATACGCATACAAACCTCCATTTTCTTTCTTCTCGAGCACAAACACAGCACTAAAAAAATCATTTCTTTCTGTAGGGTTTGAAGACAAATAGAAGCGATGGATGTTATGAGTGTGAACACAAAATAGAAGCGTGTTTTTTGTACGGGATCCGGTGCCAAACCGCCGGTCTACTGCATAAACGGTCCGTAAGGGTGAACCGGCCCGGTGCAAGCAGCGAACCCCGGCCCGACCGGTCGGACCGGCCGGTCCGGGTCTGAGAACATTGGTTTTGATACCCGAAAATAGTTTCGTCGTAAAATGCACATAATCGTGCATTTTGATCAAAACTTTGACTCGTCACTTCGACTAGTCAACGTGGTAATCAGTAGGTACAGTCGCTAGGGACTATAACCATTGTGATTATGCTCACGTTGCAAAGTTCAAACGAACTTTGTCTTGACCAAATCATGGTCAAAGCTGAAAGTCAAACACTGTTTGACTTTCTTGCTTGAAATACATAACCAAGCATGAAAGAACACTTACAAGAGTCCACGCTTGAAAAAAGAACTAAGAATGTTCAGGTAGGTGGCCTTCAACAAGGTGATTGCCTCCACTTAGAGCAGATTAGAGAAGAAAAGAAAATAAGCATGGAACAATGGTTGAAACCCCTTGCTATTTATAGATTTTTAAGTGCCTTTGGATCAATGAAAAGTGTTTTTGAATTGATCAAGGCATGATCTTGACCCTACACATGTTAGCTACTGATTTGGGGGCTTGGGGAACACTTAAACCAGCTCATAGTATGCAAAAACCAAGGTTAAAAACAGGTTCAGCGGGCTGTTTTGCTGAATTCATTGAATCTGCCAGCTCCAGCTCTCGAGGGCCTCGAAGAATATAACAAAGTCTTTCGCGCCCAACCTAGTGCTTCAGGCCATAAGTTTTAGAACTTGTCAAAACAGGTCCCTGCAGCCTAAAAACTTGATTTTCGACGCGTTTAACCCCCATTAACCAAATTTCAAGGCTCTACAAGAATGTTAAAGAATAGGGGACTCAAAATATGCTTGAAAATATCATGGATGTCAGTTCGTTTGGTCGTACGGTCGCGTTATTCGATTAACTATGACTAAACTCGAACGGACGCGAAGACGATCTAAATTGCGCGACGAATGGTGTTTTTGCATTCCTATCACTAAAATACAATATTTTAATGATTAAAAAAAATTTGGATGTCCGGATATGGTCAGAACGTAAGATATGCGCGTACATGCAAACTTACGCAGTTTTTGACGCTTTTAGTCCCTGATGATCAAATAAGCGTATTTTCGCATACCGTGTAACAACTGTGCTTGTAATCATTGTGAACAGTTCTATTATCAATAAAACAATGTTATTTGATCCCAATGTTTGTTTTGTTATGTTGTACATTTTTCATGTTTTGACTTTTATGTAATTTCAAACTCTACATCGCTTTCTGGAGAGTTATACGCAAACTAGTGCGTAAACGTACTCAGTTTAATGCGAGAAATACTCCGGAGCATCAACATATACTCAAAATACCTTAAATAACCTTTACATAACTTAGAAATAAGTTTTGAAGGCTTTGGTATGTCAAAAACAAGTTAATTCGCTTACAGGGACTAAATATGACAAACTGCGAAAGTATGTCAATTTGAACTGTAACGAACATTCCGGAACATGACCATAAGTTAAACACACCTTAAATATCCTTTACATAGCTTAGAAATAGGCTTTGAGGGGTTCGGTGTGCTAAAATAAACTTTTGGGTCATTCAGGGACTAAAAGTGTCAAAAAGTGTACAAGTTTGCATTTTCGCGCATAACTTACGTTCTGAATACATCCAGACATCCAAAAATTTATGTAAGCATGACTACATTATATTTTATTGTTCTCCTTAAGAAAAATCCATTCGTCGCGTCATTTGGATCGTTTTTCGCGCTTATGCGCATTCCGCCGTAATTAAGCGAACATCGCGATCGTACGGCCAAACGAACCGACATCTGAGATATTTTTGAGCATGTTTTGAGTTCCCTATACTTTAACTTCATTTTAGAGCCTTGAAATGAGGTTAACGGGGTTCAAACGCATCGAAAAAGGCCTTAAACACGTGCAGGGACCATTGCTGCCAATTTTGAAACTTTCTGATTCAGGGGGGGTGCTAGCGTAGCGCGAGGCCTATGGGGCTACCCGTCGCGCTACGCGACTGCCTATCTGATCAGATTCAATGTTTTTAAACACAAGTTGCAGCTGATTGATCCTTCACCACATGTTCTAAGTTGCTTAGTCACTAAGATAAGGATCATATGTGGCTTCCATAACCTTTCAACAAGTGTACGGATGTGATCGAATCACGGTTTCCATGAAACGATCTCAACGGTTCACCGAAAACTATGTATACCCCATGCCTTTCATTGTTTTAAAGCACTAGAAATTTGATTTGAGAAACTCTAAGTTGAAACATTTGTTTCATACCTGAGATTTTTGAATCAAGTTTAGCATTCGGGGACCCTTCGTAAGTATTCTTTCGTTCTTTTCCTTATTTTTACTGCTTTTCGAGTCAGAAAGTCAAACTTTGTTTGACTTTCAGCGTTGACCAGTAATGGTCAATGCGAAGTTCGTTTGAACTTCGCAACGTGAGTGTAATCACGTTGGTCATAGTCCCTTGGGACTATGCCCACTGATTACCACGTTGTCTAGGGTCGTTGGGTAGGCGATCTAATAAATCGCCTATACCTTCGAACCCGACCCAGTTTGGTCGATCATTAGGATCCGACCAAACACATTAGGTGACCATAGTAGGTAGGGAATAACCTTCCGAGGTTATACCCTATGGTCACATCGTTTAAGTAGTTGTATGATAGGTAGTTTATATGCCTTAGGTAAATTACCAGAATACCCTTTTCATACATAATTGGTAATTTAGCATATGTAACCTAAACTTTTGTCATGTAACTGATTATGTAACATGTTTAGGCATATAATACTTGTCATAGGACTAGTTAGGCGGTCCGAACGCGTTTCACGCGCACGATGCGTTAAAGTAGCGTAAGCTACCTAAACGGATCATAATGGGTCAATAAGACTTAGGTTAAGTTTCATTTAGCATGTAGGCTTTGTTAAACCATATCACGTGGGTTCCTACACTCATTTGGTTTACAAACCCTAATGCTACCCAGTCTTCCGAGATAGGTCCGGTTTATTAACATAGTTACCTATACTAGGTGCCGTTTGATTCCGAGATCTATAGCATTACTTGGTGGTTATCTTTATACAACTGAGCAATCTCAAGTGAGTACATAGACCCCTCTTTTACTGTTTTCCAAACTGTTTTGGGGTGGAACACATGTGCCTACTTGTTACTTTCATGCTTTCCTGTTTTCACATCATATACATGCTATGTTCATTAGTACATAATAGTACATGATTTCATTACATCTTATGCTAGGTGTGCCCATTGTGTGCATTACTTAGTACATTGTTTTACATTACATTTCCTGCTAGGTGTGCCCATTGCGTGCATTACTTAGTACATCGTTTTACATGACATTTCACGCTATGTATGTTCATTTGATTACATACTTAGTGCATTGTTTTCACATGCCTACATTTTGGTATGACATTTGGTTTGTTTAACATGGGACAATACATTCATTAACACCAATCATGCCGTTCGTTAGTAGGTAGTGGTACCATAGGAATTGACAACTCCCGTTCCGGACGTCCCAGGGAAAGGGGATGAAAGGAATGACCGAATTCGATGATATAAGACAGATAGACCTTTAATTTGTTTAAAGGGTTTATCACCACAGTCGCAAGGCTTGGATGTATGCATTTTCACAATACCACATAAATGTTCATATTAAATAGTTGCATGCATTTACACAAAACATAGCTTTGATTTAAACCAAGTTTTACTTCAATTCTTTGTTTTTGTGCATATGGTTTAGTTGAGACATTTCACTTGCCATACATGACATTTTGACATAGACATTTGACATGGATATTTGACATAGACATTTGACATGGATATTTGACATAGACATTTTGACATGATTTACATTTGACACAAACACTTTTGACATTGGTTTTACATACTACATGATTTACATCTTGACATGAATACTTTGACATATTATTTAATACATTTGACAATTGGTTTAAACATAGACCTCTTACATTGGTTGGTTTGGTTTGATTAAGTGATTAAGTAACGATGCGTGTGTAATATGATACAAGCATGGTGGATACGCCGCTGGTACTTCCTATATATAAGTGTTTGTATGGTATTACATGTCGTAACGTTATTTGAATCATTTCAATATTGAGACATAGAACATTTTATACAAATAACATACTTTTCACAAGACATTGATTTACAAACAACTTATCTTATACAAACACATTTTTACATGGTTATTTATTTAACCTAACATTTACTTATACATATCATCTGATCTTATTGTTTTCAAATGATTTACATGACAAAGCAAATTACAAGGTTCATGACTAAACATTTTTCTTAAACATAAGTCATGAATCCTATTTTCACAAAACCTATGTATCTCACAGGCATTTTTATGCTGACGTACCTATTTTCACATGTGTTTTCAGGTGCTTTTCCGTAGGATGTTGATCATGATACTAGGGCGGACCTGTGCCTTAGAGACTTTAAAAGAAGATAGACTATGTTTAATTATGTTCTGAACTCCTTAATTCCTGTTTAAGACAATGTAACACTCTTGTTTAATAAATAAATACAACTTTGTATGCCATGGTTATGAAACAATTTATTCTGTTACGACACGCCCCGATGTTTCCACCGCGATTTGTTGTTTTACGCGGTCGGGGTGTGACAGAAGAGTTGGTATCAGAGCTAATGGTTATAGGGAATTAGGTTATTAGTAATGCTTTGACCTAGACTATAACTTTTCTAGGAACCTAACACAAGTTATCTTGTGTTTAGATCTTAAAACATGTACATCACCTATCCTTAGGTGATTAACAAAACAAGGAACCAAATTTTTTTTTCCGAAACGATTTTTGAAAAACAATCATCTGTTTTTGAATAAATTTTTACAAGGTTTTGAACCCTCAATTGTAAGGTTTTGAACCCTCTGTTATATGGTTTTGAACCCTTTTCAGTATTGGTTTTTGGCCTTGTGCCTTCAAATTTTCAAAATCCCGTCAAACGTTTTGGGTTTTAAATAATGTGAACATGTGCAAACTGGAAGGGTGAATGCCTGTATTCTGGGTTTTCTGTCTAGGCAAGCACTTCATATATATCTCATCAGACGCGAGACCAGTTGTGCTTACCTGGGAATTCTTGGGATGAGTGTTCACTTATAGGCGAGCATGTCTTCATTATACATTATTTTTGACCCATTTACTTTGATTAGTTACTGTGTGTCGTTTGTTTGCTTTGTGATACGGACGAATGACCACCATCTTTGCTTTTGTTGATTTTGTTTCATCTCATTCTCTTCATCCAATCATCTCACTCGTTTCCTTTCATGTTTTCCTCTTTTAGAATGCCTCCTCGACGCGAAAATCAGATAGCAACTGCCGAGCTGGCAGAAATCATTGCGCAGCAGATGGCTGCTCAATTTCCAAATCTCTTTGCTCAATGGAACCAGGCCAACAACAACAACAATGTTCCATGCAAATACAAGGATTTTAACCAGGCTAAACCACTCAAGTTTAGTGGTTCTGAAGGAGCAACTGGGCTTCTTCAGTGGTTCGAAAGCATTGAGAATACTTTTCGCCACGTGCAGTGCCCGGATAATCGCAAGGTCGAGTTCTCCTCGAGCGTGTTTCAGAAGAGGGCTATTACATGGTGGAATGGGGTAATGAGAGACCGAGGTGCAGAAGTTGCTCTCGCACAGACATGGGCTGAACTTAGAGCCCTTATGATGAGGGAATTCTGTCCTCGTCATGAGCAGCGAGCGTTGGAGAAAGAGTTTGATGTTTTGAAGCAAGATAGTGGTGAGCACAGGGCTTATACTGATCGGTTTGAAGAGTTGAGTTTGCTTTGCCCGACTATGGTTACCCCACTTGACAAGGCTATCGAGAGATACATCGACGGCCTACCTGACTCGGTACAAGACATTCTTACTAGTAGTGAACCTGCCACACTCCGTCAGGCGATCGAGTTATCAGCGACACTGACTGAGTCGCAGATTAGAAAGGGAAAGCTACACAGGAAGGGTGACAAGGGCAAGAAGCAGTCGGCTGACAAAGAAGATAGCAAGAAAGGTCAAAACTTGAATGGAAAGAACTCTGGTTCTTCGAAGAGGTCAAGGAAGCGTAAGGCTTCCCAAAATTTTGCTATCACTGCCCAAGCTAACCAGGCAGCTCCCAACCAATCCGCACAACCTCCAGCGAAGAAACCCTATTCAGGGATTGCACCTTTGTGCAATAGATGCAACAGTCACCACCAGCCGCAACTTCCATGCTGTTTCTGTACTAACTGTGGGAAGTCAGGCCATCTTGCCAATGTTTGTCGGTCTGCTCAGAATCCCGCGGTTCAGAACCCGGCTCAACAAATTGCTCAGCAACAGGGTCAAGCTGCAAGACCACAATACCCACCGGGTGCTTGTTATAATTGTGGGGATCTGACCCACTATAGAAACCGGTGCCCAAGGCTAGCCAACCAGAACCAGACCCAGAACCAGAACCAGAACCAGAACCAGAATCCGGCTCCGGCTCGAGGCCGAGTCTTTAACATGAATGCCCAAGAGGCACAGGCTGACGATAATGTGGTGAACGGTACGTTCTTTATTAATAATCAGCCTGCATCTGTTCTTTTCGATTCTGGTGCCGATAAGAGTTTCGTGTCTTTGTCCTTTGAGCAAATGCTTCGCGTGTCTAGAAAGAAACTAGGCAAATCTTTGACAGTAGAGGTTGCTAGTGGTGAACCCATTATTCTTGATTCTGTTCTTCGCAACTGCCAGTTGAATCTTAACGACCATCTTTTTCCTATTGACCTCGCGCCTATGCAACTTGGAAGCTTCGACGTTATTGTGGGAATGGATTGGTTATCCAAGCATCACGCAGAAATAGTTTGTTCTAAGAAGATTGTTCGTGTGCCGCTTTCGACAGGCGAGATCCTGCAGGTTCAAGGTGAGAAGCCTACCGGTGGTCTCAAACTCATGTCTTGTTTTAAAGCTCGGAAGTATCTGCGGAAGAACTATGTAGCTTTCTTAGCACATGTTACAGAAGATAAAGGCAAGGGTAAGTCTATTTCAGATATTCCTGTCGTTCGGGATTATTCTGAAGTGTTCCCTGAAGATTTACCTGGTCTACCTCCAGCACGCCAAGTCGAGTTTCGCATTGATCTCGTACCTGGTGCAAATCCCGTTGCTAGAGCTCCATATCGTCTTGCACCGTCTGAGATGCAAGAGTTGTCCAAACAGCTTCAGGAGCTCTCTGACAAAGGTTTTATACGTCCTAGTTTTTCACCTTGGGGTGCTCCCGTTCTTTTTGTAAAGAAGAAGGATGGATCCTTTAGGATGTGTATCGATTACCGTGAGCTTAACAAGCTTACCATCAAGAATCGATATCCCTTACCTCGCATAGACGACCTCTTTGATCAGTTACAAGGCGCTTCTTATTTTTCGAAGATTGATCTGCGTTCCGTATATCATCAACTTCGGGTGCATGAAGAAGATATTCCCAAGACAGCGTTCCGTACTCGATATGGGCATTATGAGTTCATAGTCATGCCATTCGGTGTGACTAATGCTCCTGCTGTTTTCATGGACTTAATGAATAGGGTCTGCAAACCTTATTTGGATCAGTTCGTCATTGTTTTTATTGACGACATCTTGATATACTCTAAGACGCGAGCTGATCACGAGCAACATCTTCGTCTTACTCTGGAACTCCTAAAGAAAGAGCAACTTTTCGCAAAATTCTCCAAGTGCGAATTTTGGCTTAAAGAAGTTCAATTTTTGGGGCATGTTATCAACGAACGAGGTATTCATGTAGATCCCTCCAAGATCAGTGCGATCAAGGATTGGGATACACCTACTACTCCTACTGAAGTTCGTTCTTTTCTTGGTCTAGCGGGTTATTATCGCCGCTTCATAGAAAACTTCTCAAAGATTGCAGTTCCTCTAACTGCTCTAACTCAGAAGAAAATGCCCTTTTATTGGGGATACAAACAAGAGGAAGCTTTTCAACACCTGAAGCAGAAGCTTTGCGATGCGCCTGTTCTATCATTGCCTGAGGGTGATGATGATTTTGTTGTGTATTGTGATGCATCGAAATTGGGTCTTGGCTGTGTTCTTATGCAAAGGAACAAAGTCATAGCCTATGCATCGAGGCAGTTGAAGATACATGAGAAGAACTACACCACTCATGATCTTGAGTTGGGTGCAGTTGTCTTTGCTCTCAAGATCTGGAGACACTATTTGTACGATACAAAATGTGTGGTTTTCACTGACCACAAAAGTCTTCAGCATATCTTCAACCAGAAAGAACTCAACATGAGACAGCGACGTTGGGTTGAGCTTCTAAACGACTATGATTGCGAAATTCGCTACCATCCTGGTAAGGCGAATGTCGTAGCTGACGCATTGAGTCGTAAGGAACGTACTAAACTTCATTGTGTACGTGTTCAGTCTGTTATTCAAACTCGATCCGATATTCAAGCACGCATTGCTCAAGCTCAACAATCTTGTGTTTCACAAGGTTTGATGGATAAGGAATTTCCTTATCACATAAAACCTGCTCTGGAACTGAAGGACAATGGATCATGTTACTTCATGGACCGTTTGTGGGTCCCAAGCCTAGATGATCTTCGTACCTTGCTTATGGATGAAGCCCATAAGTCTCGTTATTCTATTCATCCGGGCTCAGATAAGATGTATAAGGATCTTCGTATTCACTATTGGTGGCCTGGTATGAAGAAAGACATTGCCTTATACATGTCAAAATGCCTTACTTGTCTTAAGGTTAAGGCTGAACATCAGCGTCCTTCTGGTTTATTGGAGCAACCAGAGATCCCAGTTTGGAAATGGGAAAACATTACTATGGATCTTGTTACCAAACTCCCGCGCACAAAGAAAGGTCATGATGCCATCTGGGTAGTCGTTGATCGTCTTACAAAGTCAGCACATTTCTTGCCAATCCGTGAGGATTTTCCTGCTGACAGACTTGCTCAAATCTATGTGGATGAAATTGTAGCTCGACATGGTGTTCCATTGAACATCATTTCTGACAGAGATGCTCGTTTCACTTCTCATTTTTGGAGAACCATGCAATCTGCCATGGGGACCCAACTTAATCTGAGCACAACTTATCATCCGCAAACGGATGGTCAATCTGAGAGAACAATCCAGACTCTGGAGGATATGCTTAGAGCTTGTGTGATCGATTTTGGTGGTAGCTGGGATTCACATCTTAAATTGATTGAATTCTCCTACAACAACAGTTATCACACTAGCATCAAAATGGCTCCTTTCGAGGCTCTCTATGGTCGAAAATGTCGTTCACCAGTCTGCTGGAATGAGATTGGCGAGGCTCAACTTACTGGACCTGCCCTCATTTTAGAGACAACTGACAAGGTCAAGAAAGTTCGTGATAACCTTCAGGCAGCTAGAAGCCGTCAGAAGATTTACGCGGACCCAAAACGCAAAGCCTTGGAATTTCAAATCGGTGATCGAGTATTACTTAAGGTCTCACCTTGGAAAGGTGTGATCAGATTTGGAAAGAAAGGAAAACTTGCACCTAGATACGTTGGACCATTCAAGATCGTCGAAAGAATCGGAAAGGTAGCCTACAGACTTGAGTTACCTCCTGAACTGGGAAATGTTCATCCAACTTTTCACGTGTCCAATCTCAAGAAGTGTACAGCTGATGAGAACTTCTCCATACCGCTTGACGAAATTCGTGTTGGCAAAACACTGAAATTTGTTGAGAAATCAGTGGAAATCATGGAACGTGAAGTCAAGTGGCTTAAACGCAAGCGCATTCCTTTGGTCAAAGTTCACTGGGAAGCTAAACATGGACCTGAGTTTACTTGGGAATGCGAAGATCAAATGAAGGCGAAATATCCACATCTTTTTACACGAGTTTCCTCTAAATAAATTTCGGGACGAAATTTCCACAAGTAGGGGAGACTGTAACAACTGTGCTTGTAATCATTGTGAATAGTTCTATTATCAATAAAACAATGTTATTTGATCCCAATGTTTGTTTTGTTATGTTGTACATTTTTCATGTTTTGACTTTTATGTAATTTCAAACTCTACATCGCTTTCTGGAGAGTTATACGCAAACTAGTGCGTAAACGTACTCAGTTTAATGCGAGAAATACTCCGGAGCATCAACATATACTCAACATACCTTAAATAACCTTTACATAACTTAGAAATAAGTTTTGAAGGCTTTGGTATGTCAAAAACAAGTTAATTCGCTTACAGGGACTAAATATAACAAACTGCGAAAGTATGTCAATTTGAACTGTAACGAACATTCCAGAACATGACCATAAGTTAAACACACCTTAAATATCCTTTACATAGCTTAGAAATAGGCTTTGAGGGGTTCGGTGTGCTAAAATAAACTTTTGGGTCATTCAGGGACTAAAAGTGTCAAAAAGTGCACAAGTTTGCATTTTCGCGCATAACTTACGTTCTGAATACATCCGGACATCCAAAAATTTATGTAAGCATGACTACATTATATTTTATTGTTCGCCTTAAGAAAAATCCATTCGTCGCGTCATTTGGATCGTTTTTCGCGCTTATGCGCATTCCGTCGTAATTAAGCGAACATCGCGATCGTACGGCCAAACGAACCGACATCTGAGATATTTTTGAGCATGTTTTGAGTTCCCTATACTTTAACTTCATTTTAGAGCCTTGAAATGAGGTTAACGGGGTTCAAACGCATCGAAAAAGGCCTTAAACACGTGCAGGGACCATTGCTGCCAATTTTGAAACTTTCTGATTCAGGGGGGGTGCTAGCGTAGCGCGAGGCCTATGGGGCTACCCGTCGCGCTACGCGACTGCCTATCTGATCAGATTCAATGTTTTTAAACACAAGTTGCAGCTGATTGATCCTTCACCACATGTTCTAAGTTGCTTAGTCACTAAGATAAGGATCATATGTGGCTTCCATAACCTTTCAACAAGTGTACGGATGTGATCGAATCACGGTTTCCATGAAACGATCTCAACGGTTCACCGAAAACTATGTATACCCCATGCCTTTCATTGTTTTAAAGCACTAGAAATTTGATTTGAGAAACTCTAAGTTGAAACATTTGTTTCATACCTGAGATTTTTGAATCAAGTTTAGCATTCGGGGACCATTCGTAAGTATTCTTTCGTTCTTTTCCTTATTTTTACTGCTTTTCGAGTCAGAAAGTCAAACTTTGTTTGACTTTCAGCGTTGACCAGTAATGGTCAATGCGAAGTTCGTTTGAACTTCGCAACGTGAGTGTAATCACGTTGGTCATAGTCCCTTGGGACTATGCCCACTGATTACCACGTTGTCTAGGGTCGTAGGGTAGGCGATCTAATAAATCGCCTATACCTTCGAACCCGACCCAGTTTGGTCGATCATTAGGATCCGACCAAACACATTAGGTGACCATAGTAGGTAGGGAATAACCTTCCGAGGTTATACCCTATGGTCACATCGTTTAAGTAGTTGTATGATAGGTAGTTTATATGCCTTAGGTAAATTACCAGAATACCCTTTTCATACATAATTGGTAATTTAGCATATGTAACCTAAAATTTTGTCATGTAACTGATTATGTAACATGTTTAGGCATATAATACTTGTCATAGGACTAGTTAGGCGGTCCGAACGCGTTTCACGCGCACGATGCGTTAAAGTAGCGTAAGCTACCTAAACGGATCATAATGGGTCAATAAGACTTAGGTTAAGTTTCATTTAGCATGTAGGCTTTGTTAAACCATATCACGTGGGTTCCTACACTCATTTGGTTTACAAACCCTAATGCTACCCAGTCTTCCGAGATAGGTCCGGTTTATTAACATAGTTACCTATACTAGGTGCCGTTTGATTCCGAGATCTATAGCATTACTTGGTGGTTATCTTTATACAACTGAGCAATCTCAAGTGAGTACATAGACCCCTCTTTTACTGTTTTCCAAACTGTTTTGGGGTGGAACACATGTGCCTACTTGTTACTTTCATGCTTTCCTGTTTTCACATCATATACATGCTATGTTCATTAGTACATAATAGTACATGATTTCATTACATCTTATGCTAGGTGTGCCCATTGTGTGCATTACTTAGTACATTGTTTTACATTACATTTCCTGCTAGGTGTGCCCATTGCGTGCATTACTTAGTACATCGTTTTACATGACATTTCACGCTATGTATGTTCATTTGATTACATACTTAGTGCATTGTTTTCACATGCCTACATTTTGGTATGACATTTGGTTTGTTTAACATGGGACAATACATTCATTAACACCGATCATGCCGTTCGTTAGTAGGTAGTGGTACCATAGGAATTGACAACTCCCGTTCCGGACGTCCCAGGGAAAGGGGATGAAAGGAATGACCGAATTCGATGATATAAGACAGATAGACCTTTAATTTGTTTAAAGGGTTTATCACCACAGTCGCAAGGCTTGGATGTATGCATTTTCACAATACCGCATAAATGTTTATATTAAATAGTTGCATGCATTTACACAAAACATAGCTTTGATTTAAACCAAGTTTTACTTCAATACTTTGTTTTTGTGCATATGGTTTAGTTGAGACATTTCACTTGCCATACATGACATTTTGACATAGACATTTGACATGGATATTTGACATAGACATTTGACATGGATATTTGACATAGACATTTGACATGGATATTTGACATAGACATTTTGACATGATTTACATTTGACACAAACACTTTTGACATTGGTTTTACATACTACATGATTTACATCTTGACATGAATACTTTGACATATTATTTAATACATTTGACAATTGGTTTAAACATAGACCTCTTACATTGGTTGGTTTGGTTTGATTAAGTGATTAAGTAACGATGCGTGTGTAATATGATACAAGCATGGTGGATACGCCGCTGGTACTTCCTATATATAAGTGTTTGTATGGTATTACATGTCGTAACGTTATTTGAATCATTTCAATATTGAGACATAGAACATTTTATACAAATAACATACTTTTCACAAGACATTGATTTACAAACAACTTATCTTATACAAACACATTTTTACATGGTTATTTATTTAACCTGACATTTACTTATACATATCATCTGATCTTATTGTTTTCAAATGATTTACATGACAAAGCAAATTACAAGGTTCATGACTAAACATTTTTCTTAAACATAAGTCATGAATCCTATTTTCACAAAACCTATGTATCTCACAGGCATTTTTATGCTGACGTACCTATTTTCACATGTGTTTTCAGGTGCTTTTCCGTAGGATGTTGATCATGATACTAGGGCGGACCTGTGCCTTAGAGACTTTAAAAGAAGATAGACTATGTTTAATTATGTTCTGAACTCCTTAATTCCTGTTTAAGACAATGTAACACTCTTGTTTAATAAATAAATACAACTTTGTATGCCATGGTTATGAAACAATTTATTCTGTTACGACACGCCCCGATGTTTCCGCCGCGATTTGTTGTTTTACGCGGTCGGGGTGTGACATACCGAGCCCCTCAAAACTTATTTCTAAGCTATGTTAGGGATATTTAAGGTATTTTTAGCTTATGATCTTGCTCCAGAGTGTCCGTTGCTATACGAATCAGCAGACTTTTGAAGTTTGACGCAAATAGTCCCTGTGATCGAATAAACTTGTTTTTGCCACACCAAACCCTTCAAAACTTATTTCCAAGTTATGTAAATGTTATTTAAGGTATGTTAATCTTATGTCACTATTCCGGAGTGTATATCGCGTTAAAATGGTTACGTTTACGTAACAGTTTACGTATAACTTCCAGAAAAGCTTCTCGAGAGTTCGGAATCGTACGAAATTTGATATGTGTACTTATCATATGTAATTGTACAAATACCGAGAATGAAATACAAGATTTCATTGGATTCAAATTTCTATAATGGTCGTAGAGGCACAAATGTCACAGTCTCCCCTACTTTAGGAAATTTCGTCCCGAAAGTTAATTTAGAGGAAACTTGTGAAGACAGATGTGGATGATTCGCTTTCGAATAAATCCCCTGTTCCCTAAGTAAAACTCTGGGCCATGTCTGGATTTCCAGCGAACTTTGTTATTCGTACTTGTCTGTTGTTTATAGGGAAGAGTTTTGATCCGAAGATTCAACTCCATTCCAGTTGGTTTGTGTATGATTGTACCGAACCTCAAGAGTGACATGTAATTTTCAAAATGATGTCCTTGTTGTAGTAAAATATAGAGAGCGTGTGATTTCGACAAGGAATTTGAGTTTCGAACAACAGATGGAAAGGATGTTTCCTATGAAGACTATTATAGGAAACTTGTGTGTGCTCGAAATTGGAGTCGAATTGTATAAAACAACATTGGTCAAGGTCCAGAACTTCTAGTAACTTAAATAACGTCACGCTTGCAATGTAATAAGGAACACTTATATATAGGAAGTACAATCGGCGTATACACCATGCCCTTATTACATTGTTCCCGTTTCGTTATTCTTATCACTATAGGTTCTTACACATGACAAAACTTGTTGTGGTTTATGTGCACAGTCCACACAGCTCATTTTATAATGTGTAGGGGAAAAATCAAACGAATAATCCTGTGATGACTCGACTAGACTACCATAGAGTCTCTATAACTAGATCAACTAATGATCTCTTTAAATAAACCACCAAAGAGTCTCTTCAACTAGATCACCAAAGGACCTCTTTAACTAGATCGACGAATGATCTCTTTAACTAGATCAACACATGATCTCTTTAAATAGATCGACGAATGACCTCTTTAACTAGACCACCAAAGGGTCTCTTTAACTATATCAACGAATGATATCTTTAACTGGATCAACGTATGATCTCTTTAACTAGACCACCAAAGGGTCTCTTTAAATATATCAACGAATAATATCTTTAACTAGATTGACGAATCAATCTCTTTAACTAGACCACCCAAGGGGTCTCTTTAACTATATCAACACATGATATCTTTAACTAGATTGACGAATCAATCTTTTTAACTAGACCACCCAAGGGGTCTCTTTAACTATATCAACACATGATATCTTTAACTAGATTGATGAATCAATCTTTTTAACTAGACAACCCAAGGGGTCTCTTTAACTATATCAACACATGATATCTTTAACTAGATTGACGAATCAATCTCTTTAACTAGACCACCCAAGGGGTCTCTTTAACTATATCAACACATGATATCTTTAACTAGATTGACTAATCATTCTCTTTAACTAGACCACCCAAGGATGTCTTTAACTAGATCAACACATGATCTCTTTAACTAGACCACCAAAGGGTCTCTTTAACTACATCAATGAATGATGTCTTTAACTAGATTAACACATGATCTCTTTAACTAGATCACCCAAGGGTCTCTTTAACTACATCAACGAATGATGTCTTTAACTCTGGAATAGTACTTTACAATCCAAGGGTCTTAACTATTACATAGAAGCACATTAAGGATTTAAGATAGTACTTTTGAATATCCTTCTAAGAATCCATCATATGAAGATATGGAAGATTCTACAAGGATTTGGATATCGAGCATTTGGATTCACACATAAACAAATAATCACATAATCAAATAATCACATAATTGTCAACTTAGTCATCAACTTGTTATCAATTTGTTATCGGTTTGTACGCTTGCATTTAAAGTACACCAGGAATCCAATCAATGGACTTCAACTAGTACTTTAAACATCCTCAAGAATCTAACTATGAAGATAGGAATATTTTAAAAGGATTCGGTTTTGTCCTCATTGAATCATAACATACGCATTAAAGCACACAAAGAATCCAATTAAGGATTTTGATTTTGCGCTTTAAACATCCACAAGGATCTAACTATGAAGATAGGAAGATCCTTTAAGGATTTTGGAATTCGTGTAGCGAGAAATTGTTTCAAAACCCTGTACTAGGTATGCTAAGTCAACATACGAAGTATTGTGTTTATGAAATCAAGGTGCTAGTTATGCTAAGCCAACATATGAAGCAAATAGGATCCTTGAAATCAATGTGCTAGGCATGCTATGTCAACATACGAAGCAGAATGTCCTTGGAAATCGTGTACTATGTATGCTCAGTCAACATACGAGCATAGTGTTCTTTGAAAATCGTGTACTACGTATGCTCAGTCAACATACGAGCAGAGTGTTCTTGAAAACAATGCATGAGATCTTTAAAAATATGTTTTGAAACCTTATGTAATGTTTTTGAAATCATGTAGTAGGTATATTAGGTAAATATTTTTATAAAATGTTTTAAAACCATATGAGATGATTTTGAGATCATATATGAGGTTTTTGAAAGCATGGATGATGTTTTTGAAATTATGTACTTGGTATATTGAGAAAATATACTATGTTTAAATGTTTTTAAACCATATGAAAATGTTTTTGAAATTATGAATGATGTTTTGAAATCATATACTATGTATAATGTCGTGAAACCAGAAGGAAATGGTATGTACATAGACATATTGCGTAAGACCAATTATGGACTTACGGAAGTACCCTTAGGCATCCAATCAAGGATTTAAAGTGGTACTTTGAGTATTCGTCCAAAGTTTGTAACTTGTACCTTGTACTTTGTTTCTTTAGAAGAAACGAGTACTTAGGATTTTCGTGGAGATCGCGAGCGATCACAAAATAGAAGAACTACCAGAGTAGTTTGTCTTGCAAGTAACATGGTTCCTTGGTGTCGGTATCGTAGGGGTATGTCATTCATACATGTAACCACATTTGTTTTTCGTACATCAAAATGTAAATAAAGATTTATTATAAACCAAACTGATTGTTTCAGTGATCTTGGATACATGAGAAATAAAACATAAAGTTTAATTGTTTCAAAGCAGCATCGTTTTCCAGTTAGCCAAATGCTCATCCTCGAGCTGGATTTGCATTAACAAGCTTTGGGTAATTGTTTCTAAAATGGCCCATCTCGCCGCAGTTGTAGCAAGAACCAGGTGGAAAACGAGCTTGAGCAGGGTTGGCTTGAGGTTGGTTTGGACTACCTTGGTCCGGGTTAGTTCGACAAGCATTTGCCTGGTGACCAAGTCATCCACATGATGCACACTAACGGCATTGTAGGTGAGCTTGGTCGTGTGCATTACACCTGTTGCAGAGCGGTGCAGTACCAGCATAGGTTTTCTTAGCAAGAGGCTGTGCTGGTTGGTTGGGAGCAACCAGATTGTTCTGAGAAACTACAATGAAGTTCTGTGAAGCCTTACGCTTCTTTGACTTCTTGGAGGATTCAGTCTTGTTATCCTTTGATTTTGTCTCATCTGTTGGTTTCTTTTCACCCTTTCTGAAAAGTTTACCCTTCCTGATCTGAGATTCAGTCAGGGTAACGGATAATTCGGTGGCCTATCTAACTGTGGTAGGTTGCTACCAGTAACAATGTCCTGAACTGGGTCAGGGAGGCCATCAATGTACTTTTCAATTACCTTATCCAAAGGCGTAACCACGGTAGGACACAAAAGAGTTAGCTCCTCATAGCGGCCAGTGTACGCTCGATGTTCACCACTATCTTGTTTAAGATCGTCGAATTCCCTTTCCAATGCCCTGAGTTCATTACAAGGACAGAATTCCTTCATAATTAGAGCCAGAATCTCTTCCCAGGTTTGAGCCAATGCCACATCGGCACCCCTATCCCTTATCACACCGTTCCACCATGTTTGTGACACCCGACTTTTCAGGCCGTACCGTACAATTATAACACGTATTGTGAATAGGTAACAGGACTATATTTGACTAACTATGGTGTTTATATGTGAAATTTAGTGTATTGATAAAATTATACTTTGATAAAAATTATGTTGGTAACGGTAAGATAGACGCTTATCGCGTAACGGTTAAAATGCGAAACGAACATCGGTAACCACCCGGACAGTGTTAAAATCCTAAAAATAGTCTGTTAAGATTAAAATAATAATTTTAATCATAATCATGAGGAAAAATAAATTAAAACGCTAAGAAACCCTATTTTTTCGAGTTTAAGCGCATACCACGCGATGTAGCACGTATACCGATAAATTACCGTCAACGCAGCCCGTCAAGACAACTGAAAATCATTTTAGCAATAATTTGATAAGTTTATTTTTATAGAATGACAAAAATAAATAAAAACACTCAAATTCCTATTTTTGCGATTTTAAACGTGTGCCGCGCAGCACAGCGCGCATACTGCCAAATATAAACAACGTCGTCAGTCCAGACAAACAAAATATTGTTTAGTAATATTTTGGTGAGTTTATTTTTATAGAGCGCTAAAGATAATTTAGAACGCACTAAAACGGGTTTAAAACACTAGATAAAATACCCGGTAACCGGTTAAATACGAGTCTTTACCTAATATTACATACATACATATATATATATATATATAATTGAAATGTGTGTGTATATGGGATAGGTGGCGGCCATATGGTTGCCCACCTTTTTCCTTTTTGCTTCCAATTTGACAAGTGTGGGTCTTGGAGAATGCAATAATCATTAAAACCCTCCATATCTTCCATAATCTTCTAATTCCAACATTCACAATCTTCATCTCACTCTCTCTCTCTTGAACTAGACCGAACACACACCCACATCCATACATCTTCAAATTTTGAACAATTTCTTGAAGATTCAAGACAATTTCAAGCATATTTCAAGCTCATTTGAAGATCCAAAGGTGATTACAAGGTGTTTCAAGAAAGAACCAAGTTACATATCATCACTCTTGTTCAAAAACCCATCTAAAATCTTGAAGGTATAAAGTTCATTTCACAAATCTTGTTTTGATACTTGATCATCTAAAATAATGATGGAAGTTTCTCTTGTTCTTAGACATAAACACTAACTTGAAAACTAAAACAAATGGGTTTTTAAAGAAAAATAAAATGAATGAACTTGTATATATATATATATATATATATATATATAGATATGTAGCCGTATGTATGGATATATGTAAATGTATGTTGAGTTTTGACTATTGATAGATTCTTGTTTGATGAGATTTTTGTAAAGTGAAATGCATGTGTGATCAAAAGAATGTTCTTAAAAAGGTTTTAATGATTTGAAATGGATGTGATAAAATGTAAGATTTTGAAAGTATATGCATGTGTATATGTGTGTATGTCGTGTATGTATATGTACACTAAATTTTGTCAAATGTAAATAAAGATGGAAAGATGCATTTATGTGAAATAATCTAATGATTATGAGATGAACATGTTGTGATTTATAAAAACATGAAGTAAATGTATCCTTAGATGCATTTAAGGTTATGTAAGATGATGATGATATGATATATATGCATTAAGTGCTTGTACATAGTCATGCATGTGGGTGTATGTACCTAAAATGGTGGATAAATAATGTTATGATAAAAATAGTTTTAGATCAGATTATAAATTTTAAAATAAAGTTATTTTGAAGTGTTTAATGATATGTAACTTTGTCATAATGTTTGATAGCTTTGCATGTTGTACTTGGTGCATTGGAAGTTGTAAAATACGTGAAATCGCATGATTTATGTGACTTAAATAAAAACTGCACTAATCTGAATATAATCACTATTTTAATCAGTAAATAACATTTATTGTGTTAAAATATCAAGTCATTTCGAGTTGGGATGGTTACGGTAACGTTTAACGCAAAACTATGCGATAAAACGGTCAAAAATCGGCTTTTCGGATGACTTTTTATAAAACTGATTTAGATCAGTAAATAAACTAATATTTATAGTTTAAAAATAATTATTTTAACTAAATTCAAGCTTACTAGGTGTTTGGTTGGTCATACGTGATTTCCGAAACTCAAAAACGTTACCGAATCGCTAAAATACGTATTTTTCAGTGAACATTAGTATGGGTGAATCTTGGGTGAATCTTTTGTGATAAAATGTGTTAAGTGATTTTGACATATAAATGTGATAATATGTTAAGTGTTAATCTAATAATAGGAAATTTATATTTTTGCATGTATGCATGTACGTATTATGCGGTAAAAACAGTAAAAGTGCGTTAAATTTGTAACTTGTTTGTCGAGCATGAAATTTGATATATATAGGATATTTCGTGTGTATTTGCTTTGAAAATGACAAAATAGATAAATTAACAAGATTTCATGAGTTTCGGTGTTAAATTATATGAACGTTTGTGTATAAATACTATGACGCGTAAATCGTAGGTATATCACGTATAAACGGGAGAGTTAAGGGAATTACACAATAATGGTCACCAATAAAAATCGTTCAAAACGCAAAATCGTAATAAATATATAAATATATATATATATATATGGACTCGTATATATATATATATATATATATATATATATATATATATATATATATATATATAGGGAGAAGATCATGCGAGAACCGTCCTTTATTGCGAGAACCGCGAGAACCAGTGTGAACACATGGGATTTTTGTAATTATATTATCTTTATAAAAAAAACACGCGTTCTTTTTTTCCTTATGTCACTTTTGTTTCCATTTTAGGGTTTCAGCAGTTCAATAGTTCATGGTCTCCACAATCGGCTGAGAGGCATTCACGGCGGTTTTACGGTGGCGGAGAGTCGTACACGGTGGTTTTCACCGCATATATATAGTCGGTGTTCACGTATTTCACGGTGGTTGCAGTTGGCATGGTGTTTACGACGGCAATCACGTAACACACCGGATTTCACAGCGGTGGCAGCCGGAAACGGTGTTTACAGCCGGAAAAAATAAGTCGACTTTTACAGATAAACCTATACTACTGGACTTAGGTTTGGTTAAGTTGAATTTGTCCAATAATATGTATTCTAGTCCACTTTATTTTGCCTCCGATGTTCGGTTGGTGTTTGAGAATGCGATGCTTTATAACCCCAAGACGGATGAGGTTCATGGAATGGCTCATCAGCTGCTGTCCTATTTCGAGATGCTTTTTAGACCGATTCAGGCGAAATTGCCTACTAATCAGCGTGTGAATTAGTTTTCTGCTGTATATGAATTTGATGTAAGTTCGTGGGACGATATACAGACGCCTGAGAGATCCAAGAAGCCGAAATTTAGTGACCCGGTTGCTACTGTTTTAAACAAGCAAAATCACTGGACTGCATCTAAACCGATCATCCCACCTGTTGTTCAGCCGCCTATGCGGACGCCATCGCCAATGCAGGCTGCAGAACCAGAACCAAAACAGATCAAACCATCATCAACTACGACACGAGGAACTGTGCCAAAGCTGCCCAAGCCCAGAGCCAAGGATCTGAACAAGAGGGACATGAACATGGAAGATAAACATAAATTTGGGTTAGGGCTGCAAAGTATGCCACCAGAGAAGATGCGACAGTTGTTGCAGATCGTACGTAAGAGGAACGATCAGTTGGCGCAAGAGGGTGATGAAATAGAGCTTGACATAGAGGCTTTGGACACAAAAATGCTTTGGGAGCTAGATCGGTTTGTCACCAACTGGAAGAAACTAGTGAGCAAGACGAAAAGGCAAGCACTTTTAGTAAACATCGCAACGGTCGACATTGATGATGTAAGCTTTTCAATTGGTGTAAATCTGGAAGACTTTCTTGTTGTTTTATTTGAATGGTTGTGTTGAATTCAGGTTGAGGGGATGAAGAAAAACAAGAAGGAATCAGGGGAAGAAGATGTCGATATTGGCGACGAGATGCTGGAGAGCAGCTTCCCACATGTGGAGATTGAGAAAGATGATGGTGGTGGTCAGGATCAAGCTGCAAGTCATGGAAATGAGAATGCAAGCAACAGCTCCAACGTACCATAATAATGCACATGTGCATACATGTTTTATGTTTAACTTAACATGGTTATTTGATACGGAATAAAAATATGCACACGCGCAATATACGTGTTCTAATAATGCTAATGTGCACCCATACACATTTTTTAACAACATACCAGCACGCTTTGATACGTATATACATTACTTTAATATACATAATACATCATTTGATATACATAATACATCGACATATGATTACTAATTTTGAATAATGCACATGTGCATCCATACATAATTTATCCTATACAACTACTGTCAACCAAATATACACACAGCACATCAGTTAGCCGCTTACTACTGCCCAAAACAAACAAACAAACACTACGTGTTTCATGTCGTTGAATCATCCACATATAACATCGATAACATCATATTATCTGTTCCTTTTTCCAGTTGTTGAGCACACCCCATCATTCCTATTGCTTCAACGCCTCTTCTTCTAACATCTGCTTAACTGTTTCATCTGTCAATCCATGTATTTTTTTCCATCGATGATCTACAATGAGCATGTGTATCAACATTAATTTATGATCGACATATAAGATATGCACACATGCATCATTATATACATGTGAATAAACATTAAATACCTTAATAACCTATGTTGACAAACTATGCACACATGCATATTAACCTATTATAACAATCTATGCACATGTGCATAACTATATATCACACAACTATACCTTATTAACATAATCCAAGATGAAATACACGTTCTCATAACTGTATAACACACCAAAAAACACCTACATAAAACTAAATACCGATTACAAATCATTGATGCATAGGTGAGACTCCTATTCAAAGTCATATGCATCAACATCATCTACCTTGTCAAAATATTATTGCAAAATATGCACATGTGCATATTAACCTATTATAACAATTTATGCACATGTGCATAACTATATATATCACAAATTTAGTTTATTATCCTGTTATGTTTAATCATATTCTGTCAAGCTATGCACATGTGCATAACTATGTATCACACAATTATACCTAATCAACATGTTCTGTGTAAGCATGTTCTGTCAGAACATATGCACATATGCATAGCTATATAGATCACAACATTACCTTATTATCCTATGCACATGTGCATAACTATGTATCACACAATTATACATAATCAACATGTTCTGTGTAAGCCTGTTCTGTCATAAAATATGCACATGTGCATATCTATATAGATCACAACGTTACCTTATTATCATGTTCCGTGTAAGCATATCTATCAAAATATGCACATGTGCATAACTATAGCTATACACATGCGCATAACTATAGCTATGCATATGTGCATTAACATGACATAACTTATCAACAGTTACACTCTGTGTTGCATCTGCTGGTTTTTCAATCAATCATTGTCTACATTAAACTCAAGATTCGGTCTCTTTTATCCTATTAACTTGGCTCTCTGTTGCTCCGCCTAGTCATCTTATGCTTGACATGACCCTTGTTATTAGGTTGACCCTTTTTCTTTCCAGCTTTGCACTTCTTATCTAACTGTGGACTTTTAAATTTTGACTTCTCAGGTTGCATACGCTTTGGAGGCCTACCACGACGTTTGTGCTTGGGTTTATCGTCAAGCGGTACCTTTTCTAGCTGCTGATCTTGCTGGGAACCAATCGGATCCTTCACTTCTATTGAACTTGGAGCAGCAGTTGGTTCATCAGCAGGAAACTCGGGAATCAACTTCTTATCTGACTGTTGACCCTTAGCTTTTGACTTCTCAGATTCCATAGGCTTCAGACGCCTACCACGACGCTTATACATGTGTTTATCATCAAGCGGTAGCTTTCTGTCTGCTGATCTTGCTGAGAACTAATCGAGTCCTGCGCTTCTGTTGAACTTGGAGCAGTGGTCGGTTCATCATCAGAAAACTGAGTAATCAACTTATTAGGTGACTGTTGACTTTTGACTTTTGATATCTCAGATTCCATATGCTTCGGATGCCTACCACGACGTTTGTATTTCCGTTCATCAACAAGCGGTAGCATTTCTGGCTGTTGATCTTGCTACAAGCTAATAGGATCCTGCACTTCTGTTGCACTTGTAGCAACGGTCGTTTCATCATCAGGAAACCGGTAAACCACCTTCGAAGACGTTGGCTTTAAGAATTCTATCAGCGGCTTATCCAAACTTGTACTTCTTGATATCTGTAGTGGTTCGATATCAACCGCGCTCTTCACTTCGATAATCTCCATTGCCTGTTGTTTTTCGTTCAACAAATACTCAACAATGTCGGGCTTATCTTTTGACATATTTGCATAACCTAGAGAGTTTGTTAACTCTGAGCTACCTCCTAATGCATCTTTCTTTAAAACCGTCTTCAACTGTGATCTAGTCCAAACCCGTTTTCCATTTCCGTGTAATACGGGATTCGAACCAGGAGCTTCTTCAAGTTGTAGAAGCTCGGGATTCTTCTTCGTTTGAGTTTGCTCTAAGTTAACGTAACCAGAATTATCACGGTCTGACAATTGACCCGCCTCATTTTGTTCTCGAATTTGTATGTCACCCATGTTAACTTCTAATATCTGGTTCTGCTCTGGTGATACGTCATCAATTACTTCATTATTTTGTTCCAGATTTGTTTCACCCAACAGCTGAAGTTCAGTATCCTCATTTATCGCGTGTTTCTTCGTGCGCTTGCTACTTTTCCTTTTAGACTTCAGCCCATGCTTCCTCCTCCTCTTCTGTAACCCGTTTTGTTCTTGAATTTGTATGTCACCCATCGTAACTTCCGATGTCTGCTTATGCTCATGTGTCTCATCAACAGTTACTTCATTATTAATCGAGCGTTTCTTGGCTCGCTTGCTGTTTTTCTTTATAGACTTCAATCCCATATTCCTCTTCCTCTTAAGCAACTCTATGTGCTCCTTAGCACATGTGCATATCTATATAGATCACAACATTACCTTATTATCATATGCACACATGCATATCTATATAGATCACAGCATTACCTTATTATCCTATGCACATGTGCATAACTATGTATCACACAATTATACATAATCAACATGTTTTGTGTAAGCCTGTTCTGTCAGAAAATATGCACATGTGCATATCTATATAGATCACAACGTTACCTTATTATCCTGTTTCGTGTAATCATATCTATCAAAATATGCACATGTGCATTAACATGACATAACTTATCAACAGTTATAATTCAGTAAAAAAAACCCTAACACTTACCAAATCAAATTTCAATTCGTGTTGCCCATCATATCTAGCATTATTCACATAACATTATTCAGCAAGAAAAACTATATGAACAAACACATAACTACCTCATTACATATAGTTCTATCACAACATTCGCCCCTGTTCACTCAAAAAATCATATATATAACACAATTTTCAATAATGCAGATATGAAGCAGATATGAAACGTCTGCTTAAGTGTCATAATCACATAATAACATATCTGAATCGATGATTAAGAGTTGTATTGTTATATACGACTACAAAACAAAATGCATGAACTTACAAATTCTCCGAACGGTGCAACAGCGAATCGTGATTCTGTCGACATATGTTCTTCAAATTATCCTTATTTGTACAATAAACCTTGATGATTATGATCGTTTTGCCCTAATTTCGAATCGAAGATGAATGTGCGATCGATGATTATGTTCATATTGCACTAATATCGATCATACGACGAATTTTGATGGCGAATTGCTGATATTGTGCAGTGACGAACAGGATTTTTTATGAATCGCTATGATAAATCGCAGATTGATGATGTTTGGGGGATTGTCGGACATGAATACTTGATAGATTGTGATTTATTTTTTGTTTGAAGTCCAGTAGTATAAGATGCAGGGAGAGGAGCGACTAATTTACAAGTTGTATGTATTTACAAAATTGCCCCTTGTTCACATTGGTTCTCACAGTTCTCGCAATAAGGGTGGTTCTCGCATGAACCCCTCCCTATATATATATATATATATTTTAACGTGCCAACATAATAAAAAATGACAACTTCTCGAGAAAATCTCAAAATTATGTGATAATTCTAAGAAACTGAGAAACTTAGGATTTTTGTGATTAAATGTATATTGATTTAGAATTGTTCCCATATTAGGACGTATATAATCAAATTATGGGATTGGGGTATTAAAATACGCACCCAAAGGTGAGTGTCACTAAACCCCTATTTTACTGCTTTATATATATTTTGGGGGTAGAACACGGCAATAAAAAGGGTTTAATAATGTTTTTGGATTAAAACATACCTTTTAATATAAAATATATATTTTCGTTGAAAATATATGAGGTTTGATAAATCATACGTTTCGAGATACAACGTTTTTGATGAATGAATGTTTGGAAGGAATTTGGATGGTACGGTGTTTCCGAGGAGAAACAGACCGTAAAGTTGGGACGGATGCCGGCCTGGTCTCAAGGGAGGGGATCAGGGGATTCGTACAACATCGTGTCTTAAATTGTCATATTAGTAGGATATATATATATTGTACGTGAGGCAGACATCATATGGTTCATTGAGTTAGGACCCTGCGCCCATGATGTCGTTTAATCATTAAGTAATGTACGCGAGGAATTGTTGGTAGATCTATCGGGTTGACAACCCCGTCGTGACCGGTCGCCCCGTGTCAATGTCAAACGACGAATTATTATTATGTTTATTGTCTAGCTTTTATGGTTCATTGAGATAGGACCCTGCGCCCATGATGTCGTTTAATCATTAAGTAATGTACACGAGGAATTGTTGGTTGATCTATAGGGTTGACAACCCCGTCGTGACCGGTCGCCCTGTGTCAATGTCAAACGACGAATTATTATTCTGTTTATTGTCTAGCTTTGATTATCCCTGCATGGTTAATATATAGTTCGTATCGTCTAGCTAACATACGAGTCTGAAAATGGACGCTAGAATTTAATATACAAAACCTGGGCAGTACTGCAATCGTCGGAGTAATGAACCGATGGATGCCCATGGATTTTATTAAGGAAGTAAAATGGACTTTCTAAAAATTTCCTGAATTGGTTTTAAATAAACACCTAATTAGAAAGTTTTCCTTGAAATAAAATATGTTAGTAAACAATTAAGTGAACTCACCTTCCTTTGTGTTGACACTTGATTTTAACGTGTTCTACAGGTACTTGAAATCGGCTTCTGGAAATCATGGCGTATCTTGTGTTTGATGGTGCATGTTGTTTCTTTTAAATATGTTGGACAACTTTTAAACTATCTGGGACTTTTGTAATCAGATCCACGAGGATCAAAGACATCTTAACTAGGTGATTGTGTCGTGACTTAAAACGTAACATTTAACAACTTATGTTTAAAATAAACTAATATGTCCAACAATAAAATGCATCGTTCGACAAGATATAAATGGGCACCAACTTCCGTCTCCACTACGTTAATATTTTCCGCTGCGACGTTTTTGGGGTGTGACAGAAGTTGGTATCAGAGCCATTGGTTGTTAGCGATCTAGATGTTTTCGTGAAAACACTAGACTTCAACCGAAGAATTTTGAGATATAAAGTCCAAAATTCTCGAAGCCAAGATTTCTAAATAGATATAGAAAATATTTTATCTTGTGTGGAAACCATTATGTGTTTTATGTGCATACGTGATTTTCTGCTTATTTGAGGCTTATGTGTTATTATTTATGTTGATCACACACTTACTTGTACGATTATATATGTGTCACAGATGTCGCACGAGCACGAGGTCATCGAGATCAACGACTCTAGTAGCGAGCCAGATTTCGAGACTTCACCCAGATCTATTTTACCAGAGGTACCTATCACGACCCCACAGATGGTTGGTATGGCTGAGTTTGCTTCATCATTCCGTGTCGACCCTGTTTCGCTAGTCAGGTAGACCCCCGATATGCTTTCACGAGCAACTGGTGGATTGATGACGACGATGACGCTCCTCTCTTGATCCATGAGACAGGACAATCATCTGGCACAGTACCAGTTATCGATGACGTGATCAGAGATGTCCCTGTGTTTGGAGGATCTTTCAGTATTGCACCAGCAGTGGATGCCACTATTGTTACCGCTCTACCATTAGAGCCATCTGTTGCTCCACATGCTACTGTGATCGAGCCTGTTCCTGAGGTCCCTCCACCTATTTTATCAGAGACACCTTTACCTGTTATTGAGACACGCGCATCTCCTACGCCTCTATTAGTGTATTATCGCCGTAGAAAGAGAGTTAGGCCTGCTGGAGAGGTAGCTTCTACGTCACGAATTGAGACTGCATCTGCTTCTAAGAAGCAGAAAGGAGTTTGGGTGGATCGATGTTGCCATTGTGACAGACAGTTCGCTGCCATGCGTGAAGAGCTGGAAATGACCAAGGGAAAGCTGAAAGACCTCGAGGGGCAAATCGACTGGTTTAATGAGTTGAAGGAGTTAGATGGTAGCGCGATGAGTCAGATGCATTGGAGGATAGTAGATCTGGAGGAGTTGGTTAGTAGGATGCTAGACTTCATAGGGATGAAGCGTTAGATGTTATTTATGTTTGTTGGTGGTTGTTTGTTTTGGATGTTGTGTCTGGATACTCTGTTGATATTTTCTTTTCTTTTGGGGGCCTTCGTGCCGATTATATTTTGTGATATTAGGTAGAAATTTTGTGAAAAACTTGTTATGGATGTCGAAGTAGACATACCGATGATTAGACATGATGTACCAAAAAACAAGTTGTTAATTTCTATGATAATATCAGATAGTTAACTTTTGGTTTAGAAATTGTTCTCATTAATATGTGGATATTATACATGCGCTATGTTTGGTCCACTAATATTTAATGATTGAATTATTTTATTTTGGTTATCGTCTCATGTGCTTATTATTGTTGTAAATAATAGAAACGTCGAAAATGCCACCAAAAGCAAAACCGGATACTGGACTACCTGCCACCCCATAGGAGTTGGCACGACTCATAACTCAACACGTTAATACTACCTTGGAACAGTGTGATGCTAACCAAAATGACGGTCAGAAACGTGATTGTAATACTCCTGGGCAGGATCTTGGTGGGACACAGTTTGTAAACCCTTCAGGTAAAATAATGATCAGAAAGTTTTGGTTGTTCATTTGTCATGATCTCATTGGAACATATTCCTGATTTCTAATAACTATATGAACAGTGCACCGGAGCGTACACAAAACAATCCAGGGTTGTAGCCCAAGATCATTTACTGGTGTTCTATGCAGCGACATGACCTTGATATGCGTGATATCAGGCTGTCAAAACGAGTCAGTTATCCGAGTATTTCACCGGTCAGAACCTGAAATTGGAAATTCGAAGAAGCACAAAACCGAGAGCTCCAAAAAGACTCCCGAAGTTGGAAGTAGGAAGAAACACAAGTTGGAGAAAGCAAGTGCAGCTAACCCTCAAGAGTCAGGAAAGGGAAAGGACGGCGATGGATAAGGGAAGTACGCCAGATGTAGCCAAAACGGACATGTGACTTCCCAGTGTTACGCTAAGAGTACATTGGACAGAGCAGTGCTTGAAGGATGCTTTACATGCGGTGGACAAGGACACTACAAAAGAGAATGTCCGAATTCGAAAGGACAGGATGTTAAGAGTAATTCCGTTGGGACAAGTGTCAGGAAGGCAAGCGAGAGCCCTGCTACTGTTACCGGTATGTTACGAATCAAAAGCCAATTTATGTTCATACTTATGATACTAAAGCTGACTGAGTTTTGTTCTAGAAACTATGAACCATTGCTGTGTTCACCTATAAGTAAGCCAAGTGTAAAGTGTCCGATAGAATTAATAATTGGTAAATTGATAGAAACTAGCGAGGTCGTTCGTGGTTATAGCGTTTAGTAAGGTGATTGTAGTTTTAGAGATTGGATTCATATTGGTGGAATTAAGAAACTTTGATGAAAATGCAAGGATGAATTTACTTTCAGAGGAAGAAATGAGGACTGTTGCTCGGAGAAGCTAGTTGGAATCCTTCGTCCTGATGATAATGGAAAGGCGAAAGCTGTGCGCGAGAAGTGATAGAGTCAAATGTTGAGTGTTGATAGTCGGGAGCGGTCAGTATTGTGAGGATGCTGAATTGTAGAGAAAGGGGTTATCCAGCGTTTTTAGTGAACGCGATGGATACGGAAACCGAATGTAGGAACGTTGGAAAGATTTCTATCAAAACGCAACTATTCGGAGGTCTTCCTAAAAAGACTTACCTAGATCTTCCCTACGAGATGGATCAAACTTCGTATTGATCTAACTCACGGTGCTACGCCTGATTGCACAATCTTCATACAGAGCAAGCACTGCCTGAAGTGATAGAAATGACGAGAAAGTTTTCAGAGTCTATGAACAAGGAATTCATTCGATCAAGTTTATCGCCACGAGATGCATCTGCCTTGATGAAACCTTGATTTGAATTTCCTTGATGTAAGGTTACGAATGTTGGACCCTTGAAAGGGTGGAGAGTGTTGAGATGAGGGTATAGGAATCGAGAACGTGTGTAATATAGATGTACAATGATTCTTCGGAAGAATCCAAGTTTCTCGCAGAAACTATGAGACTATATTCAATAGATTCGTTTTGTTATTTTATTTAGTGCGAAAACAAAACCTGTGAAGTAAAAATTTCGGGGACGAAATTTCCTAAACAGGGGGAGACTGTGACACCCGACTTTTCAGGCCGTACCGTACAATTATAGCACGTATTGTGAATAGGTAACAGGACTATATTTGACTAACTATGGTTTTTATATGTGAAATTTAGTGTATTGATAAAATTAGACTTTGATAAAAATTATGTTGGCAACGGTAAGATAGACGCTTATCGCGTAACGGTTAAAATGCGAAACGAACATCGGTAACCACCCGGACTGTGTTAAAATCATATAAATAGTCTGTTATGATTAAAATAATAATTTTAATCCTAATCATGAGGAAAAATAAATTAAAACGCTAAGAAACCCTATTTTTTCGAGTTTAAGCGCGTACCGCGCGATGCAGCATGTATACCGACAAATTACCGTCAACGCAGCCCGTCAAGACAACTGAAAATCATTTTAGCAATAATTTGATAAGTTTATTTTTATATAATGACAAAAATAAATAAAAACACTCAAATTCCTATTTTTGCGATTTTAAACGTGTGTCGCGCAGCACAGCGCGCATACTGCCAAATACCGACAACGTCGCTAGTCCAGACAAACAAAATAATGTTCAGTAATATTTTGGTGAGTTTATTTTTATAGAGCGCTAAAAATAATTTAGAACGCACTAAAACGGGTTTAAAACGCTAGATAAAATACCCGGTAACCAGTTAAATACCAGTCTTTACCTAATATTACATACATATATATATATATAATTGAAATGTGTGTGTATATGGGATAGGTGGCGGCTATATGGCTGCCCACCTTTTTCCTTTTTGCTTCCAATTTGACAAGTGTGGGTCTTGGAGAATGCAATAATCATTAAAACCCTCCATATCTTCCATAATCTTCTAATTCCAACATTCATAATCTTCATCTCACTCTCTCTCTCTCTCTTGAACTCGACCGAAAACACACCCACATCCATACATCTTCAAATTTTGAACAATTTCTTGAAGATTCAAGACAATTTCAAACATGTTTCAAGCTCATTTGAAGATCCAAAGGTGATTACAAGGTGTTTCAAGAAAGAACCAAGTTACATATCATCACTCTTGTTCAAAAACCCATCTAAAATCTTGAAGGTATAAAGTTCATTTCACAAATCTTGTTTTGATTCTTGATCATCTAAAATAATGATGGAAGTTTCTCTTGTTCTTAGACTTAAACACTAACTTGAAAACTAAAACAAATGGGTTTTTAAAGAAAAATAAAATGAATGAACTTGTATGTATATATGTAGCCGTATGTATGTATATATGTAAATGTATGTTGAGTTTTGACTATTGATAGATTCTTGTTTGATGAGATTTTTGTAAAGTGAAATGCATGTGTGATCAAAAGAATGTTCTTAAAAAGGTTTTAATGATTTGAAATGGATGTGATAAAAAGTATGATTTTGAAAGTATATGCATGTGTATATGTGTATATGTGTGTATGTCGTGTATGTATTTATGTATATGTAAGTGTATACACTAAATTTTGTCATATGTAAATAAAGATGGAATGATGCATTTATGTGAAATAATCTAATGATTATGAGATGAACATGTTGTGATTTATAAAAACATGAAGTAAATGTATCCTTAGATGCATTTAAGGTTATGTAAGATGATGATGATATGATATATATGCATTAAGTGCTTGTACATAGTCATGCATGTGGGTGTATGTACCTAAAATGGTGGATAAATGATGTTATGATAAAAATAGTTTTAGATCAGATTATAAACTTTAAAATAAAGTTATTTTGAAGTGTTTAATGATATGTAACTTTGTCATAATGTTTGATAGCTTTGCATGTTGTACTTGGTGCATTAGAAGTTGTAAAATACGTGAAATCGCATGATTTATGTGACTTAAATAAAAACTGCACTAATCTGAATATAATCACTATTTTAATCAGTAAATAACATGTATTGTGTTAAAATATCAAGTCATTTCGAGTTGGGATGGTTACGGTAACGTTTAACGCAAAACTATGCGTTAAAACGGTCAAAAATCGGCTTTTCGGATGACTTTTTATAAAACTGATTTAGATCCGTAAATAAACTAATATTTTTAGCTTAAATATAAGTATTTTAACTAAATTCAAGCTTACTTGGTGTTTGGTTGGTCATACGTGACTTACGACGCTCAAAAACGTTACCGAATCGCTAAAGTACGCATTTTTCAGTGAACATTCGTATGGGTGAATCTTGGGTGAATCTTTTGTGATAAAATGTGTAAAGTGATTTTGACATATAAATGTGATAATATGTTAAGTGTTAATCTAATAATAGGAAATTTAGATTTTTGCATGTATGCATGTACGTATTGTGCGGTAAAAACAGTAAAAGTGCGTTAAATGTGTAACTTGTTTGTCGAGCATGAAATTTGATATATATAGGACATTTCGTGTGTATTTGCTTTGAAAATGACAAAATAGATAAATTAACAAGATTTCGTGAGTTTCGGTGTTAAATTATATAAACGTTTGCGTATAAATACTATGACGAATGATACTTAGGTATATCACGTATAAACGGGAGAGTTAAGGGAATTACAAAATAATGGTCACCAATAAAAATCGTTCAAAACGCAAAATCATAATAAATATATAAATATATATATATATGGACTCGTATATATATAGAGAGAAAGTATAATGTACAAAAAGGCTTATCCTACATTATCGTACGCGACAGAGTTATAACGTTCGTAATTAGTATCCCATGCGTGATTATCACATTTTTTTATCAACATAACTTGCGTAATTAAGTTCCCATGCGTGATTAGGTCAAAAAAATTGCTCCCATGCGTGATTAACTGGCTCCCATGCGTGATTAACTGATCCATGCGTGATTTTTGGCCTGATCCAAGGGTTACGCGCGTCGCGTACATAGGGGTAGGTTAACATACAAAAGGGCTTATCATACGTCACGTACGCTACGCTTCCAACCGTCCGATCAGGGGAAAAATCACGCTTTGGACATGTAATCACGCATGGGGGTTAGTTTTTTTTGGGAAAATCACGCATGGAACCAAAAATAACGCACGTTATTTTGATCAAAAATATAATTACGCACGTTCTATCCTTTGTCACGTACGATAATGTAGTATATATATATTTTAACGTGCCAACATAATAAAAAATGACAACTTCACGTGAAAATCTCAAAATTATGTGATAATTCTAAGAAACTGAGAAACTTACGATTTTTGTGATTAAATGTATATTGATTTAGAATTGTTCCCATATTAGGACGTATATAATCAAATTCTGGGATTGCGGTATTAAAATGCGCACCCAAAGGTGAGTGTCACTAAACCCCTCTTTTACTACTTTATATATATTTTGGGGTAGAACACGCCAATAAAAAGGGTTTAATAATGTTTTTGGATTAAAACATACCTTTTAATATAAAATATATATTTTCGTTGAAAATATATGAGGTTTGATAAATCATACGTTTCGAGATAAAATGTTTTTGATGAATGAATGTTTGGATGGTACGGTGTTTCCGAGGAGAAATAGACCGTAAAGTTGGGATGGATGCCGGCCTGGTCTCAAGGGAGGGGATCAGGGGATTCGTACAACATCGTGTATTAAATTGTCATATTAGTAGGATATATATATTGTACGTGAGGCAGACATCATATGGTTCATTGAGATAGGACCCTGCGCCCATGATGTCGTTTAATCATTTAAGTAATGTACGCGAGGAATTGTTGGTAGATCTATCGGGTTGACAACCCCGTCGTGACCGGTCGCCTCGTGTTAATGTCAAACGGCGAATTATTATTCTGTTTATTGTCTAGCTGTGATTATCCCTGCATGGTTAATATATAGTTCGTATCGTCTAGCTAACATACGAGTCTGAAAATGGACGCTAGAATTTAATATACAAAACCTGGGCAGTACTGCAATCGTCGGAGTAATGAACCGATGGATGCCCATGGATTTTATTAAGGAAGTAAAATGGACTTTCTAAAAATTTCCTGAATTGGTTTTAAATAAACACCTAATTAGAAAGTTTTCCTTAAAATAAAATATGTTAGTAAACAATTAAGTGAACTCACCTTCCTTTGTGTTGACACTTGATTTTAACGTGTTCTACAGGTACTTGAAATCGGGTTCGGGAAATCATGGCGTATCTTGTGTTTGATGGTGCATGTCGTTTCTTTTAAATATGTTGGACAACTTTTAAACTATCTGGGACTTTTGCAATAAGATCCGCGAGGATCAAAGACATCTTAACTAGGTGATTGTGTCGTGACTTAAAACGTAACGTTTAACAACTTATGTTTAAAATAAACTAATATGTCCAACAATAAAATGCATCGTTCGACAAGATATAAATGGGCACCAACTTCCGTCTCCACTACGTTAATATTTTCCGCTGCGACGTTTTTGGGGTGTGACAATGTTAATGCTCGTTTCTCAAAAACACTAGATGCAAACTCAACCTTTCGCTCATTTGGACACTGAACATGTCAGAATGTGCTTTCTAGACTCTCGAACCATTGTAGGAGCGCAGTTGCTCCTTGAGACCCAGAAAATTTCAGTGGTTTAGCCGAATTGAACGTTTTGTAGCTACACCGAGCATTGTTATTGTTGTTATTGTTATTTGCTTGGTTTATCTGAGTAATGAGGTTCGGAATCACAACAGCAATCTGCTGAGCGACTAGGGCTGCGAGTGCAGCATCCTGAGTTTGATCGCGTCTAGGAGGCATTTTCTAGAAAGAACAAGGAAACATGAGAAACGAGTGAGATGATATTGGATAGTCAAAATTGAATGCTTAGAAGAATATCGACAAGACATAAAGATTGTGATCATTTGTTCGTTACCTAAACAAACAAACGACACTGTGACTAATCAAAGTAAATGGGTCATAATAATGTATCGCGAAGACATGCTTTAGCCTATAAGTGGACACTCACCTCAAGAGTTCCCAGGTAAGAGTGACTGGTCCGATACTGCGGATTTGTACAAACACTATAGCCTTAGACAAAAAATTCGAGGTACAGGCACCCACCCTTCCAGATTGCACGAGTTCACATTATAAAGACCCAAACTTTGACGAGATTTTGAAAATTTTTGAAGGTGTAAGCCTTAAGCAAATCATCTAAGAATAGATGATTGATTTTCAAAACGGATTTGTATTTTGTGTTCTTGTTGTGGTTGTCACCTAAAGATGGGTGACGGTTTTGTTTTAAGATCTAAACACAAGATAACTTGTGTTAGGGTCCTAGGAATGTTATAGTCTAGGTCAAAGCATTACTAATAACCTAATTCCCTATAACCATGAGCTCTGATACCAACTCTTCTATCACACCCCGACCGCGTAAAACAACAAACCACGGCGGAAACGTCGGGGAGTGTCGTAACAAAATCATTGTTTCACAACACATGGTAATTGAAGCTATGTTTATTTCGTTAATTGACTCATTGTTTTGATATAAACCAAATAATTACAACAATTATCTTTCAAGTTTTAAGTAACTAAAACCCGCGTCCATCCTATGTGTAGCAAGCAATCAACAATCATCACATCGTAGAACCTGAAACATATGTGAAAACAGTCAGCATAAAAATGTCGGCGAGTACATAGGTTTTGTTTGTCAAATTCATGGCTTTGAATCCATATTGCAATACCTTGTCCAACTATGAGAGTTGTCGAGTATATACCTTGAAACCAAAAAGTGTATAATACTGCAATATGTTTTATCATCTTTATAAGATGATATAAGTAAACCAAAACCATTGTAGCCATGAATCTTGACTGAAAACATTTATTTTTGTAAAACAAAGTAGTAAATCATCTTGTATGAAAACTCGTATGGTTTATATCTTTAAGTAAACCTCGTTGTGTGTCATCATATAAAAACATTTGTCCAAGTGATCTAGATAACGCTACGACCTGTAATATGATAAAAGCACTTATATATACGAAGTACCAGCGGCGTATCCACCATGCTTTTATCACATTACACCCATCCCGTTATCTAATCACTTACTAAAAACCAATCGTCCAAAATTGTTTAATTCGTTCAAATCGTTCAATCGTTCCAGTCGTTCAAATCGTTCGTGTTTTAATTGTGAAATACAACTTTTGGTCGTTCTTTAAAGAATACATTCAAACCTGTGTGACACGATATACCACCCATGGGGTATCTTTAACTAGGCCCTGAAAGACCTCTTTAAAAAGACTAACAAACCAACACATGATTTGTTAATCAGAAAAACAGTTTCTGTCGTTACCCACATTACCTACCAAAGGGATAGTCCGGTCAGATCCTATGGTACCATAACATACTAGTGGTTGCCTTGATCATAGTTAATGAATGTCATTTGAATGTCTTTCTACTAACGCCCTAACAAGTTCGTTCACATTATTGAAAACATCATGTTTTATATAAACCATAGCATTTGTTCATGAAATCTTGAAAAGCATTTAGCACATATGAATCACCCCAAAACAATTGAAAACATAAAAGATGGGACTATGTACTCACTTGAGATTGCAAGTATCCTTGATTAAGTGTCCTAACAAAGCTCGAGAAATCAAGGAATCAAGTGGCACCTAGTATCGGATCACTATGTTAATACGCTCTCGTTGCAAAGTTCAAAAGAACTTTGTCTTGACCAAATCATGGTCAAAGCTGAAAGTCAAACACTGTTTGACTTTCTTGCTTGAAATACATAACCAAGCATGAAAGAACATTACAAGAGTCTAAGCTTGGAAAAAGAACTAAGAATGCTCAGGTAGGTGGCCTTCAACAAGGTTATTGCCTCCACTTAGAGCAGATTAGAGAAGAAAAGCAAATGAGCAATGAACAATGGTTGAAACCCCTTGCTATTTATAGATTTTTAAGTGCCTTTGGATCAATGACAAGTGTTTTTGAATTAATCAAGGCATGATCTTAACCCTACATGTAACAGCTCTTATCAAAAGTCCTATTTATTAACTTTAATTATTTAATAGGAAACCCTAATTGAGACACCCAAGTGATTCTGCACAAACCCTAAAATTTTCAGAATAATCAGAATCAGGATCATGACCCCTAAAACTCGGGGGGGGGGGGGGGTAAACCCTTGTTACGATTATCCACATACTATCTGTCAAAAACGAATTTTATGATTTCATCAACTCAGCAAGCCTAGTTAGGGACGTGGCTACCCTATGAAAATAGGTGACCCTTCGCGTTACGTGAAGCCCCAGGGGGTACCCCTCGCGTCACGCGAGGGGGTCAAAATTTACCTATAAATAGAGGGCTTTGGGACTGGAATTTGGGCACTGGAACGACGTAAAATCTCGTTACGTACACTGAGTTATAGCAAAAATACTTCTAAAACACACACGATCACTAATTGCTGCCGCAAAACAGGGTAATAACTCGATCACTGATACGATTCAATGTCCGATTGATTAAACTATCCAATGGATGTTTAAGTGCTGCCCACATTAGGGTTTATGCTTTGTCATTCGTTGTTAATTCAATGGATGTTTAAGTATCACACTTTGTCATTCGTTGTGAAGGTTTTAATCTCGTGAGTTATCGTAAATGCTGTATTAAGTTACTAACCGAGTTGTGTGCATGTTATTAATTTAGGTTAAAAGGCTAATCAGTAGGCTAGGCTCTGCTCAAATTAAATCTGCAATGTGAGTCATTCTCTTTTTATCAAATTACTTTTAAAATCATGTTTATTTTTAAAAATTATAATTACAGTGATTAAGTTTATGTAATCACCAAATTACAGCTAGTATGTGGGGTTTTGTATACAATACTTGATAATCGTCACACTTGGACAACGGGTTAGCCAAGGGGTGATATGACCATAGTCACAGATACCATTGGACAACGAGATAGCCAATGTGTGGTCGAGTGACAAATACTGTGGGTAGTTGGTTGATATCTGAAACATTGTAATCTCTCTTAATACTGTAAATTATAAATGGGTCGTTTTACTAAAAAGAATGATTCGCCAGTATTTCTCGCTGACAAAACCTTTTTCAAACATGTTTCAGGTGATCTATTGTGATCCAAGAAAAGTGCCGAGAAGCACTACAAGCTTAAGGAAGTGGCTCAATATAAAATAAGGAAACATGTTTTGTAAAAATAAAGATTCTCCGTGAAATCTTATAATTGTAAATTACCGGGGTTTTATCCCGAGTTGTGAAATAAAAATAATCGGGAAATTGCAGTTTTAAAAAGATCCTGATGAAAAACTTCCGCTGTTAAGTAAATACCACGGGATTTTCTGTCCCGAGGCTCCTGAAACGGGTCAAACCGGGTCGGGGCCGTGACAGAAATAAGGTGGTATCAGAGCCACTGATTTAAGCAAATTAAGTATTTAGAAATACTTAATTTTACTGATTGCCAATTTTGTGATTATGTGTTTTATTAATTGAAAATATTTGTGTACAGTATGGGTAAGCAAAAGCTGTCAAACATCTATCTTAAATTAGATAGGTCATCCAACGAGAAAGGAAGTCCATCCCAAACAAAATCCTCAAATCACTCTGTAATTCCTGAAGAAGGAATATTTGTGCGAAAAGCACAATATGAGGAACCACTTTCTCCTAGTAAAAGAAGTCTGATTATTAGGAAAAGTAAAGAGAAAATAAAGAAAATCCGAGAAAAGAAGATTAAACAGGAAACCCAGGAATTAACCAGTAAATCACCTTGGGAGGATAAGTTAGATGAGAAATGGGCAGATCTTTATATGCTAGCTACTGTAGCAGTTAATGCAAATCTTTAAATAATTTGACCCAAGTCTTAGCACTTTTATCACCTACAAGTCCAGAAATCTTATTCAGTAAATAAATAAATTTACAACAAAAACCTCGTGTATTTTAGTTTTCATTTGTTTTGTAGTTACCCAGTCTGAAATAATATTTAAAGGTTTTCTATGAAATTTTGTTATAATTTTTAAATTTGTAATTATGTGTATTTTGCATAACAGCATGAGTGACTTGTCTGAAGCCCTTCAGAACCTAAATCTCTATCCGGTAAAAATAGAGGTTTCCAGAGATTTCAATAGGTATATACCAGATATAGAAGAACCTATTGAATTCAATGCTCCACCTCCGGATAAACCCAAACCCAAGAAAAGGAGAAGATTCGTGGGTTGGAGGCGTGTGCGTAGGAGAAAACCCGTCACTAGAAAGATGCCTAAAATAGAAAATCCCTTACACAAAGGGAAGGGAATTGAAGTCGGGGAAGAATCTAGGCAGATGGGAATACATTTTGAAGAATATTCTAAGCAAATAGAAATGAAGATTGGAGGAGGTTCAAAACCAACTCAGATAGAAATTGGAGAAAGCTCTAAACAAACCCAGGAAATGACTTTACAGGAGGAGTTAGATTTTATATTGGCAAGTTGTGATACTATTAAGCCTGTCAATGAAAATGTTTTTACTCGTCCTATTGAAACTCAACTCCCTATAAACTTAGAACCAGCAATCCCAGAACCTATAATTCACACCCAACCTCTAGGAATGGACGAGTGGTGGACGAATGATTGGCAGTTCCAAAACTTGCTCAACAGTCCTTATTCCTTTCTTCCTCAGTTTGACCCAGAACCTATACCTAATCCACCTATGAGCAATGAGAATTTAGCTGAACTCCGTCACTTTGGCGAGGAGTTAATGGATGCGGGAAATAGGATCCGGGAAGTAGGAGAACAGATCTCCTGGAAGTATGATGAAAAGGAGCGCCGTTATTAAAATATAAGCTGACGAGGGATAAGGGGGTTATGAGACTGTGGTTGTAAATTAGCAATAATGATATAATCATGTGAAATAACCTAAAATAAAACTTTGTAAGATAATGGGTGTATTGATGCATACTATTAAATAGAAATGGGAATCGAGAAAATCGATAGTTTTGGCTATATGTGCTTTGTGAAATTTATATGATTGTTTGTGTATAATTGTTATTTATTCAATACTAATAAAATATATTAATTATCAGATGGAAAACGCTAATAATGAACCAGTAAATGAGGTTAATCAATCTGAACAACACCCGGGGGATCAATATATGACTAGACAAGATATAGAAAATATTGTTGCTCAAGGGATAGCCAATGCTATTCCTGCAATAGTTGTTGCTGTTAAAAATCCAATCGAACCTCAACAAATCATTCCGAGCAAACGTATTTCTGAAGATAATTTCAGTAATATCGTAAATGGAGGCAATGATCATATTAATCATGATAGCCAATACTATTCCTGCAATAGCCAATGCTATTCCTGCAATAGTTGTTGCTGTTAAAAATCCAATCGAACCTCAACAAATCATTCCGAGCAAACGTATTTCTGAAGATAATTTCAGTAATATCGTAAATGGAGGCAATGATCATATTAATCATGATAATGAACCACGACAAGTCCCGCTCCCTAAGAAAATGAAAGCTGCAACGCCTGGTTGCACTTACAAAGAATTTCTTGCTTGTAAACCTGCTGAGATTGCAGGCAATGAAGGGGCGACTGCGGCACTGCGTTGGTTAGAGAAAACCGAGGCAGTGATTACCATAAGTAAATGTGACAAAGACGATCAGGTCATGTATGTCACACCCCGACCACGTATAACATACAAAGCGTGGCGGAAACATCGGGGAGTGTTGTAACAGAATTAATTGTTTCATAACCATGGCATACAAAGTTGTATTTATTTATCAACAAGGGTGTTACATTGTCTCAAAACAGTAAATTAAGAGTTCAGAACATAATTAAACATAGTCTATCTTCTTTTAAAGTCTCTAAGGCACAGGTCCGCCCTAGTATCATGATCAACATCCTACGGAAAAGCACCTGAAAACACATGTGAAAATAGGTACGTCAGCATAAAAATGCCTGTGAGATACATAGGTTTGTGAAAATAGGATTCATGACTTATGTTTAAGAAAAATGTTTAGTCATGAACCTTGTAATTTGCTTTGTCTTGTAAATCATTTGAAAGCAATAAGATCAGATGATATGTATAAGTAAATGTCAGGTTAAATAAATAACCATGTAAAAATGTGTTTGTATAAGATAAGTTGTTTGTAAATCAATGTCTTGTGAAAAGTATGTTATTTGTATAAAATGTTCTATGTCTCAATATTGAAATGATTCAAATAACGTTACGACATGTAATACCATACAAACACTTATATATAGGAAGTACCAGCGGCGTATCCACCATACTTGTATCATATTTGTCACACCCCGACCGCGTAAAACAACAAATCGCGGCGGAAACATCGGGGCGTATTGCAACAGAATTAATGTTTCATAACCATGGATACCAAAAGTGTTTTGTTTTATTAAACATTGAATAATTACATCGTCTGGAAATCCAAATACACAAATTAGACATAGTCTATCATTATTATTGAGTCACTAAGGCCTTGTCCAGTCCTATGTGAGCATGCATCTTATCAATCGATATCATCCAACAATACCTGAAACATATGTGAAAACGAGGTCAGCAAAGAAATGCTGGCGAGTACATAGGTTTTGTGAAAATAAGATTCATGACTTTTGTTTAAGAAATTGTTTAGTCATGAACCTTGTAATTTGCTTTGTCTTTGTAAATCATTTGAAAAATAATAAGTTTAGATGATATGTATAAATAAGAGAATAATGCATGATTAAATGAATAACCATGTAAAATGATTTTGTATAAGATAAGTTTTTTGTAAATAAATGTCTTGTGAAAAGTATGTTACTTGTATAAAATGTTCTATGTCTCAAACTGAAATGATTCAAATAACGCTACAATATGTAATACCATACAAACACTTATATATAGGAAGTACCAGCGGCGTATCCACCATGTTTGTATCATATCACACACGCATCATTACATAATCACTTAATCAATCCAAACCAACCAATGTAAGAAGTCTATGTTTAAATCAATTGTCAAATGTATTGGGTAATATGTCAAAGTATTCATGTCAAGATGTAAATCATGTCAAAATGTCTATGTCAAATATCCATGTCAAATGTCTATGTCAAATATCCATGTCAAATGTCTATGTCAAATATCCATGTCAAATGTCTATGTCAATTATCCATGTATGGCAAGTGAAATGTCTCAACTAAACCATATGCACAAAAACAAAGTATTGAAGTAAAACTTGGTTTAAATCAAAGTTATGTTTTGTGGAAAATACATGATCAAATGTCAATCATGTACAAATGTTTACCCAAATGTTAAAACTTGTTCTTGTTCTTAACAAACCCTTACCAAAGGGTAAGTTAATATTTTAATTGTGAAACTACTTTATGGTCGATTCTCTAATAACATTCAAACCTTCTTGACGCGTTCCTCGTTCCAACTCGCTCTCGTTCTCGTTCTTAATAAACCCTTACCAAAGGGTAAATTAATAATTACAGATTCAGTCGTTACCCAAAATACCCACACATAACCATGGGTATTAGAAAATAACGGGATTTGTCAGATCCTATGGTACCATAACCTAATACTGGTCGGCTTGATCATTGCTAATGAATGTCATCGGTCATGTAAACTACAACCAACAAGTTTGTTCACTTTTTGAAATTGTTATTAGTTTTTGAAATCATTGTATTCGTCCTTGAAATCATTGTTAAAACATTTAGCACATATGAGTCACCCCAAAACAGTTGAAAACAGTAAAAGAGGGGAATAATGTACTCGCCTAAGAGTGCTTAGGAGTCTTGAACAACTACCAAGTAAGCTAGAGGAGTCCCGGAAATCAAACGGTACCTAATATAGGTAACTACATAAATAACCCGGACCTAAATCGGAAGACTGGGTAGCAGGAGGGTCTGTAAACCAAATGAGTGTAGGAACTCATATGATATGGTTTAACAAAGCCTACATACTAAATGAAACTTAACCTAAGTATTATCGACCCATCACGACCCATTAAGGTAGCTTATGCTACTTTAACGCGTCGTTTGCGTGAAACGCGTTCGGACCGCCTAACTAGTCCTATGACAAGTGTTATATGCCTAAACATGTTACATAATCAGTTATGTGACAAAAGTTTAGGTTACATATGCTTAATTACCAATTATACATGAAAAGGGTATTCTGGTAATTTACCTAAGGCATATAAACTACCTATCATACAACTACTTAAATGAAGCGACCATAGGGTATAACCTCGGAAGGTTATTCCCTACCTACTATGGTCACCTAATATATTTGGTCGGATCCTAATGATCGACCAAATGGGTCGAGTTCGAAGGTATAGGCGATTTATTAGATCGCCTACCCTACGACCCTAGACAACGTGGTAATCAGTGGGCATAGTCCCAAGAGACTATGACCAACGTGATTACACTCACGTTGCGAAGTTCAAACGAACTTCGCATTGACCATTACTGGTCAACGCTGAAAGTCAAACAAAGTTTGACTTTCTGACTCGAAAAGCAATAAAATAAGGAAAAGAACGAAAGAATACTTACGAAGGGTCCCCGAATGCTAATCCCGAGTCAAGAATCTCAGGTATGAAACAATGGTTTCAACTTAGAGGTTCTCAATTCAGAATTCTAGTGATTTTAGCAATGGGGGTGTTGGGGTATTTATAGGAATACCCGAACCGTTAAGATCGTTTCATGGAAAACGTGCCTTAATCCCATCCGTACATGTGTTGCAAAGTTATGGTGCTTAGGTGCTTAAATTCCATCCATACATACATGTGTTGCAAAGTTATGGTGCTTAGGTGCTTAAATTCCTTCCATACATGTGTTGCAAGGTTATGGTGCCTAAGTTCCATCCTTATCCGCTGACTAAGCAAGTTTAGAATGTGTGGTTGTGAATTAAACAACGGCTAATACATCGAATCTGGTCCCGAATATGCAAAACTGAGTTTTCTGCATGTTTTCTGTCCAGCATAGGCAGTCGCGTAGCGCGACTGGTAAAGCCTATAGGGCTCGCGCTACGCTAGCCCTCCTCTGATTCAGAAATGTTTCAAAGTTTGGCAGAAATGGTCCCTGTTGTGTTTTAAGGCCTTTTTCGATGTGTTTGAACCCCGTTAACCTCATTTTAAGGCTTTAAAATGAAGTTAAAGTATAGGGAACTCAAAACATGCTCAAAAATATGCCGAAGGTTGGTTCGTTTGGCCGTACGAACGCGATGTTCGCTTAATTACGAGGGAATGCGCATAAGCGCGAAAAACGATCCAAATGACGTGACGAATGGATTTTTCTTATGGCGAACACTAAAATATAATATAGTCATGCTTACATAAATTTTTGGATGTCCGGATGTATTCAGAACGTAAGTTATGCGCGAAAATGCAAACTTGTGCACTTTTTGACACTTTTAGTCCCTGAATGACCCAAAAGTTTATTTTAGCATACCGAACCCCTCAAAGCCTATTTCTAAGCTATGTAAAGGATATTTATGGTATGTTTAACTTATGGTCATGTTCCGGAATGTCTGTTACAGTTCAAATTGGCATACTTTCGTAGTTTGTCAAGTTTAGTCCCTGTAAGCGAATTAACTTGTTTTTGCCATACCAAAGCCTTCAAAACTTATTTCTAAGTTATGTAAAGGTTATTTAAGGTATGTTAAGCCTCTATCACTATTCCGGAGCGTTTGTTGCATTAAACTGGTTATATTTACGCATCGGTGCGCGTATAACCTTCCAGAAAGCGATTTAAAACTTGAAATTGAACAAGAGTTGATATGTGTAAACGATACACATATTTTTACAAATCCCAAGTATGAAATACAATATTTCATTGGTTTGGAATTTGCTTGATGGCCGTGGAGGCACAGGTGTTACAATATTACACACGCATCGTTACTTAATCACTTAATCAAACCAAACCAACCAATGTAAGAAGTTTATGTTTAAACCAATTGTCAAAATGTATTGAATAATATGTCAAAGTGTTCATGTCAAGATGTAAATCATGTAGTGTTAAACAATTGTCAAACATGTTATGTGTCAAATGTAAATCATGCCAAATGTCTATGTCAAATATCCATGTCAAATGTCTATGTCAAAATATCCATATCAAAATGTCAAATATCCATGTCAAATGTCTTTGTCAAATGTCTTTGTGTAAAATGTCTATGTCAAAATGTCATGTATGGCAAGTGAAATGTCTCAACTAAACCATATGCACAAAAACAAAATATTGAAGTAAAACATGGTTTAAATCAATCTTATGTCTTTGTGGAAAAATGCATGCAAATATTTAATATGAACATTTATGCGGTATTGTGAAAATGCATACATCCAAGCCTTGTGACTGTGGTGATAAACCCTTTAAACAAATTAAAGGTCTATCTGTCTTATATCATCGAATTCGGTCATTCCTTTCATCCCCTTTCCCTGGGATGTCCGGAACGGGAGTTGTCAATTCCTATGGTACCACTACCTACTAACGAACGGCGTAGCTAATGTTAATGAATGTATTGTCCCATGTAAACAAACCAAATGTTATACCAAAATGTAAGCATGTGAAAACAATGCACTAAGTATGTAATCAAATGAACATACATAGCGTGAAATGTCATGTAAAACGATGTACTAAGTAATGCACATAATAGGCACACCTAGCATGAAATGTCATAAAATCATGTACTATAATGTACTAACGAACATAGCAGTATATGATGTTAAAACAGGAAAGCATGAAAGTAACAAGTAGGCACATGTGTTCCACCCCAAAACAGTTTGGAAAACAGTAAAAGAGGGGTCTATGTACTCACTTGAGATTGCTCAGTTGTCTAAAGATAATCACCAAGCAATGCAAGAGATCTCGGAATCAAACGGCACCTAGTATAGGTAACTATGTTAATAAACCGGACCTATATCGGAGGATCGGATAGAATGAGGGTTCGTAAACCAAACGAGTATGGGAACTCATGTAATATGGTTTAACAAAGCCTACATACTAAATGAAACTTATCCTAAGTCTTATTGACCCATTATGATCCGTTTAGGTAGCTTATGCTACTTTAACGCATCGTGCGCGTGAAACGCGTTCGGACCGCCTAACTAGCCCTATGACAAGTGTTATATGCCTAAACATGTTACATAATCAGTTATGTGACAAAGGTTTAGGTTACATATGCTTAATTACCAATTATACATGAAAAGGGTATTCTGGTAATTTACCTAAGGCATATAAACTACCTATCATACAACTACTTAAACGATGTGACCATAGGGTATAACCTCGGAAGGTTATTCCCTACCTACTATGGTCACCTAATGTATTTGGTCAGATCCTAATGATCGACCAAACGGGTCGGGTTCGAGGTATAAGCGATTTATTAGATCGCTTACCCTACGACCCTAGACAACGTGGTAATCAGTAGGCATAGTCCCAAGGGACTATAACCAACGTGATTACACTCACGTTGCGAAGTTCAAACGAACTTCGCATTGACCATTACTGGTCAACGCTGAAAGTCAAACAAAGTTTGACTTTCTGACTTGAAAAGCAATAAAATAAGGAAAAGAACGAAAGAATACTTACGAAGGGTCCTCGAATGCTAACCTCGATTCAAAAATCTCAGGTATGAAACAATAGTTTCAACTTAGAGTTTCTCAAATCAAAGTTCTTGTGATTTTGAAATGGGGGTGATGGGTTATTTATAGTATTCGGTCCACCGTTAAGATCGTTTGATGGAAAACGTGCCATGATCCAACCCGTACACTTGTCGGAAACTCATGGTAGCTAAAAAATGGTTCTTATCCGCTGACTAAACATGTGAGAATGTGTGGTGGAGGATTAATCAGCTGAAATCTGATGTTTAAAACATTGAATCTGGTCAGATCATGCACTCGCGTAGTGCGACAGGTAGGCCCTTAGGGCTCGCGCTACGCTACTGCCTCCCAGTTCCAGCATTGTTTTAAAAGTGACAGGTTTAGTCCCTGCAGCCCGTTTAAGCGATTTTCGATGCGTTTGAACCCCGTTAACCTCATTTCAAGGCTCTAAAATGAAGTTAAAGTATAGGGAACTCAAAACATGCTCAAAAATATCTCAGATGTCGGTTCGTTTGGCCGTACGATCGCGATGTTCGCTTAATTACGACGGAATGCGCACAAACGCGAAAAACGATCCAAATGACGCAACGAATGGATTTTTCTTAAGGCGAACACTAAAATATAATGTAGTCATGCTCACATAAATTTTTGGATGTCCGGATGTATTCAGAACGTAAGTTATGCGCGAAAATGCAAACTTGTGCACTTTTTGACACTTTTAGTCCCTGAATGACCCAAAAGTTTATTTTAACGCACCGAACCCCTCAAAGCCTATTTCTAAGCTATGTAAAGGATATTTAAGGTGTGTTTAACTTATGGTCATGTTCCGGAATGTTCGTTACAGTTCAAATTGACATACTTTCGCAGTTTGTCATATTTAGTCCCTGTAGTCGAATTAACTTGTTTTTGCCATACCAAAGCCTTCAAAACTTATTTCTAAGTTATGTAAAGGTTATTTAAGGTATGTTGAGTATATGTTGATGTTCCGGAGTATTTCTCGCATTAAACTGAGTACGTTTACGCACTAGTTTGCGTATAACTCTCCAGAAAGTGATGTAGAGTTTGGAATTACATAAAAGTCAAAACATGAAAAATGTAAAACATAACAAAACAAACATTGTGATCAAATAACATTGTTTTATTGATAATAGAACTGTTCACAATGATTACAAGCACAGTTGTTACAATGTACGTGTCAAATCTTTTTAAAGAATAGGCGCTAGAATGGTGGAACACAGTGTTACAAGCAAAAGGAAGGATGATGGCGTATGCTATGAACTGGAAAGAATTTAAGAGTCTTGTAGAAAGAAAATTATGTCCCGAATATCAAAAAGATCAAATGGAAAATAAGTTTTTAAACCATCGAATGACGGGTGTAGATTGTCGCGGTTATACTTCAACATTCTTTGAATATGCTAGAGTGGTACCAACACTGGCTTCGCCAGAACCAGTACTCATTTCTCGCTATATTTGGGGACTAATTAGTGAAATCCGTAACATCGTTAAAGCTGCGAGACCTCGCACTATTGACGATGCTGTGGAATTAGCTAATACCCTAACTAATGAATTGGTACGCACTAGGGATGAAAACAGGAAGAAGGAACTAGCTTAGAAAATTACCCAAGGATTTCGTACGGGTAATAATAGTAGTTTCAAGAGAAGAGGAACAGGGCAATCCTCAATTCCTCCTTTCTGCAAGAATTGCAGAAGGAAACATTTTGGAAAATGCAATATAACCTGCAACTTTTGTAAAGTTGTAGGACATCGTGAAGAAAATTGCAGGAAAAATCCACAATTTGTTACAATTGTCGAGAAACTGGGCATTTCAGGCCAGATTGCCCAAAACTTGTTAAACCAGCAGACAACAAAGCAAAGATAGCCGACGGAGCTACTAAGAAGAATGTTCGAGCCTTTCAGTTAACTACTCAGGAAGCCGAACTCATTCCAGATGTGATAGCTGGTACGTTTCTAGTTCACAACGTGTATGCAAAAGTATTATTTGACTCTGGTGCAAACCAAAGTTTTATAAATACTTCATTCTGCCAAACTCTTAATATACCCTTAATCAACATTAGGCAGATTTTTACAGTTGAAACGGCTGATGGGAATTCAGTTAAAATAGATAAGGTTTTGCAAAATGTAGAAATAGAACTCTCAGGTCATAAATTCTTTGCAAACCTATTACCTATGAAATTAGCCGAATTTGATGTTGTGTTAGGAATGGATTGGTTAGTAGCCAACCATGCTCGAATTCTTTGTGATAAGAATTCCATAGAAATTCAGGCACCTACCGGAGAAGTAATCATGATTACAGGAGATAAACCGCGTAAGCCCATGAAGTTCATATCAGTAATGAAAGTTGCTAGTTATGAACGAAAGTAAGGAATAGTATATATGATTTCAGTAATCATTAATACTAAGGGTAAAGAACTTAAGGAGATTCCTGTAGTCTCAGAATACCCAGAAGTATTCCTAGAAGAATTACCAGGATTACCACCAGATAGGGAGGTAGAATTTAGAATTCATTTACTTCCAGGAACTATACCGATAGCCAAGGCACCTTATCGGTTAGCACCCACAGAAATGTTAGAACTGAAAAAACAATTAGATGAATTACTAAATAAAGGATTCATACAACCTAGTTCATCCCCGTGGGGAGCGCCAGTGTTGTTTGTAAAGAAAAAGGATGGTTCCATGAGAATGTGTATCGATTATAGAGAATTGAATAAGGTTACAATTAAGAATCGATACCCATTACCTAGGATTGATGATTTATTCGATCAACATTAAGGAGCTAGATATTTTTCTAAGATAGACTTACGTTCCAGATATCATCAGTTGAAGGTACAAGAAGAAGACATACCTAAAACTGCTTTCAGAACTAGGTATGGTCATTACGAGTTTACAGTCATGCCCTTCGGGTTAACGAATGCACTTGCAGCATTCATGGACATGATGAATAGAATCTGTAAACCGTACTTGGATAAATTTGTAATTGTCTTCATCGACGATATACTTATTTATTCCAAAAGTCAAGACGAACATTGTCAGCACTTGCATGCACTCTTAACTTTGTTAAGAAAAGAAAAGCTTTACGCCAAATTCTTGAAATGTGAATTTTGGTTGCAAGAAGTGCAATTCTTAGGACACATGGTGAATCATGAAGGTATTCATGTAGATCCTTCGAAGATAGAGGCAATTACCAAATGGAAGGTTCCGCAATCAGCAATAGAAATTAGAAGTTTTATAGGTTTAGCTGGCTACAATAGACGGTTTATTAAGGATTTTTCCAAGATAGCTGTACCATTAACTAAGCTAACTTGTAAGGCAGTTAAGTTTGAATGGGGACCTAAGCAAGAAGAAGCCTTTAGGATCTTGAAGCAGAAATTAACCAATGCTCCAATCCTAGCCTTGCCAGAAGGAACAGAAGATTTTGAAGTTTACTGTGATGCTTCAAAACTAGGATTAGGATGTGTTTTAATGCAACGCAAGAAGGTAATTGCGTATGCCTCAAGACAATTGAAAACGCACGAAGAAAACTATACGACTCATGACTTAGAATTAGGAGCCGTAATTTTTGCCCTAAAAATCTGGAGACATTATCTGTACGGAAGTAAGTTTACTATCTATACAGATCATAAAAGTTTAAGATATATATTTGGGCAAAAAGAGTTAAATATGAGGCAAAGAAGATGGATGGAAATCCTAAGTGATTACGACTGTGATATTCAGTATCACGAAGGAAAGGCAAATGTAGTTGCAGACGCCTTAAGTCGTAAGTACCATGAGAAACAACGACGGGTTCGTGCTCTTAGATTAAATCTACAATTAGATTTAATGGAACAATTGAAGAATGTTCAAGAAATAGCAATTAAGGATGATGATGAAGGAATGAAAGGATACTTAAAAGAATTAGAACAAGGAACTGATGGAATTTGGAGATTCCACAAAAGTAGAATTTGGGTACCTAAGCATGGGGAATTAAGAAATAAGATTTTAGAAGAAGCCCATAAATCTAAGTATACAATGCACCCGGGAAACAATAAGATGTACCAAGATTTAAGAAATAACTTTTGGTGGATAGGAATGAAAAAGGATATAGCCCGATATGTTTCTAAGTGTCTTACTTGTTCACAAGTTAAGGCAGAACATCAAAAACCTTCAGGTTTACTGCAACAATTAGAAATGCCTGTATGGAAATGGGAACTCATAACAATGGATTTTGTTACTAAGTTACCCAAAACCAGAAAAGGTAATGATGCGATTTGGGTAATTGTGGATCGATTAACCAAATCTGCTCACTTTCTACCAATGAAAGAAACCTTTAGCATGGAAAGGTTGGCTAAGTTGTATGTAGATGAAGTAGTATCCTTACATGGAGTTCCACTCTCCATTGTATCAGATAGGGATAGTCGTTTTACTTCTCATTTTTGGACAAGTTTCCAAGAAGCAATGGGAACTCGACTAAATTTGAGTACGGCATATCATCCACAAACAGACGGGCAAAGTGAAAGGACGATATAAACTCTAGAAGACATGCTCCGAGCATGTGTGATAGATTTTGGTGGAAATTGGGACGATCACTTACCTTTGATTGAATTCTCCTATAACAATAGTTACCATTCAAGTATCAAAACTGCCCCATTCGAAGCACTATATGGAAGAAAGTGCAGAACTCCAGTATGTTGGGCAGAAATAGGAGAAAGTCAATTGTCAGGTCCTGAAATAGTGCAAGAGACGACCGACAAGATTACACAAATCAAGGAAAGACTGAAGACAGCTCGAGATCGTCAAAAGAGCTATACTGATAATCGACGTAAGCCGTTAGAATTCCAAGTTGGAGAAAGAGTACTATTGAAAGTTTCTCCTTGGAAAGGAGTTGTTCGATTCGGTAAGAAAGGAAAGCTAAGTCCAAGATATGTAGGACCATTTCCAGTGATCCAACGTATAGGACCAGTTGCTTATCGTTTACAACTACCAGAGGAGTTAGCTGGAGTACATGATGTATTTCATGTATCCAATCTTAAGAAATGCTTATCAGACGAATCATTGGTAGTACCTCTTCAAGATATAGAGGTAAACGAAAAGTTAAAATTTGTAGAGAAGCCATTACAAATAGAAGATCGAAAGATCAAATTTCTCAAACACAAACGACTAGTACTTGTCGAAGTCAAGCGGGATTCAAAGAGAGGAGCTGAATACACTTGGGAGTTGGAATCAGAGATGAAGCGAAAGTACCCTCAAATTTTCCAGTAAATCTCGAGCACGAGATTTTTATTAAGGTGGGGAGAATGTAACAACTCTTATCAAAAGTCCTATTTATTAACTTTAATTATTTAATAGGAAACCCTAATTGAGACACCCAAGTGATTCTGCACAAACCCTAAAATTTTCAGAATAATCAGAATCAGGATCAGGACCCCTAAAACTCAGGGGGGGGGGGGGTAAACCCTAGTTACGATTATCCACATAACTATCTGTCAAAAACAAATTTTATGATTTCATCAACTCAGCAAGCCTAGTTAGGGACGTGGCTACCCTATGAAAATAGGTGACCCTTCGCGTCACGCGAAGCCCCAGGGGGTACCCCTCGCGTCACGCGAGGGGGTCAAAATTTACCTATAAATAGAGGGCTTTGGGACTGGAATTTGGGCACTGGAACGACGTAAAATCTCGTTACGTACACCGAGTTATAGCAGAAACACTTCTAAAACACACACGATCACTAATTGCTGCCGCAAAATAGGGTAATAACTTGATCGCTGATACGATTCAATGTCCGATTGATTAAACTATCCAATGGATGTTTAAGTGTTGCCCACATTAGGGTTTATGCTTTGTCATTCGTTGTTAATTCAATGGATGTTTAAGTATCGCACTTTTTCATTCGTTGTGAAGGTTTTAATCTCGTGAGTTATCGTAAATGCTGTATTAAGTTACTAACCGAGTTGTGTGCATGTTATTAATTTAGGTTAAAAGGCTAATCAGTAGGCTAGGCTCTGCTCAAATTAAATCTGCAATGTGAGTCATTCTCTTTTTATCAAATTACTTTTAAAATCATGTTTATTTTTAAAAATTATAATTACAGTGATTAAGTTTATGTAATCACCAAATTACAACTAGTATGTGGGGTTTTGTATACAATAATTGATAATCGTCATACTTGGACAACGGGTTAGCCAAGGGGTGATATGACCATAGTCACAGATACCATTGGACAACGAGATAGCCAATGTGTGGTCGAGTGACAAATACTGTGGGTAGTTGGTTGATATCTGAAACATTGTAATCTCTCTTAATACTGTAAATTATAAATGGGTCGTTTTACTAAAAAGAATGATTCACCAGTATTTCCCGCTGACAAAACCTTTTTCAAACATGTTTCAGGTGATCTATTGTGATCCAAGAAAAGTGCCGAGAAGCACTAAAAGCTTAAGGAAGTGGCTCAATATAAAATAAGGAAACATGTTTTGTAAAAATAAAGATTTCTCCGTGAAATCTTATAATTGTAAATTATCGGGGTTTTATCCCGAGTTGTGAAATAAAAATAATCAGGAAATTGCAGTTTTAAAAAATTCCTGATGAAAAACTTCCGCTGTTAAATAAATACCACGAGATTTTCTGTCCCGCGGCTCCTGAAACGGGTCAAACCGGGTCGGGGGCCGTGACACTACACATGTTAGCTACTGATTTGGGGGCTTGAGGAACACTTAAACCAGCTCATAGTGTAAGGACCGTGTTCGCGACCTCAATGAGTCGGTTCAGAGGAATTCCATCAAATACAGGTGCGGAAAACAAGTATTTGATCTATAAACAGCTGAATCTTCACTTTAACACTGATTTGTATTGATATGAATGCAATTACAATCAGTTCTCACACCGGCAGCACCTCGGTATGGAAATTACACAAATGTTACTCTTTCTATTTCTTATGATTTCGCTTGACACTGAACCCCTATATATAGACATTGAGATTTCGCTTCAGCATCACTCAAGCGAAATCTGATATGATGATTTCGCTTGAGGCTTCAAGCGAAAACTCAAATACATTACACACTTTCAAGCGAAATCTTCTAATTCTCTCACATTTTCTCATTCTACGTGCCCTGATCTAATCTATCTAAAGTAAGACTCGATACAAGACGAAGTCGACAGATGTAGTGTACCAACAGACTCCCCCTCAGATGTTGACGAGTCGACTATCGAGGCACAACAATGCTGTGTCATTATATCTTCAGTCTTGATCAGTCTCTGGGCTTTCTCTTCTCTCAATCTTCAGACTCCCCTTCTCGATTTACTGGTATTCTTTTGTTCTTCAGTAACATCTATAGGATCGTTTTCTAATATACACAGGCTTTCAGAATTGATTTTCAGGATCGAAACTTGGCTACCTGCACAATCTTAACCCAGATATAAATTTTCTAATTTTATCACAAATCAAATACCTGAGTACCAACACATGACTCTCATAATCATTAAAACAAACATATAATTGCAACATATCAGGCTCTCTCTCAAATATCTATGATGAACCACTTGAAGAAGGTTAGATTTAACCAAAACAATTAGATTTACACAAACACTCCCCCTCAAATGCTGCTCATCATGTTTAGCACTTGGAATTTTGAAAATCAGTTTTCCAACATCAGTTGTCGAAAATCTTTTTGATTTTTTCAAAAAATTATGCTAAAACACACACAAAATCTTTTTGGATTTTCTGAGAGACTAAAAATGCAGAAATAAAATGTTTACAGACAATATTTTTGCGAGTTTGTGCAAGAGGATCATATCAGTTTTTGAAACCAATCACCAACACCGTTAAGCTTCATTTCATTTTAAGTTCTAAACGATTCACTTAGATTGTCAGTATACTTGTCCACTTAAATTTTCACACAAAGTTCAACTGATCCGAGATACGATATTAATGTTTTAAGTACTTGAACTTATCCGTGTGTCTCACTACTTGAATATACTCCCGTATCCAGATCCCAATATTCAGTCTTACAGGTGAGTATACCACAGATGATATCTGTCAGGGGAATAAATTATAGTACGAGGGCCGTGAGAGCTCAGGTCGATCTTTCGATACGCAGAGAGATGACGGCTTCGACTTTTGGTGTGCCCCCTTTAGAGGATCTTTTGCATTACAACAGCAGCGACTATCAATTTTATTGTTTCATCAGCTTGCTGAGGGCGATGCTATGTTTCAAGCATTTGCAGAAAGCATTATCCGGGGACTAGGTCAGAAATTTCTTTCAGCAGAAGTCCCGGGATAATACCCCAGATATCACTGAGCATAAAGACCTAGTATCTCAGAATAAGGGACCTTTCAAACAAGATTTCAGGGGTTACCTATATATCCAAGTTTGTGTTAACCCACAGAACAAGCAAGTTTGAAATTTAGGTTTATATCTCGTCACAATCTACTGAATGTATAAAAACCTACTGGCACATCATCAATGAGACCATTTATCATCTTTTTCTTTACATTTCTTTAGCATGTTGTGACAGTCCACTGATGTACTATCATTTCCTCTATATGCAACAAAAACTCATTTTTGAATTTTATCATGTTTTTGTCTTTTTCAAATTTTCAAAATGTTTTTGGATTTTCTAAAAATTTTACTCCCCCTAAAATGCAAACACATTTTAGGAAAATTTGAAAACTAAGACACTTGACACAATTTAAACATTTAAACTGTACAGAAACTTGACAACTGACACTGAATCACATCAAATCACCATTCACTCGGCATAAACAATCAGAACTCCCCCTATCACAAACCATTTTCTCATTTAGATTTCAAAACACTTAAGTTTATTTTAATCAAAATGATTTTTCCGGAAAATGAGTTTTGTTGATTTAAAACCATTTGTAGGTTCGGGGTATGGTTCATCATTTTGTCGTTAACCACTTGTAGGAAAATGCAAGTACAACTTAATGTCCTTGATTTTACCACTTGTAGAATCACAAACAATATCACTTGTAAAAATGTTACGTCTACATCACCATTTTACCAATCAAAATGCCGATTCCTGCTTCGCACTTACCAACCTGGAAGCTCCGGCGTAGTCATACAATCTGAAAACATTCAAACACTATCAAAATCTTTCAACCAAAAACTTCAAACATTAGAAAGATGCCGATTCCTGATCCACGATATAAACTTGGGATCTCCGGCATAGTCCTTAGACTATCATGGGAAACATACTTCCATCCAAGTCTTCTCAGACTTGATGGCTTTCAGTTCTTGCACAGTAGGGTTGTAAGTTGCCTTTTTAGTTGCATAAAATTCTTTAACCCCCTTAACTTTCCCATTCAACATTTTCCCAAAAATTTTCTTAACACTTCCATTGAATGTTTTCTCGATATCAAACTTAGTTTTCTCTGTGTAAAACTGATTCGAGATATCAACCTTACCAACTTTCTGTTTAACTTCTTCAAATTTCAGTGATGGAAACTCATCATCATTCACTGAAATTTTCACCTCAACCTGTGGCTCTTCTGGTTTTGTGGAACCAGATTCATTGCCATCAATCACATCAATTTTCTTAACAACCCACACTTGGTTGTCATTCTCTTTCTTTTTATAAAAATTCTTTTTAGAACACTCACCAACCTCATAAATTGAATTTTCAAAATTTTTAAGTCTCTCGGTTGGTGGTTCAACATCAACAACCTTTTCTTTCAATTTCTGAGAAACTCCCTGTTTTGTTTTGGCATTTTTCTGGCAATTCCATGCAATGTGACCAGTTTCATTGCACTTGTAACAGGTACGAGTCTCTCTTTGATAAAACAGTTCAGTTCCATTCTTCTTCTTTTCAGCAAGAAACTCTTGATTTGATTGTCTCCAGAATGGTTTCTTCTGTTCCTCTTCTGCACTTCCACCTGACACAAATTCTGTTTTTGTTTTAGAATTTTTTAAATTTTTATGATTTTCTGGTGGAATAAAACCTAATCCTTTCTTTTTGTAGCTACGATTTTGGTTAGATTTCTTTTGAAAACCAGAACCAAAATTGTAACCCTTTTTCTTGTTTAGACGTTGTTGCACTCTTGAGGTGTAAGGTCTTGGATTTTTAGAAAGATTAATATCTTTTATTTCAGAAATGTTGATTTCTGTTAGTTTGAAAACCTTTTTAATCATTTCAGTTTTAACACCTCTTATTGGAAACTCTTTGTCAGAGTATAATTTGTCCGAATCATTTAAAGTGTATGCAACTTCAAATGTTTCATCATCCAAATTTGCTTTCGATAACAAAAATTCTTTACTATAAGACCGTTTAACCGACGACTGTGAACTGTTGACCGACGAACTCGAACTTTTGACAGACGAACTTGAACACCCAGACTCAGACTTTGACTCAGACTCCTCCTCAGTGTCTAACACCTGATCGACCACCTTTTTGATTAACTCAGACTCATGATCAGTATCGGATGAGGTAAATGTGACATCAATGTTATCTGGTAAAACGTCAGTTGTATCGGTTTTTAGCTTTATATTGACTGCTTTTTCAAGTTGCTCCTCGTTCGGTTTTCTAGGAGAATACCCTTCCCAAATTGGAGGCGGACACTTGTTATATCTAACAGTCGGTTTCTTACCACTATCTTTCTTTTCCTTCTTTGGCTTATCGTCTTGAAAAGCTTCCATACCTGCAACAGTTGGGTAAATACGATCAATGAGATAATCAGAACTAGAATAACTTTGTAATAGACGTCTAATTCTCTCATTCTCAATTTTTTCTGTCTCCAACTCTTGCTTCCATTTAGCACTTTCTTCGATGTAAAAATTAATTGCTTTCTGCTTTGTCATCATCACAGCATTCATCATCGTAAGAGCTTGTTCTCTTTCTGAATTTGTCTTTTGGAGACCAGTTACTGTTTTGTTCAAGACATCATAAGATTCTTTCACATAATTAAGATTGAACAGTAACTGCTCTTTCTTCTTCTCATACTCAGCGATTATGTCGTCTTTCGCAACACATTCCTTGCATGCTTCTAAACACTTCTCGCAAGGCTTGACGACTTCAACAATCTTCTCAACTTCGATTGTTTTAACTACCTCAATCACTTTTTCTACTTCAATCACCTTTTCTTCTTCTTTTTCAACATCGGTAATCTTCTTAACTACATTTTCAACATTCTGAACATCACCATCAGATTCAGTTTGTTGTTCTTTAGCAGCTCTTTTCTCCTTTAGTTTCTCTACTCGATCTGCAAAATAGAAATGAAAACTTTCAGAAGAAAGATGGGATTTGGCAACATTAACATATTTTTCCTCCTCATCATCACTGCTGCTATCAACTGGTGTTTGATCAAACTCTACAGATTTTTCAGAATTAACAACATTCTGAACACTCTCATCTGAACTTTGTAAATTTTCATCTAAATCTTCTGAAATTTCTCCAGATATCTCTGAAAATTTATCAGTACTATCTAACCCTTCTTCGGTTGACACAGACTTTTCATCTTCACTTTTCACATTCTCCCCGATAGATCTCATCCAAGTAGCAAACAAATCTGGCTCTCGGATGATCTTGGCAATGAATGCTTTGAACTCTCCCTTTTCATCCACAAACATATCCCAACTGAAACCTTCTGGTAGTTTTTCATCATCTTGATCAACTATGCATGCTTTGCTATCAGAAGATATATAGTTGCTCCAGTTGAAATCTACCACACATGCTCTCTTGGAATCCTCAATCTTTCTACCATGAGCTGTCTGTGAATCTTATGATTGTCCAACTTGCTGATAAATGGCTTTCCGGTAGTAATCATCTTTTCCAAACGGATTCTGAGCACCACTAGCTTCCCTATTCTTGCACTCCCGCTTGAAATGGCCTTTTTCCCTGCATCTGAAACAAGTAACTTTAGATTTATCAAAACCTAAAGTAGATACACAAGCATCAAGAAAGTCATTTCTCCCGGTAATTGTTTTGAATTTCTCAGCTCGTCGAAGAACACTTGCGAGACACCATTTTATATCCATAAGTTCCATCTCTTCAGCGTCTATCTGATCGTAATCCTCTTTGGTAAGCATAGGATTGCCGATCCGACCAGCAACAAGACCTTCATAGGATAACAGAACTGAACCCAGAAGTGCCATATGGTCTTTAGCAGTGTCTTCAGAAAAACTTTGACCTTCTGGAAGATTGAGAGCTATGTTGCATTGAATCATGTATCCATTTCCTGTTTTTGTACTCTGAGACTGAAAACTCGTGTTAGTCTCTTTCGGATTCACACTCGGAAATGATGAAAACCCGCTGCTATTCTTGTTCAAACCCTGATCAGTTTTCTCAGATGAATCACCAACACTGAAAGCAGTTTGAATTTTCGGACTTCTCTCAGATTCTGAAACCGGAATGCTACCTTTGTAGTACATTTTAATATCCTGTTGACCACTCGGACTGTTCATCCTAGCTATTTTCTGTTGCTCCAAATCCTGGCTTTCGATCTTTTCAATAAACTGAGATATTGTCAACCCATCATAAACACCCGTGTTTTTCAGAATCATCAAATAAGTTCCCCACTCCTTTTGAGGTAACGCATCCGCCAATTTATCCACCCACTCCTCACGACCTTTTTCAACACCCAACATAGATAAAGATCGCACCAAATGACAGTATCTCTCAATTAGCTTTTTAGTATCCTCTCCCGGCAAACTACAAAACAAATCAAATTCTTTCTTTAGTAACGCTTTCTTGCTTTTGATCATGTTTTCGCTTCCCTCGAACTTGACCTTTAGTGCATCCCAAATTGACTTAGCAGTTTTGTCGTGCTGTAACAGAATGAATATATCTTCTTTTATCGCCTGCTGCAACAAATTAATCATCATTTTCTCAGCTCTATACATTGCTCATTCTTGATCAGTGAACTCGGATATTTCTTTGATGACTTGCAAATCTGTTCGAGGCAATGTGTACTTCTTCAATATGCATTCCCACGATCTGAGATGATTTGCCTGAACCCAGTTTTCAAAGCGATCTTTCCACCCGTAGTATTCTTCAATACTCATCAGTTTCGGGGGTTTCTGAGTGGTTCCCGTCTCATTTTCAAGATTCATGGCTTGAGCAATCGCAGCTAGTGATGACGGTGTTGCAAACGCATTATAGAACCCGGAATCCATACTGACTTAACACGTTACTCAATAACAGATTCTTTCAAGTGAACTGGTCACTTTGTGTCTTTCAAGCGAACTGGTCAAGTGAACAGTCTTTGAAGCGAAATTGTCAAACTGGTTGAAGCGAAATCCTTGAAGCGAAATGGTTCAAGCGGAACTTTCAAGTGACAACTTTCTGAAGCGAAATCCTGAAGCGAAAATCTTGAAGCGAAATCGTTCAAGCGAAAACGTTCTGAAACAACTTTTCTGAAGCGAAAGTCTTGAAGCGAAATCCTTGAATCTGTTTGAAGCGAAATGTAAAGTCTCGCTTGAAATTTCAAGCGAAATCGTCCAATGAAGCTTTGTTCTTCAAGCGAAATCCATTCGAAGATCGATTTTGATCACTTTTAGGTCGAATTTTGCTGTGAAACTTTCAAGGGTTTGTTATCTTGTATTTTTAAACAATCTGTGAGAAATTGAACAGTTTTTGACCGTGAAAAATTTCTGAACTGATGAAAGAAGGTGTAGAAATAAGAGATATTGATTGATTTCGGCTGAATTTTGCAGAACTCCTCCTCCTGAGCTCTGATACCAATTGTAAGGACCGTGTTCGCGACCTCAATGAGTCGGTTCAGAGGAATTCCATCAAATACAGGTGCGGAAAACAAGTATTTGATCTATAAACAGCTGAATCTTCACTTTAACACTGATTTGTATTGATATGAATGCAATTACAATCAGTTCTCACACCGGCAGCACCTCGGTATGGAAATTACACAAATGTTACTCTTTCTATTTCTTATGATTTCGCTTGACACTGAACCACTATATATAGACATTGAGATTTCGCTTCAGCATCACTCAAGCGAAATCTGATATGATGATTTCGCTTGAGGCTTCAAGCGAAAACTCAAATACATTACACACTTTCAAGCGAAATCTTCTAATTCTCTCACATTTTCTCATTCTACGTGCCCTGATCTAATCTATCTAAAGTAAGACTCGATACAAGACAAAGTCGACAGATGTAGTGTACCAACACATAGTATGCTAAAACCAAGGTTAAAAGCAGGTTCAGCAGGCTGTTTTGCTAAATTCATTGAATCTTCCAGCTCCAGCTCTCGTGGGCTGCAAAGAATATAACAAAGTCTTTCGTGCCCAGCCTAGTGCTTCAGGCCAGAAGTTTCAGAACTTGTCAAAACAGGTCCCTGCAGCCTAAAAACTTGATTTTCGACGCGTTTAACCCCTGTTAACCCAATTTCAAGGCTCTACAAGGATGCTAAAGCATAGGGGACTTAAAATATGCTTGAAAATATCACGGATGTCGGTTTGTTTGGTCGTACGATCACGTTATTCTGTTAATTACGACGAAACTCGAACGGACGCGAAAACTATCCAAATTGCGCGGCGAATGGTGTTTTTGCATTCCTATCACTAAAATACAATATTTTTATGATTTAAAAAATTTTTGGATGTCCGGATATGGTTAGAACGTAAGATATGCGCGTAAATGCAAACTTACGCACTTTTTGACACTTTTAGTCCCTGATGATCAAATAAGCGTATTTTCGCATATCGAGCCCATCAAAACTTATTTCTAAGCTATGTTATGGATATTTAAGGTATTTTTAGCTTATGATCTTGCTCCGGAGTGTCTGTTGCTATACGAATCAGCATACTTTTGTAGTTTGATGCAAATAGTCCCTGTGATCGAATAAACTTGTTTTTGCCACACCAAACCCTTCAAAACTTATTTCTAAGTTATGTAAAGGTTATTTAAGGTATGTTAAGCTTATGTCACTATTACAGAGTTTATGTCGCGTTAAACTGGTTACGTTTACGTAACAGTTTGCGTATAACTTCCAGAAAAGCTTCTCGAGAGTTCGGAATCGTACGAAATTTGATATGTGTACTTGTCATATGTAATTGTACAAATCCTGAGAATGAAACACAAGATTTCATTGGATTCGAATTTGTATGATGGTCGTAGAGGCACAAATGTCACAGCAGTTAAAAAAGCAATTAAAAACGTTGAATAGTTATTTTGATTTTCTATAAATACGCCGATGACATAGTCAAATACGCCGGATGACACACGAAATCTAGTTAGCAACATTGTTTGATCTACGCTAAGTACGCAGTCTCTTGTCCAGAATTCTACAATGTGAATGTTATAGATAACTGGATTTTCTTGAACCGCATAACTAATCTTGCTTCAAGATAGACAATCCATTACGTCCTAGAATCCTGGTTCTGGTAGAACCAGTGCTATTGGTTGACTGTGTTTTCGGAGTTCGTCCAATCCTAGAAGTTCTTGCATTCTGAGACACACAAATGAGCCAAATTAGATCCAAACGCCAACATACAAAAGTTAAATGAATAAAAAATATTTACAATAAAAAATAAATTAATAAACTAAATATTCACAAAAACGCAGTTAAAAACATTATTAAAAACGCTGAAGAGTTATTTGATTTTCTGTAAATACGCCGATGACATAGTCAAATACGCCACAGAATCTAGTTAACAACATTGTTTGATCTATGCTAAATACGCAGTCTCTTGTCCGCGTAAATAAGGTCTGATCCGGTTTAGTCATCTAGCGTATTTGGCAATTACGCTGATTTCCCTGCGCATTTATCACAAATGCACAGGGTGCTCAAACTCGCGTTCGAGACTTAAAAACGTAGTTGTCATCTTCGGTAAATACGCAGTCTTCATGTTTTTCTAAATCCCTAGTAAGCAAAAACATTGAAACATCAATTGTTTAAATGATCTGATTTCAAGTTTAAGTTAACACCGATGATTAAGAAATCGATCTCAAACAACATCTGTAATCGGAATACCTAAATTTCAGTTATAAACGATTGACAAGAATTCGAAGTTGTGGTATAAAATGAGTTAGTTCAAAACTGTTGGGTGTTTTTATGTGTTTGAGGTAACAAAAGAAATGTGATTTTGATCCTAAATGAGCAATATATATATGTTATATCACCACCCAACGTATTTATAAATACACTGGAAATAATGACGCCACTTACAAGAAGGTTTGGAATTTATTTTTGAAATTTTTACAACTTGCAAGTTAAATACGCTCAAAAACTTCTTACTTTCTTGAAAACGTGTCATTTTTCTGGAAATTGATGTAAAAAGAAAACTAATTTTGAGAAAAAATAATAGCTTGGGCTATCTGTACAAAACGAGTTTATTTTTCAATCGAGGGATCCCATTTTCAGCTGTTTCCTTTCCTTTTTGCTTGAAATTTCCCGACTTCCTGTAAAAGATCATGCCGGTAATACTTGTCAGTTTACTAATTATTTTATTTTTGACTAATCGAGGCACAAGAAAAACTATCAGCATGTTTGTCCCTTTAAATCCATGCATCCTTCTTTCAACATGCATTCGGTGATAATTTTATCATGTTGTGGTAATATTGAAAAAAATGTCAATGGACCCCACTCGAGCTAGGAAAGTAGAATACTACGCCTGTGAGTCCCACATCAGGACATACCCCCCGCAATCAAGATATACACAAAGCTTCCTCATAACAGGTGAATATGTTGATTTCATTCGTTTAAAAAAGACAATGTTAGAACATTGGTGAACAGGTATGCATTTTTGTACAATCAAAGCAACCAATGCTGAACTGACTAGGGCTAGGCAGATACCGCATTGTGGTATGTTTACTTCTGAATAACTCGTTTAGGTGAGCATCTTCAATCGTAGGGTTTTTGGCCTCTTTGGCTCTTTTTGAAGATATCATAATTGTGTTTAGGTCTGCATATATCTGGATGCAACAAAAGAGCGGTTATGATATCCCCGAATAATTAATCAATATAAAGAAATTAGAAATAGAAATTAGATTTAAAGTGGAGGAGAAATTACAAAAATACCCTTGCATGTGACAAATAAATAACCAGGGTAAGGGGTTGAGTTAGACTTAGAGGCCAAAATAGTTAGTTATAGAGACCATGGGGGCACATATGTTAAAAAAAAATCTTATTATTGCTAATCATTTAATCTATGTTTTAAACTAATCGGTAGTTATCTAGACAAGATAAAGTTAACGCGGAAGCATCCAAAATTTGTGTTCGGTTCTTGTAACATGCTCGATCACCATCCGGAAGGACCCCATTCGTACTTAGAGTCAAAACCACTTAAAAAGTTAAATATGACATATATACAATGCTTATAAACGAGTTCTAGGATCAAATCATAAAAAATAAAATAAAATTCCAATTTTCATCCTGTCGCGTGTCGCGAAGGGTCTTCGCGTGGCGCGGGAGGCCCCGCGTGTCACGCCAGATTTGCTTACCCCCGTCGCGTGGCGCGGGGGAACCCGTTTTCCACTCCGAATTTTTACTATATTCAACTTTAAATGGTCATAACGTTGGATCCGTAAGTCCGATTTAACCGATTCTTTTTCCTACACGACCGTAATTTAATTACGGACGCGTTTATCAACACTTTTGCATAAAAAATATTTCAAAAACAGTTGTTCTATAATTTGTCCCTTATTTATTTGACACGTTTGTTTACAAGTTCCACAACATGTATTATTATCACATAACCATTAGGCCAATGCACCCGTTTCTAAGTTTACCGTATTAGCATTTGCTCCCCTCTCGAGGGTCGCTTGCACAATAACCATCATGCTTATTTTCAAGAATTTATCCATGCCTTTCAGAATCATACGACAAGCGAATGTTCCGAACTATAATCCCTCTACAAGGGCTCATGCTTTTGCAACGGATTTACATATCCGTTACACGACCTACGCTTGATACATAACCAATCAAAAGTGATGGCTATTAGTTTACATTTATAACACAACTTGTTTTGACCCGTTTGGATGCCGAATGGATATCCCTATTGCTAGACACATCCAAACTCTATTCCTAACTCATGTTTTGACCCGTTTTACTTGTTTAAGGCACTTTGTCACTTCCGTGACTTCACGATTTTTCTTGTTTACCAAATTTCAAATATAACAACATAAGACCAACAATTAAACATAATGTAGCGAAACTATAAATCACGTACCTTTAAAGCACACCCTTCAAGCGCGTATCTCCTCCTCCGGCTTGTCCGCTCGACGACCCGGATTCTTTGCCTAAGGAGTTCAATTCAACTTCAATTTAGGACCCTTTTTGTAATTATAAGCACATAATTTACCTAGAAGTCAATTATGCGTTTTCATCCGATTTTTAACATATCAATCCCCGCTTAGGCATTTCAACAAACACCTAGCGGGTCAGATTTTTCACATAATCATTACCAAGTTCATGACTTGTTATTTCATCTAAATCAACTTTAATTAGGCAATTATACACATATTTCAACATCAATATTTCAGAAATTCTCACATAATTTCAGATTTCACTAGAACAAGGGTCTTAATCCTACTGTTTATCAAGTTCTACTAACTTATTAATCACTCATTATGGTGATTATGAACATTACAAGTATCATGCAAGATCTTGTCAAGAAATCATCTAGAGTTTGTTACTAAACCTTATATCACTTCCAATTTCATATATCTAACACATAATCAAGCTCAACATTCGATTTCTATCACATGCAAGGAATTTGAGTTGAATCAAAACAACTTAATTTGGCATACCTTATGATCCCTTTGACGAGGTGATCACGAATCTATGTTCAGATTTCGATTTTGACTTGGTTTGAGCCTTCAATTTGTGAATTTTGTGTGAAAACCATTGTTGTAGAAGGCGCTAGGCGCTAGTCGGGCGGTAAGGTACCGCCTAGGGATTAATCAGTATTATTGGGATTAATCGGAATGAGATTTTTATATGTATTTTTTTCAAAATTATATATATATACCCAATAATATAAAAATAATACTTCAAAATTCACATAAATACTTCAAGTTTCAGATAGTATGGTTCGATTTTGACCGATATTGACCAATTTTGACCGCCTAGGACCGATTTTTACCGATTAATATAGTCCGATTAATCCGATTTTTGACCGCCTAGGTACTGCCTTTGACCGTGGCCGATTAATTGACCGACTAGCTCAAAATTAGGCAGTAAGTGGCCGCCTAGCGCCTAAGCGCCGATTAATCGGCCGCCTAGCGGCCGCCTAGGCCGATTTCTGCAACACTGGTGAAAACTAGGGTTTGGAGGAAACCCCTGGTCGCCCCTGTCTTCTGTTCGATCCAAGCACACACAGAAGTGTGTGTTTGGTGTGTTTCATTACTATTTTAGTAATTAAGTTTCAGATTTGGCTAGTTTGGTCCCTAAACTTTTATTTAACCTTAAGTTTAAGTGTTTTAACCCTATTATCAGTTATTTCAAGACTTGTAACTAACTGGGTTATAGGTTCCTAGTTAGTTGGTTCTTGTTTGAATAATACTTTTAAAATAAAATATACAGTTTTATATTTTTGGGGTGTTACAAGTCCACCCCCCTTAAAAAGGGTTTCGTCCCCAAAACCAAATAACGTACCAAATAATGTAGGGTAGAGCCGTTGCATCTCCTCTTCGGATTCCCATGTGGTATCCGATCCCTTCTTGTGTTCCCATTTAACCTTTACTTGATTTATTTCTTTGTTCCTCAAGGTTTTCACCTTACAATCCAAAATCGCAATGGGTTTCACCACGTAGTTAAGGCTATTATCCACCTCGATGTCATCGTAGTGGATATAAGTTGTTTCATCCGCTAGACATTTCCGAAGATGTGACACATGAAATGTGCTATGAATTCCGCTTAACTCCTCTAGTAGTTCAAGGCGGTATGCTACCTTTCCTACCCGTTCAATAATCGCAAACGGCCCGATAAATCTCGGGCTTAATTTTCCTCTCTTTCTAAACCGGATAACCCCCTTCCATGGGGATACTTTAAGCATGACTTTGTCGCCAACCTGAAACTCAATCGGTCTTCTCCTTTTATCCGCATACGACTTTTGTCTATCTTGAGCCGCTTTCAAATGTGCCCGAACCACATCAATCTTTTCATTAGTGGCTCGAACTATATTTTGGTGGGCAAGCTCACGTGGACCCACTTCACCCCAACATACCGGGGTCCGGCATTTCCTACCATAGAGCATTTCGTACAGTGTCATCCCAATACTAGCATGGTAGCTGTTATTATACGAAAACTCGACTAATGGTAGATAGACATCCCAACTGCCTCCAAAGTCGATTATACATGCCCGTAGCATGTCTTCCAATGTTTGTATTGTTCTTTCACTTTGTCCATCCGTCTGAGGATGGTATGTAGTGTTGATGAACAATTTGGTTCCCATTTGCTCTTGGAAATCTCGCCAGAAATTTGAAGTGAACCGGGTATCCCTATCGGACACAATTGATACCGGTACTCCATGGCGTGCCACTATCTCGTTAGTGTAAACTTCAGACATATTTTCGGGCGTATACGTTTCACGTATCGGAATAAAATGAGCACTCTTGGTTAGTCTGTCAACAACTACCCATATAGCATCAAAACTGTGGTTCGTCTTTGGTAATTTGGTCAATAGGTCCATCGTAATATGTTCCCATTTCCAAACCGGAATTTCCAACGGTTGGAGTTTACCGTATGGTTTTTGGTGCTCCGCCTTGACTTGTAAACATGTCAAGCATTTCTCAACGTATTTCACTACATCTATTTTCATTCCGGGCCACCAATAGTTTTGTTTCAAGTCGTTATACATCTTGGTGGCTCCCGGATGGATGGAATAACGGGATTTGTGAGCCTCGTCCAGTAGAAGCTTTTTAACTCCACATGTGTTAGGAACCCAAATTCTATTGAAATGTGTTTTCAAACCGTGATTGCCTTCTTCGAGATCCTTAAATTGGCCAACAATTCTTTCTTTTCTCCAATTTTCCACCTTCACTGCTTCAACTTGTGCTTCTCGGATTCGTTCAAGTAAAGCCGAGGTCACAATAAGTTGCAATGATTCTACTCGTATCGGGGCATAATCTGCCTTTCGGCTCAACGCATCTGCCACTACATTAGTTTTCCCGGGGTGGTAGTGTATTTCACAGTTGTAATCCATGACCGTTTCCAACCACCGCCTTTGTCTCATGTTTAATTCCTTCTGATCGAAGAAATATTTCAAACTTTTATGGTCGGTAAAGATTGTACATTTTACCCCATACAAGTAATGTCTCCATATTTTTAAGGCAAACACCACTGCTACCAGCTCCAAGTCGTGAGTCGAGTATTTCTTTTCATGGATCTTCAATTGCCTCAAGGCATAGGCGATGACCTTGCCTCGTTGCATTAAAACACATCCGAGCCTCGAATACGATGCATCCGAGTATACTACCATGTCATCAACTCCTTCCGGTAATGTTAATACCGGAGCGTGAGTTAACTTTTCTTTGAGCATTTGGAAGGCTTTCTCCTGTTCGATGCCCCAGACAAACTTTTCCTCCTTGCGAGTCAATTTGGTCAATGGTAAAGCAATTTTGGAGAAATCTTGTATGAATATCCGATAATATCCCGTGAGCCCTAAAAAACTTCGAATTTCTGAGGGATTCCTTGGAGTGTTCCATTTTGAGACGGCTTCTACTTTTGACGGATCTACTAGTACCCCGTCGGCACTAATGATATGCCCAAGAAATTGCACCTCTCGTAACCAGAAGGCACACTTTGAGAATTTTGCATACAGCTTTTCTCGTCAGAGTGTCTCTAACACTTCTTGCAAATGATACACATGCTCAACTTCATTCTTCGAATATACTAAAATGCCATCGATAAATACAATTACCGACTTATCCAGCATAGGTTTGCAAACCCGGTTCATGAGGTCCATGAAAGCCGCGGGTGCATTAGTCAACCCAAAGGGCATTACAAGGAACTCATAATGCCAGTACCGCGTACGAAAGGCCGTCTTCGGTACGTCCTCCTCCTTGATTTTCAATTGGTGATAACCCGATCTGAGATCAACCTTTGAGAACCAACTTGCTCCTTGTAGCTGGTCAAATAAATCATCAATTCTTGGAAGTGGGTATCGATTCTTCACCGTGAGTTTGTTCAACTCCCGGTAATCGATACACATGCGCATGCTCCCATCCTTCTTTTTCACGAACAGCACTGGTGCGCCCCACGGAGACACACTTGGCCGAATAAACCCCTTGTCAAGCAGGTCTTGAATTTAGGACATCAACTCTTGCAATTCCGATGGCGCGAGTCGATACGGCGCCTTGGCCACATGTTTTGCGCCCGGAATCAATTCAATTCCGAACTCCACCTCTCGTTCTGGCGGTAGTCCCGGTAAATCTTCCGGAAATACATCTGCGTAATCACGTACGACTGGTACGTCTTCAATCTTTGGCATTTCTTTATCCGGTTCGTTTGCATATATTATGAATGCTCTGCACCCTCGCCTCATGAGTTTGTGAGCCTTTAGCATTGTGCACATAACAGGATTACCCCCTTTTTCACCATAAATGGTAACGTGTTTTCCACTTGGAGATGTCAATTTTATCTCCTTACGGAAACACATCACTTTCACGTGATGTTGGGATAACCAATCCATCCCGACAACTACTTGAAATTCTCCCATCGACATCGGGATCAAATCTATAAAATATTCTTCGCCGTCAATATCTATTTTACAATCTTGGCATACATCACACACAAAGAAACTTTTGTTGTCACCTATTTCTACCTCTAATGGCATAGGTAATTTTGTTAGTACAAAGGAAGGATGTCGAATAAATCCATGCGAAATAAAGGATTTATTCGCACCCTTATCAAATAACACATGTGCGGGAATTGAGTTTATAGCAAATATACCTGAAACCACATCGGGTTCCCTTTTCGCCTTTGCTGCTGTTAATTGAAAATATCTAGCTTTTGCTTTTGGGGCTTCGCCTTTTGTGTCTTGCCCGTCTTTCTTTTCAATTAGTTCCGGGCATTCCGACTTCTTGTGACCCAGTCGATAACAATTGTAGCAGACCGTCACTTTCTCCGGGCATGATGTAGCCATATGTCCCGTCTTCCGACATATGGGACAAGGTTTATCCTTGAAGCGACACTCGCCCTTATGACCTTTTCCACAAATCTTGCAGCTAGGTGACCCGCCTTTTACATCAGATTTCTTCCCAGTTTCGTTCGTTCGTGCCTTCTTGGCAGGGCTTGGATTAACAACATATGCCCTTCTTTCACCACGCTCCAACTGCTTTTTCAATTCGATTTCCCGTTCCCGAGCAACGTTTATGATCTGGGTAAGGGTCTCGAATTTCGAAGGAGTCATAAACTCCCTATACGCGGCACTCAACATGTTATAGTAGTAGTATATATTTTATTCTTCATTCGTCACCAATTCATTTCAAAACTTCATCCTATCCATAAACGTCGTCGTAATCTTGTCTATGGTCTCGCCCTTTTGCCTAAGTTGCATGAACTCTTCCTTGATTCTATTAACGACCGCCTTGGGACTATGATGTTTAAGAAACGGTGTCTTAAACTCCTCCCATGTCATAACCTTAGCCGTTTCGCTACCAATCTCTCTCTTTTTGTTATCCCACCAGTCTTTCGCTTGACCCCTTAATTGACCCGTACCGTAGGCTACGTAGTCATCTTCATCACAATGGGTCCTCTCGAATACCCCTTCAATATCACTTAGCCATCTTTGGCACACTATTTGGTCAACCTCCCCATTATATATTGGTGGTTTACACGCCATAAATTCCTTGTATGAACAAGACTTTCGTCCTCCGGGCTTTTCCTTTGCTGGATTAGAACTATCTTCCAATTTCTTGATTCTCTCGTCTACTATCGATAGAACCGTGTTTTGAATTTTATCGATAAAACCCGACAAACTATTTTCGATCGCCTTTCCAACCTCCTCGGCAATCACTTCTCTCATTTGTTCAGTGACCCTTGGCACCGCATCATCATTTCCTCCATTCGCCATCTCTAATACTGAAATGTTTACATTAATTGTTAAACATTTCATTTATAATATATGATTTACTTGCTTTGATTTAATCAAGTTCATAATTGTTTCATGCATTTCCTGTGTTTGAGTGACCTTACACACTCTTTTCGTGCATATTTGTTCATGATTTATTTCTATATTCTCTAAATCTACTTAAAACGATTAACTCTTACCGGATGCTTGATCAAGCTTGAACCGAACACTTTATTGACAACCTTGGGCTCTGATTACCAACTTGTAAGACCCATATTAAGAGGACGGAATTTAATAATATATTACATGGATTTCATACTAGATATTGAGTTTACAAAAACTTCATGTTTAAAAACCATACATATTCATAATAAGTACAAAAACAAAGTTTTAAGTAACACCTACTAGATAACTACCGACTAGTTTAAAACATAGATTAAATGATTAGCAATCTATTTATATCAAAAACGATGTCTAGACAAGATTAAGTTAACGCGTAAGCATCCAAAATTTGTGTTCGGTTCTTGTAACATGCTCGATCACCATCCAGAAGGACCCCATTAGTACCTAGAGTCAAAACCACTTAAAAAGTTAAATATGACATATATACAATGCTTATAAACGAGTTCTAGGATCAAATCATCAAAAATAAAATAAAATTCCAATTTTCATCCTGTCGCGTGTCGCGAAGGGTCTTCGCGTGGCGCGGGCCTCGCGCCAGATTTGCTTACCCGCGTCGCGTGCATTTTCTGCCAGCTCCGGATTTTTACTATATTCAACTTTAAATGGTCATAACTTTGGATCCGTAAGTCCGATTTAACCAATTCTTTTTCCTATCCGACCGTAATTTAATTACGGACGCGTTTATGAACACTTTTTCATAAAAATAATATTTCAAAAACAGTTGTTCTATAATTTGTCCCTTATTTATTTGACCCGTTTGTTTACAAGTTCCACAACATGTATTATTATCACATAACCATTAGGCCAATGCACCTGTTTCTAAGTTTACCAAGTATTAGCTTTTGCTCCCCTCCCGAGGGTCGCTTGCGCAATAACCATCGTGCTTATTTTCAAGAATTTATCCATGCCTTTCAGAATCATACGACAAGCGAATGTTCCGAACTATAATCCCTCTACAAGGGCTCATGCTTTTGCAACGGATTTACATGTCCGTTACACGACCTACGCTTGATACATAACCAATCAAAAGTGATGGCTATTAGTTTACGTTTATAACACAACTTGTTTTGACCCGTTTGGATGCCAAATGGATATCCCTATTGCTAGACACATCCAAACTCTATTCCTAACTCATGTTTTGACTTGTTTTACTTGTTTAAGGCACTTTGTCACTTCCGTGACTTAACAATTTTTCTTGTTTACCAAATTTCAAATATAACAACATAAGACCAACAATTAAACATAATGTAGCGAAACTATAAATCGCGTACCTTTAAAGCACACCCTTCAAGCGCGTATCTCCTCCTCCGGCTTGTCCGCTCGACGACCCGGATTCTTTGCCTAAGGAGTTCAGTTCAACTTCAATTTAGGACCCTTTTTGTAATTATAAGCACATAATTTACCATAGAAGTCAATTATGCGTTTTCATCCGATTTTTAACATATCAATCCCCGCTTAGGCATTTCAACAAACACCTAGCGGGTCAGATTTTTCACATAATCATTACCAAGTTCATGACTTGTTATTTCATCTAAATCAACTTTAATTAGGCAATTATACACATATTTCAACATTAATATTTCAGAAATTCTCACATAATTTCAGATTTCACTAGAACAAGAGTCTTAATCCTAGTGTTTATCAAGTTCTACTAACTTATTAATCACCCATTATGGTGATTATGAACATTACAAGTATCATGCAAGATATTGTCAAGAAATCATCTAGGGTTTGTTCCTATACCTCATATCACTTCCAATTTCATATATCTAACACATAATCAAGCTTAACATTCGATTTCTATCACATGCAAGGAATTTGAGTTGAATCAAAACAACCTAATTTGGCATACCTTATGACCCCTTTGACGCGGTGATCATGAATCTATCTTCAGATTTCAATTTTGACTTGGTTTGAGCCTTTAATTTGTGAATTTTGTGTGAAAACTAGGGTTTGGAGGAAACCCCTGGTCGCCCCTGTCTTCTGTTCGATCCAAGCACACACAGAAGTGTGTGTTTGGTGTGTTTCATTACTATTTTAGTAATTAAGTTTCATATTTGGCTAGTTTGGTCCCTAAACTTTTATTTAACCTTAAGTTTAAGTGTTTTAACCCTATTATGAGTTATCTCAAGACTTGTAGCTAACTGGGTTATAGGTTCCTAGTTAGTTAGTTCTTGTTTGAATAATACTTTTAAAATAAAATATACAGTTTTATATTTTTGGGGTGTTACAATAGTAAAAGTGATATAACAACAGTAAAAAATAAGGGTAAAAAAATCACTATATAACTTGTTTTTAATGAAATAAATCAAAATGGGTAAATTTATATTGAGTAAACTGCAATTTTACCCCCTGAGGTTAGGGGTCATTGGCACTCTTACCCCCCTAAGGAAATAATTGCAATTTTACCCCCCACTGTTCACTGTTATGTCGCAACCTTACCCCCTAAGCTCAATTTTGTTGACTGATCTGTTGACTTGGTGGTAAAATGACTATTTTACCCTTTTATTTTACCCCCTGTGTTTTGTTTACTCTGTAATATTACCCCCTGCCACCACTGCCACCGCCATTCACCACCACAACAACCACTGCCACCTCCAGCCACCACCCTCAACCACCACTGCCACCACCATTCACCACCACAACCACCACTGCCATCTTCTTCCTCCCCCCCCCCTCTCTCTCTAAAAAAACCCACCAAAAACCCACCATAAACCCACCATGCTCTGGTTTATTCCACCACCAAAAACCCTTAATTCAATCATAAATTTCTTCATAAACTCAAACCCATTTTAAACAACTTGGCAACAAAAATATGCATGCATAAGGTAATGTCTAGTTAAACCGTCTAGTTGGCCAATTGCAGATCCTTGAAAAGGTGAAAACAACATATGGCCTGCCCATTGGGACCGATATACATGAATCTGACCAGGTAATCATATTGATCTGAAGAAGGGATTACTTGCAGTTAATCACGATGTACATGAATCTGACCAAGTTTACTCTATATCTTATAATCATAAATATTACACAAAAATCATTCTGATTTATGAGCAAACTTTTCAGGCTAACTGTTAATTGGAAATACACACAACAAATCGGACAAATTAATGATAATGTCCTGAAATTATAGTCACAAATCCTAATTTCTGGATACATAATGACAATTTTTCGAAATTAAAGTCAGAAACCCTAATTTCTCGATACATAACCCTAGAAAACACTCAAAAACATTCAAATCAAACTCACCGGAATCCGTGATTGACTATCAAACGTTCAAATCTCGCAACAATTTCACCGTTCTTTCTCCCACGCAACTTCTTCAACAACTTCTCCACCGATCAACAACAGTTTGAACAACGGCAATAGTTTCGTATTTTTAAAATTAGGGTTGTGGCGGGGGTGGTGATGATGGCGACGGTGATGGTTGTGGCGGCAGTGGTGGTTGTGACGGTTCAGATGGCGACGGTGATGGTTGAAGATGATGATGATGGAGGTTTGTGGCGGGGATGGTGATGATGGCGACGGTGATGGTTGTGGCGGCAGTGGTGGTTGTGGCGGCAGTGGTGGTTGTGGCGGTTCAGTCGGCAACGATGATGGTTGAAGATGATGATGATGGAGGGTGATGTTTGAAGATGATGATGAATAATTGCAGTTTACTCTATATATAATATAAATAATAATAAAAATAAATATAGGGTAAGATTACCAAAATACCCTTACATATAATAGTCAAACTATCGTTGATTGTGGTTAGGTGGTAAGGTTGCGATATAACAGTGAACAGTGGGGGGATAAAATTGCAATTATTTCCTTAGGGGGGGTAAGAGTGCCAATGACCCCTAATCTCAGGGGGTAAAATTACAGTTTACTCATTTATATTTATAATTTTAATAATTAAGGAAAAGCATATATGTAATTTTAATTTTTAGTTGGTTAAATACGCAATTAAGAAATGTTTTTAAATTGAAATATGTAATTGTCCGACCGACCAAATATTTATTTGTTTATATTAGTTAAAACTCAAGTCTCTCTCCCTTGTTCGACGCAGAAAGAAAGAAAGATGGATCGAGAATGGGGTTCGAAACCAGGAAGCGGAGGCGCCGCCTCGGCCCAAAACGAGGCCATCGACCGCCGTGAGCGACTGCGGAGGCTGGCTCTCGAAACCATCGACCTTGCCAAAGATCCCTATTTTATGCGCAACCATCTCGGAAGGTAAACTTAACCTAACCCTCCTCTCCCCTAGGGTTTCCTTTTCCATTGATACTAACTACTAACTGTTGTTGTCAATTTGTTGCAGCTATGAGTGTAAGCTGTGCTTGACGCTGCATAATAATGAGGGGAATTACTTGGCCCACACGCAGGGGAAACGCCATCAGACTAATTTGGCTAAGAGAGCTGCCCGTGAGGCCAAAGATGCCCCCGCCCAGCCCCTTCCACATAAGCGCACTCTTAATCTTCGCAAGTCAGGTATTATTTGATCAAGTCGTGTTATCTTTTATCTATTTTTTAAAGTAATAATAAGTAGCAGTGGCGTCTCTGAAAACTCATGTACCCTGTTCGAGCTTGAAAAATGTGCCCTTATGCCTTAACGATAAACAATGCAATTACGAAAATGACAAAATCGTAGTATTCGATAAACAATGCAATTACGAACACGGACATACTCCGTAGGAATAGGGTCTGAGGAGGGTAAGATGTAGCAATGCAATTACGAACACGGACATACTCAGTAAATCCCACCAATAGCAAAGCTAAGATAGGGTCTGAGGAGGGTAAGATGTAGACAGCCTTACCTCTACCCCGTAGGAATAGACAGGCTGCTCCCAGTGAGAACGCCGGCTCGATAGTAGTTTTGCATCAAGCCTTGGACATAAGGCACATAACACTCAGGAATTGAGACAACTGCCGATTAGTGCATATACCCCTTGTCTTTCGGCTATCAACGCCACCACATGATGCATGATTAACCATCCTCTCTTTTAACGTTATTTTCACGAAATTAGTAAAATAACGTTAAAATTAGTTGATGAATTAATTGGGAGTATGTTGTTCGCCAAGTTGAGAAAATTTATGTGAGATATCAATAATCCTTGTTCGACTTTCTAAAATGCTTAATACTGCTTTTCGTTGCGGCTGACTTTACTATATTCTCAATGATTATCAACCATTTTGTGCATTATATTCAACAAAGAACTTGCATTTTTTAGCACTATACATATCATTTATACTTTAAGAATGGTTTAACATCAATTGTAATAATCGTGCAGTTAAGATTGGTCGACCTGGATATCGAGTGACGAAGCAGTATGATCCAGAAACAAAGCAAAGGTCTTTGCTATTCCAGGTATATATTTTGCCTTTACGGAACAGTATTTCTCTGTTTTTTTTTTACAAAAACTGAAGTGATGTTACTTTGTGAATGTGGGTGGTGCCATTAAAAAAACGATCCGTGTTAGATTAATGTTTATGCTTTTGTTATTATTTATCTTGATAATCAGCAGTTACTAATTTTTCAATCATGTATTTGGTTTCAAACAGATTGAATATCCAGAAATCGAAGATCTTACAAAGCCAAGACATAGATTCATGTCATCCTTTGAGCAGGTATGGACTTTTTTTACTGCTGTATGGTCATGTTGAACTTATTACATGCATGTGTTGTCATCTAAAAGATCAAACTAATGAAATTTTAATTTATACTACATCTGCAGAGGGTCGAATCTTTTGACAAGAGATACCAGTATCTTCTGTTTGCAGCTGAACCGTACGAGACTATTGGTTTCAAGGTATTTCTTTTCCATTTTTGTAACGATTATTGTACACACACATAATTTTATACACATATGGAGTGCTGACAATGCAATTTATTTTGCAGGTCCCTAGTACAGAAATTGACAAATCTACCCCTAAGTTTTTCAATCATTGGGATCCAGATTCCAAAATGTTTACGGTAATAATTCTTTACACTTTATACTATCGTCCTGTTGAACAGCTGCTTATTTTTTAGTTTCTGACAAGAGATCTGCCCATAAGTTGAATATAAACAAGTCAGCTTTGCCCGCAAGTATCATGTAGGGCTGTAATCGAACCGAACGAACACGAACAAGGCCACGTTCGTGTCCGTTCGTTAAGGAAATTTAGTTGTTCGCGAACACGTGAACATTGGTCTCAAACGCAAACGAATAATAACGAACGTAGACAAACATTTGACGTGAAAATAAAAATAAAAACATTTGACGTGAAAATAAAAATAAAAACATTTTTAACCTTAAACATTGAACATAAGTAGTTAAATACAACCATCAAATGATAAATCAAAACAAAAGAAGTCTACTACAAGTCTACAACTACCAATGAATCAAGTTTAACTAACTTAGGCATAATTATCCAGAATTACTTGGACATAATTATTCAAAGTTTAACTAACGTACACATAATTATCCCAAAAACTGTCTTGAATGTCCAAATTTTAGCTGACTTACAAAAAAAATAGTGGTTCAAGTTTTCAGTATGTTTAGATAAAAGGTTTATTATTTATTAATTTTTTTAATATAATCAAACGAACACGGACGGACGTAACAGAATGAATGTTCACGAACTCAGTCGAACGAACGAGACCTTTGTTCAGGTTCGTTCGCTAAGCTAACCGAACGAAATTTTTTGTTTGTGTCCCGTCTGTTAAGCTAATCGAACGAACATAAATGAACTTCCCGCAGAACGGTTCATGAACTGTTCTTTGTTTACAGCCCTAGTATCATGTGTACCTTATTTTCGTTTGTTGGCATGTATCGTTGCAAGTATTTTCTGATGCTAATGTGATATGTGCGGTTTTACAGTTGCAATTGTACTTCAAGGTGAAACAACCAGAGACGAATAAACCTCCATCGGCTGCAGCAGCCAATGGAACATCAGCTCCTGGTGTCCCACCACCGCCACCACAACAAGCTCCCCCACCACCTCCACCAGCGTCAATGGGAAACCCACCTAGGGGGCCGCCGCCGCCTCCTCCTTCAATGGGAAATGGACCACCGAGACCTATGCCACCTGGGGGAAACTTTCCAGCTCCACCGCCTCCTGTTGGTGGCATGTCAAACTTTACACCTAGGCCTCCAATCCCGCCGCCTCCACAAGGGCAGCAGAATCAAGGAGTTCGCTTTCCACCACCACCACCACCACCATCCCAGTAACTGAACTGAGTGGCTCTGATACTCGGGATTTTTGTACTGCCTACTTAGGGTGACCGTGATGTTGATTTCTCCTTTTTAAAGATTTTTAATATGAGATGTGTTATAGCTTATGTGATTTTAAAGTTGTGCAAATTGATTTAGTTTACAGTGTTTGATATTTTATCTGCACAAATAAATTATTCTAGACTGTTCATATCAAATTTGTGCTTGAGAGATGAGCACCCTTGAAGCAACACATGCAAGCATTGAGTGTGTAGCAAATGCACGTCTTGAATTGAATCTGTGGGGTTTTTTTCTTCTTCTTTTTCTAGAGAGATGGTATTTTTGTTGCATGAGCCTTTCTGGGCAGCTTAGTCATTTGTACTCATGCTGAACCGACGTTCCACATTGCGTGCCATATCCGCTTCTTGGTCTGAAGCTATTCACCTAATTACTTGCTGGTCGATATGGGGTTAGTGCATACGAGAACATTGCTTTACAGTTGTCAGCATGTCGGGTGTGTTACCCACTCCTTAGTCTGAAAGCATTTAACTTGTTGGCCTGAGGTATTACTCACTGGTCGGGTTGGTGCATAAAGGCACGCTTTAGTGTTGTCGCAAGACATTCTATGTGGATGCTCTGAAAGCGTTTACTGGCCAGAAGTTAGGAAGTCTAGATATAAATGATTTCAACAATTTAAACGGAAAGAACAAAAGAAAAATTGTTATTGTCTCAACAACTACAACAACAACAAATAAGATAAAATAAGAAAATCAATATCAATTAAATGATGCCGGATACAACTGATTCCAGGGGTAGTATGATAAGCATTTGCATTAAATTTCAACAAGTTAAAGCGTTAACTAACATCAAAGCTTTATACTTCATAGGGACCTGTCTTCTCGTTAAATTCAAAAAATTAAACTATTTTTCTTATATAAGTTTTAAAACATACAATGTATAAAGTATAAACACTCATTATAATTACCTTACTTGTTATACATTGGGTCCCCGACCGTTCGGTCAATCGGATTTGCACCACACCATGACCTGGAAATTCACCCATGCATGCGAAACTGACCATGCACAACCCACGTTTTTATTATTTCCTTTGTTTTTTTAATTATTATGCATTTTATTTCAAGTATGTGGTAGTGGTCAAAGTTAGTTATCCCAGCAGTTCGTAATTTCTTATATAATGTATTGCTATCAATGAAAAACACAGTGTGTTTTGAGTATGAGAATTTTCTCTTTGATTAATTTATCTCAATGGATTTTGAGTTAAATTGATTATGTCTATGCTAGCTCAACCGTGGCATGTTGGGCGGTGTTCTTAGACCCGATTCTCTAACCGTAGTGGTGTGTCTGTATCTCCGGTTGGATATCATTGCCCTATCGTTGGTTTGTGTGGTGTATCTGTATCACAAATGAACCGTAGATCTATCTTATTTTATCCGTTTCTTTTTAGTTTCAAATCTAATTTCTGTCATTACTGAGATTAACTTGGAAACAAGTCGGCATTAAAACCATTGGGTGTCAGCCCAATGGCCACCTGCCCGCATTCTAACCCGGAGGTGGCGGGTTCGAGTCCTATGGCTCGCTCCCAATGCCCCTACGGTAGCGGATTTACCCCCAGACTCAGGCTTGCAGGGTGGCGGTCTGCGAGGTGGTAACACCTCGGCGGTTGGGAGGACCGTGGAATATCCCCCCCCCCCCCCCCCCCAAACAAGTCGGCATTAAGATAATCAAAACTAAATAGTGTTACTAATGGTTTGGTTTCATGGTTTTAGCTTATTAAACGAGCAACGCTGATAAACTAGTTTATGTATCTTAGTTTTTACCATATATGAAATGACATGAACCATAAATCATTACAAACTTAAGTATTTTCCTTCAATGCATAAAAAGGATTGAGATACTTCAGAGGTTGAAAATTTCCAGTTCATAACGTTGGCATATGTGTTTTTCAAGGCGTGAATTTTATAGATATTAGGGTGAAGGGAGTGGTTACCTATTTGGAATAGGTAAACTCTTAATTCACACAATCACATAACGTCATGTCAAGACACCTAATTTGTTTACCTAATACTCAAAAACGTTGACGGTGGTTTACCTAATGGAGTTTAGGTAAACGATTTAAAAACAAAAAAGAAAAATGTGTGATTGGTTGAGAATGAATGGACCCCACCACACACCCATCTCTCTCCCTCTTCCCTCCCTCTCACCGACTCGGCGACCACTCACCGATTTCGGCCCCCCATTTCGGTAAACTTTGCTCGGTAAAAAGGTTGGCGGTGGATGGGGGTTCGGTACCGAGTGGGTTTACCGCCCCACTCCGCTCACCCTTGGTGTTTCGGTCCGGTTTTTGTTAATTGGATGTTTGTATAAACCGTAGGCCAAAACAACCTGTCCGGTCAGGCCGAAAATTTTAAAAACCCGACGGCAACACCAAATCAATCATCAGTTTAGACGATTTCGGTTTAGGCTGAACCATGATCACCCTAGCTATGGCCAAATGCATTTGTATTTTATAAATCTGTTCATACTTTTAATAGCAATCTCTTAATTAAAATCAAATCATCAAATTTCTCATAAATCTACATTGAAAATCGACATTTAACTTGAAGTTTCAGTTTTAAGAATCGACTTAACAATCTTAAGAATAGACTGAAGCAGGTCAAACTAAATGGATTTTTATATTTTTAACGTGTATAACCTTTTAAATAACATTATTCATTTAAAAAGAATTGGATCAAGTGTTTCATATCAATCCAACCCGCCTCAACCAATAAGAAAAAAAATACCTACTCTGATCCAACCCGTTACCCACAACCTGTGAAAGAGTTGATTTCCTCTCTCCAAACTACACGTTGGTCAGAAACTTGTTTTCCCTGAACCAAACTTTGATACTTTTTTAAAATAACCAGTTTTGACCCGTTACAGTGACCCAAACCAACCAATTTGCCATACAAATAGTAATACGAGTTCACCCAACTCATCTAAAAATACGAGCTCATCCAACTCATCTAAAAATACTAGTTTACTACTTTAAAGATTCCGGAACAAGATAACAGCATCCAATCCCATTCCCAAAGTATCCAACTTCCCAGTACAAAGCTTTATGCAGAAATACGAAAACGAAATCCCAACTAGAGAACAAAAAACATCATTCATTCTAAGGTTTTAAGAAGCCTAAACAAACCTGCCGCTTCACGAATTCTTGAAAACTCAATGCAGAACGCCTGAACTTCAATGAACAGGTCTTGAACGTTAATAATCTTGTTTCTGATTAAACTCTGCAAGAAAACACACACAAGCCTCACCAACCGGTTCTGCATGTACTTATCCTTGATATTCTCACACGACGATATACAGTTGGTTATGTACATATGCACAAACTCGGTTGGTAACTCAACCGCAGTGGTTAACCGGTTCACAACTTCCATCGAGTGGAGACTCATGTCCATGTTCACGAGAACCGTAAAGTACTCAGCGATTTCGGGTGAATTCATTAGTTTGATCAAAACTTCAACTGCAATCAAGGGATTGTTCTCCACTAATTCAGGTAGTTTTCTTGGAGTTAACCCACAGTGATACACGAGTTTCGGGTCGGATGTTAACTCAAGTAAAACTTGTTCTTGTTGACTTGGAGCAAGCGGGCCTTTCAATGCTTTCACAATTAGATCACGAACCGCTGCACCACGGCTCGTATCGGCACACATCCCCAAATCCCAAAGTGGTTCATGAGTGTTGTCAGGGTTAACCCATACCAGTTCTCCTTCTAGAACCGGAAGTCTAGGTGGACGCGGTCTAGTCCAATGAGGATACAATCCTTCCAACGATGACGACTGTAGCACACCTGTTACCGTTTCTTCTCGGTCACCGGACCCAATCTTGGGTTTGACTCCGGGCTGGAGGTCAAACTCGGGAGAATTAACGTCACACCCACGCGGGACATCAGGATCAGGTATCACATTTTTTATTGCAGCGTCTTTGAAAAAGCTGTTAGACGGGTCCGGCTGAGTTTTGCCAAGGTACTGTTTCTGTAGCTGGTCGAGCGATGGGAAATTCTGCGATGAAGGATCAAATTTGTTAATGTAATCTGCTGCCGATAACTTCAATACCTCTTTGGTCCCACCTAGCAGATGAAGGATGAACGACTTTTCAGAATTTTCGGTTTTTTCATCAGCTGCGGCGTTTATAAGCAAGGAAAGGTATGGATTGGTGGATGAATGTGGGGATGAATATGCATGGTGAAGTAAAGCAAATGCAACCAAACGCTCGGTGGGTTTCAGAAACTTTGGTGGGTCTTCCAAGAGAACGACAAGTGCAGAGCAGGTGTAAAGATGCTGAGAGCGGGGGATCTTTGTGGAGAAATCGGTTATGATCTCTTCAACGGGGCGTTTCTCACCATCTTTAAGTAAAGAATACAGAAGCGCAGTTGCTGGTTTCCCAATCATCTTCTACCCTACATAAATATTTACAAATCACTTAAGTTTATAACTCTCATCAAGCAAAAGATTTTGACAAAAAAAATATCTAACTTCAGATTACTTCTGACCTTTTCAACCCATTTGACCCGTTTCCCTTTGGAATTAAATCTTTTAGCTTAACTATACCTGGAAAAATGGGCAAGACGGGGCGGGTCCGCTGGAGTAACGGGTCAGAACGAGTTCGGGTCAGGACAGGCTGGTTTAGAAAATGCTAAAGGGTACAATCTTTCATTCAGTTTCCAAATCACAGGTTCATTTATGTTTGAATACATAAATTTGGAAGCCACATGAGAGTTTCTGTTCATCATGGTTTTGACATTGGCGGTATACATATTTTATGATACTATCTTTTGTTTTTATAAGACATTATTTGTTTGTTATATTATAAACAAAGATTGGGCATGGTTTTAAAAAACGGTTGAGGCGTGCGCCTCGAGGCGCGCCTCAAGGCGCGAAACGGCCAAAAAACGATTCTGAGGCGCGCCTAAGGGGGTTTATACTGTGTGCGTGCCTCGGAGGGGCTGAGGCGCTAAAAAGGCTGCGCCTCAGGGGTTTTAGAGATTTGTTTTTGATGTTTTTGCGTCAATTTCAAGCAATTTCTGTCTTTTTATGTGTGTTTTTGATTATTTTGATGAATTTGGTGATGGATTTAGTTAGTATTACTATTTTTATAAGATATATAAATGGGGAAGGTTCAAATGAAAACCACTTTTATTGCGAAAACTCGAAAACCAACTAAAAAAAAGCCTAAAAAACACACCAAAATTTTTTTTTACGTTTTTTTTATTAAAATTCGCTAGTTTTTATATGTAAAAAAAACTTTTTTCAAAAAAAAAAAAATTAGTGCACATGTGTAATAGTTCACATGTGTAGTACAATTACACATGTGCACTACAATTTTTTTTTTATATAATTTAAATAGCGAAAATTGGTATGCAAAAAAAAAAAAAAAATTGGTATGTTTTTTAGGCTTTTTTAGTTAGTTTTCGAGTTTTCGCAATAACTAGTCGTTTTCATTTGAACCTTCCCCTATATAATATTTATATTTATTTTTTAGTTCCGCCTCGGGCTTACGCCTCGGTTCGCCTTGGCCCTTGAGGCTTACGCCTCGTGAGGCGAAGTGAAAACGCCTCGAAACTCGTTTCCGTTTTTTTAAACCTTGATTGGGTCATTTTGACTGAATCAAAACTGTTGTCAAAGTTATAATTTTTAAACTAGAACTTTTGAGGCTTTCGACGTCTGTTGTCAAAACTAAAACTAAATAAAAATGTCCTCGATTCAAGTCAACTTTTGAGGCTTTCAACGTCTATCGCCTCCTCTGTAGATCTGTATAAGTTACCTATGGAATGATATGGATTCATAAACATATCTCCACAAAATCCACAAGAACTTAGTGACCAGTGAAATAAGTGCCCAACTAAAATTCAAAAAAACCCAAATCGATTATGCGTTTGTCTGATTATATTGTGGATAAAATCTTACAATCATCTGTGAATTCATACATCCATCCCGGCCTCATGGCCCATTGAATCATTGCATTGCATATGAAACACAAAAAGAAAGCAAAGAAAAACCTAGAATCCAAAATAGGGAATATAATTAACAAAAGTCTAACAGAGAAGCAAATCTACAAACATTGATCACCACAGAAGATACAATATAATCTTAAATAATCATAGATTCGCATAGTATAACCGATGATTTAGTACGTGAAACAATAAGGCAAAATGAACCCTGGAGAAACGTACGAGCTACAAAATCCAAAATCATCGAACAATCAACGCGAACTCTTAACAAATTTCAACTATCAAACATGGAAATTACAGTCTAGATTCAAGAAACTAGCAAATAACCAAGAATCGAAGAATCAATAAGCGAGACTTACCAACAAAAAGGGGTTCTCTACGTCTAGCAACAGCGATGGAAGAGCTCACAGGTAGGAAAAAACGATGAAGATCTCGTAACAGTGAAGGAGATGGAAGAGAGCGAACATAGCGTCTAGGGTTTTCTTTTTATAAGTAACAAACATTTCTAAGATTTTTTTTTTTTAATTCTAAATTTCATTAAATAAAGATTTAAATGGAAATAATATAAATTCCAATTCCTTCTCTTACCCGACCAAGTTTTAGAGTGAACCGATTCGGTTTACGGTTTAGAAAACTGGTTTTCACGGTTCGGTTTACGATTCCATATTTCCAACTGGCTGAAAAACCGAAGCAGCCAAAATATTGATAAAAAGTAGTAATTTTTATCTTATATATATTTATAATAAACATAAATTAATACTTTTCTGACATAGGAACCAAAACAATTACAACACGTATAAGTATTTTTAGATATAACATGTATATATTGTTAATTTAAACGATTTCGTGCTATTAAGTTTTTTTCAGTTTTTTTTCTTTAGTAAACGCTTAAATACTCAAAAGGTAAAAGGTTTGATCATTCTTTAAACCAACCATTTTACTAAGCTTTTTACAGATCTAATGGTAACGGCCCAAACAGAACCATTTGGCTGGTTCGGTTCAATTTTGAAAAAGACTGAACATATCTCGGTTCAGCCCTGAAATTCTGTCAAAACCGGCCAAACCAGATAGTGAAAACCCCTAGAAATAATTTGAATTCTTTTTTCAAGGCTGGATACAACCAGTATGCCTTGTAAATTGGTGTGTGTTTATAGATGGAGTTAACTTTAATGGAATAAAGCTTAGATACTTTGCGAACAGTTGCAGGGTCAAATAAAGAATGTAATGTGAAGTATGAAGATAATGTCTAATTTCTTTAAGAAATAAGTTGTTACTTGTTAGATATCTCTACTGTGGTGGGCATTGATGGCAGCCTACACAAGAAATGTGTCAAACTAAAGAGAGTGTTGCTGCAGTTTCACAAGCGAAAGTAATGAAGCTTTGTTTAAGCATGTTACAGGCTTTAAAGCAATAGGGATTATATTTAGGGGTGTAAACAAGCCCGGAGGCTCGAGAGCTACTCGTGATCGGCTCGGTTAAAAGCTCGAACAACTCGAGCCTTAACGAGCCCGAGCTCGAGCCTGAAATAGAGCTCGTTTAGTTATCGAGCCCGAGCTCGAGCTTGAAATACAAAGCTCGCTTAGGCTCGCGAGCCCAAACGAGCCTAAACAAAATTTTAGTTCTTTATATATAATTTAATAATGATGATGATAACATTGGTGAGCCGAGCTCGAGCCGAGCTTTGGCTCGCTTAATCGCTGTTGAAACGAGCTTGAGCCGAGCTTTTAGCTCATTTGAGGTTGTTCTCGAAATAGCTCGAGCCGAGTCGAGCCGAGCTAGAGCTTTAGGTTTTACTCGCGAGCCGAGCTCGAGCTCAGAGAAGTAGGCTCGAACCGAGCCGAGCTCGAGCTTCATAAAAACATAACGAGCCGAGCTCGAGCCTAGTCGGGCTCGGGCTCGGCTCGTTTACACCCCTAATTATATTACAGTGAACTTTTGGGTGACGATATGATCAAAGTGATGTAGTTGTACTTGTGCAAGTCTTACATCATGCGATTTTACTAAAAGATTGAAGGTTACTGTGAAATTCACTGATTAACTATAGGTCAACATTTATATGAGGTAGAGAGCCAGTGGGTTGAATCGGATTAAAAGACAAACAAGTAAAGGTGGGGTGGTTCGTCAAATTAAAGTGGAATATCAGAACTCAGGTGAAATAATAAAGGTGGTGATTCAAAGAGTCATCTTTTGTAGCAGAGTATACTGTGAGAGTATTAATCGGTCTGAGAAGTGATTTGCTTGTTCTGAAATGCACTAGATGTTCAAAACTATGTAGTTAATATCCCGATATATCAACCAATATATCAGTGATATATCGGTTATTGGTCCCCTGCCGAGATATCGGTACCGATAATATCAGCGATATTGACCGATATTGGACCGAGATTTGACCAATATATCATCGATTTTCCCGATATCAGTACCTTTCTTCTTAGTTCTACTATCTGTCTTTTTTCTTATTGTTGCTATTAGTGTTTTAAGTCTTAATTGTTAGTTGTTATTGTTAAATGTTAGTGTTTTAAGTCTTAGCAAGTTCCTACTTGCTACAATTGTTAATGTTTTGCAAGTTGCAAAAGGTTAATTTGTTAATGGTAGGAGAGTATATTGAATTGTTAGTGTTAAATTGCTATATATATAAATTAAGCATGATATTAAAATTACCGATATCCTACCGTGATAACCGATATCTCAAATATCGGTCCTTGACCGATATCCGATATTTTACTGCATTAACTACTTAGGTACAAAAAAAAAAAAAAAAAAAACCCTTCATAATTCCGTAACACTGACTGCACAAAGATAACACCACAAAGTATCAGAAACAACTTCATGATCTGTAAAACACAATTTAAATAAAAAAACAGATCGACATACACAACATATTCCAAGAAAATTAACTAAAAAAACCTCTGATTCAAAGAGCTAGGGTTCCATAACTACTGATTCAGACTCTCACAACAATCACAGGCAAATTAAACCTACTCATGCATGATTCAAGTAAACGGAGCAATTATAACAACAAAAATCAATCCGAGTAGCAAGCACATCGTAAAGTAATTGAACAAACAACTAAGAGTTGTATTTTGGAATCGGAAACGAGGATGAAACCCTAGAAAGTGGAAAAGAGGCGAAAGGAAATCATAATAAATCAGATCGAAACACAGAAAGGATGATGATGATCAAGTGAAAGAATTTACCAGTTTTATCGCCGTCACCGATTTGAATGAGAGAGAATGATGGATTGAAATCGACTGGAAGTGGAGCCTTGCAAATAAAGTGATCTATCTCTCTGCTCATATTCATATTTATATTTATATTTATATTTATAAAATAAAATGGACCACTTAACTAGAACATTTCACATATTCATCCCAACACTTTTCTTTTTTAACATTTTTTCATTTTTAATTTATTTTTTTTTAGGATTAAGTTATCATTTTTTTGGGTTATTGGATATTAATAATTCAAAGTTTCACCAGTAAGCCGATAATAATCCAACTTTAAAAGTTTCCTCTAACAATCATAACTTGTAAAATTTTGGCCCCTAACGATCCTTTTGTAACTGGGTTGGTTTTTGATGATGTGGATGATGATGTGTAAAAAATGAGCCGGTTCATTATGTGGATGATGACGTCAATATTGATATGAAAACTATATATTTTTCAATTATATATACACACACACACTCACCATCTTCACCACCACCACTCCACCACCTTACTACCACCCATAACCACCCACCTCCCATAACACAACCACCATCTTCAACCCCCTCCAACCCGATTACAAATCTCGATTGGGCTATTATACATCAGCATATTTTAGGTTATCCAAAAAGGTTAAAGTACAAATTTACACTCAACTATTTCATGCATATTACTTGTAGACCACCACAATTTCAGGGACTGTCACAGGTTTCCGGCAACCAACAAATCACCTTGTTACCAACGACATCCGACTGTGGCGGCTGGGTTTAAGATGTAAACCCTATATCCCTGTGGAGATACGTAATGGGGGTTGGAAACGACTAATGGTGGCGGCGGTTTTCTTAAAGCGGATTGGAGGTTTTCTGCATCACCTCCACCATGGTGGTCGCCGGATGTCTAATCACGACATCTGACTATGGCGGCAGGGTTTATGAAAGTTCCGAATCGGGCGGGTTTAGACATAATTTTGGATAGGATAGAACTAATTTGGTAGAAATCTCATTAGATTAGTCATAAGTCGAATGATTCCATTCATACCGAAATAGTATACATCATTTACAAGCTGAAGAAAAAATTTCTCCAGCATTTCCCATCTGGGATCTCCAAAACTTAACAACCAGTGAACAGACAACCCATTTATACATGGAGTTTGGTGAGGATGAACACATCCGTGTGGATGTGTTACGTCCTTGTGGATGTGTTGCGTCCGTGCGGAGGTGTTACATTCGTACGAACGTGTTCTCGTCCTCTCCAAGGTCTCATGTGTTTGTTTCTAACTCGTAACTATACAATATTCAACACACGCTCTATCTAGCCTATTCGTACAGTGGCAGACACACAGAATATGCACTAACAATTCCCCCTTGTACGTTATTGTCGAATCTTAGTCTTCAAATATGAGAGTCATGTTTGAATATTCTGCAACTTCAATCAAACATCTGTTGATATGATAATTCCCCTTTGATTGATGATTCGGGTTTGCATTTTATCCAGTATATTCCCTTAAAATAATCTTCAGGTCTTTGTTTGCACGGTTCCTGACCTCCTCTGATTTGCTTAACGGCAATCTTCATGAATAATCACCAACTTAAACTAACACAATGTAGCTTCTCCATTTCAACGTTAATCACATCCGCGTTCGGTTTTTGATTTAACTCTGATAGCTCAATCTCTTGATCGTCAAAAACCTAAACCGGCAATTGATAGAAACTTTGAATCACCACTGTGACATTTGTGCCTCTACGACCATTATACAAATACGAATCCAATGAAATCTTGTGTTTCATTCTTGGATTTGTACAAATACATGTGACTTTTGCACACATCAATTCTTGTTCGATTTCGAGCTCTTAATCACTTTCTAGAAAGTTATACGCGGACGTTACGCAAAACATAATCAGTTTAACGCGACAAACACTCTATAATAGTGACATAAGCTTAACATACCTTAAATAACCTTTACATAACTTAGAAATAAGTTTCGAAGGGCTTGGTGTGTCAAAAACAAGTTTATTCGATCACAGGGACTACTTGCGACAAACTGCAAAAGTATGTCGATTCGTATAGCAACGTACACTCCGGAACAAGATCATAAGCTAAAAATACCCTAAATACCCTTAACATAGCTTAGAAATAAGTTTTGAGGGGTTCGGTATGCAAAAATGCGCTTGTTTGATCATAGGGACTAAAAGTGTCAAAAACTGCATAAGTTTGCATATACGTGCATATCTTGCATTCTGACCATATCCGGACATCCAAAAATTTTTATAATCACTAAAATATTATATTTTAGTGATAGGAATGCAAAAATATCATTCGTCGCTTGATTTGGATTGTTTTCGCGTCTGTTCAAGTTTCGTCGTAATTAACCGAATAACGCGACCATACGACCAAACGAACCGACATCCGAGATATTTCCAAGCATATTTCAAGTCCCCTATGCTTTAACATCCTTGTAGAGCCTTGAAATTGGGTTAACGGGGGTTAAACGCATTGAAAAACAAGTTTTGGAGCTGCAGGGACCATTTCTGCCAACTTTGGAAAGATCAGACCAGCACTCTCTGGCGGCCAGCGAGAGAAATTGCTTATCTGGCTCACGGGGGCGAGAGCCTTCAGACCATAAGCTGTTTTTCCATAGAAATCAGCTGAAATGATGGTTTTTGTTGCTTGTTTTCTTGTTTGGGGACCAAGTAATGTGTTCTACAAGCCTTCTAATTAGAGCATAACAAGTGTAGGGCTAAGATCTTGCCTTGAACAACTCAAAAACACTTGCAATGATCCTAATGGTTCATGAATTCCTATAAATAGGAAGTGGTTTCCTCATTCTTCCTTGCTCATCTTCATTTCTTTTCACCTTTGCTCTGAATTAAGGCTACCACTTGGTTGGATGCTTTATACTTGAGTCTTCTTGATCATCTTCTTCATTCTAGAACACTTGTAAGTGTTCTTTCATCTCTTGTTTATTTATTTAAGCAAGAAAGTCAAACAGTGTTTGACTTTCTGCTTTGACCATGATTTGGTCAAGACAAAGTTCGTTTGAACTTTGCAACGTGAGCGTAATCACGATGGTTATAGTCCCTTGTGATTATACCTACTGATTACCACGTTGACTAGTCGAAGTGATGAGTCAAAGTTTCGGTCAAAATGCATGATTATGTCGACGAAACTATTTTCGGGTATCAAAACACTTTGTTTTGATACCAAATCAGTTTTCTAACTTAGTTAAACATGTTTTAACATGTTTAACTCGTCACTTTTAGTTTAGTTCTTGTTTAGGGTCGTAAGTCATGCGGTCTCGACAACCTCTTAGACTTTCTAACCCGACCCGTTTGGTTGATCATTAGGATCCAACCAAATATATTTTGTGACCATAGTTGTATAGGGAATAACCTTCCGAGGTTATACCTTATGGTCACTTCGTTTGATTAGTTGTATGATAGGTAGTTTATATGCCTTAGGAAAATGACCAAAATGCCCTTTTTGCGCATAATTTCAATTTAAGCATATGTAACCCAAATTTTTACACTTAAACTGATTATGCAATGTTATTAAACATGTTAGGGCATATAATACTTGTCATAGGACTAGTTAGGCTATTCGAATGCGCTTTTGTGCAAATGACGCGTTAAAGTAGCGTAGACTACCTTAACGGGTCATAAGCACTTAGGATAGGTTCTAATTCAGAATGTAGGCTTTGTTAAACCATATTGTATGAGTTCCAACACTCATTTGGTTTACAAGACCTCATTCTACCCGATCTCCCAATTTAGTTACCGATTTATTAACATAGTGATCTGATACTAGGTGGCACTTGATTCCTTGATTTCCCAAGCTTGATAGTTCACTTAATCGAGGATACCTTGAAATCTCAAGTGAGTACATAGTTACCCTATTTTACTGTCATGGCCCCAGTCCCGGTTTTACCCGTTTCAGGAGCCGCGGGACAGAAATCCCATGGTATTTAATATGTTAGCAGCGGAATTTTTTTAACAGGATCTTTTAAAACTTGAAAATGCCCAATTATTTTATTTCATAAATTGGGACAAACCCCGTAATTTACAATGGAGGAATTTCACGAGGAAATTCCCTGTTTTACAAAACATGTTTATTTATTTAACTGAGCCACCACTTCAAGCTTGTTAGTGCTCCGTAGCACGTTTTCCTTGATTCACAGCAGGTTGCCTGAAACATGTTTTAAAAATATTTTGTCAGCGGGGAAATACTGGCGAGTCACTCAAGTTATACAAAACTACATATAGTTATAAATTACAGCATAAGAGCGATTACAATGGCTTCTATCTTATTTTTATCTGGCGCCGTGTCACAGCCTTGTGACGATGGTCATACCACTATTGGGTCCTTTCACCCAAGTAGTGATGATTATCACTGTTAGGCTGATGAACCTAACCATGTGAAATTAGTAATGTGCACAATACCCCACTTGCCAGTGATTCAAGATAACCAAGACTTAATCCCTGTAATTATAGCCTTGAAAACAATTTGGAGTATTGTAAAACATTGTTGATAAAAAGAGAATGACTCACATTGCAGATTTAAACGGGCAGAGTTCAGCCTACTGATAAGCCTGTTAACCTAATTCAAATAACAATGCACACGAAAACTAGGTTAGTAACTTTAATCCAACTTTTATGACACCTCACGAGATTAAAACCTTCACGACGAATGACAAAGTGCAATACTTAAACATCCATCGAATTTACGATGAATGACAAAGTATAGCCCAAGTACAGGCAGCACTTAAACATCCACCGGATTGGTTTCCATTGACCAGACATTAAATCGTAGTAGCGATCGAGCTATTACCCTGTTATCGCGACAACGTTTCGTGCTGTGTGTGTGTGTTATGTAGTAAACAGACGATATATCAACGTACGAAATGAGTTTTTACGTCGAACCAACGCCCAAATTCAAGTGCCACACCCCTCTATATATACTGAAAAAAATGTCTCCCTCGCGTGGCGCGAGGGGACCCCTTCAAGCATAGGATAGCCTCGTGTCTCAGTAGCTTGGGTGAGTCGACGGTTCATTAAATTTTGAATTCTATCGTAAACTGTTTAGATAATATCAACTAGGAAATACCCCCCTTGAGTTTTAGGGGCCCTGATCCTAGTTCTGATTGTTCTGAAAATTTTAGGGGTCATGCAATATTTCTTGGGGGTCTCAATTAGAGTTTCCTATTGAACAAAATAAAATAAGAAATAGTAATTTTAAATGAGAGTTGTTACATTTACTACTTTCAATTGTTTTGGGGTGATTCATATGTGCTAAAAGATTTTCGAGTGTTTGAAACAAATGCTATGGTTTACATTAAAAACAACGATTTCAATAATGTGAAAGAACTTGTTGGGGCGTTAATACATAACACGAATGACATTCATTAGCTTTGGCCGAGCTGACCAGTAGTATGTTATGGTACCATAGGATCTGACAAATCCCGTTATCGGACTATCACCATGGTTATGGGGGTAATGTGGGTAACGACAGAACCTGATAAATTTTAACTAACCCTATGGTGGTTTGTTAATACGATTTGAATGATTGGAATGAGTCAGAACACAGGTTTGAATGTATTCAACGAGAATGACCAAAAGTTAGTTTTCACAATTAAAACAATTCGAACGATTTGAACGATTGAACGATGGTTTATAACACGAACGAGTTGAACGATTGAACGATGGTTTATAACACGAACGAGTTGAACGATTGGTTTCAATAACATGAATGCTTAAGAACAAGTACAATGGAACGATTGGTTTTTGGTATGTGATTAGATAACGGGACGGGTATAATGTGATAAAAGCATGGTAGATACGCCACTGGTACTTCTTATATATAAGTGCTTTTATCATATTACATTCTGTGGCGTTACTTAGTTCACTTGGACGAATGATTTCAAATGATGACACACAACGATGTTTACTAAATAATATAAACCATACAAGTTTTCTACAAGGACGATTTACTATTGGTTTACAAAAACAAGGGTTTAATCAAGATTCATGGCAACGAGGTTTTATAAACTATAACCGGCTTGTTTTAAGTTGGTTAATCATATTGCAATACAAAACACTTTTCAAAACAATGTTTTCAATTATCGACTCTAGTAGTCGTACGAGGCATTGCAATACTTATACAGGCCATGAATCTGACACACTCACAAAACCTATGTGCTAGCCAACATTTTTATGCTGACTTTATTTTCACATATGTTTCAGGTGCTGTTGTTTAATGATGTTGATGATGATTATGCATGCTCACATAGGATCGGACGAGGCCTTAGTGACTTAATAATAATGAAAGACAATATGTTTGTGTTTTGCTTTTGAACATCAAGATAATGTAATAACTAATTCATTAAAACAAAACTTTAATTTGTGTGTTGTGAAACAATGATTCTGTTACGACACTCCCCGACGTTTCCGCCGCGGTTTCGTTGTTTTAACGCGGTCGGGGTGTGACAGAAGAGTTGGTATCAGAGCTCATGGTTATAGGGAATTAGATTATTAGTAATGCTTTGACCTAGACTATAACCTTCCTAGGATCCTAACACAAGTTATCTTGTGTTTAGATCGTAAAACAAAACTGTCACCTATCTTTAGGTGACAACCACAACAAGAACACAAATTACAAATCCGTTTTGAAAATCAATCATCTATTCTTAGATGATTTGTTCTTAGGCTTATGCCTTCAAAGTTTTCAAAATCTCGTTAAAGTTTGGGTCTTTATAATGTGAACATGTGCAATCTGGAAGGGTGGGTGCCGGTACCTCGAGTTTTCTGTCTAAAGCTAGAGAGTTCATACAAATCCGCAGTATTGGACCAGTCACTCTTACCTAGGAAATCTTGGGGTGCGTGTCCACTTATAGGCTAAAGCATGCCTTCGCGATACGTTATTATGACCCGTTTAATTTGATTAGTCATCGTGTCATCTGTTTGTCCGAGGTAACAAACAGATGATCACCTTCCTTATGTTTCGTCGATAATTCCAATACCTCTTTTATTTATCCAAATGTCAATCTCAATCGTTTCTCATGTTTCCTTGTTCCTTTTTTTAGAATGCCTCCTAGACGCGATCACACTCACGATGCTGCACTCGCATCCCTAGTCGCTCAGCAGATTGCTGCTGTGATTCCGAAGCTCATTACCCAGATAAACCAAGCGAATAACAATAACAACAATAACAATGCTCAGTGTTGCTTCAAAACGTTCAATTCAGCCAAACCACTGAAATTTTCTGGGTCTCAAGGAGCAACTGCGCTCCTACAATGGTTCGAGAGTCTAGAAAGCACATTCCGACATTTTCAGTGTCCAAATGAGCGAAAAGTTGAGTTCGCATCTAGTGTTTTTGAGAAACGAGCATTAACATGGTGGAATGGTGTGATGAGAGACATGGGTGCCGATGTGGCGTTGGCTCAAACCTGGGAAGAGCTTCGAGCTCTAATGATGAAGGAATTATGTCCTTGTCATGAACTCAGGGCACTGGAAATGGAATTTGACGATCTTAAACAAGATATCGATGAGCATCGAGCCTACATGGACTGATATAAGGAACTAAGTCTGTTACGTCGAACCATGGTTACGCCTTTGGATAAGGCAATTGAAAAGTACATAGATGGCCTCCCTGACTCAGTTCGGGACATTGTTACTGGTAGCAACCCTACACGGTTAGACAGGCCATTGCGCTATCTGCTACCCTGACTGAATCTCAGATCATGAAGGGTAAACTTTTCCGAAAAGGCGACAAGAAACCATCAGATGAGACAAAACCAAAGGATAAGCAGACTGAGTCCTACAAGAAGTCAAAGAAGCGTAAGGCTTCCCAGAACTTCGCCGTGGTTGCTCAAAACAATCAAGATGTCCCTAACCAACCAGTTCAACCCCCTACTAAGAAGCCATACAATGGAACTGCACCTCTGTGCAACCAATGTAACCTTCATCATCATGCTAATGTACATTGCCGCAAATTCCTAAATTATGGACTTGTTGTTCATACAACTAGGGTTTGCCGAGCTGCGACTACACAAAATCAAGTTGATAACAACCCTGTTCAAGCTCGTTTTCCACCTGGTTCTTGCTACAAGTGTGGCGAGATGGGCCATTTCAGGCATAATGGCCCAAAGCTAGTTAATGCAAATCCAGCCCGTGGATGAACATTTGGCTAACAGGAAGACGATGCTGCTTTAAAACAATCGAACTTTATGCTTTATTTCTTTTGTTATCCAAGACTTTGAAACAATTAGTTTGGTTTATAAACAAAATTTTATTTGCATTTTGATGTACAAAAACAAATTTGGTTACATGTATGAATGACATACCCCTACGATACCGACACCAAGGAACTGTGTTCCTTGCAAGACAAACTACTCTCGTAGTTCTTCCCTTTTTGTGGTCGCTCACGATCTCCATGGAAATCCTAAGTACTCGTTTCTTCAAAGAAACAACTACGGCCATCATACAAATACAAAACCAATGAAATCTTGTGTTTCATACTTGGGATTTGTATAAATACGTGTATCATTTGCAAATATCGATTCATGTTCAATTTCGAGCTTTAAATTACTTTCTAGGAAGTTATACGCGAACCGATGCGTAAACGTAATCAGTTTAATGCGACAGACACTCCAGAATAGTGACATAGGCTTAACATACCTTAAATAACCTTTACATAACTTAGAAATAAGTTTTGGAGGGTTTGGTGTGTCGAAAAGAAGTCTATACGATCGCAGGGACTATTTACGTCAAACTGCGAAACTATTCCGATTCGTACAGTAACGAACATTCCGGAACTTGATCATATGCTAAAAATACCCTAAATATCCTTTACATAGCTCATAAATAAGCTTTGAGAGGTTCGTTATGCGAAAATATGCTTAATTGATCAATAGGGACTAAAAGCGTCAAAAAGTGCATAAGTTTGTATTTACGCGCATATCTTACGTTCTGAACATATCCGGACATCCAAAAATTTTTGTAATCTTTAAAATATTTTATTTTAGTGATTGGAATGCAAAAATACCATTCGTCATGTAATTTGGATCGTTTTCACGTCCGTTCGAGTTTCGTCGTAATTAACCGAATAACACAACCGCACGACCAAACGAACCGACATCCAAGATAATTTCAAGCATGTTTCAAGTCCCCTATGCTTTAACATCCTTGTAGAGCCTTGAAAATGGGTTAACGGGGTTTAAACGCGTCAAAAATGGTTAAACATGCTGCAGGGACCATTCTTGCCAAGTTTCGAAAGTTTCTGGCTCAGGTAGGGTGTGGCGTCGCGCCACAGCAAGGGGGGGGGGGTACCCGTGGCGGCACGTGACGGCCTACTTTTGACAGAAAATCTGTTTTCAGCAACCAGCTTGAACTTCAGGGTCTTTTATGCAAATTTTCAATACTGTGGACTTGTTTTAGAGCATCCCATTGTATTAGAAACCATGTTCCACAAGTGTAGGGTCAAGATTGAACTTCCTAACACATGGAATGATCTCCTTGATCCAAACTTACTATAAATAGAAGTGGGTTTTTCATTCATTCCTCACATTTGATTCAAAATCTGCCCTAAGTTGAAGTCTAGGCTTCATACTTGAGTGTTTTGGATCAATTCTTCCTTGCTTGGACCTTTTGTAAGCTTCTTTCATGCTTGTTTGTGCTTTTCAAGCGTGAAAGTCAAACAGTGTTTGACTTTCTTCTTTGACCATGAATTGGTCAACACAAAGTTTGTTTGAACTTTGCAACGTGAGCGTAATCACGATGGTTATAGTCCCTTGTGACTATACCTACTGATTACCACGTCGATTAGTCGAAGTGACGAGTCAAAGTTTTGGTCAAAATACGTGTTTATGCGTATTTTGCAACGAAGCTATTTTTAGGTATCAAAACACTTTGTTTTGATATCAAACTTGTTTTCTAACTTAGTTAAACATGTTTTAACATGTTTAACTCGTCACTTTTAGTCTAGTGCTTGTGTAGGGTCGTAAGTCAAGCAGTCTAAACCACCGCTTAGACTTTCGAACCCGACCCGTTTGGTCGATCGTTAGGATCCGACCAAGCATATATTGTGACCATAGTTGTATAGGGAATAACCTTCTGAGGTTGTACCTTATGGTCACTAAGTTTAATTAGTTGTATGATAGGTAGTTTATATGCCTTAGGAAAATGACCAAAATGCCCTTTTCATGCATAATTTGATTTTAAGCATATGTAACTTAATTTTTGACACTTAAACTGATTATGCAACATATTTAAACATGTTAGGGCATATAATACTTGTCATAGGACTAGTTAGACGTCTCGAACGATCATTCGCGCGAATGACACGTTAACGTAGCGTAGACTACCTTAACGGGTCATAACGGGTCGTAAGCACTTAGGATAGGTTCCGATTTAGAATGTAGGCTTTGTTAAACCATATCATATGAGTTTCAATACTCATTTGGTTTACAAGACCTCACTTTACCCGATCTTCCGATTTAGGTGTCGATTTATTAACTTAGTGATGCGATACTAGGTGCCACTTGATTCCTTGATTGCCCGAGCTTGTTAGTTCACTTTAATCGAGGATACCATGCAATCTCAAGTGAGTACATAGTTCCCCTCTTTTACTGTTTTCAATTGTTTTGGGGTGATTCATGTGTGCCAAACGATTGCAAGTTTTCTAAAACGAATGCTATGGTTTACATTTTACACAACGATTTCAATTATATGAACTATTGAACCACTGGAAGTATTGAACTATGTGAACTATTGAACCACTGGAACTATTGATCTATGTGAACTATTGAACCACTGGAACTATTGATCTATATGAACTATTGAACCATTGGAACTAGGTGAACTATGTGAACTATTGAACCACTAGAACTATTGAACTATGTGAACAATTTGAACTATTTAAACCATTGGAACTATTTGATCTACGTGAATTATTTGAACTATTTGAACCATTGGAACTATTTGATCTACGTGAATTATTTGAACTATTTGAACCATTGGAACTATTTGATCTATGTGAATTATTTGAACTATTTGAACGATTGGAACTATTTGTACTATTGAACGACTGGGTTATGGTAAGTGATTGGGTAACGGGGCGAGTGTAATGTGATAAAAGCATGGTGGATACGCCGCTGGTACTTCCTATATATAAGTGCTTTTAACACATTACATGTTGTTGCGTTATCTAGATCACTTGGACGAATGTTTTCAAAACAAAGTTACACTACAAGGTTTTCCTAACAGTATAAACCATACAAGGTTTACTTTCAACAAAGATTTACTACTTGGTTTACAAAGACAAATTTTTTCAATTAAGATTCATGGCTACAATGGTTTTGGTTTATACATATATCAACTTGTAGAAGTTGATAGAAACATACTACAATATCAAACTCTTTTGTTTTCAAATTATACACTCGACAACTCTCGTAGTTGGACGAGGTATTGCAATATGAACTCAAAGCCATGAATCTGACATATTCACAAAACCTATGTACTCGCCGACATTTTTATGCTGACGTATTTTCACATATGTTTCAGGTACCGTAGTTTGATGATGCTTGATGGTGATTATGATGCATGCTCACATAGGAATGGACGAGGCCATAGTGACTCAATAACAATGAAAGACAATTTGTTCATGTTTTTCTTTTGATTTCAATTCAATGTAATAAACTTAATTCAATAAAACGAAACTTCAATCCATGTGTTGTGAAACAATGATTCTGTTACGACACTCCCCGACGTTTCCATCGCGGTTTATTGTTTTAACGCAGTCGAGGTGTTTCAGAAGAGTTGGTATCAGAGCTCATGGTTATAGGGAATTAGGTTATTAGTAATGCTTTGACCTAGACTATAACCTTCCTATGACCCTAACACAAGTTATCTTGTGTTTAGTCTTAAAACAATACCGTTGCCTATCTTTAGGTGACAACCACAACAAGAACACGAATTACGAATCCGACTTGAAAACTAATCATCTCCTCGTAGAAGATTTAGTATAAGGTTTTGAACCTTCAAAGTTATCAAAATCTCGTCAAAGTTTGGGTCTTATAATGTGAACACGTGCAATCTGGAAGGGTAGATGCCTGTATCCCGAGTTTTCTGTCTAAGGCTAAAGTGTTCGTACAAATCCACATAATCGGACCAGTCACTCTTACCTCGGAACACTTAGGATGAGTGTCCACTTATAGGCTAAAGCATGTCTTCGCGATACATTAATATGACCCGCTTACTTTGATTAGTCACCGTGTCGTTTGTTTGCCCTAGGCAACAAACAAATGATCACAATCTTTATGCGTTGTCGACATATTTAACCATTCTGTTTTGATTATCCAATAACATCTAACTTATTTCCTCCCACGTCTTCCATTATCTTTAGGATGCCTCTTCATCGCAACGACACTCAAATGTCTGAACTGGCTGCTACAATTGCCCAACAAATAGGCATAGTACTCCAGAAGACCATTGAATTAGCTGTTACCATGACCCGTCTCAAGGATGAAACCACCCAAGAGACACCAAAGGAAACAAAAGCTAAGCCTTCACGAAAATCAAGGAAACGTAAAGCTTCAAAGAATCTTTCAGCGGTTGCTCCAAATCAAGAGGGACCTAGCCAGGTGGCAACACCCCATGCCAAGAAGCAATAAAAGGGAACTGCACCGATATGCAACAGATGTAATGGGCACCACCTAGCTCACCTACAGTGTCGTCGGTGTGCATCACGTGGGCGATTTGGTCATTTGGCAAATGCTTGTCGAACTAACCCGAACCAAGGTGGTCCAAACCAACCTCAAGCCAACCCTGCTCAAACTCGCTTTCCACCTGGATCGTGCTATAACTGTGGCGAGATGGGCCATTTCAGAAACAATTGCCCAAAGCTTGCTAATGCAAATCCAGCACGTGGATGAACATTCGACTGACTGGAAGACGATGTTGTTTAGAAACGATCGAACTCTATGTATTATTTCCTTTTGTTATCCAAGTCTATGAAACAGTTATTTTGGTTTATAAATAAATCTTTATTTACATTACGATGTACAAATGTGGTTACATGTATGAACAACTTATCCCTTCGATGCCGACACCAAGGAACCGTGTTCCTTACAGGACAAACTACTCTCGTAGTTCTTCCATTTTTATGATCGTTCGCGATCTCTACGAAAATCCTAAGTACTCGTTTTTTCTAAGAAACGAAGTACAAGGTGCAAGTTACAACTCTGGACGAATACCCAAAGTACCACTTTAAATCCTTAATAGGATATCCAAGGGTACTTCCGTAAGCCTTGATTGGTCTTACATATCATATCTTCCCAACTTCACGATATTTTACACAGCATATGACTTCCAAAGATTATGCATGTTTTCAAAAACCTCATACATGTTTTCAAAATCATCTCACATGGTTTTAAAACACTTTATAAAATGATTATCAAATATACTTAGTACATGATTTCCAAAAACATTACAAAAGGTTTTCAAAAACATATTTTTAACGATTCCAAGCATAGCTTTCAAAAAACAATTTCGCTCGTATGTTGCCTTAGCATACGTAGTGCGCGATTTTCAAGAACACCCTGCTTCGTACGACGACATAGCCTGATTAGCACAATGATTTCAAGGATCCAATTGTTTCATATGTTGTCTTAGCATATCTATCACTAGGTTCCTAAACTTTTTCCGCTACACGAATTCCAAATCTATATAGGATCTTCCTATCTTCATAGTTAGACCCTTGTGGACGTTTAAAGCACAACAATCAAAGTACTTAATTGGATTCTTTGTGTGCTATAATTCGAATGTTACGATTCTTTGTGAATGAAATTGAATCCTTATAAGGTTGTCCTATCTTTATAAGATAGAATTCTTGAGGATGTTTGAAGTGCTAGTTGAAGTCCATTGACTGGGTTCCTGGTATACTTTGAATGCCCGTGTACAAATCAACGTCAAGTTAATATCAAACTTATAACGAATTAATTAACCAAGTAAACAATTTTGTAACTATTATATGCTTACGTGTTTATGTGTTGACCTAATCAAATTAAAGTTATCTCAAGATTGTTCGACAAATTCTAACCCCTACACATTATAAAACAAACTGTGCGGACTGTGCAAGGAATTATGTAATTATGGATGCATACATAATTATGGAATTTAGTGCACAGAAACCACAAGTTTTGTCATGTATCAACATAAACAAGAAACTAAAGTTAACTCTATTCAATTCCGTTTCTGATGAAGTACCCACTGAGGAAAAATGAACTAGCTATCCATTTTTCACTTCTGAAAGAAATATCCGCTGAGGAAAATGAATAATCTATTCATGAATAAATACATTTCATTTCTGACGAAGTACCCACCGAGGAAAATGAATTGATCATTCATTTTCACTTCTAAAGAAATACCCACTGAGGGAATGAATAATCCTACATCAATTTTGTCGTTTTCATTTCTGATGAAGTAACCATTGAGGAACATGAACTATTCGTTCATTTTCACTTCTAAAGAAATATCCACTGACGAAAATAAATAAATCCATTCCACTTCTGATGAAGTATCCACTGAGGAAAATGAATTATCCATTCATTTTCACTTCTAAAGAAAAATCCATTGGGGAATGAATAATCCAGTATCGATTCCTTCATTTCCACTTCTGACGAAGTACCCACTGAGGAAAATGAACTATCCATTCATTTTCACTTCTGAAGAAATATACATCGGGGAAATGAATACTCTTTTCAATAATCTTTCATTTCCACTTCTGACGAAGTATCCACTGAGGAAAATGAACTATCCATTCATTTTCACTTCTGAAGAAATATCCATCGGGGAAATGAATACTCTTTGCGATTATCTTTAATTTCCACTTCTGACGAAGTATCCACTGAGGAAAATGAACTACCCATTCATTTTCACTTCTGAAGAAATATCCATCGGGGAAATGAATATTCTTTGCGATAATCTTTCATTTCTACTTCTGACGAAGTGTCCACTGAGGAAAATAAACTATCCATTCATTTTCACTTCTGAAGAAATATCCATCGGGGAAATGAATATTCTTTGCGATAATCTTTCATTTCCACTTTTGACGAAGTATCCACTGAGTAAAATGAACTATCCATTCATTTTCACTTCTGAAGAAATATACACCGGGGAAATGAATATTCTTTGCGATAATCTTTCATTTGCACTTCTGACGAAGATTCCACTGAGGAAGATGAATTATCCATTCATTTTCACCTCTAAACAAATATCCATTGGGGAAATGAATATTCTTTGCGAAAATCCTTCATCTCTACTTCTGACGAAGCATCCACTGAGGAAAATGAATCATCCATTCATTTTCACTTCAGAAGAAATAACCATTGAGAAATGAACAGCTTATATGTTCTTTCATCTCCATTTTTGATAAAAGCATCCATTGTAGAAAATGAATTATCCATTCATTTCCGCTTTTAAAGAAATACCCATTGGAAATGAATAACCTATTCATCTTTCATCTCCAGATCTGACGAAGAATCCATTGGAGAAAATGAATCATCCATTCATTCTCGCTTCTGAAGAATATCCACTAGAGATATGAAATACAAATCCTTACCAGATCTTTCTGCCTTAATAGTTAGATTCTTAAGGGATACCCTCAGAACTACTAGTTAATTTGATTTTTATCATTAATCAAATCTCTCGTTCCCTCTTCCTACTTTATCTAAGGAAGGACCCACTAGGGAACAATAAAGTTATGCCTTACATGGAGATCCTTGATGAGTTACTCTATGCAAATAGATAACACCCTAGATTCCATGCAATACAATTGTTTAACACAACGTTACATACATACTCCTACGAATAAATTTCGGGACGAAATTTCCTAAAGTAGGGGAGACTGTGAAATATGTGCCTCTACGACCATCATACAAATACAAAACCAATGAAATCTTGTGTTTCATACTTGGGATTTGTATAAATACGTGTATCATTTGCAAATATCGATTCTTGTTCAATTTCGAGCTTTAAATCACTTTCTGGGAAGTTATACGCGAACCGATGCGTAAACGTAATCAGTTTAATGCGACAAACACTCCGGAACAGTGACATAGGCTTAACATACCTTAAATAACCTTTATATAACTTAGAAATAAGTTTTGGAGGGTTTGGTGTGTCGAAAACAAGTCTATTCGATCTGAGGGACTATTTACATCAAACTGCGAAACTATGCCGATTCGTACAGTAACGAACATTCCAGAATTTGATCATATGCTAAACATACCCTAAATATCCTTTACATAGCTTAGAAATAAGCTTTGCAGGGTTCGTTATGCGAAAATATGCTTAATTGATCAATAGGGACTAAAAGCGTCAAAAAGTGCATAAGTTTGCATTTACATGCATATCTTACGTTCTGAACATATCCGGACATCCAAAAATTTTTGTAATCATTAAAATATTTTATTTTAGTGATTGGAATGCAAAAATACCATTCGTCGTGTAATTTGGATCGTTTTCGCGTCCGTTCGAGTTTCGTCGTAATTAACCGAATAACGCAACCGCACGACCAAACGAACTGACATCCAAGATAATTTCAAGCATTTTTCAAGTCCCCTATGCTTTAACATCCTTTTAAAGCCTTGACAATGGGTTAACGGGGTTTAAACGCATTAAAAATGGCTTAAACATGCTGCATGGACCATTCTTGCCAAGTTTCGAAAGTTTCTGGCTCATGTAGGGTGTGGCGTCGCGCTACAGCAAGGGGGGGGGGGGGAGGGTACCCGTGGCGGCACGTGACGGCCTACTTTTGACAGAAAGTCTGTTTTCAGCAACCATCTTGAACTTCAGGGTCTTTTATGCAATTTTTCAATACTATGGACTTGTTTTAGAGCATCCCATTGTATTAGAAACCATGTTCCACAAGTGTAGGGTCAAGATTGAACCTCCTAACACATGGAATGATCTCCTTGATCCAAACTTACTATAAATAGAAGTGGATTTCTCATTCATTCCTCACATTTGATTCAAAATCTGCTCTAAGTTGAAGTCTAGGCTTCATACCTGAGTGTTCTGGATCAATTCTTCCTTGCTTGGACCTTTTGTAAGCTTCTTTTATGCTTGTTTATGCTTTTCAAGCGTGAAAGTCAAACAGTGTTTTACTTTCTTCTTTGACCATGAATTGGTCAACACAAAGTTCGTTTGAACTTTGCAATGTGAGCGTATTCACGATGGTTATAGTCCCTTGTGACTATACCTACTGATTACCACTTCGATTGGTCGAAGTGACGAGTCAAAGTTTCGGACAAAATACGTGTTTATGCGTATTTTGAAACGAAGCTATTTTTAGGTATCAAAACACTTTATTTTGATATCAAACTTGTTTTCTAACTTAGTTAAACATGTTTTAACATGTTTAACTCGTCACTTTTAGTCTAGTGCTTATGTAGGGTCGAAAGTCAAGCAGTCTAAACCACCGCTTAGACTTTCGAACCCGACCCGTTTGGTCAATCGTTAGGATCCGACCAAGCATATATTGTGACCATAGTTGTATAGGGAATAACCTTCCGAGGTTATACCTTACGGTCACTTAGTTTAATTAGTTGTATGATAGGTAGTTTAAATGCCTTAGGAAAATGAGCAAAATGCCCTTTTCATGTATAAATTGATTTTAAGTATATGTAACTTAATTTTTGACACTTAAACTGATTATGCAACATATTTAAACATGTTAGGGCATTTAATACTTGTCATAGGACTAGTTAGGCGTCTCGAACGCGCATTCGCGCGAACAACAGGTTAAAGTAGCGTAGACTACCTTAACGGGTCATAACGGGTCGTAAGCACTTAGGATAGGTTCCAATTTAGAATGTAGGCTTTGTTAAACCATATCACATGAGTTCCAATACTCATTTGGTTTACAAGACCTCACTCTACCCGCTCTTTAGAGTTAGGTGTCGATTTATTAACTTAGTGATCCAATACTTGGTGCCACTTGATTCCTTGATTGCCCGAGCTTGTTAGTTCACTTTAATCGAGGATACCTTGCAATCTCAAGTGAGTACATAGTTCCCCTCTTTTACTGTTTTCAATTGTTTTGGGGTGATTCATGTGTGCCAAACGATTTAGAGTTTTCTAAAACGAATGCTATGGTTTATATTGAACACAACGATTTCAATTATATGAACTATTGAACCACTGGAACTATTGAACTATGTGAACTATTAAACCACTGGAACTATTGATCTATGTGAACTATTGAACCACTGGAACTATTGATCTATATGAACTATTGAACCATTGGAACTAGGTGAACTATGTGAACTATTGAACCACTGGAACTATTGAACTATGTGAACAATTTGAACTATTTGAACCATTGGAACTATTTGATCTACGTGAATTATTTGAACTATTTGAACCATTGGAACTATTTGATCTATGTGAATTATTTGAACTATTTGAACGATTGGAACTATTTGTACTATTGAACGACTGGGTTATGGTAAGTGATTGGGTAACGGGGCGGGTGTAATGTGATAAAAGCATGGTGGATACGCCGCTGATACTTCCTATATATAAGTGCTTTTAACACTTACATGTCGTTGCGTTATTTAGATCACTTGGACGAATGTTTTCAAAACAAAGTTACACTACAAGGTTTTCCTAACAGTATAAACCATACAAGGTTTACTTTCAACAAAGATTTACTACTTGGTTTACAAAGACAAATGTTTTCAGTTAAGATTCATGGCTACAATGGTTTTGGCTTATACATATATCAACTTGTAAAAGTTGATAGAAACATACTACAATATCAAACTCTTTTGTTTTCAAAGTATACACTCGACAACTCTCGTAGTTGGACGAGGTATTGCAATATGAACTCAAATCCATGAATATGACATAGTCACAAAACCTATGTACTCGTCGGCATTTTTATGCTGACGTATTTTCACATATGTTTCAGGTACCGTAGATTGATGATGTTTGATGGTGATTATGATGCATGCTCACATAAGAATGGACGAGGCCTTAGTAGCTCAATAACAATGAAAGACAATTTGTTCATGTTTTGCTTTTGATCTCCATACAATGTAATAAACTTAATTTAATAAAACGAAACTTCAATCCATGTGTTGTGAAACAATGATTCTCTTACGACACTCTCCGACGTTTCCGCCGCGGTTTGTTGTTTTAACGCAGTCGGGGTGTTACAGAAGAGTTGGTATCAGAGCTCATGGTTATAGGGAATTAGGTTATTAGTAATGCTTTGACCTAGACTATAACCTTCCTAGGACCCTAACACAAGTTATCTTGTGTTTAGTCTTAAAACAATACTGTTGCCTATCTTTAGGTAACAACCACAACAATAACACGAATTACGAATCCAACTTGAAAACTAATCATCTCCTAGTAGATGATTTATTATAAGGTTTTGAACCTTCAAAGTTATCAAAATCTCGTCAAAGTTTGGGTCTTATAATGTGAACACATGCAATCTGGAAGGGTGGATGCCTGTATCCCGAGTTTTCTGTCTAAGGCTGCTACAATTGCCCAACAAATAGGCTGCTACAATTGCCCAACAAATAGGCATAGTACTCCAGAAGACTGTTGAATTAGCTGTTACCATGACCCGTCTCAAGGATGAAACCACCCAAGAGACACAAAAGGAAATAAAAGCCGAGCCTTCATGAAAATCAAGGAAGCGTAAAGCTTCAAAGAATCATTCAGCGGTTTCTCCAAATCAAGCGGGACCTAGCCAGGTGGCAACAACCCCTGCTAAGAAGCAATACAAGGGAACTGCACCGATATGCAACAAATGTAATGGGCACCACCTAGCTTACCTACAGTGTCGTCAGTGTGCATCATGTGAGCGATTTGGTCACTTGGCAAATGCTTGTCAAACTAACCCGAACCAAGGTGGTCCAAACCAACCTCAAGCCAACCCTGCTTAAACTCTCTTTCCACCTGGATCGTGCTATAACTGTGGCGAGATGGGCCATTTCAGAAACAATTGCCCAAAGCTTGCTAATGCAAATCCAGCACGTGGATGAACATTCGACTGACTGGAAGACGATGTTGTTTAGAAACGATCGAACTCTATGTATTATTTCCTTTTGTTATCCAAGTCTATGAAACAGTTATTTTGGTTTATAAATAAATCTTTATTTACATTACGATGTACAAATGTGGTTACATGTATGAACAACTTATCCCTTCGATGCCGACACCAAGGAACCGTGTTACTTACAGGACAAACTACTCTCGTAGTTCTTCCATTTTTATGATCGTTCGCGATCTCTACGAAAATCCTAAGTACTCGTTTCTTCTAAGAAATGAAGTACAAGGTGCAAGTTATAACTCTGGACGAATACCCAAAGTACCACTTTAAATCCTTAATAGGATATCCAAGGGTAATTCCGTAAGCCTTGATTGGTCTTACATATCATATCTTCCCAACTTCACGATATTTTACACAGCATATGACTTCTAAAGATTATGCATGTTTTCGAAAACCTCATACATGTTTTCAAAATCATCTCACATGGTTTTAAAACATTTTATAAAAATGATTATCTAATATACTTATTACATGATTTCGAAAAACATTAAAAAAGGTTTTCAAAAACATATTTTTAACGATTCCAAGCATAGCTTTCAAAAACAATTTCGCTCGTATGTTGCCTTAGCATATGTAGTGCACGATTTTCAAAAACACCCTGCTTCGTACGCCGACATAGCGTGATTAGCACAATGATTTCAAGGATCCAATTGTTTCATATGTTGTCTTAGCATATCTGTCACTAGGTTCCTAAACTTTTTCCGCTACACGAATTCCAAATCTATGTAGGATCTTCCTATTTTCATAGTTAGACCCTTGCAGACGTTTAAAGCACAACAATCAAAGTCCTTAATTGGATTCTTTGTGTGCTATAATTCGAATGTTACGATTTTTTTGTGAATGAAATCGAATCCTTATAAGGTTGTCCTATCTTTATAAGATACAATTCTTGAGGATGTTTGAAGTGCTAGTTGAAGTCCATTGACTGGATTCCTGGTATACTTTGAATGCCCGTGTACAAATCAACGTCAAGTTAATAACAAACTAATAACGAATTAAATAACCAAGTGAACAATTGTGTAACTATTATGTGCTTACGTGTTTATGTGTTGACCTAATCAAATTAAAGTTATCTCAAGATTGTTCGACAAATTCTATCCCCTACACATTATAAAACAAACTGTGCAAGGAATTACATAATTATGGATGTATACATAGTTATGGAATTTAGTGCACAGAAACCACAACAAGTTTTTTCATGTATCAACATAAACAAGAAACTAAAGTTAACTCTATTCATTTCCATTTCTGATGAAGTACCCACTTAGGAAAAATGAACTAGCTATTCATTTTTCACTTCTGACAGAACTATCCGCTGAGGGGAATGAATAATCTATTCATGAATAAATTCATTCCATTTCTGACGAAGTACCCACTGAGGAAAATGAATTGATCATTCATTTTCACTTCTAAAGAAATACCTAGTGAGGGAATGAAAAATCCTTCATCAATTTTGTCGTTTTCATTTCTGATGAAGTAACCACTGAGGAACATGAACTATCCATTCATTTTCACTTCTGAAGAAATATCCACTGAGGAAAATAAATAAATCCATTCCACTTCTGATGAAGTATCCACTGAGCAAAATGAATTATCTATTCATTTTCACTTCTAAAGAAAAATCCATTGGGGAATGAATAATCCTGTATTGATTCCTTCATTTCCACTTCTGACAAAGTACCCACTGAGGAAAATGAACTATCCATTCATTTTCACTTTTGAAGAAATATCCATTGGGGAAATGAATACTCTTTTCAATAATCTTTCATTTCCACTTCTGACGAAGTATCCACTGAGGAAAATGAACTATCCATTCATTTTCACTTCTAAAGAAATATCCATCGGGGAAATGAATATTCTTTACGATAATCTTTCATTTCCACTTCTGACGACTCTGAGGAAAATGAACTATCCATTCATTTTCACTTCTGAAGAAATATCCATTGGGGAAATGAATATTCTTTGCGATAATCTTTCATTTCAACTTCTGACAAAGTATCCACTGAGGAAAATGAACTATCCATTCATTTTCACTTCTAAAGAAATATCCATCGGGGAAATGAATATTCTTTGCGATAATCTTTCATTTCCACTTCTGACGAAGTATCCACTGAGGAAAATGAACTATCCATTCATTTTCACTTCTGAAGAAATATCCATCGGGGAAATGAATATTCTTTGCGATAATCTTTCATTTCCACTTCTGACAAAGTATCCACTGAGGAAGATGAACCATCCATTCATTTTCACCTCTGAAGAAATATCTATCGGGGAAATGAATATTCTTCGCAAAAATCCTTCATCTCTACTTATGACGAAGCATCCACCGAGGAAAATGAATCATCCATTCATTTTCGCTTCAGAAGAAATAACCATTGAGAAATGAACAGGTTATACGTTCTTTCATCTCCGTTTCTGATAAAAGCATCCATTGTAGAAAATGAATTATCCATTCATTTCCGCTTTTAAAGAAATATTCATTGGAAATGAATAACCTATTCATCTTTCATCTCCATATCTGACGAAGAATCCATTGGAGAAAATGAATCATCCATTCATTCTCGCTTCTGAAGAATATCCACTAGAGATATGAAATACAAATCCTTACCAGATCTTTCTGCCTTAATAGTTAGATTCTTAAGGGATACCCTCAGAACTACTGGTTAATTTGATTTTTATCATTAATCAAATCTCTCGTTCCCACTTCCTACTTTATCTAAGGAAGCACCCATGTAACAACTCTCATCAAAATTATTATTTCTTATTTTATTTTGTCCAATAGGAAACCCTAATTGAGACCCCAAGTAATATTTCATGACCCCTAAAATTTTCAGAACCGTTGGAACTAGGATCAGGGCCCCTAAAACTCAGGGGGTATTCCCTAATTGACGTTTATCTTCATAACTCGCTGTAAAATTTGAATTTCGTAAAACTGTCGACTCACCAAGGCTAAGTGGAGACGTGGCTACCCTAAAAAGGGCGCCGTCGTGCCACGCGACAGCCTGTCGCGCCACGCGACAGAGACCATTTCCCAGTATAAGTATCAGGGGTTTGGAACTTGAATGGGGGAGTTGGTTCGACGTTCAAACTTGTTTCGTACACTGAGATATCCTCTGTTTCGTTCAAAAACGCATACTAGCACGAAGCTCTGCTGTGACAACAGGGTAATAACTCGATCACTGATACGATATAATGTCCGATCGATTGACACCAATCCGATGGATGTTTAAGTGCTGCCCGAATCCGAGCTATACTTTGTCATTCGTCGTGAGGGTTTTGATTTCGTGAGCTTATCGTAAAAGTTGTATTAAGTTACTGACCTAGTTTCGTGTGCATTGTTATTTAAATTAGGTTACAAGGCTAAATCAGTAGGCTAAACTCTGCCCGTCTAAATTTGCAATGTGAGTCATTCTCTTTTTATCAAATTGTTTCCCAAAACTCTATTTATTTTCGAAGTTATAACTATAGGGATTAAGTCTTTGTAATCTTCAATTATTGCCGGTATGTGGGGTTTTGTATACATTACTTGATACCCGTCACCATTGGACAACGGGTTAGCCAATGGGTGATCTGACCATAGTCACATATACTATCAAGTGAGAAATACCGATTTGGGGTAATTGGTTGATACAAACATTGTAATCACCCTTAATACTGTATATTATAACAATGTGTCGTTTTGTGCAACTTGAAAGACTCGCCAGTATTTCCCTGCTGATAAAACCTTTTTAAAACATGTTTAAGGTGATCTGCTGTGATCCAGGAAAAAGTGCCGTGTAGCACTACAAGCTTGAAGAAGTGGCTTAATAAAATAAATAAACATGTTTTGTAAAACAGGGAACTTCCTTGAGAAATTTCCTTTATTGTACTTTATGAGGTTTTTCCCAAATAGGTGAAATAAATAATTGGGCATTTTCAAGTTTTAAATGATCCTGTTAAAATTTCCGCTGCCAACATAATAATTACCACGGGTTTTCTGTCCCGCGGCTCCTGGACCGGGTCACACCGGGCCGGGGGCCGTGACAGGAAAAGGTGGTATCAGAGCCACTGATTTAAGCCAATTAAGTATTTAGAAATACTTAATTTTTCTGATTGCCATTCTGTGATTCTGTGAAATTTAATTTGCAAATATAACTTTTTAATAAGGATTTTGTGTTTCCTCTATATCTGCTAAACAACATGAATGAGTTGTCTGAAACTCTTCAGAATCTCACTATCTATCCTGCTGACGTAGAAGTTTCCAGAGACTTTTCTGATTATCTGGCCGAAACTGAAGAACCTATGGATTTCCAGGCTCAAGCCCAGGAGAAACCCAAGACGAAGAAAAGAAGGAGAATTGTAGGCTGGAGACGCAGCCGGAGGAAGAAGCCAGCTGCCCGGAGGATTAAAAAGATTATGGACCCAAATGATAAAGGCAAAGGAAAAGAGATCGGGGAAAGTTCAGGGCAAGCCCAGGAAATGCCACCCTGGGAGGAGCTTGACCGTAAACTGGCAAATTGTGACCTCATTGGATCTGCCAATGAAGACCTTTTCAATTACCCAATTGAATCACAACTTCCAGTTAATCTGGCACCTGCTATCCCCGATCCCATAGTCAACCACCAACTTCTACCCGGAGAGCTGGAGGAATGGTGGACAAGTGATTGGCAATTTCAGAACCTCTTGAATAACCCTAATACCTTTTTCCCCCAGTTTGACCCTGAGCCTGCACCAAACCCACCTATGAGCAGTGAAAACTTGGCTGAACTCCGCCACTATGGTGAGGAGCTGGTGGACGCTGGGAATCGAATTCGGGAAGTGGGAGAATAGATCTCCTGGAAGTACAACGAAAGAGAACGTCGTTTCTGAAGTGCCAGCTGACGGGGATCGTATGTGGTTGTGTGTTTAGTAATAATAAATAATGATAAAAATATAATTATGTAAAATAACCTAAAATAAAACTTTTGTAATATAACTAGTCTGTACGGATGCCTACTAAAATATATATAAAAAGATCAACGTCGCAAAGTCGACAATTTTGGCTATACATGTTGACGTGATTATGTGCGATTGTTTTATTGTGACTGGTTATTTAGATATTTTGTGCAAATAATTTATATATCGATAATTAACAGATGGAACACGTCGTCAATGAACCAGTTAATGAAGTTAACCAATCTGAACAAAACAACAGAGATCAATTTCTTAATAGGCAAGATATAGAAAACATCGTTGCCCAGGGAATAGCAAATGCTATTCCAGCATTCCTTGCTGCTGCCCGAAATCCGGTTGAACCTCCTCCAATTATTCCCAGCAAACGTACTCACGGCGACAATTTCAGTAATAGTGTAAATGGAGGCGGTAACAGTAACAATAATAATGATAATGATGGGATGCAAGCCCCATTCCTTAAGAAAATGAAAACTGCAACGCCTGGTTGCACTTACAAGGAATTTCTTGCCTGTAAACCTGTTGAATTTGCAGGCAATGAAGGGGCAACTGCTGCACTGCGTTGGTTGGAGAAAACCGAGGCGATGATTAAAATAAGTAAATGTGCTGAGGAAGACAAGGTCATGTACGCGTCGCATCTTTTTAAAGAAGGGGCACTCGAATGGTGGAACACCGTACTACAAGCTAAGGGAAGTGATGTGGCGTATGCCATGAATTGGGCAGAATTTAAGAGTCTAGTAGAAAGAAAATTCTACCCCGAATATGAAAAAGAGAAAATGGCGAATAAATTCCTGAGCCACCGAATGGTGGATGTTGACTGTCGAGGTTATACTTCGAAATTCTTCGAATATGCCAGAATTGTACCAACCCTGGCTTCGCCAGAACCGGTACTTATATCTCGCTATATTTGGGGTATAATTAGCGAGATCCGTGATATTGTCAAAGCTACGAGACCCCACACAATCGATGATGCGGTGGAATTGGCCAACACCTTGACTGACGGACTAGTGCGTACGCGAGAAGAAAACATGAAGAAGGAATTGGCCCAGAAAATAACCCAAGGATTTCGTGTGGGTAATAATAGCAATTCTAAGAAAAGAGGAACTGGGCAATTTGCCACTCCGCCGTTCTGCAGGAATTGTAAAAAGAAACATTTTGGAAAATGTAATGAAACCTACAATTTCTGCAAAGCTCTAGGACATCGTGAAGAAGAGTGCAGAAAGAAAACAAAGATTTGCTACAACTGTGGAGAAGCTGGGCATTTCAGACCAGAATGCCCTAAATTGGTCAAACCAGCAGATAACAAGGCCAAACCTGCTGAAGGAACTAATAAGAAGAACGCAAGAGCTTTCCAATTGACCATGCAGGAAGCCGAACTGATTCCTGACGTAATAGCTGGTACGTTTCTGGTACACAATGTTTATGCGAAAGTATTATTCGACTCTGGTGCAAACCAAATTTTTGTAAATACTTCTTTCTGCCAAGCTCTTAAGTTACCCTTAACCAAAATTAGGCAGATTTATACAGTAAAAACGGCAGACGGGAACTCTGTTAACATAGATACGGTTTTGCAAAAAGAAAATATAGAACTTTCAGGTCATAAATTTTCAGCAAACCTATTACCTATGAATTTAGCTGGATTCGATGTAGTATTAGGAATGGATTGGTTAGTAGCCAACCATGCTCGAATCCTCTGTGATAAGAATTCCATAGAAATCCGTGCACCACCAGGAGAAATAAGCGTGGTTACAGGAGATAAGCCACGTAAATCAATGAAGTTCATTTATGTAATGAAAGTTGCTAGTTATTCAAGAAAACAAGGAATATTGTATATGATTTCGGTAATCATTAACACTAAGGGTAAGGAACTTAAGGAAATTCCAGTAGTATCAGAATACCCGGAGGTATTCCCAGAAGAACTACCTGGATTACCACCCGATAGGGAAGTAGAATTTAGAATTCATCTAATTCCTGGAACTACACCGATAGCTAAGGCACCTTATCGGTTAGCACCCACCGAAATGTTAGAATTGAAAAAGCAATTAGATGAATTATTAAGTAAAGGATTCATACAACCTAGTTCATCCCCGTGGGGAGCACCAGTGTTGTTTGTGAAAAACAAGGATGGTTCCATGTGAATGTGTATTGATTATAGAGAATTGAATAAGGTTACAATTAAGAATCGATACCCATTACCAAGGATTGATGATCTTTTCGATCAACTTCAGGGAGCTAGATATTTTTCTAAAATAGATTTACGCTCCGGATACCAATAGTTGAAAGTACAAAAAGAAGACATACCTAAAACAGCTTTCAGAACTAGGTATGGTCATTGCGAGTTTACAGTCATGTCCTTTGGGTTAACAAATGCTCCTGCAACATTTATGGGTATGATGAATAGGATCTGTAAACCGTACTTGGATAAATTTGTAATTGTCTTCATTGACGATATACTTATTTATTCCAAAAGTCAGGACGAGCATTGTGAACATCTACGAGTACTCTTAACTTTGTTAAGAAAGGAAAAGCTTTACGCCAAATTCTCGAAGTGTGAATTTTGGCTACAGGAGGTGCAATTTTTAGGTCACATGGTGAATCATGAAGGTATTCATGTAGATCCCTCCAAAATAGAAGCAATCACCCAATGGAAGGTCCCGCAATCAGCTATGGAAATTAGAAGCTTTCTAGGGTTAGCTGGATACTATAGGCGCTTTATTAAGGATTTCTCTAAGATAGCGGTACCATTAACTAAGCTAACCTGTAAAACAATTAAGTTTGAATGGGGACTTAGGCAAGAAGAAGCTTTTAAGATTTTAAAGCAGAAGTTAACAAATACACCTATTCTAGCATTACCCGAAGGGACAGAAGATTTTGAAGTTTATTGTGATGCTTCTAAGCTAGGATTAGGATGTGTGTTAATGCAATGCAAGAAGGTAATTGCGTATGCCTCAAGGCAATTGAAAAAGCATGAAGAAAATTATAAGACTCATGACTTAGAATTAGGAGCGATAATTTTTGCCCTTAAGATTTGGAGACACTATCTGTATGGAAGTAAGTTCACTGTTTATACAGATCATAAGAGCTTAAGATATATATTTGGGCAAAAAGAATTAAACATGAGACAACGAAGATGGATGGAAATTCTAAGTGACTACGATTGTGATATCCAATATCACGAAGGAAAAGCAAATGTAGTCGCAGATGCTCTAAGTCGTAAATATCATGAGAAACAACGACGAGTTCGTGCTCTTAGATTAAGTTTACAATTAGATCTAATGGAACAACTGAAGAAGGTCCAGGAAACAGCAATCAAGGATGATGCTGAAGGAATGAAAGGACGAATAAAGGAATTAGAGCAAGGAAGTGATGGAATTTGGAGATTCCACAAGAAAAGAATTTGGGTACCTAAGCAAGGAGATTTAAGAAATAAAATTTTAGAGGAGACCCATAAATCTAGATACACCATGCATCCTGGTAATAATAAGATGTACCAAGATTTAAGAAAAAACTTCTGGTGGATAGGGATGAAAAAGGATATAGCTAGATATGTATCTAAGTGTCTAACTTGTTCACAAGTTAAGGCAGAACACCAGAAACCTTCAGGGTTACTCCAATAATTAGAAATGCCTGTTTGAAAATGGGAACTAATAACCATGGATTTTGTTACTAAGTTGCCCAAAAGCAGAAAAGGTAATGATGCAATTTGGGTAATTGTGGATCGATTAACCAAATCAGCTAATTTCCTGCCCATGAAGGAAACTTTCAGTATGGAAAGATTAGCAAAATTATACGTAGACGATGTAGTATCCTTACATGGAGTCCCACTCTCCATTGCATCAGATAGGGATAGTCGTTTCACTTCGCATTTCTGGACAAGTTTTCAAGAAGTAATGGGGACCAAATTGAACTTGAGCACTGCATATCATCCCCAAACAGACGGCCAAAGTGAAAGGACGATTCAAACCCTGGAAGACATGCTCAGGGCATGTGTAATAGATTTTGGTGGAAACTGGGATGACCATCTACCCTTAATTGAATTCTCCTATAATAATAGTTACCATGCAAGCATTGAAGCTGCCCCATTCGAAGCACTGTATGGACGAAAGTGCAGAACTCCAGTTTGTTGGGAGAAATATGTGACAACTGGCCCAAACCGGTAATTTCCGTACACATTAATTATTGCTTGATGACTGCAATTATGAGTTTAATTGTCAGCAATGTCTGAACACATGATTAAACAAGTGAATCCATGCATGTTGTATACTACAAAATATTGCTTTATGCATAAACGAGAGCGTTGCGTCAGAATAATAGTAAACTCACCGGTAAGACACAATGTGTCAACAGAACTGCAGAAAGCAGTCACACAATAAAATTAGAGCCTAGGTGTAGGTCCGACAACAAGAATGCATTAAAACCCAAGAGTACATACAAGGGTTTAATATATATGCAATACGAAAGCAAAAATAAGCACTAAAAAGCACCCGAAACGCACTTTAAGTGCAGAATTTATATAATTCAGCAATAAATCAGCATTTAAACATATGAATATTATGTAGAAATGCCGTTTTATTATCCAGAATATTTCCCTAAGTGTTGGGAATTGAAAGGGTACAAGAAGGGTACTTAAAAGGCACTAAAAAGTGTAATTTAGCACTTTAACGAACCAGTGTCTAACCGAACAATCGGACTTTACCCGGAGCACAAAAAAAAAATATATTGTCAATGACATTGTTTTTATTTTTTTCTGAGCTAGTTAGGGTCCCCGAATACCCTAACACCCGTTATATTATATAACACTCTAATAATTAATTAAATCACCTAAATAAACTAACTAATACTTAATCTATTAGTGGGAATCGAACCATAATTGCCCCCCCCCCCCCCAACAGATTCGTTCCCTAGGGAACACACACCCTTACCTTTTATGATTATTATATTTGAAGTGGTCTAATATCTTGTTGACATATTGCTTATTGGGTAATACACATAAATGGTCTTTAAATTAGAACAAGGACCATCACTTGCACATGTTCACCAACACAAAAGAATTCCACTCTTTCTTTCCTCTCTTGGCTACCTACGGCCAAACCCACACACAACCATCCAACCATTTTCAATTCCAATCTTGCATTTCCACTCACACTCAAAGGTGAAAGGTCGCATACGAAGAGGCTCGGTGCATACGGAATCGCAAGGACCTCACCACAACGCCATTAACCACCTATTTTTCGTCTAGTTTCTTCCCTAGCCTCGAGCTAGTAGTAAGTGACTCTAAACACCCTATTGATCTTGTTTAAAGGGGTTAATAAGAAATCTAACGGGTAAAAATTATGAACACTAGAGACCAAAACTAAAAGTCTACTAAAAATAATAAACATGGTGGTTAATGAGTAAATATTAGTGTAAAATTTATGGAACTTGTTTTGTTATGGTTATTTATTATTGTTGGATGCTAGTAGGGGAACGGATCGTCATCTAACCACGCTAGGTCATGTTCATGGAACATGAACTAGCGCTATGTTTAGTAAAAAAAAAAAAAACTAGATGACGAACCCTTTCACTCACAAACATGAACTTGTGTAAAAACGATTTTTCTTATGAAATGGAGTTCTAAACTAGTAGATCTACGGATCTACAAGTGGTATTTTTGAATAACCAAGTGTATGATGAAATCATGTTTAAAAAGCCGGATCTTTCTCGAAATAAAGACATTTTTGAGAACCAAAAAGTGTGTAGACACTTGTGTAACGAAAGGATTTAACAAAGAAATATTTTCGTAAATACCGACTAGAAGTTGTAAAACTTCATATTCTTTAAAAATAAAGTTTTCGAGATAATGATTTTATTTTTAAAGATGGAAAGACTTATTAAATGTGCTAGTAAGTTACTACACATTTTTACACAACTTGCAAGTTCATGTGATTGCGATATATGTTTATGCTGGACTAGTTTGATGATGATTGGAAATTGATTGGTTGAACTTTTTAAAAGAAAATGATACGCTAGAAAGCGTGGCCACCTCCAGTTACAGAGGAAACTCTGGCGAAAATTTTCCAGAAAATAACACTTAAAATATTTTTGGTGACAAGTGTTAAGAATATATTTTTGACTTGTTTTCCAAACAAACTTCGCCATGATGTTTATTACAAAATTACCAAATACCGGAGGTGGATTTTCATAAATGGAACTTGTTAAATATATATTTAGAATATATATTTATCGCTTGTGTGATTATGTGATTATTTTGTGAACTAGGTATATATTATTTTTAGAGTAAAAATAATATGACTTGGAGATACTCGTAACGAGTAAAAATATAAAAGAATACACATGCAACCTAGTTAGACAAAATACATAATTCGGGTGCAAAGTGCAAAATACAAAAAAAAACTTATATTTATTTTTGAGAAAATAATATAAGTAAGACATTTAGTTAAAAATATAGAATATTTTTAACACAAGAAAATATACACAAAAGAGAGTGACTGTTCTTGTGCGACACAAGTCTGGTGACTAACGTTAAGAAAACGCGTATAGGTTACGACGTTAATTAAGCAAATCCGGTGAAGTTTACGATGCAAGGAACACAAAGTTGTGAGTTCATGCTCCCCCTTTTCTTTTAACTGTTTTCAGTTTTCATAACTTCGGGGGTGAAATACATGTACAAAAGTACAATATTTATAAATGGTATGATATAAATACAAGAAGTACACTTGGTGAGAACGAGAACCAAGTGTGACAAAATATAAGACAAAAAGAAACGCGCTTGGTGAGGACGAGAACCAAGTTGGACGCGTTATGAGAAAAGATAAGAAGAAACGCGCTTGGTGAGGATGAGAACCAAGTAGGATGCGTTATGAGAAATAGTGTCACGAATAGGGTACAGAAGCACCATTAATCGTGTACATACTTAGACCGCAGAACAAAAGGTTAGATCTAACGGGTGCCTGGCAGCCACACTCTCGGTGAGGGCGAGAATCGAGTAGTGCTTTTGTGTCTCAGAATATACCAATTAAATGCCTTAGGTTTGGTGACTTCCTATGTCGTGCCAAATGTTAATGGCTTTGCAACCCATTAACAATTTGATATTTACAGAAATACTGTATTTACATAAAATTCATACCATACTAAAATTGATATATAACTTGAAGTACGTGGGGTACTCAAGAAAATTGATATATAACTTGAAGTACGTGGGGTACTCAAGAAAATTGATATATAACTTGAAGTACGTGGGGTACTCAAGAGGATTGATATATAACTTGAAGTACGTGGGGTACTCAAGAAAAGATTGAATTATACATGGGTACGTGGTGTACACATGAAACTGAATTTATATATGAAAACTTGATTTTTACATGACGTAAACTATGTTTTCATACAAAGTATACAAACGTGAAAAACTAAAACTGCATGAATTTACACCAACTTTATGTTGACGTTTTTCCAAAACTCACATGTATTTCAGGTAATTAGAAGTGGATGTGCGCGCGGTCTTACCCATGCTCGTGGATGTCGCTTATGTTTATCTTTAAATAAAGTTGTAAACCTTTAAGACAATGTTTTATGCGACTTAGCGATGTAAACGCTAAACTTATGTTTTCAAATTATGGTATTTGATGTTTTTACGAGCATATAGCATGTTTACCTTTCGTATGCAATGAGAACCTTTCATGATCACACCTCGTGCTTCCGCCGTAGAAAGGGGTGTGACAGATTGGTATCAGAGCTGCGATTGTAGTGAACCAGGATTCCTTCTCGAGTCTAGTCTACAATCTCTAGGATCCATTCACGAAAACAATTTTCAAAGAGTTTTCATTGCATAAAACGTCCCGCGACATCCACTACCTGAAACTGTCTACATGAGTCTAGAAAAGACACTACGAGACTTAGAGTGCACTTGAGTAGCACTTGTCGTTGACTAGAAATTACTTGCAATTATGTGTGATAATTAGCATGTACTAGAAGTAGAATGTCACAAGTATATGTGACTTTACCTGAAAGCAATGGCCTACCTGAAGGAAGAGACACGAGGATGAAACGAACTGTGCGGACTGTGCAAGGAGTTACGTAATTATGGATGAATACATAATTATGGAATTCAGTGCACAAAAATCACAGCAAGTCTTGTCACGTGTGGATTCCCTCAGTGCAAGCCTATTAAGTACTCTGCTAGAGTAATAAATGTTTGACGTCACTTATGTGGTATATATACCTGTGAATATATATATATATACTACTACTGCCTAGTAGGACGATATCAAACAAATGCCTAACTCTGCTGTGTTATGTTCTGTCAGAACATGGCACCCAGGAAAACTGTGAATGCTCGCAATGACGATCAACCTCCACCTCCCCTACTGCCCAGAACTGCTGATGAGCTGAAAGCCCTGCTGGAGGAAAGGATCTCCGCTGCTATCGCCCAGTACGAGGCGAACCGAACTCAGGACAGTGGAGGACCAAGCAACGCTAGGCGTAATGGGAATGGAGACTCGTCTGGAGGAAACGCAGCTCAAGGTAACCTTAAAACAATTTACTAAGCATGAAGGAATTTATGAACGGTCCTTGTTTCATTATTTCTTCGATGGCTCATAAGTGAATTGGTTGGGTTAATTCCAGGCTGCACTTTCAAGCGGTTCCTCGACTGCAAGCCGATGAACTATGATGGGACAGGAGGTGCAGTAGCATTTGTGCGCTGGACGGAGAAGGCTGAAGCTACTTTCCGCATGAGCAAGTGCACCGCGGATCAACAAGTCACTTTTGCTACTGGGTTATTCGTCGATGAAGCTCTGACTTGGTGGAACCTGCAAGCCCAAACGTTGGGTGATGATGCCGCTTATGGCCTAACTTGGGAGGAACTGAAGGAAAGAATGAGAGAGAAGTACTGCTCTCGTGCGGAACTCCAAAGGCTGGAAACGGAGTTCTGGCACTTGACCATGGAAGGTGCTGACATCAATGGATATACTCGAAGGTTCCACGATCTGTCTAGAGTGCTTCCCTACATGGTGACTCCCGAATTCAAGCGTGTGGAACGCTACATTTGGGGACTGGCCTCAGAGTTTCGTGGCATGGTGACGTCGGCCAAACCACAAACAATCACCGAGGCTGTAACTCTGGCTGTCAGCCTGACTGAAGATTGTGTTCGTATGAAGAAGTTATCACTAAACCCAACAGAAAAGACCGAGACACATGCTGAGTCGTCCGGTGACAAAAAGAGAAAGCATACAAGTTTGAACCAAGCTACCCGCAACAACAAGGGTTTCAACAAGAAGCGCGACACTAATCCGCCTCAGGAGACGAAAACCCATGCAACCAAAGCATACCAAGGCTCCATGCCTAGATGCAAAAAATGTAAGTATCACCATGATGGAGCTTGTCGCATTCCAAGGTGCGACAAATGTGGTAAATTGGGTCATCAAACAGAAGACTGTTGGGGAAAAGGAAAGAACCGAAATGGGAACGGTGCTGGTAACAAGAATGGCAACGGGAAAGGGCAAGGATGCTTCAAGTGTGGAAGCAATGATCATTTCATGAAGAACTGCCCAGAGAGAAACAACGCTCCGGCTCGAGCATTTGTGATTGGAGCAAGAGACGCACGCGAGGACCCTAACGTGGTCACCGGTACGTTTCTCATTAACAATCACTTTGCATCCATATTATTCGACACTGGCGCCGATTATAGCTTCATGTCTGTGGAATTTAAACGCATACTCGGAATAGAATCTAGTAGATTAGAAATTCCTTATTCCATAGAACTAGCCAATGGTAAACTTGTTGAATCGGGCGAAGTTGTTAGAGACTGCACACTAGAACTTGGTGAACGAAGATTTAGCATCGACCTCCTACCTATTCAATTGGGTAGCTTCGATGTAGTAGTCGGGATGGACTGGTTGTCCAAGAACAAAGCTGAAGTTATTTGCCATGAGAAAATCATTCGCATCCCTTTAGCGAATGGTGAAACTCTCATCGTGCATGGAGAAAAACGAGACGCGCCTCTTCGAATCATCAGTTGTATGAAGGCACAGAAGTGCTTAAGGAAAGGATGTGTTGCTTTCCTAGCACACGTTATAGACAAGAAAGCTGAGGAGCCGAAACTCGAAGACATTCCTGTGGTGAAGGAATTTCCTGATGTGTTCCCTGAAGATCTGCCAGGACTACCTTCGCAACGACAAGTCGAATTCCGTATAGACTTGGTTCCAGGAGCTGCTCCTGTAGCCAAGGCACCCTATCGACTTGCACCATCTGAAATACAAGAATTATCTACACAACTTCAGGAGTTGTTGGATAAAGGATTCATAAGGCCAAGCTTCTCACCCTGGGGAGCTCCAGTATTGTTCGTGAAGAAGAAGGATGGAACACTGCGGATGTGTATCGATTACAGGGAACTGAACAAGCTCACTATCAAGAATCGGTATCCACTACCGAGGATTGATGACTTATTTGATCAACTGCAAGGATCAAGCTACTATTCCAAGATCGACCTTCGATCTGGATACCATCAGCTGAGAATCCAAGAAGAAAGCGTGCCAAAGACTGCATTCAGAACGCGATATGGGCACTACGAATTTCTTGTGATGCCATTTGGATTAACGAATGCACCAGCGGTCTTTATGGATCTAATGAACCGCGTATGCAAACCATATCTCGATAAATTCGTGATTGTATTTATCGATGATATCCTGATTTACTCGCGAACGAAAGAAGAGCACGAGCAACATCTCAGAACCATTTTGGAACTACTGAAGAAAGAGAAGCTTTATGCAAAATTCTCGAAGTGCGAATTCTGGATTCGCGAAGTACAATTTCTTGGTCACGTGGTGAATGAGAAGGGCATTCATGTAGACCCGTCCAAGATTAAAGCAATAAAGAATTGGGAAGCTCCCAAGACCCCGACCGAAGTTCGCCAATTTTTGGGCTTAGCGGGCTACTATCGGCGATTCATTGAGAATTTCTCGAAGATAGCTCAACCGCTAACGACCCTTACTCAGAAAGACAAGAAGTACGACTGGGGTCACAAACAAGAAGAAGCCTTCCAGTTACTTAAAAACAAGCTATGCGATGCACCGATACTATCATTACCCGAAGGCACTGAAGACTTCGTGGTATACTGCGACGCCTCACGACAAGGCTTGGGTTGCGTGCTTATGCAACGCCAAAAAGTCATCGCTTATGCTTCAAGACAGCTGAAGGTTCACGAGAGAAATTATACCACTCACGACCTGGAGCTGGGCGCAGTGGTATTCGCCTTAAAGATTTGGCGACATTATTTATATGGTACTCGATGTACAATCTTCACAGATCATAAAAGCTTACAACACATATTTGATCAGAAGGAATTGAATATGCGCCAGCGCCGTTGGGTTGAGCTGCTGAATGATTATGACTGTGAAATTAAGTACCATCCTGGAAAGGCAAACGTTGTAGCAGACGCGTTGAGCCGAAAAGAAAGGATTAAGACCCTAAGGGTTCGAGTATTGGAAATGACGATTCGAACGAACCTCACTGCACGCATTCGAGATGCACAACAAGAAGCTCTTAAAGAAGAGAATCGTAAGGCTGAATACCTCCGGGGTGCATTGAAGTACATGGCGCCAAATGAAGAGGGAGCCTTATACTTTAAAAAGCGCATTTGGGTTCCGCTCTATGGTGGCCTACGAGAAGTCTTCCTTAATGAAGCCCACAAATCGAGATATTCGATCCACCCAGGATCGGACAAAATGTATCAAGACTTGAAGGAATATTATTGGTGGCCGAGACTCAAAAGCGACGTTGCTGTCTATGTTGGAAAATGCCTAACCTGTGCTAAGGTTAAGGCAGAATATCAGAAACCGTCCGGCCTACTACAACAACCAGAGATTCCCGTGTGGAAGTGGGAACAAATCTCGATGGACTTCATAACGAAATTACCCAGGACACCGAGAGGGCACGATATGATATGGGTAATAGTTGATCGATTGACGAAGTCTGCGCATTTCCTACCAATCCGAGAGAAGGATAGCACTGGAAAGCTGGCAGAGATATACTTAAGAGAAATTGTGGCACGTCATGGAGTGCCAATCTCAATTATTTCAGACAGAGATGGACGCTTTGTCTCAAGAATCTGGCAATCATTTCAGGAAGCCTTTGGATCTCAGTTAGATTTGAGCACGGCATTCCATCCGCAAACAGACGGCCAGAGCGAACGGACAATACAAACGTTAGAAGATATGCTTCGCGCATGTGTCATGGATCTAGGCGGCAACTGGGATACTCATCTACCTTTAGTTGAGTTTTCCTACAATAACAGCTATCATACGAGCATAAAAGCCGCGCCGTTCGAAGCTCTGTATGGCCGCAAATGCCGATCGCCCTTATGTTGGGCAGATGCCGGAGATAAACGTATGGTTGGTCCTGAACTTGTACAAGAGACAACCGACAAGATTGCGCAGATCCGAGAGCGCATTAAGGCGGCTCGAGAGCGACAAAAGAGCTACGCTGATCCAAATAGAAAATCGGTAGATTTCAAGGTGGGAGACAAAGTGTTGTTAAAAGTCTCACCATGGAAGGGCGTAGTCGGGTTTGGAAAGCGTGGAAAGCTGAATCCACGATACATCGGACCATTCAGAATTTTGAAGAGAATTGGTACCGTGGCATACAAGTTGGAGTTACCGGAAGAACTTAATGGAGTACATGATACGTTTCATGTATCCAACCTGAAGAAGAGTCCAACACAAGAAAACGTGATCATCCCGATGGATGAAGTGCATATTGATGAAGCCCTCCGATTTACAGAGCAACCCGTTGAGGATACTGACTGGAAAGTCAACAAGACCAGGAGGAGCAGTGTGAAGCTTGTCAAAGTACGTTGGAGCTCTAAGCACGGACCCGAGTACACATGGGAACGTGAGGACCAGTTCAAGAAAAAGTATCCCCACCTATTCAAGAAGACTCCAGCGAGAGTGAGTTCAGTCTGAATTTCGGGACGAAATTCTTTTAACGGGGGGAGACTGTGACAACTGGCCCAAACCGGTAATTTCCGTACACATTAATTATTGCTTGATGACTGCAATTATGAGTTTAATTGTCAGCAATGTCTGAACACATGATTAAACAAGTGAATCCATGCATGTTGTATACTACAAAATATTGCTTTATGCATAAACGAGAGCGTTGCGTCAGAATAATAGTAAACTAAAAGGTAAGACACAATGTGTCAACAGAACTGCAGAAAGCAGTCACACAATAAAATTAGAGCCTAGGTGTAGGTCCGACAACAAGAATGCATTAAAACCCAAGAGTACATACAAGGGTTTAATATATATGCAATACGAAAGCAAAAATAAGCACTAAAAAGCACCCGAAACGCACTTTAAGTGCAGAATTTATATAATTCAGCAATAAATCAGCATTTAAACATATGAATATTATGTTGAAATGCCGTTTTATTATCCAGAATATTTCCCTAAGTGTTGGGAATTGAAAGGGTACAAGAAGGGTACTTAAAAGACACTAAAAAGTGTAATTTAGCACTTTAACGAACCAGTGTCTAACCGAACAACCGGACTTTACCCGGAGCACAAAAAAAAAAATATATTGTCAATGACATTGTTTTTATTTTTTTTCTGAGCTAGTTAGGGTCTCCGAATACCCTAACACCCGTTATATTATATAACACTCTAATAATTAATTAAATCACCTAAATAATTAATTAATCTATTAGTGGGAATCGAACCATAATTGCCCCCCCCCCCCCCCCCAACAGATTCGTTCCCTAGGGAACACACACCCTTACCTTTTATGATTATTATATTTGAAGTGGTCTAATATCTTGTTGACATATTGCTTATTGGGTAATACACATAAATGGTTTTTAAATTAGAACAAGGACCATCACTTGCACATGTTCACCAACACAAAATAATTCCACTCTTTCTTTCCTCTCTTGGCTACCTACGGCTAAACCCACACACAACCATCCAACCATTTTCAATTCCAATCTTGCATTTCCACTCACACTCAAAGGTGAAAGGTCGCATACGAAGAGGCTCGGTGCATACGGAATCGCAAGGACCTCACCACAACGCCATTAACCACCTATTTTTCGTCTAGTTTCTTCCCTAGCCTCGAGCTAGTAGTAAGTGACTCTAAACACCCTATTGATCTTGTTTAAAGTGGTTAATAAGAAATCTAACGGGTAAAAATTATGAACACTAGAGACCAAAACTAAAAGTCTACTAAAAATAATAAACATGGTGGTTAATGAGTAAATATTAGTGTAAAATTTATGGAACTTGTTTTGTTATGGTTATTTATTATTGTTGGATGCTAGTAGGGGAACGGATCGTCATCTAACCACGCTAGGTCATGTTCATGGAACATGAACTAGCGCTATGTTTAGTAAAAAAAAAACTAGATGACGAACCCTTTCACTCACAAACATGAACTTGTGTAAAAACGATTTTTCTTATGAAATGGAGTTCTAAACTAGTAGATCTACGGATCTACAAGTGGTATTTTTGAATAACCAAGTGTATGATGAAATCATGTTTAAAAAGCCGGATCTTTCTCGAAATAAAGACATTTTTGAGAACCAAAAAGTGTGTAGACACTTGTGTAACGAAAGGATTTAACAAAGAAATATTTTCGTAAATACCGACTAGAAGTTGTAAAACTTCATATTCTTTAAAAATAAAGTTTTCGAGATAATGATTTTATTTTTAAAGATGGAAAGACTTACTAAATGTGCTAGTAAGTTACTACACATTTTTACACAACTTGCAAGTTCATGTGATTGCGATATATGTTTATGCTGGACTAGTTTGATGATGATTGGAAATTGATTGGTTGAACTTTTTAAAAGAAAATGATACGCTAGTAAGCGTGGCCACCTCCAGTTACAGAGGAAACTCTGGCGAAATTTTTCCAGAAAATAACACTTAAAATATTTTTGGTGACAAGTGTTAAGAATATATTTTTGACTTGTTTTCCAAACAAACTTCGCCATGATGTTTATTACAAAATTACCAAATACCGGAGATGGATTTTCATAAATGGAACTTGCTAAATATATATTTAGAATATATATTTATCGCTTGTGTGATTATGTGATTATTTTGTGAACTAGGTATATATTATTTTTAGAGTAAAAATAATATGACTTGGAGATACTCGTAACGAGTAAAAATATAAAAGAATACACATGCAACCTAGTTAGACAAAATACATAATTCGGGTGCAAAGTGCAAAATACAAAAAAAACTTATATTTATTTTTGAGAAAATAATATAAGTAAGACATTTAGTTAAAAATATAGAATATTTTTAACACAAGAAAATATACACAAAAGAGAGTGACTGTACTTGTGCGACACAAGTCTGGTGACTAACGTTAAGAAAACGCGTATAGGTTACGACGTTAATTAAGCAAATCCGGTGAAGTTTACGACGCAAGGAACGCAAAGTTGTGAGTTCATGCTCCCCCTTTTCTTTTAACTGTTTTCAGTTTTCATAACTTCGGGGGTGAAATACATGTACAAAAGTACAATATTTATAAATGGTATGATATAAATACAAGAAGTACACTTGGTGAGAACGAGAACCAAGTGTGACAAAATATAAGACAAAAAGAAACGCGCTTGGTGAGGACGAGAACCAAGTTGGACGCGTTATGAGAAATGATAAGAAGAAACGCGCTTGGTGAGGACGAGAACCAAGTAGGATGCGTTATGAGAAATAGTGTCACGAATAGGGTACAGAAGCACCATTAATCGTGTACATACTTAGACCGCAGAACAAAAGGTTAGATCTAACGGGTGCCTGGCAGCCACACTCTCGGTGAGGGCGAGAATCGAGTAGTGCTTTTGTGTCTCAGAATATACCAATTAAATGCCTTAGGTTTGGTGACTTCCTATGTCGTGCCACATGTTAATGGCTTTGCAACCCATTAACAATCTGATATTTACAGAAATACTGTATTTACATAAAATTCATACCATACTAAAATTGATATATAACTTGAAGTACGTGGGGTACTCAAGAAAATTGATATATAACTTGAAGTACGTGGGGTACTCAAGAGGATTGATATATAACTTGAAGTACGTGGGGTACTCAAGAAAAGATTGAATTATACATGGGTACGTGGTGTACACATGAAACTGAATTTATATATGAAAACTTGATTTTTACATGACGTAAACTATGTTTTCATACAAAGTATACAAACGTGAAAAACTAAAACTGCATGAATTCACACCAACTTTATGTTGACGTTTTTCCAAAACTCACATGTATTTCAGGTAATTAGAAGTGGATGTGCGCGCGGTCTTACCCATGCTCGTGGATGTCGCTTATGTTTATCTTTAAATAAAGTTGTAAACCTTTAAGACAATGTTTTATGCGACTTAGCGATGTAAACGCTAAACTTATGTTTTCAAATTATGGTATTTGATGTTTTTACGAGCATATAGCATGTTTACCTTTCGTATGCAATGAGAACCTTTCATGATCACACCTCGTGCTTCCGCCGTAGAAAGGGGTGTGACAAAATAGGAGAAAGCCAATTATCAGGTCCTGAGATTGTACAGGAAACCACTGACAAGATCACTCAAATCAAGGAAAGACTAAAAACAGCTCGAGATCGCTAGAAGAGTTATGCAGACAATCGACGCAAGCCACTGGAATTTCAAGTTGGAGACAAGGTACTATTAAAAGTTTCTTTTTGGAAAGGAGTAGTTCGGTTCGGTAAGAAGGGAAAGCTAAGTCCAAGGTACATAGGACCATTCCCAGTAAACCAAAGAATAGGACCGGTCGCCTGTCGCTTACAACTACCAGAAGAGCTGGCTGAAGTACATGACGTGTTTCATGTATCTAACCTCAAGAAGTGTCTATCTGACGAATCACTGGTAGTACCTCTCCAAGACATAGAGGTAAATGAAAAGCTAAAATTTGTTGAGAAACCACTCCAAATTGAAGACAGAAAGGTTAAGTTTCTCAAACACAAACGACTGGTGTGGTCAAAGTCAAGTGGGATTCAAGGAGAGGATCGGAGTACACTTGGGAGCTGAAATCAGAAATGAAACGGTAATATCCTTACTTGTTCCAGTAAATCTTGAGGATGAGATTTTAATGAGGTGGGGATGATGTAACAACTCTCATCAAAATTATTATTTCTTATTTTATTTTGTCCAATAGGAAACCCTAATTGAGACCCCCAAGTAATATTTCATGACCCCTTAAATTTTCAGAACCGTTGGAACTAGGATCAGGGCCCCTAAAGCTCAGGGGGTATTCCCTAATTGACGTTTATCTTCATAACTCGCTGTAAAATTTGAATTTCGTAAAACTGTCGACTCACCAAGGCTAAGTGGAGACGTGGCTACCCTACCCTAAAAATGGCGCCATCGCGCCATGCGAAAGCCTGTTGCGCCACGCGACAGGGACCATTTTCCAGTATAAGTATCAGGGGTTTGGCACTTGAATGGGGGAGTTGGTTCGACGTTCAAACTCGTTTCGTACACTGAGATATCCTCTGTTTTGTTCAAAAACACACACTAGCACGAAGCTCTGCTGCGACAACAGGGTAATAACTCGATCACTGATACGATATAATGTCCGATTGATTGAAACTAATCCGATGGATATTTAAGTGCTACCCGAATCCAGGCTATACTTTGTCATTCGTCGTGAGGGTTTTGATTTCGTGAGCTTATCGTAAAAGTTGTATTAAGTTACTGACCTAGTTTCGTGTGCATTGTTATTTAAATTAGGTTACAAGGCTAAATCAGTAGGCTAAACTCTGCCCGTCTAAATTTGCAATGTGAGTCATTCTCTTTTTATTAAATTTTTTCCCAAAACTCTATTTATTTTCAAAGTTATAATTACAGGGATTAAGTCTTTGTAATCTTCAATTACTGCCGGTATGTGGGGTTTTGTATACATTCCTTGATACCCGTCACCATTGGACAACGGGTTAGCCAATGGGTGATCTGACCATAGTCACAGATACTGTCAAGTGACAAATACCGATTTGGGGTAATTGGTTGATAAAAACATTGTAATCACCCTTATTACTGTATATTATAACAATGTGTCGTTTTGTGCAACTTGAATGACTCGCCAGTATTTCCCTGCTGATAAAACCTTTTTAAAACATGTTTAAGGTGATCTGCTGTGATCCAAGAAAAAGTGCTGTGTAGCACTACAAGCTTGAATAAGTGGCTTAACAAAATAAATAAACATGTTTTGTAAAACAGTGAACTTCCTTGAGAAATTTCCTTTATTGTACTTTATGAGGTTTGTCCCAAATAGGTGAAATAAATAATTGGGCATTTTCAAGTTTTAAATGATCCTGTTAAAATTTCCGCTGCCAACATAATAATTACCACGGGTTTTCTGTCCCGCGGCTCCTGGACCGGGTCACACCGGGCCGGGGGCCGTGACAACCCACTAGGGAACAATAAAGTTATGCCTTACTTGGAGATCCTTGATGAGTTACTTTATACAAATAGATAACACCTGAGATTCCATGCAACACAATTGTTTTACACAATGTTACAGACATACTCGTACGAATAAATTTCGGGACGAAATTTCCTAAAGTAGAGGAGACTGTGACATCTGTGCCTCTACGACCATCATACAAATACAAAACCAATGAAATCTTGTATTTCACACTTGGGATTTGTATAAATACGTGTATCATTTGCAAATATCGATTCTTGTTCAATTTCGAGGTTTAAATCACTTTCTGGGAAGTTATACACGAACCGATGCGTAAACGTAATCAGTTTAACGTGAAAAACACTCCGGAATAGTGACATAGGCTTAACATACCTTAAATAACCTTTACATAACTTAGAAATAAGTTTTGGAGGGTTTGGTGTGTCGTCTGTCACACCCCGACCGCGTAAAACAATAAACCGTGGTGCAAAACGTCAGGGAGTGGAGTGCCAGAATTATTGTTTCACAACCATGGTATTTAAAGTTTTGTTTTATTTATAAACAGAGTGGTTACATTGTCTTAAAACAAAGAAAACAAAGAGTACATAATGTAATTTAAACTAGTCTTGCATCTTTTATTGTCACTAAGGCCCAACTCCACCTAAGTGTATCTTGAACAACCCTATGCATCAGCTCCTGAAAACACATGTGAAAATAGGTACGTCAGCATAAAAATGCCTGTGAGATATATATGTTTATTGATTTAGGATTCGTGACTTGTAGTTGAAAGAAATGTTTAACAAAAGTTAATCATGAATCTTGTAAAATGTTTTCCTTTATAAATCATACGAAAATCGATAAGAAATCTAATGATATAAAAGAAGGATGTATGGTTAAATGAATAACCAAGTAAAATGAGTTTGTATAAAATATGTTGTTTGTAAAACAATGTTTTATGAAGATATGTTATTTGTGTAAAATGTAAGATGTCTAAATTGAAATGGTTTAAATAACGCAACGATATGTAATATCATAAAAGCACTTATATATAGGAAGTACCAGCGGCGTATCCACCATGCTTTTATCATATTACACACGCCTCGTTATTTAAATCACTTACCCAAACAAACCACCAAAATACCTTGTTTAAACAAATGTCAAATGTTTATGTGTAAACAATGTCAAATGCCAAATGTAAATCATGTAATGTATAATCAAATGTAATGTATGGCAAGCGAAAGGTGTCAGCTAAAGCCATAGGTAAAATGCACAAAACAATGTATTTGAATAAATCATAGTTTAAATCAAAAGTTATGTTTTGTAAAATAAATGCTTTATTGATACAAACATCCATGCGGAAATGTTAAAACGCATACATTCAAGCCTTGCGACTATGGAGACAAACCCTTAAACAAATCAAAGGTTTATAAAAAATTATGTATATCGGATTCAGTCATTTCCTACTTCCAAATAAACCTAGGAAGCCAGAAATGGGAGTTGTCAATTCCTATGGTACCACTACTTACTACCAAGCGGCGTAATCAATGTTAATGAACGTATTTATGACCCGTTAAACAAACCAAATGTCATACCAAATGTAAGCATGTTTATGTGAAAACATTGTACTAAGTATGCTAAATAAACATACATAGCAAAAAATGTGATGTAAAACAATGTGTACATATGCTAAAATAAACATATGAAACAAATGTGTTGATGAAATCAATATGCTCGCATGTTAATTAAACATACATAGCATAAAACATGGATGAAATCATGTACTATACGTGTACTACATGAACATAGCAAGCATATGTTCTAAAAGCATGAAAAAGCACGAAAGTAACAAGTAGGCACATGTGTTCCACCCCAAAATATTTGAAAACAGTAAAAGAGGGGACTATGTACTCACTTGATAATGCTTATAAGTCTTGAAACAATAATCAAACAACGCTTGAGGGATCACGGAATCAATCGACACCTTATATAGGTAACTATGTTAATAAACCGGTCCTAAATCGGAAGATCGGATAGAATGAGGTTTTGTAAATCAAATGAGTATTGGAACTCACGTGACATGGTTTAACAAAGCCTACATTCTAAAACGGAACCTATCCTAAGTGCTTACGACCCATTACGACCCGTTTAGGTAGCTTACGCTACTTTAACGCGTCGTTCGCGTAAAATGCATTCGGACCGCCTAACTAGTCCTATGATAAGTATTATATTCCTTAACGTGTCTAATAATGTTTCCTAATCAGTTTAGATGTCAGAATTTAGGTTACATATGCTTAAAATGAAATTATGCTCAAAAGGGCATTTGGGTCATTTTCCTAAGGCATATAAACTACCTATCATACAACTAACTAAACGAAGTGACCACAAGGTATAACCTCAGAAGGTTATTCCCTATACAGCTATGGTCACAAAATGTGTTTGGTCGGATCCTAATGATCGACCAAACGGGTCGGGTTCGAAAGTCTAAGCGGTTGTTTAGACCGCTTATCTTACGACCCTATATACACACTAAACTAAAAGTGACGAGTTAAACATGTTAAAACATTTTTAACTAAGTTATAAAACAAGTTTGATATCAAAACAAAGTATTTTGATACCCAAGGATAGTTTCGTTGCAAAATAGGCATAAACACGCATTTTGACCGAAACTATGACTCGTTACTACGCCTAATCAACATGGTAATCAGTAGGTATAGTCACAAGGGACTATAACCATCGTGATTACGCTCACGTGGAAAAGTTCAAACGAACTTTGTGTTGACCATAAACTGGTCAAAGCAGAAAGTCAAACACTGTATGACTTTCATGCTTGAAATACATGAACAAGCATGAAGGAGACTTACAAAAGGTCCAAGCCTTGAAGATTTGAACTCAAAATTTCTCAGGTATGAAGCTTCACAAGGAGAGCTTCAACTTAGAGAAGGAAATTGAGATCAAATGACTGAAGAATGAAGTGAATCAAGTGGGTTTATATAGATTTTGGACAACCGTTAGGATCGTTCCTCGATTTTTGAGCTTTAATCCTAACCCTTCATGTGTTACCCATTGTTTTACAAAGCTATGAGTGTCAAAAACCAGCATATGGTATTGCAAATGTTACACAAAAGACCCTGAACTTCAAGTCGATTGCTGAAAATTGGCATGCTGTTGCTGAAAATGAATTTTTTGCCCAGATGAGGGGGTGGCGTGCCGCCACCATACAACCACTAGGCTATGGCGCGACGCCACCACACACCAGAACCAGAAACTTTGCAAAAATGGCAGAAATGGTCCCTGCAGCTCGTTTAAGCCATTTTCGATGCGTTTAAACCCTGTTAACCCATGTTCAAGGCTCTACAAGGATGTTAAAGCATAGGGGGAACTGAAACATGCTTGAAAATATCTTGGATGTTGGTTCGGTTAATTACGACCTGAAACATTTGGTCGTACGGTTGCGTTGTTCGGTTAATTACGAAGAAACTCGAACGAACACGAAAACCGATCTAAATTATACGACGAATGGAGTTTTAGCATTCTAATCACTAAAATAAAATATTTTAATGATTACAAAATTTTTTTGATGTCCGGATATGTTCAGAACGTAAGATATGCGTGAAAATGCAAACTTGTTCACTTTTTGACGCTTTTAGTCCCTGATTGATCAAATAAGTTTATTTTCGCATATCGAACCCCTCAAAGCCTATTTCTAAGCTATGTAAAGGATATTTATGGTTTGTTTAGCTTATGATCAAGTTCTGGAATGTTCGTTACTATATGAATCGACATACTTTCGCAGTTTATCGAAAATAGTCCCTGTAAGCGAATAAACTTGATTTTGCCATACCAAACCCTTCAAAACTTATTTCTAAGTTATGTAAAGGTTATTTAAGGTATGTTAAGCATATGTTGATGTTCCGGAGTGTTTGTCGCATTAACTGATTACGTTTACGCATCAGTTTGTGTATAACTTTCTAGAAAGCGATATAGAGTTTGAAATTAAATAAAAATCAAAACGTGCAAAATGTCAAACATAAATAAACAAACATTGGGATCAAATCACTTTGTTTTATTGATAAATGAACTATTCAGAGTTTGTACAATGATTACAAGCATAAATGTCACACTCTCCCCTATTTGTGGAAATTTCGTCCCGAAATTTATTTAGAGGAAACTTGTGAGAATAGATATGGATATTTCGCCTTCATTTGATCTTCACATTCCCAAGTAAATTCTGGTCCACATTTAGATTCCCAGCGAACTTTGACAAGTGGAATGCGCTTGCGTTTGAGCCATTTGACTTCACGGTTCATGATTTCCACAGGCTTCTCAACAAAGTGCATCGTGTCATCAACATGAATTTCATCAAGTGGTATGTGGAGGTTCTCATCAGCCAAACAGTTTTTGAGATTGGACACGTGAAAGGTTGGATGAACATTTCCGAGTTCAGGAGGTAACTCAAGTCTGTAGGCTACCTTTCCAATTCTTTCGACAATCTTGAATGGTCCAACATATCTAGGTGCAAGTTTTCCTGTCTTTCCAAATCTGATCACACCTTTCCAAGGTGAAACCTTGAGTAGAACGCGATCACCGACTTGAAATTCCAAAGGCTTGCGTTGTCGATCCGCATAATTCTTTTGACGGCTTCTAGCTGTCTGAAGATTATCGTGAACTTTCTTAACCTTATCTCTAGCCTCTAGAATGAGGTCAGGTCCAGTAAGCTGAGCCTCGCCAACTTGTAAAGAGCCTTGAAAGGAGCCATGTTGATGCTGGAGTGATAACTATTGTTTTAGGAGAATTCAATCAATGGAAGATACGAATCCTAACTACCACCAAAATCGATCACACAAGCTCTAAGCATATCCTCCAATGTATGGATTGTTCTTTCAGATTGACCATCTGATTGTGGATGATAAGCCGTGCTTAAATTAAGTTGGGTTCCCATAGCAGATTGCATGGTTCTCCAAAAGCAAGACGAAAATCGAGCATCTCTATCAGATATAATGTTCAAAGGAACGCCATGATGGGATACAATCTCATCCACATAGATCTTAGCAAGCTTGTCGGCAGATAGATCCTCACTGATTGGCAAGAAATGTGCTGATTTTGTGAGACGATCAACAACTACCCAAATGGCATCATGACCTTTCTTAGTTCGTGGAAGTTTGGTAATAAGATCCATAGTAATGTTTTCCCATTTCCAATCTGGAATCTCTGGTTGCTCCAATAATCCAGAGGGATGTTGATGTTCAGCGTTAACCTTAAGACAAGTAAGGCATTTGGATACGTATAAGGCAATGTCTTTGTTCATACCCGGCCACCAATACTGGGTTCGAATATCATTATACATTTTGTCTGCACCAGGATGAATTGAATAACGAGACTTAAGAGCTTCATCCATTAGCAAGGTGCGAAGATTATCATGACTTGGGACCCGCAAACGGTCCATGAAATAATACAATCCATTGTTCTTCAGTTCAAGATCAGGCTTAATATGATATGGTAATTCCTTACCCATTAAGTCTTGTGTAACACAAGTATGTTGAGCCTGAGAAATGCGGGTTTGAATATTAGATCGAACCTGAACACAATGAAGCTTGACTCGTTCCTTATGACTTAATGCATCAGCTACAACATTCGCTTTACCAGGATGGTAGCGAATTTCGCAATCGTAGTCGTTTAGAAGTTCAACCCAACGTCGTTGCCTCATGTTAAGTTCTTTCTGATTGAAGATATGCTGAAGACTTTTGTGGTCAGTGAAAACCACACATTTAGTACCATACAGATAGTGTCTCCAGATTTTAAGAGCGAAGACTACTGCACCTAACTCAAGTTAAGATCATGAGTGGTGTAGTTTTTCTCGTGAACCTTCAACTGTCACAATATACCACAAAATCATCATTGCCCTCAGGTAAAGACAGAATAGGTGCATCACAAAGTTTTTGTTTCAAGGTCTGAAATGCTTCTTCTTGTTTGGATCCCCATTCAAAGGGTTTATTCTTCTGAGTTAGTGTAGTAAGAGGAACTGTAATCTTGGAGAAGTTTTCGATGAAGCGGCGGTAATAACCCGCGAGACCAAGAAATGAACGAACTTCAATAGGAGTAGTAGGTGTATCCCAATCCTTAATCACACTGATCTTGGAGGGATCTACATGAATACCTTGTTCGTGAATAATGTGTCCTAAAAATTGAACTTTCTTAAGCCAAAATTCACACTTGGAGAATTTGGCGAAAAGTTGTTCTTTCTTCAGGAGTTCCATAGTAAGACGGAGATGTTGCTCAGGATCAGCTCGCGTCTTAGAATAAATCAGAATGTCATCAATGAAAACTATAATGAACTTGTCCAAATAAGGCTTGCAGACCCTATTCATCAAGTCCATGAAAACAGCAGGAGCATTAGTCAAACCGAATGGCATAACAGTGAACTCATAATGCCTATATCTTGTGCGGAAAGCAGTCTTGGGAATATCTTCCTCGAGCACTCGAAGTTGATGATACCCAGAATGTAGATCAATCTTTGTAAAACAAGTGGGACCTTGTAATCGATCAAAGAGATCATCAATGCGAGGTAGGGGATATCGATTCTTGATGGTAAGCTTGTTGAGCTCACGATAATCGATACACATCCTGAAAGATCCATCTTTCTTCTTGACAAAAAGAACGGGAACACCCCAAGGTGAAAAGCTAGGACGAATAAAACCTTTGTCAGAGAGTTCCTGAAGCTGTTTAGATAATTCTTGCATCTCAGATGGTGCAAGGCAATACGGAGATCTAGCGATAGGATTTGCACCAGGTACAAGATCAATACGAAACTCAACTTGGCATGCTGGGGGTAAACCGTGTAACTCTTCAGGAAACACTTCAGGATAATCCCGAACAACATGGATATCTTGAATAGATTTACCTTTGCCTTTCTCCTCTACAACATGTGCCAAGAAGGCCACATAGTTCTTTCGCAGATACTTCTGAGCTTGAGTACAAGACATGAGTTTGAGACTGCTAGCAGGTTTCTCACCACGAACTTCTAAGATCTCACCACTAAAAAGCGGTATCAAAGCTTCCAAGTTGCATCGGTGTGAGGTCGATAGGGAAAAGATGGTTATTAAGGTTCAACTGGCAATTTCGAAGAACAGAATCGAGTACAACGGGATCACCACTAGCTACCTCTACTGTCAAGGCCTTTCCTAGTTTTGTTCTAGTCATGCATAGCAATGGTTCAAAAGACAATGACACAAAACTCTTATCGGCACCCGAATCAAAAAGAACAGAAGCAGGCTGATTGTTGACAAATAACGTACCATTGACCACCCCGTTGTCTGCACATGCCTCATTTACGTTCATGTTGAAGACTTGTCCACGAGCCTGAGCCTGATTCGGGTTTGCTAACCTTGGACACTGATTTCTATAGTGGGTCAGATCCCCACAGTTGTATCATGAACCAGGCGGATAGTAAGGTCGTGCAGCTTGAGCCTGTTGTTGAGCTGGCGGTTGAGCAGCTTGTTGAGCTGGGTTTCGTGCGGCTGGATTGGGAGCAAAACGACAAACATCGGTAAGATGACCCGATTTTCCACAGTTAGCACAGAAACGACACTGAACTTGCGGTTGATGGTGACTATTGCATCTGTTGCACAACGGTGCTTTGCCAGCATACTATTTCTTTGCTGGTGGTTGTGCAGGTTGGTTGGGAGCTGCCTGGTTGGCTTGTGCAGTAAGAGCGAAATTCTGGGAAGCCTTGCGCTTCCTATACCTCTTTGAAGAACCGGATTTCTTACCCTTCTTGTTCTCACTCTTGTCAGACGATTGTTTCTTATCCTTGTCACCTTTCCTGTGAAGCTTACCCTTTCTGATTTGCGACTCAGTCAAAGTCGCAGCCAACTCGATTGCCTGACGAACTGTGGTAGGGTTGCTACTAGTGATGATGTCTTGCACGGGGTCAGGTAAACCATCGACTTACCTCTCGATAGCTTTCTCGAGTGGGGTAACCATTGTAGGGCATAACAAACTTAACTCCTTATACCTGTCAGTATAAGCCCCATGTTCACCACTATCCTGTTTTAAATCATCAAACTCTCTTTCCAACGCCCTCTGTTCGTGACGAGGACATAATTCCCTCATCATTAATGCCCTAAGCTCTACCCAGGTCTGTGCTAAAGCAACATCAGCACCACGGTCTCTCATTACCCCATTCCACCAAGTAAGAGCCCTCTTTTGAAAGACACTAGAAGCGAACTCGACTTTGCGATTATCAGGACACTGGACATGGCGAAACGTACTCTTAATGCTTTTAAACCACTATAGGAGCCCAGTTGCTCCTTCAGAACCACTAAACTTGAGTGGTTTAGCCGAACTGAAACTTTTAAAGTTGCATGGAGCATTATTGTTGTTATTGTTGGCTTGGTTGATTTGAGTGATGAGATTCAGAAGTGCATCAGCCATTTGCTGCGCATTAGGTAACTGATTGTCGCGTCGAGGAGGCATTCTAGAAGAGGAAACATGAGAGGAAACAAGTGAGATGATTAGATGAAAAATGAGATGATACAAATATCGACAAAAACATGGTTGGTGGGCATTCGTTTGTTACCACAAAGCAAACAAACGACACACAGTGACTAATCAAAGTAAATGGCCCAAAGGGGGGTGCCCCAGTCAAGATTTGTATCCTACACACTAAACACTAGACTTTTACCTTTAACCTTCCAATAATTACCATTATGTGCCAACAATTTACATTTAACCCCCCCATGCATATTTACGGCCCAAAGGGGGGTGCCCCACTCAAGATTTGTATAATCTCTATTAAATCTCCATGATCTCCTCCTTGGATTCCACAAGTTTTATTTGGATTTGTATTGTATTTTAAGAACACAATACCCATTAGACAGAAGCATTGGATGGTTATAAGTGCACAAGACCCTCAATTCAATTTTCACAACACTTTCTTCTTCTCCCCTTCCCACCTTTCGGCCGAGATCAAGTCCAAGCACCACCACCATTTTTCAATTCAATTCAACCATTCCAAGTGCACTATAAGGTGTAAGAAGGTCGCTAACGAAGTGTGGAGCTCTCAGATCTTCAAGGACCATCTTTGTTTGCTTTTATCCAACCATTTTGTCAACTTCAAGTTCTAGTATTCTTCCCTAGCTTGAAGCTAGCGGTAAGGCTCTCTTGATCTTGTTTACTTCATATTTTGAGTGGTTAAAAGATATAACATGATGATTAACTCAAGAATACTAATGAACATACATATGAATCTTGAAACATAAAGCTTGTAACATGATGAAATAGTGTTGAAATGATATTGTTGGTGTATGAATGATATTTGGTAGTTGATTACTAGAAATATTGATGTTGAGAATTACATGAAGCTTGCTAGATTGTGATTAAACACATGATCTAGCAAGATAGAGGATGATTATGTGTTAACACAAGAAGATCATCCTCATGTATAAACATGAACTTGATGAACAAAGTGATTTTCCTGAAAAAGTAATATACAAAAGGAGCTAGTAAACTTATAAATCCAAGATTTATGAATGATTTTTCCAAGAAAAACAAGTGTAAAATATGATTTTTAGAAGATCATGATTATTACATAAACCAATATTATTTTTGGTGGAAAAACAAGTGTATGAACACTTGTGAAACAAGAGAGTTAATGAAATCAACATTTTTTTTTTTGTAAATTATGTTTACAAGTTGTAAACACCAAATCTTCTCAAGAATGGGATTTTTGATGAAATAAACACACTTTAAAGAGTAACTAAGTCTACTAGAGACATTGCTAAGTTACTACAAGTTTTGAGAAAGAACAAGTTCATGTTGTCATGTAACTTACTTGATTTTAACACTTGTTAGATGAGGAATGAGTTGTTGATTGTTGATGATATTTTAAAAGAAAATAAACACATGTTTTGAAAACATGGGAAACCTCCATTTTTAGGGGAAACTCTGCCAAAATTTTATAAATTTTGACACTTAGAAAAATATAAGTTTTTGAGAAACTTATTCCCTAAAAATGTATCTAAAAACATTTACCAAGGTTTCCCAAACTTTTGTGTTAAGAAATGAGGATTTCTTCAAGAATAAAAATGGATATTAAGTATGTATAATTGTGAGAAAAATATATATATTTGATCACTAAATTTTGTGCTAAGTGTATGTAGTATGTATTGCATGTAATAGTGTATTAGGGCTTGAAGATACACTAAATACTCGTAAGAAGTGAAGATACAAAAATACACATACAACATACTTAAACAAATACAAGAGAATATATTTCTGAAAATATATTACTTGATAGAATAAATAACTTGGACAAATTATGAACATTAAACGAAGTATTGAACAAAATACATAATTCGGGTGAAAAATACAAGATACTTATATTTATTTTTGATAAAATAATATAAGTAAGACAAATAGTTAAAAATATAAATTATTTTTAACACAAGAACACATATGCAAAAGATAGTGACTTGTACTTGTGTGATACAAGTCTAGTGACTAACGTTAATAAAACACGTTTAGGTCACGACGCTAGATAAGCAAATCCGGTGAAGTTTACGACACAGGAACACAAAGTTGTGAGTTCATGCTCCCCCTTTTCTTTTAACTGTTTTCAGTTTTATAACTTCGGGGGCGAAATACATGTTACAAATACTACAATGTTTATAAATGGTATGATGGATACAAAAACAAGAAGCACTCTTGGTGATAACTAGTACCAAGTGTGATGCGTTTTGAGGAATGATACAAGAAATCGTGTCACGAATAGGGTACCATAAGCACCATTAATCGTGTACATACTTAGACCGCAGAACAAAAGGTTAGATCTAACGGGTGACCGGGCAGCCACACTCTTGGTGAAAACTAGTACCGAGTAGTGCTTTTGTGTCTCCGTTTTCATACAAGAATGCTTTATTTATACACGAATACTTTATTTTTACAAGACACATATCACGTTTTCATACAAAGTATACTAGCGTGAAATACAAAAATTGCATGAATTCACACCAACATTATGTTGACGTTTTTCCAAAACTCACATGTATTTCAGGTAACTAAAAGTGGATGTGCGCGCGGTCTTACTCATGCTCTTGGATGTCGTTTATGTTTATCCTTAAATAAAGTTGTAAACTTTCAGTCAATGTGTTGTCTCGTGATGTAAACACTTAAATTATGTTTTCCGTTGTGAAATGTTAATGGTGTTTGAAGTTATTTTTATGAGCATGTAGTATGTTTACCAATCGTATGCAATGAAAACCTTTCATGATCACACCTAATGCTTCCGCCTTAGAAAGGGGTGTGACATATTGGTATCAGAGCTGCGATTGTAGTGAACCAGGATTCCTTCTCGAGTCTAGTCTACAATCTCTAGGATCCTTTCGCGAAAACAATTTTTCAAAAAGTTTTCATTGCATAAAACTTTCCGCGACATCCACCACCTGAAACTATTTTCAAAGAGTCAAGAAAAGACACTACGAGACTTATGGTGCACGGGAGTAACACTTGTCTTCGACTAAGAAATTACTTGCAATTGTGTGTGATAATTGATATATACATATACTAGAAGTAGAATACCACGAGTATACGTGACTTTACCTGAAAGAAGTGACTTATCTGAAGGAAGAGATGCGAGGATGAAACAAACTGTGCAGACTGTGTAAGGAGTTACGTAATTATGGATGCATACATAATTATGGAATTCAGTGCATAGAAACCATAACAAGTCTTGTCACGTATAGAGTGCAAGAAAAGGTCAAACTGAACACCCCTCCCCTAACCTATTAAATATTCTGCTGGAGTAATAATTGTTTGATATCACTTATGTGGTATATGCCCATGTATATATACTACTACTATCTCGTATGACGATATCAAACAAATATCTAACCCTATTGTGTTGTGTTCTGTCAGAACATGGCACCTAGGAGAATTATGAACAATCGAGATTCTGATCAACCTCCTCCTCCCCCACTGCCAAGGACTGCTGAAGAGCTGAACGCTCTACTGGAAGAAAGAATCTCCGCAGCTATCGCACAGTACGAGGCGAACCGTACTGAAGACAGTGGAGGACCCAACAATGCCAGGCGTAATGGGAATGGAGATTCGTCAGGAGGAAACGCAGCTCAAGCTAACCTTAAGACAATCTGCTAAGCATGGAGAAATTTATGAGCGGTCTTTGTTTCATTATTTCTTCGAATGCTCTCGTGTGAGTGGGTTGGATCAATTACAGGCTGCACCTTCAAGCAGTTTCTCGACTGCAAACCACTGAACTACGACGTCACTGGAGGTGCAGTAGCGTTTGTACACTGGACGGAGAAAACTAAAGCCACTATCCATATGAGCAAGTGTACCGCGGATCAACAAGTCACTTTTGCTACTGGGTTGTTTGTGGATGAAGCTTTGACTTGGTGGAACTTGCAAGTCCAAACCCTGGGTGATGATGCCGCTTATGGCCTGACTTGGGATGAAGTAAAGGAAAGAATGAGAGAGAAGTATTGCTCCCGTGCTGAACTCCAAAGGTTGGAGACCGAGTTCTGGCATTTGACCATGGAAGGTGCTGACATTACTGGGTATACTCGAAGGTTCCACGATCTGTCCATAGTGATTCCCTACATGGTAACTCCTGAATTTAAACACGTTGAACGCTACATTTGTGGATTGGCCTCAGAATTTCGCGGCATGGTAACTTCGGCCAAACCTCAAACCATCACTGAGGCTGTAACTCTGGCTGTCAGCCTTACTGAAGATTGTGTTCGTATGAAGAAGTTGTCGCTGAACCCAACAAAAAATACCGAGACGCATGCTGAGTCATCTAGTGACAAGAAATGGAAGCATGCGAATCTGAACCAAGCAACCCGCAACAACAACAAGGGTTTCAATAACAAGAAGCGCGACACTAAACTGCCTCAGGATGCAAAAACTCTTGCAACCATGAATGACGCTCCTACCAAAAGGTACCTGGGCACTCTGCTCACTTGAAACAATTGCAAGCGTCATCACGAAGGGGTTTGTCGCATTCCAAGATGCGACAAGTGTGGAAAGTTGGGTCACTATGCTGAGGATTGTTGGGGAAAAGGAAAGAACCGGAATGGAAATGGTGCTGGTAACAGGAATGGTAACGGAAAGGGACAAAAACAAGGATGCTTCAGTTATGGAAGCAAAGAGCATTTCATGAAAGACTGCCCAAAGGGGAACAACGCTCAGGCTTGAGCATTTGTAATTGGAGCAAAGAACGCACGCGAGGACCCTAATGTGGTCAGCGGTACGTTTCTCGTTAACAATCACTTTGCATCCATATTATTTGACACTGGTGCCGACGATAGCTTCATGTCTGTGGACTTTAAACGCATGCTTGGAATAGAATCTTGTAGATTAGATATTCCTTATTCTATAGAACTAGCCAATGGCAAACTTGTTGAATCAGGCAAAGTTGTTAGAGGTTGCACAATAGAACTTGGTGAACAAACATTTAGCATCTACCTCTTACCTATTCAGTTGGGTAGCTTCGATACAGTGGTCGAAATGGACTGGTTGTCCAAGAACAGAGCTGAAGTTATTTGTCATGAGAAAATCATTCGCATCCCTTTGGCGAATGATGAAACCCTCATCGTACATGGAGAAAAACGAGACGCGCCTATTCGAATCATCAGTTGTATGAAGGCACAGAAGTGCTTAAGGAAAGGATGTGTTGCTTTCCTAGCACACGTTGTAGATAAGAAGGCTGAGGAGCCGATACTCGAAGACATTCCTGTGGTAAAGGAATTCCCTGATGTTTTTCCCTAAGATCTGCCAGGATTTCCTCCGCAACGACAAGTCGAATTCCATATAGACTTGGTTCCAGGAGCCGCTCCTGTAGCCAAGACACCCTATCTACTTGCACCATCCGAAATGAAAGAGTTATCTACACAACTTCATGAGTTGTTGGATAAAGGATTCATAAGGCCAAGCTTCTCGCCTTGGGGAGCTCCAGTATTATTCGTGAAGAAGAAGGATGGAACACTGCGGATGTGTATCGACTACAGGGAACTGAACAAGCTCACAATCAAGAATCGATATCCACTACCGAGGATTGAAGACTTATTTGATCAATTACAAGGATCAAGCTACTATTTCAAGATCGATCTTCGATCTGGATACCATCAGTTAAGGATACAAGAGGAAAGCGTACCAAAGACTGCATTCAGAACGCGCTATGGGCATTACGAGTTTCTTGTGATGCCATTCGGGTTGACGAACGCGCCAGCGGTATTTATGGATCTGATGAACCGCGTATGCAAACCATATCTCGATAAATTCGTGATTGTATTTATCGATGATATCCTCATTTACTCGCGAACGAAAGAAGAACATGAGCAACACCTCAGAACCATTCTAGAACTACTAAACAAAGTGAAACTTTATGCAAAGTTCTCGAAATGCGAATTCTGGATTTGTGAAGTACAATTTCTTGGTCACGTTGTGAATGAGAAGGGCATTCATGTAGACTCATCCAAGATTGAAGCAATAAAGAGTTGGGAAGCCCCCGAGACCCCAACTGAAGTTCGACAATTTTTGGGCTTAGCGGGCTATTACCGACGGTTTATTGAGAATTTCTCAAAGATAGCTCAACCGCTAACTACCCTTACGCAGAAAGACAAGAAATATGACTGGGGTGATAAGCAGGAAGAAGCCTTCCAACCGCTCAAAAATAAGCTATGCGATGCACCAATACTATCCTTACCCGAAGGCACTGAAGATTTCGTGGTATACTGCGATGCTTCACGACAAGGTTTGGGTTGCGTGCTCATGCAACGCCAAAAAGTCATCGCTTACGCTTCAAGACAGTTGAACGTGCATGAAAGAAACTATACCACTCACGACCTGGAGCTGGGCGCAGTGGTATTCACCCTGAAGATCTGGCGACATTATTTATATGGTACTCGATGTACAATCTTCACAGATCACAAAAGCTTACAACACATATTCGATCAGAAAGAATTAAACATGCGTCAGCGACGATGGGTCGAGCTGCTAAACGACTATGACTGTGAGATTAAGTACCATCCTGGAAAGGCAAACGTGGTAGAAGATGCGCTAAGTCGAAAAGAAAGGGTTAAGACCCTAAGGGTTCGGGCGTTAGAAATGACTATTCGAACGAACCTCACTGCACGTATTCGTGATGCACAACAAGAAGCTCTTAAGGGAGAAAACCATAAAGCTGAATACCTCCGGGGTATGTTGAAATATATGGTGCCAAATGAAGAGGGAGCCTTATACTTTAAGAAGCGTATTTGGGTCCCGCTCTATGGCGGTATTCGAGAAGTCATCCTTAATGAAGCTCACAAATCGAGATATTCAATCCACCCAGGATCGGACAAAATGTATCAAGACTTGAAAGATTACTATTGGTGGCCGAGACTTAAAAGCGATGTTGCAATCTATGTTGGGAAATGCCTAACCTGTGCTAAGGTTAAGGCTAAATATTAGAAACCGTCCGGCCTACTGCAACAACCAGAGATACCCATGTGGAAGTGGGAGCAAATCTCGATGGACTTCATAACGAAATTACCCAAGACCCCTAGAGGGCACGATATGATATGGGTGATAGTTGATCGATTGACGAAATCTGTGCATTTCCTACCGATCCGAGAGAAAGACAGCACTGGAAAGCTCGCTGAGATATACTTAAAAGAAATTGTGGCACGTCATGGAGTGCCAATCTCAATTATTTCAGACATAGATGGACGCTTTGTCTCAAGAATCTGGCAATCCTTTCAGGAAGCCTTTGGATCACAATTAGATCTAAGCACGACCTTCCATCCGCAAACAGACGGCCAGAGCGAACGAACTATACAAACGTTAGAAGATATGGTTCGCGCATGTGTCATGGATCTAGGCGGCAGCTGGGATACTCATCTACCTTTAGTTGAGTTTTCTTACAATAACAATTATCATACAAGCATAAAAGCCGCACCGTTCGAAGCTCTATATGGCCGCAAGTGCCGATCGCCTTTATGTTGGGCAGACGCAGGAGATAAACGTATGGTTGGTCCTGAACTTGTACAAGAGACAACCGACAAGATCATACAGATACGCGAGCGCATTAAGGTGGCTCGAGATCGACAAAAGAGCTATGCTGATCGAAGACGAAAACCATTAGAATTCGAGGTGGGAGACAAAGTATTGTTAAAAGTCTCACCTTGGAAGGGCGTAGTAAGATTTGGAAAGCGCGGAAAGCTGAATCCACGATACATCGGACCATTCAAGATTTTGGAAAGAATTGGTACCGTGGCATACAAGTTGGAATTACCGGAAGAACTTAATGGAGTACATGATACGTTTCATGTATCCAACATCAAGAAGAGTCCAACACAAGAAAACGTGATCATCCCGGCGGATGAAGTGCATATTGATGACGCCCTCCGATTTACAGAACAACCCTTTGAGGTTACCGACTGGAAAGTCAACAAGACAAGGAGGAGCAGTGTCAAACTTGTCAAAGTACTTTGGAACTCTAAGCACGGACCCGAGTACACGTGGGAACGTGAGGACCAATTCAAAGAAAAGTACCCCCAACTGTTCAAGAAGACTCCTGCAAGAGTCAGCTCAGCCTGAATTTCAGGACGAAATTCTTTTAACGGGGGGAGACTGTGACAACTGGCACGAAACCGGTAATTTCCATACACTTTAATTATTATTTAATGACTGCAATTATGTGCTTAAATGTCAACATTGTCTGATTACATACTATACAAGTGAATTCATGCACGTTTTAAACTACAAGAATTACTTTATGCATTAATGAACAGCGTTGCATCAGAAATACTAGTAAACTCGCCGGTAAGACACACTGTATCAACAAATCTGCAGAAGACAGTCAGACATTAGATTTGGGGCCTAGGTGTAGGTCCAACGTCAAGAATACATTAAAACCCAAGAGTACATACAAGGGTTAACATATAGACATTCCGAAAGCTAAAATACGCACTAAAAAGCACCCGAAACGCACTTTAAGTGCAGAATTTTATTAAATTTAGTTATAATCAGCCATAATTCAGCATTTTAACCTTGATATATTATGCAGAATTCATGACTTATCATCCAGAATACTTCCCTAAGTGTTGGGAATTGAAAGTGTTACAAAAGGATACATAAAGGACACTAAACGGTGCAAATTAGCACTTTAACGGAACGATATCTAACCGAACAACCGGACATTACCCGGAACACAAAAATATTGCTAGAAGCATTGTTTTCATTTTTCTGAGCTAGTTAAAGTTCCCGAACACTTAAACATTCTATATAAATCATCCTACACACTAAACACTAGACTTTTACCTTTAACCTTCCACTAATTACCATCATGTGCCAACAATTTACATTTAACCCCCCCCATGCATATTTACGGCCCAAAGGGGGGTGCGCCACCCAAGATTTGTATAATCTCTATTAAATCTCCATGATCTCCTCCTTGGATTCCACAAGATTTATTTGGATTTGTCTTTTACTTTAAGAACACAATACCCATTAGACATAAGCATTGGATGGTTATAAGTGCACAAGACCCTCAATTCAATTTTCACAACACTTTCTTCTTCTCCCCTTCCCACCTTTCGGCCGAGATCAAGTCCAAGCACCACCACCATTTTCCAATTCAATTCAACCATTCCAAGTGCACTATAAGGTGTAAGAAGGTCGCTAACGAAGTGTGGAGCTCTCGGATCTTCAAGGACCATCTTCGTTTGCTTTTATCCAACCATTTTGTCATCTTCAAGTTCTAGTATTCTTCCCTAGCTTGAAGCTAGTGGTAAGGCTCTCTTGATGTTGTTTACTTCATATTTTGAGTGTTTAAAAGATATAACATGATGATTAACTCAAGAATACTAATGAATATACATATGAATCTTGAAACATAAAGCTTGTAACATGATGAAATAGTGTTGAAATGATATTGTTGGTGTATGAATGATATTTGGTAGTTGATTACTAGAAATATTGATGTTGAGAATTACATAAAGCTTGCTAGATTGGGATTAAACACATGATCTAGCAAGATAGAGGATGATTATGTGTTAACACAAGAAGATCATCCTCATGTATAAACATGAACTTGATGAAGAAAGTGATTTTCTTGAAAAAGTAATATACAAAAGGAGCTAGTAAACTTATAAATCCAAGATTTATGAATGATTTTCCAAGAAAAACAAGTGTAAAATATGATTTTTAGAAGATCATGATTCTTACATAAACCAATATTATTTTTGGTGGAAAAACAAGTGTATGAACACTTGTGAAACAAGAGAGTTAATGAAATCAACATTTTTTTTTTGTAAATTATGTTTACAAGTTGTAAACACCAAATCTTTTCAAGAATGAGATTTTTGATGAAATAAACACACTTTAAAGAGTAACTAAGTCTACTAGAGACATTGCTAAGTTACTACAAGTTTTGAGAAAGAACAAGTTCATGTTGTCATGTAACTTACTTGATTTTAACAATTGTTAGATTAGGAATGAGTTGTTGATTGTTGATGATATTTTAAAAGAAAATAAACACATGTTTTGAAAACATGGGAAACCTCCATTTTTAGGGGAAACTCTGCCAAAATTTTATAAATTTTGACACTTGAAAAATATAAGTTTTCGAGAAACTTATTCCCTAAAAATGTATCTAAAAACATTTACCAAGGTTTCCCAAACTTTTGTGTTAAGAAATGAGGATTTCTTCAAGAATAAAAATGGATATTAAGTATGTATAATTGTGAGAAAAATATATATATATTTGATCACCAAATTTTGTGCTAAGTGTATGTAGTATGTATTGCATGTAATAGTGTATTAGGGCTTAAAGATACACTAAATACTCGTAAGAAGTGAAGATACAAAAATACACATACAACATACTTAGACAAATACAAGAGAATATATTTATGAAAATATATTACTTGATAGAATAAATAACTTGGACAAGTTATGAACATTAAATGAAGTATTGAACAAAATACATAATTCGGGTGAAAAATACAAGATACTTATATTTATTTTTGAGAAAATAATATAAGTAAGACAAATAGTTAAAAATATAAATTATTTTTAACACAAGAACACATATACAAAAGATAGTGACTTGTACTTGTGCGATACAAGTCTAGTGACTAACGTTAATAAAATACGTTTAGGTCACGACGCTATATAAGCAAATCCAGTGAAGTTTACGACGCAGGAACGCAAAGTTATGAGTTCATGCTCTGTGACAACCCTCAAAATTTCAGGTACTGTACAAATTAATTAATCTTAATTACGTGCTTAATGAATGTGCTTGATTACAACTGATAATTTAAACTGCTCTATGATTCTATATCATATATACATGCATCATATTTTATACAGTCACTCCATTCATTACACACCTACATTAGTGACATACTTGATGCACTCAGCACAGTTGGCACACTGACGGTTGATTCAGAAATAATGCTGACAATGCCAGCACTTAGACAGACAATATTATTATGGCCAGTATGAGCCAGGGATAGAGTACTACACTGGTTTGTAGCGTAGGGAAGTGAGGACCATGAGACTGCGTCATTAGGTGATAGATATAATGCCGGGAAGTGCCTAAAACACACTTTAAATAAAAAATTCTGCTTTCTCTTATTAAATTCAGCATTCTATTATACCAGTAGAATACACAAATATAGCAGAGTGGTCCTGTATACTTTCCTAAGTGCCAGGAATGATTTCATTACAAAAAGATGCATAAAAGACGCTATACGGTACAATTTAACACTTTAACGGAACGATACGTAACCGAACAACCGGACATTACCCGGGACACCAAAATTTTGTCAGAAACATTATTGTATTATTCTTAAATAATCATGGTCACAATAAATCCCCACACACTATAGAAACATGTCACACACCCATTATTCTAGAAAATACCCTAAACCTTCTAAATAATTACCTACTAATAATCAAATTTTACATATTACCCCCCCCCCTAACCGAATTTCTGCCCAAATCATCCATATATTTTGTTTAGATCTTGTGTGATTATCCTTCCTAACTATGGTTGGCCAAAAGAATTTTAATCATGACATTAGGGTAGGGTGGCTCTTGATTTTCCAAGAAAGACCATCATTACATCAAAACCCACACTCCATCTCACTCTCTCTCCCTAATATCGGCCCTTCATAACCGAAACCACCCCCCCTCACTCTCATATATTCATCTTCTTCACTTTCAAGCCCCATTCCAAGCTCCAAGATTGATCCATAGAGGTGCAAGTTGAAGTGCTCTCAAGGAAGCCTTGTTCAAGCCTTTCTCACCATCATTCTTCATCATCCTTGCACTAAGATTTCTACCCTAGCCTTGTGCTAGTAGTAAGTCCCATCACGCCCTTGTTTCATCTTGTTATTTGTTATGATTCATAGTAGGATGATGGTGATAAATCACAAGAAGCTAAAACACTAAAAATATGAACATGGAACTCTACATAAAAACCCCACATAAAAAGTTTGTATGAGGTTAAAATCAGGTTGGTTTGAGTTTGGATAATACATGCACAATGTTTGATCATTAAGTAATTAACAAATCAAGGTTACGACACTCGTTGATATGTTTTTAGAATCATTAAACCTGAAATAAACATGCTGATTGAAATTTCCAGCCAACTTCAACAGGCTGTAACAGGGTCATTTTTAATCGAAAAACTGAATCTTTGGAGTCTAAATTGTGTAATTTTGAACAACCGAACAAATGGCACTGGAATAGTAATTTTTCGAGATCGTTTACTATTTTTAAAGAATTATTTTTGACAGCAGCTCAAGCTGAAATATTTCTGCTGAAAAAGTGTGTTGTAATCAGAGTCAAAACTTGAAACCTGAGCAGAATCAGCTCATGGAATGTTTACTGTAGATGGTCACTGTTGTTTCCGTGACCCTCCAACTAGAATTTCGTCGATCGGACTTACGATTGATTTTTAGTGAATTTTTCCGTAAAACTGCAATCAGAAGTAACAAATCTGATTGCAGTCGGGTAAAAGAATTTTTATATAAAATTGGTAACTAACTGGTCCCCAAAATTTTTACACAATAAATTTTGGATTATATATGACATTCTGTAAAAATTTGAGAATTTTTGGTAAAGGTTAACTATTTTATTTAAATACTCGAAAACAGTCCAGTTTTGGTTAATAAAGCTGAAAAGACGTAAATAGGGCATTGCATGTATGATTGTCGGGTTGGCTATGTGGGAACTCTCTACGAGATATTTGTAAAAGAAAATGATATGCTCTTAATCATGGACACCTCTATTTACAGAGGAGGCTATGGCGAATTTTTCCGAAAATTATAACACTTAGTAAATATTTGCCTTCTAAGACTAGAATTTACTAGAACATTGAACGAACAAATACTTATCACGCGAATCAATATAAGTAACGCAACTCTAAACAATAAACCCTAGGCCAAGGCACGGCCCGTTCATCTAATAGACATTAGTACGTGTAGGTTGTCGTGTAGCAGACAGAGTTTGAGATTCGGTACAAGACGCATTACTGTGAGTTCATGTCCCCCTTTTCTCTTAACTATTTTCAGTTTTACTTTTCGGGGGTGAAATACATGTTACAGACATTTACAGACTTTTATTATGGTATGGTTAGCTTAAGGAGGGTTTTTATTACGCGATCATGTGAGTGGTGGGCACAACACTTAAGGCCATTAACCCTCATTGCGGGACCAAGGGACATGAGTGATAGATCTATTTGGGTGTAGCGAGCCCACACCCATGAGGCCGGGGCGGTCCATAGTGGTGACTATGTCTTTATACCGGAGACAAATTTGCTAGGTTTGAGTCTTCCTGCATCATTTCACACATACTATTGGTTTTGCAACCCAATGGTGATCAGGTTTTCCTTAATTGCTACGTACCAGGGACTTTTACTTATACAGATATTTTAAAGGCTTTTATATACTCACTTACACATGAACTCGCTCAACTTTTTGTTGACTTTTTCAAATTACATGTATTTCAGGAAATGAACAGGATCTGGCAGGTGGTGCATGTTAGCTGCGTACTATATAAGGATGTCATCCAGGGTCATAGGGTTTTGGAAGTGCGACTCATTCCTGGATAGGTTGCATGTCTTAAATCCTCGTTTTGTTGGTAGTTCTTCGTTGAGTCTTATGAACTCATTTTAAACAAGTCATGTTTTGTAATATGTTTTGGGATTGTTATTTTAAAACAACATGTTGCGCTTTTTCCAAACTATTTTAATGGATGAACATCCCGTATTTTATCATATAGCATTGTTGTGATTGTTGCTATGGTATTAAGAAGTCACACCAATTAAACCCACGCTTCCGCAAAAGCCAGGGTGTGACAGCTTGGTATCAGAGCCTCGATCATAGCGAACTAGAATTCATTCTCGAGTCTAGACTATGATCATTAGGGTTCTCACGAAAATGTTTTCAAACATTTTACATTGCATGCACTAAACGTCCAGATCCAGGGCACGAACATTTTTACAAACAAAAAGGCACAAATACATTTTTCAAAAAATTATATTTCGGTCTCAGAGACTGAGGGAGTTCGGTCTTAGAGACTGAGGGAGTTCAATCTTAGAGATTGAGAAAGAATTAGTCTTAGAGACTGGGAGGTTGGTCTTAGAGACTAGGGTAGTCTGAGAGACTAGGGAGTTTTGTCTTAGAAATGGGGAGGGATAGTCTGGGAAGACTAGGATGCATACATGATTACATTGCTTTTGTTTACATGCTTACCTGATTTATGTGTATATGTTGTGGCTGTGTTACAGACACCATGGCATCTTCTGGTAGTGGAGTGTCCAACACCAGCGACCCGATGGCCATTACCTCAGACGACGAGTTCGCCACAGACCCGGAAGTTTACACTTCAGACTACACGAGCACCGATGAAGACGATTTTCAGCCTTTCGCCCTACCGGACTTCGGAGACGACATGCCCTTAGCTGATGGCCCGCCAGGAGAGGATCTACCCCTTGTTCCGATCCCCGCTCCTCTCCCCTTTGCTGCAGTTCCGTATGAGGAACAACCTCTCGACGCGTTACCCGATGGTGACATCGATCTATTCATCGAGGGTCCCCCGGAGGGAGACCAGGATGGTGGGGCCCCGATGGAGGACGATGCTCCGCATGCGGATATCCCAGTTGTTGACCCCGTTATTCCCATGGTTGAGCTTCCTGACATGGAGGTTCATTCCAATTCGTCAGCCTCAGATTCCGTTGAGTCAGTAGCTTCCTCTTACCCACCCTTGGGATTCGGTAACTTCCCTCGTATTAACTACGATGAGGAGACAGATACGGAGGATGAGTTGGATCCCGAGGAGCAGCCTGCTGAGGCTCCTGTTCTCCCGGATGATCAGGATCCTGCTATGCCTGTTGATCGTCAGCCTGCTCCCATCATTTCCAAGCCCGTTCTTGCTCTTGACCCCATTCCTGAGGATGCACCAGTCGTTGCACCACCTGTCACTGATGCACCTGTTATTGCACCACCAGCTGCTGAGATCCCAGACGCAGCGCCCATACCTGATCCCATTTTTGATGACCTGGCACCATTTGCTACCCATATCGACCCGAGATACGCTGACACACAGAATGGGTGGATTGAGGAGGATGACTACCCTTCGTATGTGGTCCCAGTTACTCCCCCTACCGCACCAGTTACTGCACCACTCGACATCCCGTCTACCCACCCACATACATCTGGTACCCCACTTTTTCCCCCTCACACCACAGACGCTCATCACACAGGCCCTCCTGTTTCATTCCTACAGTTTGTTCCGCCCTCACGTCCGGGGGAGGGTTCTTCAGCACATCCCGTTGGTTATGTACCGACATTTGTTCCAGTCTTACCCCAGTTTTCTACTGTTGCATCCACTGTCGCACCAGTTGCCGTGCCATCTTTTGCTCCATCTGGTGAGCCTTTTCCCTGGACCACGCCACCTATTATGCCACCCACAGACCCATCTCACCCCTATTATGTCGGGCCTTCTACCGAGGATGTTTTTGTTTCATTTATGATGCAGCAGGAGGCGCTGATCCGGCGCGTGCTAGAGCTGGAGAGAGCACATCGCGCTATGGAGGAGGATTGGCTGCATATGCGCCGTTTACTCTTCTCTCATTTTCCTCCACCTCCTCCACCGCCATCAGCTTAGCTACCCTTAGTCTTTTGCCGGTAGTGAGTACTTTTGAAGAGAAGACACCAATTGGGCCAGACTATGCAGTATTTTGAAGACCACATTTTGACAGGATGATTTTGGTTATGTGATTTTTGCTTGTTGTATTTGTTTAAACCGTTCAGACAAGGGCATTTTGACCCTTAGCCTCTTTTGGATGTATGTACATTTGGAAAACTTGTAAACAGTGTATGGTGGTCTTGATTTTTATAAAAGCCCAATTGCAGTATTCTCATTACATGCTTTGTTTAAGTTGTTTGTTTATGTTTTATAACATGAGATGTTATGTGATTGATTTATTTATAACGTGAAATGTTATGTGTGGATATTGCTGAATACATATGTATTTTTACCTATTATGACCTGACCAACATGAACCATCTTTTAGAGGATGCCTCCAAGACGTCATACGAACATGCCTACCAACGAGGCGGAGCTCCAAGCAATCATCGCCGCTGCCATTGCGCAATATGCAGCATCCCAACCAGGATCGAGCGGAAGTATCAACAACAACCAGGGCAACAACCCACCACATGGTAATATTAAGCCATTTGAGACATATTACAACACATTGGATATTTATAGCACGTCTGCTAATACCAGTTGTATATTCTAACGTATGTGCAGGGTGCACTTACAAGCAGTTCCTGGACTGCAAGCCTGTGAGCTTCGACGGAACCGGAGGTGCTGTTGCTTTTGTAAGATGGGCCGAGAAGACGGAGTCTGTACTCCGAATGAGCAAGTGCGCTCCAGACCAGCAAGTGACCTACATTTCTGGGCTATTTTTGGACGGAGCGTTGTCCCGGTGGAACTTACAAGTGCAAACCCTTGGTGAAGCCGCTGCTTACGCGTTGACATGGGCTGAGTTGAAAGAGTTGATGCGAAAGAAGTATTGTTCTCGGGCTGAGATACAGAGGTTAGAGACTGAGTTTTGGCATTTGAAGATGGATGGTCCCAAGATCGCGGAATATGTTCAGAGATTCCATGACTTGTCACATGTGGTACCTTATATGGTTACACCGGAATTTAAACGAATCGAGCGCTTTATCTGGGGATTGGCACCCCAAATCCTGAGTATGGTTACCACATCCAAGCCGACAACAATTACGGAAGCGATCGACATTAGTGTGGCACTTACGGAGGAGGCCGTAAGGTTGGGCAAGTTCTCAATTTCTGAAACAAAGAAGAAGGAGACTCATGCGGAGTCAGCTGGTGATAACAAACGAAAGTTTTCCAACTTCAAGCAGAGTACAAGCAATGTGAGCAAGAGAGGTGAGTCAAGCACACCGGCCAGAGCCAAAACCGGTGATGAAAACAAAGGAAAGGGTTACATGGGCACTCTGCCCAAGTGTGGTATTTGCCAGTTCCATCATCCCGGCCCATGCAGACTCAGAAAATGTGAATCCTGCGGGAGGACGGGTCATTCAAAGGAGACATGTTGGGTTGGATCAGGCCAAGGTGGCCAAAGGGGTTTCAATAACAACAACCGTGGTAATGGAAACCGGCCACAAGGGAATAATGGAGGAAGTGGTAATCGTGGGAATGTCGCAAATTAAGCTGGAAATCGAGGAACCAACGGAAATCGAGGTGGGAATGGTAATGGAAATGGCCGAGGGCCAGGATGCTTCAACTGTGGTGACATTGGGCACTTCAAGAGAGAATGCCCAAAGCTGAATCAGGCGCAAGGCCGAATCTTTAACATTGGTGCGAGGGAGGCACGCCAAGATCCAAACATTGTCACCGGTACGTTCCCTATAAACCAACGCTTTGCATCTGTTCCTTTTGGTACTGGTGCCGATTATAGTTTCATATCGTTAGAGTTTAAGAATATACTTGGGTTGACCACTAGTATATTAGACGTTCCATACTCGATCGAATTAGCAAACGGGAAACTAATCGAAACGGGAGAAGTCATCAGGGGATGTATGATAGAACTAGGAGGACACAAATTTACGCTAGATCTACTACCAGTCGAGTTGGGAAGCTTCGACGTGGTAGTGGGAATGGATTGGTTATCGAGCAGCAAGGCCGAGATCGTTTGTCACGAGAAGACCATCCGCATCCCAATGACGGATGAAGAGACGATCGTAGTACACGGAGAGAAGCGTGATACGCCACTGAGAATTATTAGCTGCCTGAAAGCTAGAAAGTGTTTACGGAAGGGGTGTGTTGCCTTTTTGGCACACATCGTGGGTAAAGAAGCTACTGAACCCAGAATTGAAGACATTCCGATCGTAAGAGAATATCCTAAAGTCTTTCCGGAAGACTTGCCAGGGCTGCCGCCACAACGACAAGTCGAGTTCCATATTGACTTGGTTCCAAGCGCCGCGCCTGTAGCCAAAGCACCCTATAGACTTGCACCGCCGGAGATGCAGGAATTGTCGACACAACTCAAGGAGCTATTGGATAAAGGATTCATCAGACCAAGCTTCTCGCCTTGGGGAGCTCCGGTTCTGTTCGTTAAAAAGAAGGATGGTAGCTTTCGTATGTGTATAGACTACCGCGAGCTCAACAAGTTGACTATCAAGAACCGTTATCCTTTGCCGAGGATTGATGACTTATTTGATCAGCTGCAAGGTTCAAGCTTCTATTCGAAGATCGATCTTCGCTCAGGATACCATCAACTAAGGATACAAGAGGAAAGTATCCCGAAGACGGCCTTTAGGACTCGTTATGGACATTACGAGTTCTTGGTTATGCCATTTGGATTGACAAACGCATTGGCAGTTTTCATGGACCTGATGAACCGAGTCTGCAAGCCGTACTTGGATAAGTTTGTGATCGTGTTTATCGATGACATTCTAATCTACTTGAAGACAAAGGACGAGCACGAACAGCACTTAAGAGCTATTCTAGAGCTACTTAAGAAGGAGAAGTTATACGCTAAGTTCTCAAAGTGTGAGTTTTGGCTACGCGAAGTTCAGTTTCTGGGTCACGTGGTAAATGGAAATGGAATTCATGTTAATCCCACAAAGATCGAGGCAATCAAGGATTGGGAGACTCCGAAGACGCCAACTGAGATTCGACAGTTCTTAGGTTTGGCTGGCTATTATCGAAGGTTTATTGAGGATTTCTCAAAGATAGCTCAACCCCTGACCGCACTCACACAGAAAGACAAGAAGTTTGATTGGGGTGACAAGCAAGAAGAAGCGTTTCAGTTGTTGAAGAACAAGCTTTGTGACGCACCGATTCTATCTCTACCCAAAGGCACGGAAGACTTCGTGGTATATTGTGACGCCTCGCGTCAAGGGTTGGGTTGCGTGTTGATGCAACACCAGAAAGTTATAGCCTATGCCTCACGCCAACTGAAGATACACGAGAAAAACTACACCACCCATGATTTGGAACTGGGCGCGGTGGTGTTTGCCTTAAAGATCTGGCGACATTATTTATACGGCACACGATGTACGATCTTCACTGATCATAAGAGCCTGCAACACATATTCAATCAAAAGGAGCTTAACATGAGGCAAAGACGCTGGGTTGAACTGTTTAACGACTACGATTGTGAAATCAAGTATCATCCAGGGAAGGCGAATGTGGTCGCCGATGCCCTAAGTTGAAAGGAGAGGATCAAGCCCATAAGGGTTAGGGCTTTGGAAATGATCATCCAGACGGACCTCTCCTTGCGTATTCGTACCGCGCAGAGAGAAGCTCTCAAAGAAAGGAATATTGAGGATGAATATCTCCGTGGGATGGAGAAGCAGTTGGTACCAAACGAGGAAGGAACCTTGTGCTTCATGAAACGAATTTGGGTTCCTCTGTTTGGTGGATTGAGGAAGGTTATTTTTGATGAAGCTCACAAGTCACGGTACTCAATTCATCCAGGAGCGGATAAAATGTACCAAGATCTTAAGGATTTCTATTGGTGGCCAAGGATAAAAGGCGATGTTGCGGTATATGTTAGCAAGTGCTTAACGTGCGCCAAGGTAAAGGTCGAATACCAAACACCTTCAGGTCTCCTGCAGCAACCTGAAATACCCAAATGGAAATGGGAACAAATTTCTATGGACTTCATAACGAAACTGCCGAAGACACCCAAGGGCCATGACACGATCTGGGTAATAGTAGACCGTCTAACAAAGTCTGCACACTTCTTGCCGATCAAAGAAAAAGACAACACGAGTAAACTTGCGGAGATTTACATGCGAGAGATCGTGGCACGTCATGGAGTGCCTCTCTCAATTATCTCAGATAGAGATGGGAGATTTGTATCGAGGGTTTGGCAATCCTTCCAAGAAGCTTTTGGATCGCAGTTGAATCTGAGCACTGCATTTCATCCGCAAACTGATGGCCAAAGTGAAAGAACTATTCAGACATTGGAGGACATGATGAGAGCATGCGTAATGGATCTAGGTGGTAGCTGGGATAATCACTTACCATTGGTCGAATTTTCGTACAACAACAGCTACCCCGCAAGTATTGGAGCCGCGCCATTTGAAGCTCTTTACGGACGCAAGTGTCGATCACCACTATGCTGGGCTGATGCAGGTGATAGGCAGCTCGCTGGTCCCGAAATCGTCCAAGAGACGACAGACAAGATTGCGCAAATTCGTAAACGTATCGAGGCGGCTCGCCACAGACAAAAAGCCTATGCAAATCCAAACAGGAAGTCCATGGAGTATCAAGTTGGGGATATGGTTTTGTTAAAGGTTTCACCCTGGAAGGGTGTGACACGCTTTAGGAAGCGTGGGAAATTGAATCCGCATTACATTGGGCCTTTCAAAATCTTGCAAAGGATTGGGCTTGTAGCATACAAGTTGGACCTGCCTGCTGAACTCAATGGTGTTCATGATAGATTCCATGTATCGAACCTGAAAAAGAGTCTAACTCAACACACCGTTGTCATTCCTGCTGACGAAGTTCACATCGACGACACACTCCACTTTGTTGAAGAACCTGTCGAGGTCACTGATTGGAAGATTAACAAGACACGCAGGAGCAGTGTCAAGCTCGTCAAGGTCCGATGGAACGCTAGACATGGGCCAGAATTCACGTGGGAACGTGAGGATCGTATGAAGGCCAAGTACCCACATTTATTTCCTAAGACCCCTGCAACTAGGCGTAGGACCTAAAATTTCGGGACGAAATTTTCTTAACGGGGGGAGAATGTGACAACCCTCAAAATTTCAGGTACAGTACAAATTAATTAATCTTAATTACGTGCTTAATGACTGTGCTTGATTACAACTGATAATTTAAACTGCTCTATGATTCTATATCATATATACATGCATCATATTTTATATAGTCACTCCATTCATTACACACCTACATTAGTGACATACTTGATGCACTTAGCATAGTTGGCACACTGACGGTTGATTCAGTAATAATGCTGACAATGCCAGCACTTAGACAGACAATATTATTATGGCCAGTATGAGCCAGGGATAGAGTACTACACTGGTTTGTAGCGTAGGGAAGTGAGGGCCATGAGACTGCGTCATTAGGTGATAGATATAATGCCGGGAAGTGCCTAAAACACACTTTAAATACAAAATTCTACTTTCTCTTATTAAATCCCCACACACTATAGAAACATGTCACACACCCATTATTCTAGAAAATACCCTAAACCTTCTAAATAATTACCTACTAATAATCAAATTTTACATATTACCCCCCCTAACCGAATTTCTGCCCAAATCATCCATATATTTTGTTTAGATCTTGTGTGATTATCCTTCCTAACTATGGTTGGCCAAAAGAATTTTAATCATGACATTAGGGTAGGGTGGCTCTTGATTTTCCAAGAAAGACCATCATTACATCAAAACCCACACTCCATCTCACTCTCTCTCCCTAATCTCGGCCCTTCATAATCGAAACCACCCCCCTCACTCTCATACATTCATCTTCTTCACTATCAAGCCCCATTCCAAGCTCCAAGATTGATCCATAGAGGTGCAAGTTGAAGTGCTCTCAAGGAAGCCTTGTTCAAGCCTTTCTCACCATCATTCTTCATCATCCTTGCACTAAGATTTCTACCCTAGCCTTGTGCTAGTAGTAAGTCCCATCACGCCCTTGTTTCATCTTGTTATTTGTTATGATTCATAGTAGGATGATGGTGATAAATCACAAGAAGCTAAAACACTAAAAATATGAACATGGAACTCTACATAAAAACCCCACATAAAAAGTTTGTATGAGGTTAAAATCAGGTTGGTTTGAGTTTGGATAATACATGCACAATGTTTGATCATTAAGTTATTAACAAATCAAGGTTAGGACACTCGTTGATATGTTTTTAGAATCATTAAACCTGAAATAAACATGCTGATTGAAATTTCCAGCCAACTTCAACAGGCTGTAACAGGGTCATTTTTAATCGAAAAACTGAATCTCTGGAGTCTAAATTGTGTAATTTTGAATAACCGAACAAATGACACTGGAATCGTAATTTTTCGAGATCGTTTACTATTTTTAAATAATTATTTTTAGACAGCAGCTCAAGCTGAAATATTTCTGCTGAAAAAGTGTGTTGTAATCAGAGTCAAAACTTGAAACCTGGGCAGAATCAGCTCATGAAATTTTTACTGTAGATGGTCACTGTTGTTTCCGTGACCCTCCAACTGGAATTTCGTCGATCGGACTTACGATTGATTTTTAGTGAATTTTTCCGTAAAACTGCAATCAGAAGTAACAAATCTGATTGCAGTCGGGTAAAAGAATTTTTATATAAAATTGGTAACTAACTAGTCCCCAAAATTTTTACACAATAAATTTTGGATTATATATGACATTCTGTAAAAAATTGAGAATTTTTGGTAAAGGTTAACTATTTTATTTAAATACTCGAAAACAGTCCAGTTTTGGTTAATAAAGCTGAAAAGACGTAAATAGGGCATTGCATGTATGATTGTCGGGTTGGCTATGTGGGAACTCTCTACGAGATATTTGTAAAAGAAAATGATATGCTCTTAAGCATGGACACCTCTATTTACAGAGGAGGCTATGGCGAATTTTTCCGAAAATTATAACACTTAGTAAATATTTGCCTTCTAAGACTAGAATTTACTAGAACATTGAACGAACAAATACTTATCACGCGAATCAATATAAGTAACGCAACTCTAAACAATAAACCCTAAGCCAAGGCACGGCCCGTTCGTCTAATAGACATTAGTACGTGTAGGTTGTCGTGTAGCAGACAGAGTTTGAGATTCGGTACAAGACGCATTACTGTGAGTTCATGTCCCCCTTTTCTCTTAACTATTTTCAGTTTTACTTTTCGGGGGTGAAATACATGTTACAGACATTTACAGACTTTTATTATGGTATGGTTAGCTTAAGGAGGGTTTTTATTACGCGATCATGTGAGTGGTGGGCACAACACTTAAGGCCATTAACCCTCATTGCGGGACCAAGGGACATGAGTGATAGATCTATTTGGGTGTAGCGAGCCCACACCCATGAGGCCGGGGCGGTCCATAGTGGTGACTATGTCTTTATACCGGAGACAAATTTGCTAGGTTTGAGTCTTCCTGCATCATTTCACACATACTATTGGTTTTGCAACCCAATGGTGATCAGGTTTTCCTTAATTGCTACGTACCAGGGACTTTTACTTATACAGATATTTTAAAGGCTTTTATATACTCACTTACACATGAACTCGCTCAACTTTTTGTTGACTTTTTCAAATTACATGTATTTCAGGAAATGAATAGGATCTGGCAGGTGGTGCATGTTAGCTGCGTACTAGATAAGGATGTCATCCAGGGTCATAGGGTTTTGGAAGTGCGACTCATTCCTGGATGGGTTGCATGTCTTAAATCCTCGTTTTGTTGGTAGTTCTTCGTTGAGTCTTATGAACTCATTTTAAACAAGTCATGTTTTGTAATATGTTTTGGGATTGTTATTTTAAAACAATATGTTGCACTTTTTCCAAACTATTTTAATGGATGAACATCCCGTATTTTATCATATAGCATTGTTGTGATTGTTGCTATGGTATTAAGAAGTCACACCAATTAAACCCACGCTTCCGCAAAAGCCAGGGTGTGACATGCTCCCCCTTTTCTTTTAACTGTTTTCAGTTTTATAACTTCGGGGGCGAAATACATGTTACAAATACTACAATGTTTATAAATGGTATGATGGATACAAAAACAAGAAGCACTCTTGGTGATAACTAGTACCAAGTATGATGCGTTTTAAGGAATGATACGAGAAATCGTGTCATGAATAGGGTACCATAAGCACCATTAATCGTGTACATACTTAGACCGCAGAACAAAAGGTTAGATCTAACGGGTGACCGGGCAGCCACACTCTTGGTGAAAACTAGTACCGAGTAGTGCTTTTGTGTCTCCGTCGTGAATCGACAACTAGAAAAATGCCTATGGTTTGGTGACTTCCTATGTCGTGTCACATGTTAATGGCCATGCAACCCATTAACAACCCTGATATATACAAGAATACTTTATGGTTCATACCCCAAGAATACTTTATTTATACAAGAATGCTTTATTTACACAAGAATACTTTATTTGTACGAGGTTCGTACACAAGAATACTTTATTTGGTTCATACCACAAGAATACTTTATTTATACAAGAATGCTTTATTTACACAAGAATACTTTATTTGTACGAGGTTCGTACACAAGAATACTTTATTTGGTTCATACCATAAGAATACTTTATTTATACAAGAATGCTTTATTTATACACGAATACTTTATTTTTACAAGACACATATCACGTTTTCATACAAAGTATACTAGCGTGAAATACAAAAATTGCATGAATTCACACCAACATTATGTTGACGTTTTTCCAAAACTCACATGTATTTCAGGTAACTAAAAGTGGATGTGCGCGCGGTCTTACTCATGCTCTTGGATGTCGTTTATGTTTATCCTTAAATAAAGTTGTAAACTTTCAGTCAATGTGTTGTCTCGTGATTTAACACTTAAATTATGTTTTCCGTGGTGAAATGTTAATGGTGTTTGAAGTTATTTTTATGAGCATGTAGTATGTTTACCAATCGTATGCAATGAAAACCTTTCATGATCACACCTCGTGCTTCTGCCTTAGAAAGGGGTGTGACAAAGAGTTCCCTGGTAAGAGTGACTGGTCTGATTTTGTGGATTTGTACGGACACTCTAGCCTAGACAGAAAACTCGAGATACAAGCATCCACCCTTCCAGATTGCACGTGTTCACATTATTTAGACCCAAACTTTGACGAGATTTTGAAAGCTTAGATGGTTTAAAACCTTATAACAAATCATCAAAGAGTAGATGATTGATTTTCAAAATTGTTTTGGAATATTGTGTTCTTATTTTTGGTAATCACCTAAAGATAGGTGACGGTAATGTTTTAAGATCTAAACACAAGATAACTTGTGTTGGGGTCCTAGAAAAGTTATAGTCTAGGTCAAAGCATTACTAATAACCTAATTCCCTATAACCTGGCTCTGACACCAACTCTTTTGTCACACCCCAACGACGTAAAACAATAAACCGCGGCGGAAACGTCGGGGAGTGGAGTAGCAGAATTATTGTTTCACAACCATGGTATTTAAAGTTTCGTTTTATTTATAAACAGAGTGGTTACATTGTCTTAAAACAAAGAAAACAAAGAGTACATAACGTAATTTAAACTAGTCTTGTATCTTTTATTGTCACTAAGGCCCAAGTCCGCCTAAGTGTATCTTGAACAACCCTATGCATCAGCTCCTGAAAACACATGTGAAAATAGGTACGTGTGACAACCCGCACTAAACCACGTATCCGTACAACTTAATTAATGATTAATTACTACTTGATTACTGTGCTTGATTGAACTAGCTGATAAACTGCTACCTGCATACTGATACATGCACTTACTTGCATCATACTTTATTTGCTGTCACTACATTGATTACATACTGAACCCTAGTGACAAACATGATGCACAAAAAGCACAGTAGCACTAAACGGATACACAGTGAACATGCTGATATAACCAGCATCAGGCAGACACTGCCTCTAAGGCCTGTTAAGAGCCTCATATATTTTGACTACACTGGTAGTGAGTGTAGGGATATAAGGGTTATGGTACCGCGTCTCTAGGGATAAGATACACTGATTCGGATGTGCCAAAAATGTACTTTAAGTACCAAACACCGCACTTTAATAAATAAACCAGCTTCTAGCTGACTAATAAAGTGCCAGAACATGAGAAAGTATTACTAGACACCTTCTAAAGTGTCGGGAAAACAAATGTGTCACTAAAAATTGCAATAACGACACTTTAAAGCTTTTGTAACACTTTAACGGATTACTATCCGACCGAACACCCGGACTTTACCCGGAATATGAAAATATTAGTATTTTCACTATTTTTATTTTTCTGAGCCAGTTAGGGTCCCTGATTACCCTAACACCCGTCATAACGTGCAACATATAACTAACGAGGTTAGATACTTAACCTAACCTATTTAACCTAAACTATATCCTAACTATCTAGTTTGGATCGAACCCCCCCCCCCCTTGTTCTCGTAACCGGCCCCATAACCATGGGGGACACCATGGTACACTCTAGATTATTAAAATGATTGTTGTCTAATATCTTGTAGACATTGTAACCAATGGATAATGCACCTTAGTTTTGTCTATAAATAACACACTAATACATGAGATCATTCCACTAAACACCACTCATCAAATTACTCTCTCTTCTCTTCTCTTGGTTCTCGGCCGAACCCTCTCCCCTATACACACACATTTTCGACTTTGGTTCCTTGCATTCCAAGATCATACAAGCCTCACGAGTCGCGTATTAGGAGCTTTGGTGCAAGCGGAACACGAAGGACCTCAACCGTTAGCTTTTATCCACGCGATTTTCATCACGATTCTTCCCTAGCCCCGAGCTAGAGGTATATTGTTTAAAACTCATATTTAAGCTTGTCTAAAGTGGTTAAAAGAACTTTCGTCGGTTAAAAATCGATAACATGCGTTTTGAAACTTTAAAGTCTACTAAAATCACAAAAATGGAGGTTAATAGCATATAACTTGTGTAAAAGTCGTAGGACTTGAAATTTGTGTTTATCTAGACCCGATCTATGATGTGGTAGCTCGAATCTCCGTTTAACCCGACTTTGTAAAATCACGTATCATCACATAAGCTTGTTTTTGACTAAATACAAGGGTTAAAGGTGAAACACTACCACATTTAGAGCATGAACTTGTGTAAAAGAATTTTTCTTGTGTAAAAGTGATTTAACCGGTACGATGGTATTTAAAACTAGCAGATCTACGTATCTGCAAGTGGTACTTTTGAAGGACCACACTTTAAAAGAAACCATGTTTTCTAAGAAACGGATCTTACAATACTAAGAATGATATTTAGAACGCACAAGTGTGTAAACACTTGTGTGACACATGTTTCGACAAAATAACTATTTTTGGGAAAAATAACTAGAAGTTGTAAAGACGGATTTCTCTAAAAACGAGGTTTTTACGAGGTTAAAGTTACTTTATATAAAGATCCACGAAATATAATGGGATTTACAATATAGATTCGGAAAAACTACAAGTTCATGCGATTATGCGATTTACATATTTATTGACTAGTTTGATGTGTCGGAAATTGTTTGATTGAATAAAGAAGTTGATTGATTTGATTATTAAAAGAAAATGATACGCTTGAAAGCGTGGCCACCTCCAGTTACAGAGGAAACTCTGGCGAAATTTTCTTAAAAACCTAACACTTAGACTTTTTACACAACAAGTGTTAGAACTATCTTTGGACATACTTTCGAAACATAAATTTCGCCAGCACTATATTTTACTAAATATTCGGAGGTGGGATTTTCACAAAGATTAACGTGATAAATATATTTGTCACAACACTGTTTATGATTATTTTGTGAAATACATAAATATTATTTTAGAGTGAAAATAATATTTACAAGCGTTAATGATTCCAAAACTTTACGAACGCTTCCACAAACATATAAGTTACACCGGTAATTACATTACCACAAGATTGGTAAAACGTAACTTACGCACATGTATTATATCCCCCATCCTTGGGAAGAAGAATAACTACCAAGTGTATACGGAACATAAACACGAAATAGTTGTCTAACTATTTCCCAAAGACATAAACTGTAAAGCTAAGGCACGGCCGTCCGTCTAATAGAATTAGCACTTGTAGGTCGTTGCACAGCTTACTGTATTGGAGAAACTTGGTAGAGACGCGCATTCACTGTGAGTTCATGTCCCCCTTTTCTCTAACTGTTTTCAGTTTACTTAACCGCGGGGGTGAAATACATGTTACATTGTTTACAAGTACTTTATACACGGTATGATTAACGTAAGGAGGTTTAGATCATGTGAATGGGTAGGCGGAAACTTGAGGCTATTAATCCTCAGGGTAGGACCGAGGGACAGGAGCGGTAGATCTATCTGGGTGTAGCGAGCCCAGCCCCCGGCCAAACTAGAAACGGACCGTGGGGTGACTTTGTCCACATACTTTGCCGTGGCGAAATCTGCTAGGTTTGAGTCTTCCTACTTGCATTTCACAACATGCTAATGGCCTTGCAAACCATTGGTGATCACAAGTCCTCTTACACTGCTGCATACCAGGAAACTTTTATACTTACAAGTGTTTTACATACTCACTTACACATGAACTCGCTCAACATTATTGTTGATTTTTCAACTTACATGTATTTCAGGAAATTAACGAGATCTGGCACGGTATGGCATGTTTTCCGCTGCACTAGTTTCCGAGGTCATCCGGGGTTTAGGGGATGTGTCTCTTTCCTGGACAAGACACAATCCTTAAACCATGTTTATGTTATGTTTAAAGTTGTAATGTCGGTTGAACAAGGTTAAGGTTATTGGTTAAAACAATGGTACTGTATTTGGTTTTCAAAAACTTAATGGATGATCTTGCATGTTTTTAACTCATATAGCTTTGGTATGATTAAGCTATGGTATTAAGAAGTCACACCAAAATTTACCACGCTTCCGCAAAGCCAGGGTGTGACAGCTTGGTATCAGAGCTCTGATCATAGCGAACTAGGATTCTGTCTCGAGTCTAGACTATGATCACTAGGGCTCTCACGAAAACATTTTACTGCATACCACTTAAGTCCAGATCCACAACTTTTTATTTTAGGCTCAGTCTGGGAGGCTGAGATAGGAGGCTAGTGGGACTAGAAGTGTTGACTAGTGGGACTAGAAGTGTTGGCTAGTGGGACTAGAAGTGTTGGCTAGTGGGACTAGAAGTGTTGACTAGTGGGACTAGAAGTGTTGACTAGTGGGACTAGAAGTGTTGGCTAGTGGGGCTAGAAGTGTTGACTAGTGGGACTAGAAGTGTTGGCTAGTGGGACTAGAAGTGTTGACTAGTGGGACTAGAAGTGTTGGCTAGTGGGACTAGAAGTGTTGGCTAGTGGGACTAGAAGTGTTGGCTAGTGGGACTAGAAGTGTTGGCTAGTGGGACTAGAAGGATAATTTGAATGTTTACGTGGTGACTACATGTTATATGACTATATGATTGATTATTATACGTATATGTGTTCGTGTTACAAACGTCATGCTTTCATCAAGTACTAGAAAGATGGGCACTGCAAACCCCATGACCATAGTATCAGACGACATAGTTCAACGAGGCACGAGGTGTACATTTCTGATACTACCGGCACAGACAATGACGACTTTCAGCCCTTTGTGCACTGCCTAAAGTCGTAGCAGAGCCTACTAATGGCTACCTTGTTGGGAATTTGCCCCCTGCCGCTTATCTCGTTGTTGATATGCCCCCGACGTTGTCTCTGAAGACGATGACGAACTACTAAGAGGAGGACCCACTTGAGGGCGAGGCCCTATTGCTACTGGTATTAGACTACTGCATGCGGACGCTCCGTAGGGGAAACTCATGTCCATTCCCCTATCCCAGACTCATTTGAGTTTCTAACATCCGCATCTTCGCACATACAGGGAATGCAGCACTACTTACACGACACTGACCCTGATAGGGCATCATTAGCTGCACCGGATCCCGCACACAGTTTTGAGTTTGATCGCGATATTGAGGACAATCCTGTTTTTCCGCCTGGTGTTGATCCAGACCATGACATTGAGTTCATGCACTTAGACCAGCCCTTGGGGGATCCTGTAACCCCTGTGATTGTTGATCCAGCTGATTTTGAGATGGAGCTTTCGATTCGAAGCAAGCCGTGGCCCCTGAGCCAGGCGTTGCTCCTGACCCCGCATTGGAGCATGACCCTGTTCATGCCAATGCACCTGCTGTTGCTCTTTGATTGATCATCTGCTTGGACGAGAGGAAATTTGGGGTAACTGTGCAAGACAATTTATTATTACGGGGGCCCACGTAATAACGACTTGTAGTGCACAGGAATCCTGGTGGACTCTGCGGGCCAAGTTAATGATAACCCGTGCAGCAGGAAATAATCTAAAACACGAATGACCAAGACGATGTAGCCTCGAGTTCATTCTATTACAAGCAACAGGCCAAATTGACAAGCCTATGTGAAGGCTCAGAAATTTACTTCCCCACTCATACAGTGAGTATATATTTGTGTGTGAAATTGGGTGATTACATGATGACATATGTTGCAATATATACACCCCATAGACAATTGAAATATTGTCCAACCCGCTTCACACTATTTCGACAAAAAGGAAATGTCACCCAGACGTAACACAAGCACCAGTACGTCGCCAAGGACAGAAGACGAGCTGCAAGAACGCATCTCACAGATAAATGCACGACATGAAGCCCTCCACTCTAAGTACAACGATGACATTTCTGGAGATAACCCTCCAACTGGCTGCACCTATAAACAGTTCCCGAACTGCAAGCCTTTGAACCTTGTCGGAACCGGAGGCACCGTTGCATTTGTTCGTTGGTCCGAAAAGACCGACTTCACTCTAAGAATGAGTAACTATTCGCCCCAACAGAGTGTTACCTACATCACAGGGATATTTCTAGATGGCACACTCTCTTAATGGAACCTCCAGGTTCAGACCCTTGGCACAGACGCTGCTTATACACTGAGCTGGGACGAGGTCAAGGAAATGATTGAGAAGAAATGTTGTTTTAGGACAGAAATTCAGAAACTTGACGTGGAGTCCTGAAATTTGAATGGACGAACCAGAGACTCCTGAACATGTCCAGCGATCGCACGACTTGTCTAGGGTCGTCCCCTACTAAGTAATTGATGTAGTATGATATAGTAGTGTAATTGTGAGCTTTACATTGTGGTCTTGAATTGTGGCAATACAATCGCAGTATTCTCATCACATGCGATGTTCAATCAATTGTTTATGTCCTATAACATAAGAGGTTATGTGATTGACTTGTTGATAACATGAAATGTTATGTGTTGGTATTGTTGAATGCATACGTACACTTCACTAACCTATGTGAAACGTCTTTTAGAAGATGCCGCCAAGACGCGAAACGCGCATGCCCACTAACGAGGCAGAACTGCAACAAATCATTGCCGCTGCCATAGCACAGTATGCAGCATCTCAGCCCGGAACGAGCGGAAGTATTAACCAGGGCAACAATAACCCACCACACGGTAATATTTAAGTCATTAAGACATACCATGACCTAAACGGATTTCCTTAGCAAGAAAGCTAATATCTATCACATGTTGCAATGAATGTGCAGGGTGCACATACAAGCAGTTCTTAGACTGCAAGCCCACCAACTTCGATGGCACCGGAGGCGCTATCGCTTTTACTCGTTGGGCCGAGAAGACTGATTCCACCATCCGCATGAGCAAATGTGCGCTCGACCAACAGGTCACTCACATCTCAGGGCTGTTTCTAGACGGAGCCCTATCTTGGTGGAACTTACAAGTCCAGACGCTAGGCGAAGCTGCCGCCTACGCACTGACCTGGGCAGAGCTGAAAGAGCTTATGCGCAAGAAGTACTGTTCCCGCGCAGAAATTCAAAGGTTGGAGACTGAATTTTGGCACCTAAAAATGGACGGTCCGAAGGTAGCAGAGTACGTTCAGAGGTTTCATGACCTCTCTCAAGTGGTTCCTTATATGGTCACGCCAGAATACAAGCGAATTGAGCGCTTCATTTGGGGATTAGCTCCTCAAATCATTAGCATGGTAACCTCCTCCAAACCAGCAACTATCACGGAAGCCATTGATTTGAGCGTGGCTCTCACCGAGGAGGCAATTCGTCTAAACAAGTTTGATGAAGTCAAGGCAAAGAAGACAGAGACTCACGTTGAGTCCTCAGGGGATAACAAAAGGAAGTTTTCAAACTTCAAACAAGGCGTCAGTATGGCAGTAAAGAAGGGAAAATCAGCTGGCAGTACCAAAAGAGGAAAAGGGTACCAGGGCACCCAGCCCAGATGCAACAACTGCCAACGCCACCACACTGGCCCTTGTAACATAAGAGTTTGTGAATCTTGTGGAAAACCGGGCCACTCAAAGGAATCATGCTGGGCTAGTGCGGGCCGGGGAGGCCAGGGAGGATATCCGAATAGAAACGATAATCGTGGTGGTTTGGGAAATCGCCCACAAGGGAATAATCAAGGCTACAATGCAAATCAAGCCGGAACTGCCAATCAAAACAACCCGCCAGTTGGGGATGGTGCGGGAAGTGGAAAAAGATTAGGATGTTTTCATTGCGGTGACGTTGGGCACTTCAAGAGGGACTGCCCGGGATTGAACCAAGCCCAGGGAAGAGTGTTCCAAATCGGTGCACGGGAAGCACGCCAAGATCCAAATGTTGTTACGGGTACGTTCCCTATCAATCAACGCTATGCATCCGTTTTATTTGATACTGGTGCCGATTATAGCTTCGTATCATTAGAATTTAAGAATATGCTTGGGTTAGCTGCTAATAAGTTAGACATTCCCTACTCGATCGAATTAGCTAATGGAAAGTTAGTTGGAGCCGACGAAGTAATCAGAGGTTGTGTGATAGAATTGGGAGAACGCGAGTTTACTCTGGACCTACTACCAGTCCAATTGGGAAGTTTCGACGTGGTAGTAGGAATGGATTGGTTATCCGGAAACAAGGCTGAGATAGTATGTCACGAGAAAGTTGTTCGCATCCCAACCGATGATGGTGAGACGATTGTGGTTCACGGAGAGAAGCGTGACACACCGCTAAGATTTATCAGCTGCTTGAAAGCAAGGAAGTGTTTACAGAAAGGATGTGCTGCTTTTCTGGCACACATCGTAGACAAGAAGACTGCTGAGCCAACGATCGAGGACATCCCTGTCGTAAGGGAATATCCAGAAGTCTTCCCAGAAGACTTACCCGGACTGCCACCTCAGAGGCAAGTGGAATTTCACATTGACTTAGTTCCAGGCGCCGCGCCTGTGGCTAAGGCACCATACAGACTTGCGCCGTTTGAGATGCAGGAATTGTCGACGCAACTTCAAGAGTTGTTAGACAAGGGTTTTATCCGACCAAGCTTCTCGCCTTGGGGAGCTCCGGTCTTGTTTGTCAAGAAGAAAGACGGAAGTTTCCGCATGTGTATTGACTACAGAGAATTGAACAAGCTGACGACTAAGAACAGGTATCCTCTGCTAAGAATCGACGATCTGTTCGATCAACTTCAAGGTTCAAGCTGTTACTCTAAGATCGATCTTCGATCTGGATACCATCAACTAAGGATACAGGAGGAAAGTATCCCGAAAACAGCCTTCCGAACTCGTTATGGACACTACGAGTTCCTCGTTATGCCATTTGGTTTGACAAACGCGCCTGCGGTATTCATGGACCTAATGAATAGGGTTTGCAAGCCATACTTAGACAAGTTCGTGATTGTATTCATCGACGACATCCTGATTTACTCAAAGACGAAGGCTGAACACGAGCAACATCTTAGAACCATACTGGAGCTGCTAAAGAAAGAACAACTGTACGCCAAGTTTTCTAAGTGCGAGTTTTGGCTACGCGAAGTCCAGTTTCTTGGACATGTGGTTAATGGGGATGGAATTCATGTTGATCCCACAAAGATCGAGGCGATCAAGGATTGGGAAACGCCTACAACGCCAACCGAGATACGGCAATTCTTGGGTTTGGCTGGTTACTACCGAAGGTTCATCGAGGATTTCTCGAAAATCGCTCAACCTTTGACGCTCCTGACACAGAAGGATAAGACGTTTGATTGGGGAATCAAACAGGATGAAGCATTTCAAATATTGAAGGATAAGCTTTGTAACGCGCCAATCTTAGCTCTACCAGAAGGTACCGACGATTTTGTGGTATACTGCGACGCATCGCGTCAGGGATTGGGTTGTGTGTTGATGCAACGCCAAAAGGTCATTGCTTACGCATCACGCCAACTGAAAGTGAACGAAAAGAATTATACCACACACGATTTAGAGCTTGGCGCAGTGGTTTTTGCTTTAAAGATCTGGAGACACTACCTGTATGGCACGAAGTGCACAATTTTCACAGATCACAAAAGCCTACAGCATATATTCAACCAGAAGGAGTTGAATATGAGGCAAAGACGATGGGTTGAATTGTTAAACGACTACGACTGCGAGATAAAGTATCACCCAGGGAAGGCGAATGTAGTCGCCGATGCCCTAAGTCGTAAAGAAAGAATCAAGCCCATAAGGGTTAGAGCTTTGGAAATGATTATACGAACCGATCTTTCCTCGCGCATTCGTGCTGCACAAAAGGAAGCTCTCAAGGAGGGAAACCTTGAGGAAGAATATCTCCGTGGGATGGAGAAGCTTTTGGTACCAAACGAGGAAGGGACGTTATGTTTTGAGAAAAGGATTTGGGTTCCTCAGATTGGTGGATTAAGGGAAGTTATTTTCGACGAAGCGCACAAGTCACGGTACTCTATCCACCCTGGATCGGATAAGATGTACCAGGATCTCAAAGATTACTATTGGTGGCCTAGAATGAAAGGCGACGTTGCTGTTTACGTGAGCAAATGTTTAACGTGCGCTAAGGTCAAGGCGGAATACCAGAAGCCTTCGGGACTTCTGCAACAACCTGAGATTCCCAAGTGGAAGTGGGAACAAATCTCAATGGATTTTGTTACGAAACTACCAAGAACGCCAAGAGGCCATGATATGATTTGGGTGATTGTTGACCGCCTAACAAAATCCGCACACTTTCTGCCAATCAAGGAGAAAGACAGTACTAGTAAACTTGCGGAAATTTACTTGAGAGAGATCGTAGCACGTCATGGAGTACCACTCTCGATCATCTCTGATAGAGACGGAAGATTTGTGTCAAGAATATGGCAATCTTTCCAAGAATCTTTTGGCTCACAATTGAATCTGAGCACTGCGTTCCATCCGCAAACTGACGGCCAGAGCGAGCGAACGATACAAACTTTGGAAGACATGCTGAGGGCATGTGTTATGGATTTAGGCGGTAGCTGGGATAAACACTTACCTTTGGTCGAATTTTCATACAACAACAGCTACCACACCAGTATTGGTGTCGCGCCATTTGAGGCCCTATACGGACGCAAGTGCCGATCACCACTATGTTGGTCTGACGCGGGTGATAGGCAGCTTGCTGGTCCCGAAATCGTCCAAGAGACGACAGACAAGATCGCGCAAATTCTTAAACGCATCGAAGCCGCTCGCCACAGACAAAAGGCCTATGCGGATCCAAACCGGAAGCATGTGGACTTCCAAGTTGGAGAAATGGTTTTACTGAAGGTATCACCCTGGAAAGGGGTAGCGCGCTTTGGAAAGCGTGGGAAGTTGAATCCGAGCTACATTGGTCCTTTCAGAATTCTGGAGAGAATTGGGACGGTAGCATACAAGTTGGACCTACCCGCTGAACTAAATGGTGTTCACGATACATTTCATGTATCCAATTTAAAGAAGAGTCCAACTCAGATTGACGTTGCCATTCCTATCGACGAGATTCATATTGACGACACGCTCCACTTTGTTGAAGAACCTGTTGAGGTCACGGATTGGAAAGTTAACAAGACCCGCCGGAGCAGTGTCAAACTCGTCAAAGTTCGTTGGAATGCCAGACATGGTCCTGAATTCACATGGGAACGTGAGGACCGGATGAAAGAAAAATACCCCCACTTATTTCCTAAGAACTCTGCATCTACAAGCAGAACTTAAATTTCGGGACGAAATTTATTTAACGGGGGGAGAATGTGACAACCCGCACTAAACCAGGTATCCGTACAACTTAATTAATGATTAATTACTACTTGATTACTGTGCTTGATTGAACTAGCTGATAAACTGCTACCTGCATACTGATACATGCACTTACTTGCATCATACTTTATTTGCTGTCACTACATTGATTACATACTGAACCCTAGTGACAAACATGGTGCACAAAAAGCACAGTAGCACTAAACGGATACACAGTGAACATGCTGATATAACCAGCATCAGGCAGACACTGCCTCTAAGGCCTGTTAAGAGCCTCATATATTTTGACTACACTGGTAGTGAGTGTAGGGATATAAGGGTTATGGTACCGCGTCTCTAGGGATAAGATACACTGATTCGGATGTGCCAAAAATGTACTTTAAGTACCAAACACCGCACTTTAATAAATAAACCAGCTTCTAGCTGACTAATAAAGTGCCAGAACATGAGAAAGTATTACTAGACACCTTCTAAAGTGTCGGGAAAACAAATGTGTCACTAAAAATTGCAATAACGACACTTTAAAGCTTTTGTAACACTTTAACGGATTACTATCCGACCGAACACCCGGACTTTACCCGGAATATGAAAATATTAGTATTTTCACTATTTTTATTTTTCTGAGCCAGTTAGGGTCCCTGATTACCCTAACACCCGTCATAACGTGCAACATATAACTAACGAGGTTAGATACTTAACCTAACCTATTTAACCTAAACTATATCCTAACTATCTAGTTTGGATCGAACCCCCCCCCCCCCTTGTTCTCGTAACCGGCCCCATAACCATGGGGGACACCATGGTACACTCTAGATTATTAAAATGATTGTTGTCTAATATCTTGTAGACATTGTAACCAATGGATAATGCACCTTAGTTTTGTCTATAAATAACACACTAATACATGAGATCATTCCACTAAACACCACTCATCAAATTACTCTCTCTTCTCTTCTCTTGGTTCTCGGCCGAACCCTCTCCCCTATACACACACATTTTCGACTTTGGTTCCTTGCATTCCAAGATCATACAAGCCTCACGAGTCGCGTATTAGGAGCTTTGGTGCAAGCGGAACACGAAGGACCTCAACCGTTAGCTTTTATCCACACGATTTTCATCACGATTCTTCCCTAGCCCCGAGCTAGAGGTATATTGTTTAAAACTCATATTTAAGCTTGTCTAAAGTGGTTAAAAGAACTTTCGTCGGTTAAAAATCGATAACATGCGTTTTGAAACTTTAAAGTCTACTAAAATCACAAAAATGGAGGTTAATAGCATATAACTTGTGTAAAAGTCGTAGGACTTGAAATTTGTGTTTATCTAGACCCGATCTATGATGTGGTAGCTCGAATCTCCGTTTAACCCGACTTTGTAAAATCACGTATCATCACATAAGCTTGTTTTTGACTAAATACAAGGGTTAAAGGTGAAACACTACCACATTTAGAGCATGAACTTGTGTAAAAGAATTTTTCTTGTGTAAAAGTGATTTAACCGGTACGATGGTATTTAAAACTAGCAGATCTACGTATCTGCAAGTGGTACTTTTGAAGGACCACACTTTAAAAGAAACCATGTTTTCTAAGAAACGGATCTTACAATACTAAGAATGATATTTAGAACGCACAAGTGTGTAAACACTTGTGTGACACATGTTTCGACAAAATAACTATTTTTGGGAAAAATAACTAGAAGTTGTAAAGACGGATTTCTCTAAAAACGAGGTTTTTACGAGGTTAAAGTTACTTTATATAAAGATCCACGAAATATAATGGGATTTACAATATAGATTCGGAAAAACTACAAGTTCATGCGATTATGCGATTTACATATTTATTGACTAGTTTGATGTGTCGGAAATTGTTTGATTGAATAAAGAAGTTGATTGATTTTATTATTAAAAGAAAATGATACGCTTGAAAGCGTGGCCACCTCCAGTTACAGAGGAAACTCTGGCGAAATTTTCTTAAAAACCTAACACTTAGACTTTTTACACAACAAGTGTTAGAACTATCTTTGGACATACTTTCGAAACATAAATTTCGCCAGCACTATATTTTACTAAATATTCGGAGGTGGGATTTTCACAAAGATTAACGTGATAAATATATTTGTCACAACACTGTTTATGATTATTTTGTGAAATACATAAATATTATTTTAGAGTGAAAATAATATTTACAAGCGTTAATGATTCCAAAACTTTACGAATGCTTCCACAAACATATAAGTTACACCGGTAATTACATTACCACAAGATTGGTAAAACGTAACTTACGCACATGTATTATATCCCCCATCCTTGGGAAGAAGAATAACTACCAAGTGTATACGGAACATAAACACGAAATAGTTGTCTAACTATTTCCCAAAGACATAAACTGTAAAGCTAAGGCACGGCCGTCCGTCTAATAGAATTAGCACTTGTAGGTCGTTGCACAGCTTACTGTATTGGAGAAACTTGGTAGAGACGCGCATTCACTGTGAGTTCATGTCCCCCTTTTCTCTAACTGTTTTCAGTTTACTTAACCGCGGGGGTGAAATACATGTTACATTGTTTACAAGTACTTTATACACGGTATGATTAACGTAAGGAGGTTTAGATCATGTGAATGGGTAGGTGGAAACTTGAGGCTATTAATCCTCAGGGTAGGACCGAGGGACAGGAGCGGTAGATCTATCTGGGTGTAGCGAGCCCAGCCCCCGGCCAAACTAGAAACGGACCGTGGGGTGACTTTGTCCACATACTTTGCCGTGGCGAAATCTGCTAGGTTTGAGTCTTCCTACTTGCATTTCACAACATGCTAATGGCCTTGCAAACCATTGGTGATCACAAGTCCTCTTACACTGCTGCATACCAGGAAACTTTTATACTTACAAGTGTTTTACATACTCACTTACACATGAACTCGCTCAACATTATTGTTGATTTTTCAACTTACATGTATTTCAGGAAATTAACGAGATCTGGCACGGTATGGCATGTTTTCCGCTGCACTAGTTTCCGAGGTCATCCGGGGTTTAGGGGATGTGTCTCTTTCCTGGACAAGACACAATCCTTAAACCATGTTTATGTTATGTTTAAAGTTGTAATGTCGGTTGAACAAGGTTAAGGTTATTGGTTAAAACAATGGTACTGTATTTGGTTTTCAAAAACTTAATGGATGATCTTGCATGTTTTTAACTCATATAGCTTTGGTATGATTAAGCTATGGTATTAAGAAGTCACACCAAAATTTACCACGCTTCCGCAAAGCCAGGGTGTGACAGTACGTCAGCATAAAAATGCCTGTGAGATACATAGGTTTATTGATTTAGGATTCATGACTTGTAGTTGAAAGAAATGTTTAATAAAAGTTAATCATTAATCTTGTAAAATGTTTTCCTTTATAAATCATACGAAAATCGATAAGAAATCAGATGATATAAAAGAAGGATGTATGGTTAAATGAATAACCAAGTAAAATGAGTTTGTATAAAATATGTTGTTTGTAAAACAATGTTTTGTGAAGATATGTTATTTGTGTAAAATGTAATATGTCTAAATTGAAGTGGTTTAAATAACGCAACGATATGTAATATCATAAAAGCACTTATATATAGGAAGTACCAGCGGCGTATCCACCATGCTTTTATCATATTACACACGCCTCGTTATTTAAATCACTTACCCAAACAAACCACCAAAATAACTTGTTTAAACAAATGTCAAATGTTTATGTGTAAACAATGTCAAAGGCCAAATGTAAATCATGTAATGTATAATCAAATGTTATGTATGGCAAGCGAAAGGTGTCAACTAAAGCCATAGGTAAAATGCACAAAACAATGTATTTGAATAAATCATAGTATAAATCAAAAGTTATGTTTTGTAAAATAAATGCTTTATTGATACAAACATCCATGCAGAAATGTTAAAACGCATACATTCAAGCCTTGCGACTGTGGAGACAAACCCTTAAACAAATCAAAGGTTTATAAAAAATTATGTATATCGGATTCAGTCATTTCCTACTTCCAAACAAACCTAGGAAGCCAGAAATGGGAGTTGTCAATTCCTATGGTACCACTACTTACTACCAAGCAGCGTGATCAATGTTAATGAACGTATTTATGACCCGTTAAACAAACCAAATGTCATACCAAATGTAAGCATGTTTTTGTGAAAACAATGTACTAAATATGCTAAATGAACATACATAGCAAAAAATGTGATGTAAAACAATGTGTACATATGCTAAAATAAACATATGAAACAAATGTGTTGATAAAATCAACGTGCTCGCATGTTAATTAAACATACATAGCATAAAACATCGATGAAATCATGTACTATACATGTACTACATGAACATAGCAAGCATATGTTATAAAAGTATGAAAAAGCACGAAAGTAACAAGTAGGCATTTGTGTTCCACCCCAAAATATTTGAAAACAGTAAAAGAGGGGACTATGTACTCACTTGATAATGCTTATAAGTCTTGAAACAATAATCAAACAACGCTTGAGGGATCACAGAATCAATCGGCACCTAATATAGGTAACTATGTTAATAAACCTGTCCTAAATCGGAAGATCGGATAGAATGAGGTTTTGTAGATCAAATGAGTATTAGAGCTCATGTGACATGGTTTAACAAAGCCTACATTCTAAAACGGAACCTATCCTAAGTGCTTACGACCCATTACAACCCGTTTAGGTAGCTTACGCTACTTTAACGAGTCGTTCGCGTAAAACGTGTTCGGACCGCCTAACTAGTCCTATGACAAGTATTATATGCCTTAACGTGTCTAATAATGTTTCCTAATCAGTTTAGATGTCAAAATTTAGGTTACATATGCTTAAAATGAAATTATGCACAAAAAGGGTATTTTGGTCATTTTCCTAAGGCATATAAACTACCTATCATACAACTAACTAAACGAAGTGACCACAAGGTATAACCTCGGAAGGTTATTCCCTATACAACTATGGTCACAAAATGTGTTTGGTCGGATCCTAATGATCGACCAAACGGGTCGGGTTCGAAAGTCTAAGCGGTTGTTTAGACCGCTTATCTTACGACCCTATATACGCACTAAACTAAAAGTGACGAGTTAAACATGTTAAAACATGTTTAACTAAGTTATAAAACAAGTTTAATATCAAAACAAAGTGTTTTGATACCCAAAGATAGTTTCGTTGCAAAATACACATAAACACGCATTTTGACCGAAACTATGACTCGTCACTACGCCTAATCAACGTGGTAATCAGAAGGTATAGTCACAAGGGACTATAACCATCGTGATTACGCTCACGTTGCAAAGTTCAAACGAACTTTGTATTGACCATAAACTGGTCAAAGCAGAAAGTCAAACACTGTTTGACTTTCATGCTTGAAATACATGAACAAGCATGAAGGAGACTTACAAAAGGTCTAAGCCTTGAAGATTTGAAGATTTGAGATCAAATGACTGAAGAATGAAGTGAATCAAGTGGGTTTATATAGATTTTGGACAACAGTTAGGATTGTTCCTTGATTTTTGAGCTTTAATCCTGACCCTCCATATGTTACCCATTGTTTTACAAAGCTATGGGTGTCCAAAACCAGCATATGGTATTGCAAATGTTACACAAAAGACCCTGAACTTCAAGTCGGTTGCTGAAAATTGGCCTGCTGTTGCTGAAAAAGAATTTTTTGCTCAGATGAGGGGGTGGCGTGCCACCACCACATAGCCACTAGGCTGTGACGTGACACCACCACACACCAGAACCAGAAACTTTGTAAAAATGGCAGAAATGGTCCCTGCAACTCGTTTAAGACATTTTCAATGCGTTTAAACCCCGTTAACCCATTTTCAAGGCTCTACAGAGATGTTAAAGCATAGGGGACCTGAAACATGCTTGAAAATATCTCGGATGTTGGTTTGTTTGGTCGTACGGTTGCGTTGTTCGGTTAATTATGACGAAACTCGAACGGACGCGAAAACCGATCCAAATTATACGACGAATGAAGTTTTAGCATTCAAATCACTAAAATAAAATATTTTAATGATTACAAATTTTTTTTGATGTCCGGATATGTTCAGAACGTAAGATATGGGCGAAAATGCAAACTTGTGCACTTTTTGACGCTTTTAGTCCTTGATTGATCAAATAAGTTTATTTTAGCATACCGAACCCCTCAAAGCCTATTTCTAAGCTATGTAAAGGATATTTAGTGTATGTTTAGCTTATGATCAAGTTCCAAAATGTTCGTTACTATATGAATCGGCAAACTTTCGTAGTTTATCAAAAATAGTCCCTGTAAGCGAATAAACTTGATTTTACCATACCAAACCCTTCAAAACTTATTTCTAAGTTATGTAAAGGTTATTTAAGGTATGTTAAGCATATGTTGATGTTCCAGAGTGTTTTTCGCGTTAACTGATTACGTTTACGCATCAGTTTGCGTATAACTTTCCAGAAAGCGATATAGAGTTTGAAATTGAATAAAAATCAAAACGTGCAAAATGTCAAACATAAATAAACAAACATTGGGATCAAATCACTTTTTTTTATTGATAAATGAACTATTCAGTGTTTGTACAATGATTACAAGCACAGATGTCATATCGAAAACAAGTATATTCGATCGCAAGGACTATTTACGTCAAACTGCGAAACTATGCCGATTCGTACAGTAACGAACATTCCGGAAAATGATCATAAGCTAAACATACCCTAAATATCCTTTTCATAGCTTAGAAATAAGCTTTGAGGGGTTCGTTATGCGAAAATATGCTTAATTGATCAATAGGGACTAAAAGCGTCAAAAAGTGCACAAGTTTGCATTTTCGCGCATATCTTACGTTCTGAACATATCCGGACATCAAAAATTTTTTGTAATCATTAAAATATTTTATTTTAGTGATTGGAATGCAAAAATACCATTCGTCGTGTAATTTGGATCGTTTTCGCGTCCGTTCGAGTTTCGTCGTAATTAACCGAATAACGCAACTGCACGACCAAACGAACCAACATCCGAGATAATTTCAAGCATGTTTCAAGTCCCCTATGCTTTAACATCCTTGTAGAGCCTTGAAAATGGGTTAACGGGGTTTAAACGCGTCAAAAAATGGCTTAAACATGCTGCAGGGACCATTCTTGCCAAATTTTGAAAGTTTCTAGCTCAGGTAGGGTGTGGCGTCGCGCCACAGCAAAGGGGGGGGGGGGGTAACCATGGCGGCACGTGATGGCCAACTTTTTGTGACATCTGTGCTTGTAATCATTGTACAAACTTTAAATACTTCAATTATCACTAAAACAATGTGTTTTGACCCCGATGCTTGTTTATTTATGTTTGACATTTTTGCATGTTTTGATTTTTGTTCAATTTCAAATTCTATATCGCTTTCTTGAAAGTTATACGCAAAATGATGCGTAAACGTAATCAGTTTAACGCGACAAAAACTCCGGAATATCAATATATTCTTAACATACCTTAAATAACCTTTACATAACTTAGAAATAAGTTTTGAAGGGTTTGGTATGGGAAAATCAAGTTTATTCGATCGCAGGGACTATTTGTGTCAAACTGCTAGAATATGCCGATTCGCGCCGTAACGAACATTCCGGAACTTGATCATAAGTTAAACATACCATAAATATCCTTTACATAGCTTAGAAATAGGCTTTGAGGGGTTCGGTATGCTAAAATAAACTTTTTGGTCAATCAGGGACTAAAAGCATCAAAAAGTGCATAAGTTTGCATTTTCGCGCATATCTTACGTCCTGAACATATCCGGACAACCAAAAATTTTTGTAATCATTAAAATATTTTATTTTAGGGACTGGAATGCTAAAATTCCATTCGTCGCGTAATTTGGATCGTTATTCGCGTCCGTTCGTGTTTCGTCGTAATTAACCGAATAACGCAACCGTATGACCAAACGAACCGACATCCGAGATGTGTTTGAGCATACTTTAAGTTCCTTATACTTTAAGTTTATTTTAGAGCCTTGAAATGGGGTTAACGGGGCTTAAATGTGCAGAAAATCAAGTTTATTGCATGTAGGGACCTGTTCTGCCATTTTCTGAAACTTGAAACTGATCCCCCTCGCGCCACGCGCCTGAACCAGGACACCCTGGTGTGCCACGCTATAGAGGACCATTTTCAGCAACTTGTTTTCAGCAACTGGCTTGATTTACAGGGTCTTTTGTGTAAAATTCTCAATACCTGGAGCTGGTTTTGGGTCCCCATTGTATTTAAATACCATGTGTACAAATGTATGGCTAGGATTGATCCTTCTAAACACTTGTAATGATCTAATTCATCCTAACTTTCTATAAATAACATGGGTCTTTCATTGGGTTCTTTGCTCATTTCATTCAAGATCTGCTCTAAGTTGAAGTTTTCACTTGTTGAAGCTTCATACCTGAGTTTTCTTGATCTTGAATCTAGCTTGGACCTTTTGTAAGTCTCCTTCATGCTTGTTCTTGTATTTCAAGCATGAAAGTCAAATAGTGTTTGACTTTCTGCTTTGATCAGTCAATGGTCAACACGAAGTTCGTTTGAACTTCGCAACGTGAGCGTAATCACGATGGCATAGTCCTTTGTGACTATAGCTACTGATTACCACGTTATTTAGGCACAGTGACGAGTCATAGTTTCGGTCAAAATACGCGTTTATGCGTATTTTGCAACCAAACTATTCTTGGGTATCAAAACCCTTTGTTTTGATATCAAACTTGTTTTCTAACTTCGTTAAACATGTTTTAACATGTTTAACTCGTCACTTTTAGTTTAGTGCTTATATAGGGTCGTAAGATAAGCGGTCTAAACAACCGCTTAGGCTTTCGAACCCAACCCGTTTGGACGATCACTAGGATCCGACCAAACACATTTTGTGACCATAGTTGTATAGGGAATAACCTTCCGAGGTTATACCTTATGGTTACTACGTTTAGTTAGTTGTATGATAGGTAGTTTATATGCCTTAGGAAAATGACCAAAATGCCCTTTTTACGCATAAATTCATTTTAAGCATATGTAACTTAAATTTTGACATCTAAACTGATTAGGCAACATTATTAGACATGTTAAGGCATATAATACTTGTCATAGGACTAGTTAGGTGACCCGGACACGTTTTACGCGAATGACGCGTTAAAGTAGCGTAGACTACCTTAACGAATCGTAATGGGTCATAAGCACTTAGGATAGGTTCCGATTTAGAATGTAGGATTTGTTAAACCATATTACATGAGTTCCTATACTCATTTGGTTTAGGAAACATCATTTTATCCGATCTTCTGATTTAGGTTCGGTTTATTAACATAGTTACCTATATTAGGTGCCGATTGATTCCGTGATCCATCTAGCTTTGCTTGGTTGTTATTTCAAGACTTCTAAGCATTCTCAAGTGAGTTCATAGACCCCTCTTTTACTGTTTTCAAACATTTTGGGGGTGAAACACATGTGCCTACTTGTTACTTTCGTGTTTTTCATGTTTTTATATCATATGCTTGCTATGTTCATATAGTACATGTATAGTACATGATTTCATCCATGTTTTTGCTATGTATGTTTTATTAACATGCTAGTATATTGATTTCATAAACACATTTGTTTCATATGTTCATTTCAGCATATGTACACATTGAATTACATCATATTCATGCTATGTATGTTCATTTTTTGCATACTTAGTACATTGTTTTCACATAACATGCTTACATTTGGTATGACATTTGGTTTGTTAAACGGGACAAAAGTACGTTCATTAACATTGGCCACGCCGCTCGGTAGTAAGTAGTGGTACCATAGGAATTGACAACTCCCATTTCTGGCTTCCTAGGTTTGTTTGGAAGTAGGAAATAACTGAATCCGATATTCATAAATTTTGATAAACCTTTAATTTGTTTAAGGGTTTGTCGCCACAGTCGCAAGGCTTGAATGTATGCATTTTAACATTACCGCATAGATGTTTGTATCAATAAAGCATAAATTTTACAAACCATAACTTTTGATTTAAACTATTATTTATTCAAATGCATTGTTTTGTACATTTTACATGTTAGTGCGTACATCTGTCGTCTTCGTCTTATATCGAGTCTCGGGTTCGTTGAGGTTCGGAACAAGGATTATGTCATCATCATTGATGATGACATCATATAGATGACATCATCATATGCATCATCACATGAAGACAAAACAAGATTTTAGGTGAACCGTTTGAATTTGTCATTCGTTTGAAGATGTAATCGTTTGAAAGTGTCGTTTGAACATGTATGTCCGTTTGAACGTGTCCGTTTGAAGGATGTCATGTCACCTTCAAACGGAATAGCCTAGCCTATAAATATGGGTCATGTCTAGTTCATTTGTAACTTTCTGGCCAGAGCAATGAAGTGCTGCCGAAGTGTTGTCAGGTTGTAAAACGTCTTCAAATTAATCATACAACAGTTTATAGTGTAATTCTAGCTGAATTGACCTCTACACGTCTGTTTCCGCCTTTCGTGTTGAGATAAACTCTGCTAATCAACTCGTTCGGGTCTGAAAACGATCCTACAATTGGTATCAGAGCTCAGGAGGAAGAGTTCATACCAATTCAGCTGTTTTTTCTAACTTCTACACCTTCTTTTCAAAACTGAACAATTTTTCACGGTTAAAATCGGCTAAAACTTTCACAATGTGTGCGTAATGTTGTTTTAACAAACCCTTGAGAATATCAGATCTAAACTCTAAGTAAAAGTGGTAAAAATGAGCTGAAAACTAGATTCCGTTTGAACGAAGCCTAGTATTTCCGTTTAAAAATTGACATCTAGTTTGAAAATGCATGGTATTACGTTTGAAATATATGGTCCGTTTGAACTGAACATTTGAAACGGGTATTCCGTTTGAATATTTTGTTTGAAAGCAGCCATCTCGTTTGAAAAGTTGTGCTATCCCGTTTGAAGAAGTAATTCTGTTTGACATACCGCTTGAAAACACTGTTCGTTTGAATTGTTCTTCACGTGAAAAATGCATCGAGTTGTGTGATACATTAAACGAAGTTGTCAGCATATTGGTAAAAGAAATCACATGTATTGTGTCAGTCTACACGAGGTGATCAGAAACATGTGTGATTACATGTGATATTGGTTTGTCGGATAGAATTGATTTATCATAAAAGATAGTTATTTTTTGGAAATGGTGAGAGAACTAATGAACTGGCAAGTCACGTGATACACTAGACTTGATAAAGTCTTATTCTCGTTCAAAGTTTATCAGCCTAAGATTCAAACAATTTAGTCAAATTTGTTGTCGGCTAAGTGGATTGTGAGGTCCAATTGGAATTAAGTTGGGTAATAGAGTTGTCTACCAGATTTAATCCAACCCATGTGATTCATATCGTGGCACAATCAGAATTAAGTTGAAAAATTAAAGTGTATCAATCCTATCGGTATTCGGCCCAAGTTTCAACATTATATAGACCAAGCGGCCCAATCAAAGATATTTGAAAGATAATAATGTCAGATATTGATTGAAGTACATGTGATAATATTGTATAAACAAAGTTCTTCGGCCCAAATCATTTTCAGGCCCAAGTGAATTTCATTGTTTGCGGCCCATTGGAAGCCCATATTTTATGGCCCATTTGATCTAGTTCATTCATTCAGTTTGCGGAAATCATTAAACGAGTCCACAAATCTTCGACACGAGTCTTAGATTGATTTCATTAATACTTTTACATATTCAGTCAGTTTAAACTGATCGTTTATTTGTTTGTCAGGTGTTTTTACAAGGTGATACAGCTCATTAGAGACCAGTATTTTTGAAACAAGAAACTTTGTGTTTTGTAAACTTTGAAAATCCGAAACATGGATTCTGAATTCTACAATGCTTTTGCTACAACTCCGACTACTCCAGCTTCCATTGCCCAAAACATGAATGCAGAAAACGAAACCGGAACTTTGCAAAAACCCCTGAAACTTATGGGAATTGAGGAGTATCATGGATGGAAGAATCGTTTTGAGAATTGGGTTCAGGCAAACCATCTAAGAGCTTGGGAAAGCATTGAAACAGAATACATTAGACCATAGGCTGCTATGAAGGTTGATAAAATTATTTCGGAGTTTTCAGACATTGAGAGAGAAAGTTATAAAGGAGAGAAAATGATGATAAGTCTGTTGCAACAAGCTATCAAAGAGGATATATTTGTTTTGCTTCAGCATGATGGAAATGCGATTTCGATTTGGAAAGCACTTGAGAAGAAATTCGAAGGAAGTACAGAGATGCTCCAAAGTAAAGCAGCATCGTTGAAAAAAGAGTTTGAGTTGTTTACGAGTATGCCTGGTGAGACTACAAAGACTCTCATTGAGAGATACTGCCATCTTGTGCGCACTATGTCTCAGTTGAAGATTACTAAAACTCCAGCAGAATGGGTTGAAAAGCTTGCTGATGCGTTACCACAAAAGGAATGGGGTACACACCTCATGATTCTAAAAAATTCTGGACAGTTTAGTAGATTGTCGATCAGACAGTTTATTGAAAAACTTGAGGCACAGGATCTAGAACAGCAGAAGATTGCAAGAATGAACAGCTCAAGTCATCAAAAAGATATTAAACTGTACTACAAAGGAAATGTTCAAACTGTTGAAGCTAGTCCAAAGATCCAAACCGCGTTTAGTGCAAGAAATTCATCTGGATCAGTCAATCAAAGTTCAGTCAACACTAGTGGATTTTCAAGTGTTGATCCTCCAAGTGTTCAAAGTGAAAATGTTGGTAATGGACATATGATTCAGTGCAATGTGGCATTGCATCTTCAAAATGGGCAGAATTTTTCAGAAGAAGTTGTGAAAAGTCATATGGCATTGCTGGTTACTGCATTGGAATCTTACGAAGGATTGATTGCTGGAAGAATTGGCAATCCAATGCTAACAAAGGAAGATTACGACCAGATTGATGCAGAGGAATTAGAGCTTATGGATTTAAAATGGGCTTTAGCAAGTGTTCTAAGAAGAGCTGAAAAATTCAAAATGATTACAGGAAGAAATGATTTTTTGGATGCTCATCTTTCAGCTTTAGGTTTTGATAAATCTAAAGTTACTTGTTTTAAATGCAGGGAGAAAGGTCACTTCAAAAGAGAGTGCAAAAATCAGGAGACTAGTGGAGCAAAGAATCCTTTTGGAAAAGATGATTACTATCGAAAAGCCATATATCAACAGGTTGCTAATCAACCTCATCAACATAAGGATTCACAAACTGCACATGGGAAAATGATCGAAGATGCAAATAAGAGAGCTTATTACGGCATTATTGATCAAGATGATGAGAAAGTGGCTGAAGGTTTTAGCTGGGACAAATACATTCCAGCTGATTCCAATCTTTAAGCTTTCATTGCTCAGATAGTTCAAAAGCCAGAGTTGATGAAGGAATGGATAGCTGTGTTATCTGATGATGAGAAAAGTCAAGATAAAGAATCAGTTTCTTCTGAAAACAGTTCAACAGAAAGCAGTGATGATGATGAAGAGCTTGAACAGATAAATGTTGGAAAAACTCATTTATCTTCTGACAGTTTTGAATTTTATTTTGCAGATAAATTGAAGAAACTCAAAGAGAGAAAAGCTGCAAAAGAAATGAAAGAAATCAAGATTGTTGAGAAGATAGTTGAAGTGGAAAAGGTAGTGGAAGTAGAGAAGATTGTGGAGGTCGAAAAGATTGTTGAAGTCACAAAACCATGTATTACATGTTCAGTATCTTGCAAAAAATGTGAAGAAAAAGACAAGAGGTTTAGTGAATCAGAGAAGTTGAAAGAAAAGTTGCTGTTTGATATCAAGAATTTGAAAGAATCGTATGATATATTAAACAGAACTGTGAATAGTCTACAAAAGACTAACAATGAAAGAGAAAATGCTTTGAAGATGATGAATGAGTTGTTCAATTATGAATAAAACAATGTGTTTTGACCCCGATGCTTGTTTATTTATGTTTGACATTTTTGCATGTTTTGATTTTTGTTCAATTTCAAACTCTATATCGCTTTCTTGAAAGTTATACGCAAACTGATGCGTAAACGTAATCAGTTTAACGCGAGAAACACTCCGGAACATCAATATATGCTTAACATACCTTAAATAACCTTTACATAACTTAGAAATAAGTTTTGAAGGGTTTGGTATGGCAAAATCAAGTTTATTCGATCGCAGGGACTATTTGTGTCAAACTGCGAGAGTATGCCAATTCGTGCCGTAACGAACATTCCGGAACTTGATCATAAGTTAAACATACCATAAATATCCTTTACATAGCTTAGAAATAGGCTTTGAGGGGTTTGGTATGCTAAAATAAACTTTTTGGTCAATCAGGGACTAAAAGCATCAAAAAGTACATAAGTTTGCATTTTCGTGCATATCTTACGTCCTGAACATATCCAGACATCCAAAAATTTTTATAATCATTAAAATATTTTATTTTAGTGATTGGAATTCTAAAATTCCATTCGTCGCGTAATTTGGATCGTTATTCGCGTCCGTTCGTGTTTCGTCGTAATTAACAGAATAACGCAACCGTACGACCAAACGAACCAACATCCGAGATGTTTTTTTAGCATAATTTAAGTTCACTATAATTTAACTTCATTTTAGAGCCTTGAAATGGGGTTAACGGGGCTTAAACGTGCCGAAAATCAAGTTTATTGTGCAGGGACCTGTTCTGCCATTTTCTGAAACTTGAAACTGATCCCCCTCGCGCCACGCGCCAGAACCAGGACACCCTGGCGCGCCACGCTACAGAGGACCATTTTCAGAACTGGCTTGATTTACAAGGTCTTTTGTGTAAAATTCTCAATACCTGGAGCTGGTTTTGGGTCCCCATTGTATTTAAATACCATGTATACAAATGTATGGCTAGGATTGATCCTTCTAAACACTTGTAATGATCCAATTCATCCTAACTTTCTATAAATAGCATGGGTCTTTCATTGGGTTCTTTGCTCATTTCATTCAAGATCTGCTCTAAGTTGGAGTTTTCACTTGTTGAAGCTTCATACCTGAGTTTTCTCGATCTTGATTCTAGCTTGGACCTTTTTTACGTCTCCTTCATGCTTGTTCTTGTATTTCAAGCATGAAAGTCAAACAATGTTTGACTTTCTGCTTTGACTAGTCAATGTTCAACACGAAGTTCATTTGAACTTCGCAACGTGAGCGTAATCACGATGGTCATAGTCCTTTGTGACTATACCTACTGATTACCACGTTATTTAGGCGTAGTGACGAGTCATAGTTTCGGTCAAAATATGCGTTTATGCGTATTTTGCACCCAAACTATTCTTGGGTATCAAAACCCTTTGTTTTGATATCAAACTTGTCTTCTAACTTCGTTAAACATGTTTTAACATGTTTAACTCGTCACTTTTAGTTTAGTGCTTATATAGGGTCGTAAGATAAGCGGTCTAAACAACCGCTTAGGCTTTCGAACCCGACCCATTTGGACGATCACTAGGATCCGACCAAACACATTTTGTAACCATAGTTGTATAGGGAATAACCTTCCAAGGTTATACCTTATGGTCACTATGTTTAGTTAGTTGTATGATAGGTAGTTTATATGCCTTAGGAAATGACCAAAATGCCCTTTTTACGCATAAATTCATTTTAAGCATATGTAACTTAAATTTTGACATCTAAACTGATTAGGCAACATTATTATACATGTTAAGGCATATAATACTTGTCATAGGACTAGTTAGGCGACCTGAACACGTTTTACGCGAACGACGCGTTAAAGTAGCGTAGACTACCTTAACGAGTCGTAATGGGTCATAAGCACTTAGGATAGGTTCCGATTTAGAATGTAGGCTTTGTTAAACCATATTACATGAGTTCCTATACTCATTTGGTTTACAAAACCTCATTTTATCCGATCTTTCGATTTAGGTCCGGATTATTAACATAGTTACCTATATTAGGTGCCGATTGATTCCGTGATCCATCTAGCTTTGCTTGGTTGTTATTTCAAGACTTCTAAGCATTCTCAAGTGAGTACATAGACCCCTCTTTTACTGTTTTCAAACATTTTGGGGTGAAACACGTGTACCTACTTGTTACTTTCGTGTTTTTCATGTTTTTATATCATATGCTTGCTATGTTCATATAGTACATGTATAGTACATGATTTCATCCATGTTTTTGCTATGTATGTTTTATTAACATGCTAGTATATTGATTTCATAAACACATTTTTTTCATATGTTTATTTAAGCATATGTACACATTGAATTACATCATATTCATGCTATGTATGTTCATTTTTTGCATACTTAGTACATTGTTTTCACATAACATGCTTACATTTGGTATGACAATTGGTTTGTTTAACGGGACAAAAGTACGTTCATTAACATTGGCCACGCCGCTCGGTAGTAAGTAGTGGTACCATAGGAATTGACAACTCCCATTTCTGGCTTCCTAGGTTTGTTTGGAAGTAGGAAATGACTGAATCCGATATTCATAAATTTTGATAAACCTTTGATTTGTTTAAGGATTTGTCGCCACAGTCGCAAGGCTTGAATGTATGCGTTTTAACATTACCGCATAGATGTTTGTATCAATAAAGCATAAATTTTACAAAACATAACTTTTGATTTAAACTATGATTTATTCAAATGCATTGTTTTGTACATTTTTCATATGGTTAGAATAGATAATTTTATTTATTTTGCCATATATAACATTTGATTATAGATGAACATGATTTACAATTGGCATTTGACATTGTTTGCACATAAACATTTTGACCTTTGTTTAAACAAGACATTTTGGTGGTTTGTTTGGGTAAGTGATTTAAATAACGAGGCGTGTGTAATATGATAAAAGCATGGTGGATACGCCACTGGTACTTCCTATATATAAGTGCTTTTATGATATTACATATCGTAGCGTTATTTAAAATATTACATTTTATACAAGGAACATAACTTCACAAAACATTGTTTTACAAATAACATAACTTATACAAATTCATTTTACTTGGTTATTTATTTAACCACACATCTTCCTTTTATATCATCTAATTTCTTATCGATTTTCATATGATTTACAAAGGAAAATACTTTACACGGTTCATGACTAACTTTTGTTAAACAATTCTTTAAACTTACAAGTCATGAATCCTAAATCAATAAACCTATGTATCTCATAGGCATTTTTATGCTGACATACCTATATTCACATGTGTTTTCAGGAGCTGATGCATAGGAATGATCAAGATACACTTAGGCGGACCTGTGCCTTGGTTACATAAAATGAAACAAGACTAGTTTAAATTATGTTACGTACTCTTGTTTCCTTTGTTTAAGACAATGTAACCCCTTTTGTTAATAAATAAAACAAAACTTTAAATACCATGGTTGTGAAACAATAATTCTGTTGCTCGACTCCCCTACGTTTCCGCCACAGTTTGTTGTTTTATGCGGTCGGGGTGTGACACTTTTGACAGAAAGTCTGTTTTCAGCAACCAGCTTGAACTTCAGGGTCTTTTATGCAATTTTTCAATACTATGGACATGTTTTAGAGCATCCCATTGTATTAGAAACCATGTTCCACAAGTGTAGGGTCAAGATTGAACCTCCTAACACATGGAATGATCTCCTTGATCCAAACTTACTATAAATAGAAGTGGGTTTCTCATTCATTCCTCACATTTGATTCAAAATCTGCTCTAAGTTGAAGTCTAGGCTTCATACCTGAGTGTTTTGGATCAATTCTTCCTTGCTTGGACCTTTTGTAAGCTTCTTTCATGCTTGTTTATGCTTTTCAAGCGTGAAAGTCAAACAGTGTTTGACTTTCTGCTTTGACCATGAATTGGTCAATACAAAGTTCGTTGGAACTTTACAATGTGAGCGTAATCACGAAGGTTATAGTCCCTTGTGACTATACCTACTGATTACCACGTCGATTAGCCGAAGTGACGAGTCAAAGTTTCAGTCAAAATACGTGTTTATGCGTATTTTGCAACGAAGCTATTTTTAGGTATCAAAACACTTTGTTTTGATATCAAACTTGTTTTCTAACTTAGTTAAACATGTTTTAACATGTTTAACTCGTCACTTTTAGTCTAGTGCTTGTGTAGGGTCGTAAGTCAAGCAGTCTAAACCACCGCTTAGACTTTCGAACCCGACCCGTTTGGTCGATCGTTAGGATCTGACCAAGCATATATTGTGACCATAGTCGTATAGGGAATAACCTTCCGAGGTTATACCTTATGGTCACTTAGTTTAATTAGTTGTATGATAGGTAGTTTATATGCCTTAGGAAAATGACCAAAATGCCCTTTTCATGCATAATATGATTTTAAGCATATGTAACTTAATTTTTGACACTTAAACTGATTATGAAACATATTTAAACATGTTAGGGCATATAATACTTGTCATAGGACTAGTTAGGCGTCTCGAATGCGCATTCGTGCGAATGGCACATTAAAGTAGCGTAGACTACCTTAACGGGTCGTAAGCACTTAGGATAGGTTCCGATTTAGAATGTAGGCTTTGTTAAACCATATCACATGAGTTCCAATACTCATTTGGTTTACAAGACCTCACTCTACCCGATCTTCCGATTTAGGTGTCGATTTATTAACTTAGTGATCCGATACTAGGTGCCACTTGATTCCTTGATTGCCCGAGCTTGTTAGTTCACTTTAATCGAGGATACCTTGCAATCTCAAGTGAGTACATAGTTCCCCTCTTTTACTATTTTCAATTGTTTTGGGGTGATTCAAGTGTGCCAAACGATTTCGAGTTTTCTAAAACGAATGCTATGGTTTATATTGAACACAACGATTTCAATTATATGAACTATTGAACCACTGGAACTATTGAACTATGTGAACTATTAAACCACTGGAACTATTAATCTATGTGAACTATTGAACCACTGGAACTATTGATCTATATGAACTATTGAACCACTGGAACTAGGTGAACTATTGAACCACTAGAACTATTGAACTATGTGGACAATTTGAACCATTGGTACTATTTGATCTACGTAAATTATTTGAACTATTTGAACCATTGGAACTATTTGATCTACGTGAATTATTTGAACTATTTGAACCATTGGAACTATTTGATCTATGTGAATTATTTGAACTATTTGAACGATTGGAACTATTTGTACTATTGAACGATTGGGTTATGGTAAGTGATTGGGTAACGGGGCGGGTGTAATGTGATAAAAGCATGGTGGATACGCCGCTGGTACTTCCTATATGTAAGTGCTTTTAACACATTACATGTCGTTGCGTTATTTAGATCACTTGGACGAATGTTTTCAAAACAAAGTTACACTACAAAGTTTTCCTAACAGTATAAACCATACAAGGTTTACTTTCAACAACGATTTACTACTTGGTTTACAAAGACACATGTTTTCTGTTAAGATTCATGGCTACAATGGTTTTGGTTTATACATATATCAACTTGTAAAAGTTGATAGAAACATACTACAAAATCAAACTCTTTTGTTTTCAAAGTATACACTCGACAACTCTCGTAATTGGACGAGGTATTGCAATATGAACTCAAAGCCATGAATCTGACATATTCACAAAACCTATGTACTCGCCGGCATTTTTATGCTGACGTATTTTCACATATGTTTCAGGTACCGTAGTTTGATGATGTTTGATGGTGATTATGATGCATGCTCACATAGGAATGGACGAGGCCTTAGTGACTCAATAACAATGAAAGACAATTTGTTCATGTTTTGCTTTTCATTTCAATACAATGTAATAAACTTAATTCAATAAAATGAAACTTCAATCCATGTGTTGTGAAACAATGATTCTGGTACGACACTCCCCGACGTTTCCGCCGTGGTTTGTTGTTTTAACGCGGTCGGGGTGTGACATGAAGTACAAGGTATAAGTTATAACTCTAGACGAATACCCAAAGTACCACTTTAAATCCTTAATAGGATACCTAAGGGTACTTCCGTAAGTCCTAAATTGGTCTTACGCAATATACATATCATATCTTCCTGGTTTCACGATATTTTACACAACATATAATTTCAAAAGATTATACATGTTTTCAAAAACCTCATACATGATTTCAAAAATCATCTCAAATGGTTTTAAAACATTTTATAAACATGTTTACCTAATATACCTAGTACATGATTCCAAAAACATTGCATAAGGTTTCAAAAACATTAAACATATTTTCAAAGATCCCATGCATAATTTTCGAAGGCAATCTGCTCGTATGTTGTCTTAGCATAAGTAGTATGCGATTTTCAAGAACACTCTGCTTCGTATGTTGGCTTAGCATGCCTAGCACATTGATTTCAAGGATCCTTTTTTGCTGCATATGTTGACTTAACATATCTAGCACCTTGATTTCATGAACACTTCACTTCGTATGATTGACTTAGCATACCTAGTACAAGGTTTCGAAACAATTTCTCGCTACACGAATTCCAAAGTCCTTATAGGATCTTCCTATCTTCATAGTTAGATCCTTAGGGATGTTTAAAGTGCAAAATCAAAGTCCTTAATTGGATTCTTTGTGTGCTTTAATACGTATGTTACGATTCAATAAGGACAAAACCGAACCCTTATAAGATCTTCCTATCTACATAGTTAGATTCTTGAGGATGTTTAAAGTACTAATTGAAGTCCATTGATTGGATTCCTGGTGTACTTTAAATGCATGTGTACAAATCAAGAAAAAGTTAATAACAAGTGATAACAAGATTGATAACAAGTTAATAACAAGCTGATAACCATGTTGACAATTATGTGACAATGTGATTGTGTGTTTATGTGTTTATGTGTTAACGTAATTAAAGAAACCCTATGGTGATCTAGTCAAAGTTATCACAAGGTTGTTCGTTTGATTCTATCCCCTACACATTATAAAATAAATTGTGCGAACTGTGCAAGGAATTACGTAATTATAGATGCATACATAATTATGGAATTCAGTTCACAGAAACCACAACAAGTTTTGTCATGTGTTAACATTAAACAAGAAACAAAGGTTGTCTATATTCATTTCCGTTTCTGATGAAGTATCCACTGAGGAAAAATGAACTAGCTACTCATTTTTGCTTCTAAAGAAATATCCATCGGGGAAATGAATATTCTTTACAATAATCCTTCATTTCCACTTCTGAAGAAGTATCCACTGAGGAAAATGAATTATCCATTCATTTTCAATTCTGAAGAAATATCCATCGGGGAAATGAATATTCTTTACTATAATCCTTCATTTCCACTTCTGACGAAGTACCTACTGAGGAAAATGAATTATCCATTCATCTTCGCTTTTGAAGAAATATCCATCGGGGAAATGAATAACTTATTCAACAATTCTTCATTTCTACTTCTGACGAAGTATCCATTGAGGAAAATAAATTATCCATTCATTTTCGCTTCTGAAGAAATAACCATTGAGAAATGAACAACTTATACACTCCTTCATTTCCGTTTCTGATAAAAGTATCCATTGAAGAAAATGAATTATCCATTCATTTTCGCTTTTGAAGAAATATCCATTGGAAATGAATAACCTATTCATCTTTCATTTCACTTCTGACGAAGAATCCATTTAGGAGAATGAACTATCCATTCATTTCCGCTTTTGAAGAATATCCACTGGGGAAATGAAATACAAATCCTTACAAGATCTTTCTGTTTTAATAGTTAGAATTTTAAAGGATACTCATAGAACTATTGGTTGATATGGTTTTATCATTGATCAAATCCCTCATTCCCACTTCCTGCTTTAATCGAGGGAGTATCTATTAGGGGATGAGCATCATAGGTATAACAGCATGCTCCCACTTCCTGCATTATCTAAGGAAGCATCCACTAGGGAATAATAAAGTTATGCCTTACATGGAGATCCTTGATGGGTTACTCTATGCAAATAGATAACACCCTAGATTCCACGCAAGACAATTGTTTAACACAACTATACAGACAAACTCCTATGAATAAATTTCGGGACGAAATTTCCTAAAGTAGGGGAGACTGTGACATCTGTTCCTCTACGACCATTATACAAATACGAATCCAATAAAATCTTGTGTTTCATTCTTGAGATTTGTACAAATACATGATACTTTTGCACACATCAATTCTTATTCGATTTCAAGCTCTTAATCACTTTCTAGAAAGTTATACGCGGACTGTTACGCAAAACGTAATTAGTTTAACGTGACAAACACTCTGGAATAGTGACATAAGCTTAATATACCTTAAATAACCTTTACATAACTTAGAAATAAGTTTCGAAGGGTTTGGTGTGTCAAAAACAAGTTTATTCGATCACAGGGACTATTTGCGGAAACTGCAAAAGTCTGCCGATTCGTATAGAAACTGTCACACCCCTTTCTAAGGCGGAAGCACGAGGTGTGATCATGAAAGGTTCTCATTGCATACGAATGGTAAACATACTACATGCTCGTAAAAATAACTTCAAATGCCAAACATTTCATAACTGAAAACATGATTTAAGTGTTTACATCACAAGATAGCATATTGTCTGAAAAGTTTACAACTTTATTCAATGATAAACATAAACAACATCCAAGAGCAAGAGTATGACGACGCGCACATCCACTTTAGTTACCTGAAATACATGTGAGTTTTTGGAAAATCGTCAACATAATGTTGGTGTGAATTCATGCAATTTTTGTATTGAACGTTTGTACACTTTGTATGAAAACATGGTATGTAATTTGTATAAATCAAGTATTCCTGTATGTATCGAGATTGTTAATGGGTTGCAAGGCCATTAACATGTGACATGACATAGGAAGCATTCAAACCATAGGCATTTTTCTAGTTATCGATTCACGACTGAGACACAAAAGCACTACTTGGTACTAGTTATCACCAAGAGTGTGGCTGCCCGAAAACCCATTAGATCTAACCTTTTGTTCTGTGGTCTTAGCATGTACATGATTAATGGTGCTTCTGGTACCCTATTCGTGACACTATTTCTAGTATCATTCCTTGTTCTTGTATCCATCATACCATAACATATGTATTTTCCCCAAGTTTAAAAAGTATGTAAAAGTTTAAAAGTGGGGAGATAATCTCACTTTTCTGTAAACATTTAGTAACATGTACTTCACCCCCGAAGTTATAAAACTGAAAACAGTTAAAAGAAAAGGGGGAGCATAAACTCACAACTTTGCGTTTCTTGCGCCGTAAACTTCACCGGGTTTGCTTATATAGCGTCGTGACCTATACGTGTTTTATTAACGTTAGTCACTAGACTTGTATCGCACAAGTATAAGTCACCATCTTTTATGTATGTATTCTTTGTGTGTTAAAAATAATTTATATTTTTAACTTTGTATCTCACTTATATTATTTTCTTACAAATAAATATAAGTATCTTGTATTTTTCACCCGAGTTATGTATTTTGTCCAAAACTTCATTTCATGTTCATAACTTATCCAAGTTACATATTCTTTTAAGAAATATATTTTCATAAATATATTCTCTTGTATTTGTCTAAGCATATTGTATTTGTATTTTGTATTTTTACTTCTTAGGAGTATTTAGTGTATTTTCAAGTCCTAATACACTATTCACGTATAATACATACTACATACACTTAGCACAAAATTTGGTGATCAATAAATATATATATTTTCCTAAAAAATATACATACTTAATATCAATTTTTTTTATCTTGAAGAAATCATCATTTCTTAACTTGGAGTTTACATAAAAATTAGGGAAACCTTGGTAAATATTTTTAGGGAATAAGTTTCACCAAAACTTATATTTTTCTAAGTGTCAAAATTTATAGAAATTTTGACATGGTTTCCCCTAAAAATGGAGGTTTCCCATGTTTTCAAAACATGTGTTTATTTTCTTTTTAAAATCCTCACAACAATCAACAACTCATTCAACACTTACCGAGTGTCAAAATCAAGTAAGTTATACTACCTCATGCACTTGAAGTTTTTGTAAAAACTTGTAGTAACTTACCATGTTATTTAGTAGGTTTAGTTACCCTTAAAAACATGGGTATTTGCTTGTAAATCACTTTATTAAAGGATTTAGTCATTTACAACTTGTAAGATGATTTTTCTAAAAATATTTCTTTTGTATTTTTTTTCTTGTTACAATCATGTTCCTAGTCTTGTTTAAACACTAAAAATATTATTAGTTTACTTAGAAACCATTACTTTATAAATCTCATAAATAAACTTGGTTTATTGGGAAAATTATTCTTGTAATCATCTATTTACAAGATTTGTATTTTGTTTAAATCATCTTTACATATGAAGATCACTTTCATTATTCAAGTTCATGGAGACATAAAGCTGATGATCTTGGTCTTTCACAAGATCACCACTTTAACTTACTACATCATGTGTTCAATCACAATCTAGTAGGTTTCTTATGATGTATAACATCACTAACACAAATCATCATTTATCAAGAAGCAAATCATCATCATTTACATGTATTCTTATGTATTTAAGCTTATGTTAAAGTATCATGATCATGTTCTTTTGTGTTCTTGTGATTAACAATATTCATTATCTTTTAACCACCAAAATAGAAGTAAACAAGTGATAAGAAGCTTACAACTAGCACAAGGGCTAGAGAAGAACACTTGAGGTTGAAGATGATAAATGGGCTGCATAAAAGCAAATAGAGAAGGTTCTTCAAGATCCACAAGCTCTAAACCTTCTTAAACACCTTCTTGCACCTTGTGACTAACTTGGAATTGATGATTAATGGTTGAAGGTGGTGGTGATGTGGGTGGTGGCTCACGGGCGTAGGGAGAGGAGAGAGGAGGAGGTGAATGTGGTGTGAAGTGTGATGTTGAAGATGATGTATTTATAGGCCAAAATCTAGATCCAATCTTTATAATATCTAAATCATATCTAGTGTATCAAAGTGAATCCAAGTAATATCAAATGGGATTTTGTAGGATATTGGCAAGATTGTGGTGGGGTCACCCCCATGTGACCGTAAATAATATAGGGGGGGGGGGGTAAAATGTAACTTTCAATCTCTAATTCATAAATAAGTTAAGTTTCAAGTGTAAAGTGTAGGGATTTAATGTGTTATTATGTTATAAGGGGTGTTATGGTGTTCGGGGATCATAACTAGCTCAGAAACATTAAAACATTGCTTCTAGTAATATTTTGATTTTCCGGGTAATGTCTGGTTGTTCGGTTAAATATCGGTTCGTTAAAGTGCTAAATTGCACCGTTTAGTGTCCTTTATGTACCTGTTAGTGCATTACGTCTATTGACTTAGTCTTGTTTCATGAAATAGTATGTTTAATGTAATTTAGCTTGAAAGTGGTGATTTTCCTTGAAAATGTTACTTGACAGTTTCAAGCTAAACCTAATAGTGAAGGTTTCCCTTGAACTGAACACATGTTCATTTCAAGCTAAATCTAAGGTTTCCCTTGAAATGGTCATGACATTTTCAAGCTAAACCTCATCACTATAAATAGAGTTCAAGCTAAATCATTTTAAGACTTTTGCACATTTTAGAGATATGAAGAGCTCTAGTTCTAGAGAGAGAAACTAGAGAGAGAAAGTCTCTAAGTGATTCAAGGTTCTTTGTACGTTTCAGATTTATTAATAGAATCACGTTTATATTACGTCTTGTGTGTTTCGGTCGCGTTCGTGTACGGATTCTGCACGTTTCACGTTCGTTTAGCAATCGTTTCGGAGTCAAACCGGTCCTAACAAGTGGTATCAGAGCAGGAGCTCGATTGTGTTGATCAAACAACAAGATTCGTACCCGATTACAGTGTTTTCAGATCTGAATTGCATCTTTTCTTCATCATCTACTCTTTCTTTCACGTTTTCTATGGATTTTCGACAAATTGAACGGGATTTCATGGTCCGAATCAGCTGATATTTTAGTATGTTGTGCGAAAATAGTTGATAAACAATCCTACCAAGTTTCAGATTCAAATTCCTTGTCGTTTAGGAGATTTTCGAGTTTTTGTGTCTGAATCCGTAACATTCAGCAATATTTCGCTTGAAATTCAAGCGAAATCCTTAATCAGTTAGATTTCGCTTGAGTAAAGTTGCTGGATTTCGCTTGAATAAGTCTGAAGATTTCGCTTGAACATGATATTTGGACTTGATTTCGCTTGAGATTGTATCTAATATCAGATTTCGCTTGAAACAGTATAAGTGTTGATTTCGCTTGAACTGATTAGCTTGGGATTTCGCTTGAACAGAATAGTGTTTGATTTCGCTTGAAACATCAACTTGGGATTTCGCTTGAACAGAATAGTGTTCAACTTGGGATTTCGCTTCAAAACTGTTCAAATTGGGATTTCGCTTGAAAGTCTGTTAAATCTAGATTTCGCTTGAAAGTCTGTTAAGTCTAGATTTCGCTTCAAGACTGTTCAACTTGGGATTTCGCTTGAAAGTCTGTCAACAGTTGATTTCGCTTCAAGTGGTCAATAGTTGATTTCGCTTCAACTGTTCAACAAGTGATTTCGATTGAATTTTCTATTTCGCTTGAAAAGTGAAATTTCGTGTCGAGATTATTTCACGTCAACTGTGTATCAGTCTGTTTCAGGATAATATTGTGTATACTGATTGTGTTTGTTTGTTTGTCAAGGTTATTCAAGAATTTCAAATCATGGCTAAAGTGTTTGATGAACAGGAAAACGAGAATCTTAAAGATTTAAATGATTGGACTTCTGGATCTTGGTTTGATAAGAGAGATAAGAAGGACATTTGGAATAAAAGATTCGAAAATTTTTTCTGCATGAAAAATGAATCTTTGGAAAAGTTGGATAAACGGTTTGATGATTTGATTGATAGGTTAGATAGATATGAGATAAGGGTTTCAACTGCTGAAAAAATCTTAAAATTTGCTGAAGCATTACCAATAGAATGGGATGAATTTTTGAGTGAACTAAAAAAGAATGCTAGTTTCTCAAAGTTTCATTTTAGAGAATTCATCATTAAGCTTAGTTCACATAAGTTTGATAAAGAAAAAAGAAAAGAAGAGTTGATGTATGAGATGAATAAGGATTTAGAAAAGATAAATTTGGAAGTGATTATCGAAATGAGAAAAAGATTCTCTGTGTGTCTTGCAGCAAAACGGGTTATGAAATACGATATTAAGAGAGGTTGTTATATTGATGAAAATATGAATCCTCTTGATTTTGTTAAAAATTTTTGTGCAGGAACATACAAGATGGAAACAAAGAAAGAAGCTGATGCTGAAAAGATGAATGAAAAATGTGAAAAATGTGAAAAATCTGAAGCAGACAATGCCAAATTCTTGAGTGATGCGGAGAATTTGACATTGGAAAATAAAGCTTTGAAAGATGGGAAGAAAACTGATGATGAACAGATTCTGGAGTTGCGCTTGAATTGCGAAAAATTGAGATCTGAAAATGACAAACTTTTGGAGAATATAGAGAGTTTGTCATCAGAAAACAAAAATTTTAAAAAATTAGAAAATGATTTCAAAAGTCAGTTAAAGATTTTAGAAGATGAGAGAGATATTTTTGGTAAAAATAATCTCGAAAAACAATGTGCGATAAATTCTCATCTTGATAAAATCATTCGACTTGAGCATGAAGCCGAAGGTAATAGAAAGAAAATTGCTGATTTAGAAAACAAGTTGAAAAGTTTTGTGACTTCTGCATCATATGTTTGTCCAAAACCGATCAATTCTGTTCCAATAAGTGACAATGTCACAAATTTTGACAAAGTCAAAATTGAAGATTGTGATGAAATATCTGATGATGAAAAAGAAAAGAAAAGAAAAGAAAAATATTTTTAGATTTACAAGAAAAATTTAAAAATACTGTTTTGCAATCTACTGAAACAGGTGAATGTTCTAAACAAAAACCTGTTAAGAAGAGTGTAGAACAGAAACAAAAATTTAAAAATTTGAAAAATTCTAAAATTGAAAATAAAAGCTCATCAGATAAATCATCCAATCATTATCAAAAATCAAAAAAATTTAAAAATGAAAACTCACAAAATGATGGTAATAAGTGGTGCAGGTTTGACCACAGTGCTCAAAAGACAAATCCAACATTGAGGAGGAGAAATGACTATAACCAAGCCAAACAATGTTATGATCTGAAGGTTTGGACTGACCAAAGTGGATGGTACGATAACAGAGTGTGCTACACCTGTGGTGTTAGAGGACACATTGCTGTTAACTGCCAGAATTGGTATTGTGAAACAAGAAGATGCTTTGAATGTAATATCAGAGGACATATTGCCAGAGATTGTCCAAGGAGATCGATGGGAAGATCAAGGGTTGAATCTCAGAGAACGGTAAAGAAACCAGTCATTGTCAAGCCCAAAGAACAGAAGGTTCTAGAACAGAAAGTGAAGCTTTCGCAGGGGCAAAAAGACAGACTGAGGAAAAAGAGGAAGAAAGCAAGAGAGTATTTGGAGAAAATTTTGTCTTCGGGTTCACCAGTTGGTTCGAATAAAAGTTCTGATGAATCGATTCACTCGACGGCAAAGTCAAGCAAATCGAATTCTTCAGATGTAAATCTGAGGACAAAAGAGAACAAGAAGAAAAAGAAAGTCATTGGCGATGAATCTGGCTCATCAAAGTCATACAAGCCAAGTTCGGGCAATGAATCTGATTCCACAAAATCAGATGAGCCACAAGTTGAGGTAAAGAAGGAAAAGACAGTTCCGTTAATGAATGATGAGAATTTTCCACCATTACGAGCCGCAAACCTAAAATCAAAAGGTGTTGATGCTGGAAAAATGTTTAATAGCAATGTTAAACATATTTTTAGCAAGATGGTTGATGGTAAAGAAAAAGGAGTGAAAGAGTTTTATGAAGAAAAGAGAAAAGCTCAAAATGCGCCTAAGGCTGGTCAGGCTTGGGTGTCAAAATCTGTTGGTTGAATTCCTGACTTGCCGGAGCTTCCAGGTTGGTAAGTGTGAAGCAGGTATCGGCATCATTCTTGAGAAATTCACAGGATGGTAACTGTGATATTTCGTCTTACAAGTGGTTAATCAAGGACATTAAGTTGTACTTGATTTCCTACAAGTGTTTGTGTTGATAGAATCCTAATAATGTTAAATTTTTCAAAATGGTTAAAAGAGAACAAGGTGATGTGATGACCCCGAACCTACAAGTGATGGGTAAACAAACTAATTTTTCCGGAAAAACCATTCTGATTAAAACAAACTTAAGTGTTTTGAAATCATTATGGGAAAATAGTTTGTTGTAAGGGGAGTTTTGATTGAATATGTCGAAACCCTCACGGCTGAACAAACATGATTACTTTCATCAGATTGAAAAATGGTTTTCAAACTGTTAAGATCAATGGGTTGTAAATCATGGGGGTAATTTATGTATATTTTCTGCAAATCAGAACACGATAAGCAGAAAATGGATGGTGAGACAAAGCTATCAGTGTTGGTTGTCAAATTTTCTTTATATGATTTTGCATTTTAGGGGGAGTAATATTGTTAGAAAATACAAAAACATTTGAAAATTTTGAAAAAGCCAAAAACATGATAAAATTCAGAAATTTGAGTTTTGCGTAAAAAGAGGAAATGATAGTACATCAGTAGACGGTTACAGTACGCTAAAGAATTGGAAAGTTTAAAAAGCGTTAAACAGTCTCACTGATGATATGCCGGTAGGTTTTTATACATTTAGTAAACTTTTTCGGGATATAAACCTAATTTCAAACACTTGCTTATTTCGTGGGGAACACTACTTGAATATATAGGTAACCCCTGAAATCTCGTTTGAAAGGTCTCATAATCTGATATACTAGGTCTTTATACTCTATGATGTCTGGGGTATTATTCCGGGACTTCTGCTGAATGGAAGTTCTGACCTAGTCCTTGAATAATACTTTCTGCAAATGCTTGAAACATAGCATTAAACCCTCAGCATGCTGATGAAACAATAAAATTGATAGTCGCTGCTGTTGTAAGCAAAAAGATCCTCTAAAGGGGACATACCGTAAAGTCGAAGCTGATATCTCTCTGCGTATACGGAAGTATCGATCTGAGATCCCTCGGCCCTCGCATACCTAATTTATATACAGATATCATTGTAGTATACTCACCTGTAAGACTGATTATTGGGATTCTGGATACGGGAGTATATTCAAGAGGTGGGATACATGAATGGGTTTAAGTTCTTAAAACATCTAATTCGTATCCTGAATCAGTTGAACTTTGTGTGAAAATTTAAGTGGATCAGTATATCGACAATCTAAGTGAATTGTTTAATACTTAATGTGAAAACTAAGCTCAACGGTACTTGTGACTTGTCATAAACTGATATGATTCTCTGACGCATACTTAAACAAAAATATTGTCTGTAAATATGTTTGTACATATTTCTTTACTGCTTTATGTTTTCAGAAAATACAAAAAGATTTTGATTTCTGCTTTATTTTCGACAACTGATGTCTGAGTGCTGAGTTTCAAAAGCTAAGTATGCTGATTGTGTTTCTGAAAATAAAACAAGTTCATTAATTTGAAACTTGAATTAAAATCAAAAATTTCAAAAACAGTTTGTGATATCTCCAAGGTCATTAACTTGAACTTGGATGATAAACTGTGAGGGAGTTGGATTCTTTAACACCGCCAAATCTATACAGTTTGTTGATAGGGGGAGTGGATTAGAGAAGTTGATTGATAATACGAAAACATTGTATTTATGAATGTTTGAGTGATTGCAGATATTCCAGACTACGATCCTGAAAGCAGAGTCTAAGGGGGAGTCTGAAGACAAGTTTGAAACAAAGAAAAGCTTGTAGATGGAAAGCTAGGTGTCGATCCCAAAGCACGGAAGCTTGATGAAAGGGGGAGCCTGAAGCTGATAGAAGAAGAGAGTGATGGATGCGTACAATGTTACAACTTGAAAGAGAAGGCAGAATGATCAAGACTGAAGATGTGTCATATTGCAAGAATAGTCACTGAAGACTTCGTCAATATCCGAGGGGGAGTCTGTTAGTGCATTACGTCTATTGACTTCGTCTTGTTTCATGAAATAGTATGTTTAATGTAATTTAGCTTGAAAGTGGTGATTTTCCTTTAAAATGTTACTTGACAGTTTCAAGCTAAACCTAATAGTGAAGGTTTCCCTTGAACTGAACACATGTTCATTTCAAGCTAAATCTAAGGTTTCCCTTGAAATGGTCATGACATTTTCAAGCTAAACCTCATCACTATAAATAGAGTTCAAGCTAAATCATTTTAAGACTTTTGCACATTTTAGAGATATGAAGAGCTCTAGTTCTAGAGAGAGAAACTAGAGAGAGAAAGTCTCTAAGTGATTCAAGGTTCTTTGTACGTTTCAGATTTATTAATAGAATCACGTTTATATTACGTCTTGTGTGTTTCGGTCGCGTTCGTGTACGGATTCCGCACGTTTCACGTTCGTTTAGCAATCGTTTCGGAGTCAAACCGGTCCTAACAGTGCCCTTTTGTGATACTTTCAATTCCCGACACTTATGAAAGCATTCAGGACCAATTAGTCATATTTTTATATGTTACAAACTTGTTATAATGCTGAATTTTGCTGAAATATATGAAATTCAGCATTTAAAGTGTGCTTCAGGTGCTTTTTATTGCGCATTTTAGCTTTCGGAAAGTCTATATGTTAACCCTTGTATGTACTCTTGGGTTTTAATGTATTCTTGACGTTGGACCTACACCTAGGCTCCAATTCTATCGTCTGACTGCTTTCTGCAGAATTGTTGACACAATGTGTCTTACCGGTGAGTTTACTAATATTTCTGACGCAACGCTATCATTAATGTATAAAGCAATATTTGTAGTATAAAACGTGCATGAATTCACAAGTATAGCATGTAATTTAGATAATGTTGACATTTTAGCACATAATTGCTATCATTAAGTATTAATTAAATTGTACGGAAATTACCGGTTTTGTGCCAGTTGTCACAGTCTCCCCCCGTTAAAAGAATTTCGTCCCGAAATTCAGGCTGATCTATCTCTCGCAGGAGTTTTCTTAAACAGGTGGGGGTACTTTTCTTTAAACTGGTTTTCACGTTCCCACGTGTACTCGGGTCCGTGCTTAGAGTTCCAACGTACTTTGACAAGCTTAACACTACTCCTTCGGGTCTTGTTGACTTTCAAGTCAGTAACCTCAACGGGTTTTTCTGTAAATTGGAGGGTGTTGTCAATATGCACTTCATCCGCATGGATGATCACTGTTTCTTGGGTTGGACTCTTCTTGAGGTTGGATACATGAAACGTATCATGTACTCCATTAAGTTCTTCCGGTAATTCCAACTTGTAAGCCACGGTACCAATTCTTTCCAAAATCTTGAATGGTCCGATGTATCGTGGATTCAGCTTTCCACGTTTTCCGAATCTTACTACGCCCTTCCACGGTGAGACCTTCAACAAAACTTTGTCTCCCACTTCGAACTCTAATGGTTTCCATCTTCAGTTATCGTAGCTCTTTTGTCGATCTCGAGCCGCCTTAATGCGCTCTCGGATCTGCATAATCTTGTCGGTTGTCTCTTGTACAGGTTCAGGACCAACCATTCGTTTGTCTCCAGCGTCTGCCCAACATAATGGTGAGCGGAACTTGCGGCCATACAGAGCTTCAAACGATGCGGCTTTTAGGCTCGTATGATAACTGTTATTGTAGGAAAACTCAACTAAGGGTAGATGAGTATCCCAGCTGTCGCCTAGGTCTATAACACATGCACGAAGCATATCTTCCAGCGTTTGTATGGTCCGTTCGCTCTGACCGTCTGTTTGCGGATGGAAGGCCGTGCTTAGATCTAATTGAGATCCAAAGGCTTCCTGAAAGGATTGCCAGATCCTTGAGACAAAACGTCCGTCTCTGTCTGAAATAATTAAGATAGGCACTCCATGCCGTGCCATGATTTCTTTCAAGTACATCTCAGCAAGCTTTCTAGTGCTATCCTTCTCTCGGATCAGTAGGAAATGCGCAGACTTTGTTAATCGATCAACTATCACCCATATCATATCGTGCCCTCTAGGGGTTCTAGGTAATTTCGTTATGAAGTCCATCGAGATTTGCTCCCACTTCCACATGGGTATCTCTGGTTGTTGCAGTAGGCCAGACAGCTTCTGATATTCAGCCTTAACCTTAGCACAGGTTAGGCACTTTACAACATAGATATCAACATCGCTTTTAAGTCTCGGCCACCAATAGTAATCTTTCAAGTCTTGATACATTTTGTCCGATCTTGGATGGATCGAGTATCTCGACTTATGAGCTTCATTAAGGATGACTTCTCGCATACCGCCATAGAGCGGAACCCAAATACGCCCCTTAAAGTACAAGGTTCCCTCTTTGTTTGGCACCAAATTCTTCAGCATGCCTCGGAGGTATTCTGCTCTACGATTCTCCATCTTAAAGGCTTCTTATTGTGCGTCACGAATGCGTGTAGTGAGGTTCGTTCGAATCGTCATTTCCAATGCTCGAACCCTTAGTGTCTTAACCCCTTCTTTTCGGCTTAACGCGTCTGCTACAACGTTTGCCTTTCCAGGACTTAATCTCACAATCATAATCGTTCAGTAGCTCGACCCAACATCGTTGACGTATATTTATTTCCTTCTGATCAAATATGTGTTGTAGGCTTTTGTAATCTGTGAAGATTGTACATCGAGTACCATATAAATAATGTCGCCAGATCTTCAAGGTGAATACCACCACGCCTAGCTCCAAGTAGTGCGTGGTGTAATTCCTTTCGTGCACTTTTAGCTGCCTTGAAGCGTAAGCGATGACTTTCTGGCGTTGCATAAGCACGCAACCCAATCCTTGACGCGAAGCGTCGCAGTATACCACGAAGTCTTCAGTGCCTTCGGGTAAGGATAGTATCGGTGCATCGCATAGCTTTTTTTTGAGCAGTTGGAAGGCTTCTTCCTGCTTATCACCCCAGTCGTACTTCTTGTCTTTCTGCGTAAGGGTCGTTAGCGGTTGAGCTATTTTGGAGAAATTCTCGATAAATCATCCGTAATAGCCCGCTAAGCCCAAACATTGTCGAACTTCAATCGGGGTTTTGGGGGCTTCCCAATTCTTTATCGCTTCTATCTTGGATGGGTCTACATGAATGCCTTTCTCATTCACAACGTGACCAAGAAACTGTAATTCGCGAATCCAAAATTCGCACTTGGAGAATTTCGCATAAAGTTTCTCTTTCTTCAGTAGCTCCAAAATGGTTCTGAGGTGTTGCTAGGGCTCTTCTCTCATTCGTGAGTAAATCAGAATATCATAGATAAATACAATTACGAATTTATGAAGATATGGTTTGCATACGCGGTTCATCAGATCCATAAATACCGCTGGCGCGTTCGTCAATCCAAATGGCATCACAAGGAACTCGTAATGCCCATAGCGTGTTCGGAATGCAGTCTTGGGTACGCTTTCCTCTTGAATCCTTAACTGATGGTATCCAGATCGAAGGTCGATCTTGGAATAGTAGCTCGATCCTTGCAATTGATCGAATAAGTCATCAATCCTCGGTAGTGGGTACCGACTCTTGATTGTGAGCTTGTTCAGTTCTCTGTAATCGATACACATCCGCAATGTTCCATCCTTCTTCTTCACGAACAATACTAGAGCTCCCCAAGGTGAGAAGCTTGGCCTTATGAATCCTTTATCCAACAACTCCTGAAGTTGTGTAGATAATTCTTCCATCTCGGATGGTGCAAGCCGATAGGGTGCCTTGGCTACAGGAGCGGCTCCTGGAACCAAGTCTATACGGAATTCGACTTGTCGTTGCGGAGGTAGTCCTGGCAGATCTTCGGGAAAGACATCAGGGAATTCCTTCACCACAGGAATGTCCTCGTGTCTTGGCACCTCAGGTTTCTTATCTACAACATGCACTAAGAAAGCAACACATCCTTTCCTTAAGCACTTCTGTACCTTCATACAACTGATGATTCGCAGAGGTGCGTCTCGTTTTTCTCCATGCACGATGACAGTTTCACCATTCGTCAGAGGGATGCGAATGATTTTCTTGTGACAAACAACTTCAGCTTTGTTCTTGGATAACCAGTCCATTCCGACCACTACATCGAAGCTACCCAATTGAATGGGTAAGAGGTCGATGCTAAATCTTTGCTCACCAAGTTCTAATGTGCAACCTCTAACGACTTTGCTCGATTCAACGAGTTTACCATTGGCTAGTTCTATGGAGTAAGGAATATCTAATCTACTAGATTCTATTCCAAGCATACGTTTAAATTCCACAGACATGAAGCTAAAATCGGCACCAGTGTCAAATAGTATAGATGCAAAGTGATTGTTAACGAGAAACGTACCGGTGACAACATTAGGGTCCTCGCGTGCGTTCTTTGCTCCAATCACAAATGCTCGAGCCTAAGCATTGTTTCCTCTTGGGAAATCTTTTATGAAATAATCCTTGCTTCCACAACCAAAGCATCCTTGGTTCTGCCCAGTTCCATTACCATTCCGGTTACCATTGTCGTTTCCATTTCCACCATTGTTTCTATTACCAGCACCGTTGCGGTTTCCATTCCCGTTCCTTCCTTTTCCCCAACAATCCTCAGTATGTTTTTCCACACTTGTCGCATTTTTGAATGCGACAAACTCCTTCGTGATGACGCTTGCACTGGTTGCAAGTGGGCAGAGTGCCCTGGTACCTTTTGGCAAGAGCGTCATTCATGGTTGCAAGAGTTTTCGCCTCTTGAGGCAGGTTAGGGTCACGCTTCTTGTTGTTTGAACCTTTGTTGTTACGTGTCGCTTGATTCAGGTTCGAATGCTACCTCTTCTTGTCACCAGACGACTCAACATGCGTCTCGGTCTTTTCGGTTGGGTTCAATGACAACTTCTTCATACGAACAACATCTTCAGTAAAGCTGACAGCCAGAGTTACAGCCTCAGTGATCGTTTGAGGTCTGGCCGAAGTTACCATGCTGCGAAATTCTAAGGCCAATCCCCAAATGTAACGTTCAACACGCTTAAATTTGAGAGTCACCATATAGGGGATCACTCTTGACAGGTCGTGGAACCTTCTAGTGTAACCAGTAATGTCAGCACCTTCCATGGTCAAGTGCCAGAACTCAGTCTCCAACCTTTGAAGTTCAGCACGAGAGCAATACTTTTCTCTCATACGTTCCTTTAGCGCATCCCACGTCATGCCGTACGCAGCATCATCACCCAGAGTCTGGACTTGCAAATTCCACCAAGTCAAAGCTTCATCAACAAACAACCCCATAGCAAAAGTGACTTGCTGATCCGCGGAACACTTGCTCATACGGATAGTGGCATCAGTCTTCTCCGTCCAGCGTACAAAAGCCACTGCACCTCCAGTGCCATCGTAGTTCAGTGGTTTGCACTCGAGAAACTGCTTGAAGTTGCAGCCTTGGGCTGTGTTTCCTCCAGATGTATCTCCCTGCCCATTACGCCTAGCATTGCTTGGTCCTCCACTTTGTTCGGTGCGGTTCGCCTCGTATTGAGCGATAGCTGCGGGGATCCTTTCTTCCAGTTGGGCATTTAGTTCTTTAGCAGTTCTCGGTAGAAGAGGAGGAGGGGGTTGGTCGGAACCTTGATTGGTCACAACTCTTCTAGGTGCCATGTTCTGTCGGAACATAACACAACAGGGTTAGACATTTGTTTGATATCGTCATACGAGACAGTAGTAGTATATATACACAGACATATACCCACATAAGTGACATCAAACAATCCGCCAAGCGTATAAACCAATTTATACAGTAACAAGTATGCATAAATGGATAAACACTGGCGTGTTATAAGATATTCACCGAGTCTTTTCACATATCAGAACAACTTGTTACATCATTGTTCACGAACTAAACAAAATGCATAAGGGTTACATCACCCCAAGGTACAAGTTTAATATATGTAAAGGACAAAATATCTTAATTCACATTGGTGGTTCTTGCCTTTATACCCTAAATTATTACTCCAACAGAGTATTAATAGGCTGGGGGAAGGGTGTTCACGTTTGACCTTCTCTTGTATTGAAGGAATCTCTTATGATACGTGACAAGACTTGCTGTGGTTTCTGTGCACTGAATTCCATAATTATGTATGCATCCATAATTACGTAACTCCTTGCATAGTCTGCACAGTTCGTTTCATCTTTGTATCACTTCCTTCAGGTAGGCCACTACTTTCAGGTAAAGTCACGAGTACCTGAGATATTCTATTTCTAGTATATGTATATATCAATTATTTTTCATAGTTGCAAGTAATTTCTAGTCAAAGACATGTGCTACTCCAGTGCACCCTGAATCTCGTAGTGTCTTTTCTTGACTATTTGTAAACAGTTTCAGGTAGTGGATGTCGCGGAAAGTTTTATGCAATGAAATTTTTTTGAAAAAAATTGTTTTCGTGAAAGGATCCTAGAGATTGTAGTCTAGACTCGAGAAGGAATCATGGTTCACCTCAACCTGGCTCTGATACCAATCTGTCACACCCCTTTCTAAGGCGGAAGCACGAGGTGTGATCATGAAAGGTTCTCATTGCATACGAATGGTAAACATACTACATGCTCGTAAAAATAACTTCAAATGCCAAACATTTCATAACCGAAAACATGATTTAAGTGTTTACATCACAAGACAGCATATTGTCTGAAAAGTTTACAACTTTATTCAATGATAAACATACACAACATCCAAGAGCAAGAGTATGACCGCGCGCACATCCACTTTAGTTACCTGAAATACATGTGAGTTTTTGGAAAATCGTTAACATAATGTTGGTGTGAATTCATGCAATTTTTGTATTGAACGTTTGTACACTTTGTATGCAAACATGGTATGTAATTTGAATAAATCAAGTATTCATGTATGTATCGAGATTGTTAATGGGTTGCAAGGCCATTAACATGTGACACGACATAGGAAGCATCCAAACCATAGGCATTTTTCTAGTTGTCGATTCACGACTGAGACACAAAAGCACTACTTGGTACTAGTTATCACCAAGAGTGTGGCTGCCCGAAAACCCATTAGATCTAACCTTTTGTTCTGCGGTCTTAGTATGTACACGATTAATGGTGCTTTTGGTACCCTATTCGTGACACTATTTCTAGTATCATTCCTTGTTATTGTATCCATCATACCATAACATATGTATTTTCCCCAATTTTAAAAAGTATGTAAAAGTTTAAAAGTGGGGACATAATCTCACTTTTTCTGTAAACATTTAGTAACATGCCCCCGAAGTTATAAAACTGAAAACAGTTAAAAGAAAAAGGGGGAGCATGAACTCACAACTTTGCGTTTCTTGCGCCGTAAACTTCACCGGGTTTGCTTATATAGCGTCGTGACCTATACATGTTTTATTAACGTTAGTCACTAGACTTGTATCGCACAAGTACAAGTCACCATCTTTTATGTATGTATTTTTTGTGTGTTAAAAATAATTTATATTTTTAACTATGTATCTTACTTATATTATTTTTCTTACAAATAAATATAAGTATCTTGTATTTTTCACCCGAGTTATGTATTTTGTCCAAAACTTCATTTCATGTTCATAACTTATCCAAGTTACATATTCTTTTAAGAAATATATTTTCATAAATATATTCTCTTGTATTTGTCTAAGCATATTGTATGTGTATTTTGTATTTTTACTCCTTAGGAGTATTTAGTGTATTTTCAAGTCCTAATACACTATTCACGTATAATACATACTACATACACTTAGCACAAAATTTGGTGATCAATAAATATATATATTTTCCTCAAAAATATACATACTTAATATCAATTTTTTTATCATGAAGAAATCACCATTTCTTAACTTGGAGTTTACATAAAAATTAGGGAAACCTTGGTAAATATTTTTAGGTAAATTTTTAGGGAATACGTTTCACCAAAACTTATATTTTTCTAAGTGTCAAAATTTAAAATTTATAGAAATTTTGACATGGTTTCTCCTAAAAATGGAGGTTTCCCATGTTTTCAAAACATGCGTTTATTTTCTTTTTAAAATCCTCACAACAATCAACAACTCATTCAACACTTACCGAGTGTCAAAATCAAGTAAGTTATACTACCTCATGAACTTGAAGTTTTTGTAAAAACTTGTAGAAACTTACCATGTTATTTAGTAGGTTTAGTTACCCTTAAAAATATGGTTATATGTTTGTAAATCACTTTATTAAAGGATTTAGTCATTTACAACTTGTAAGATGATTTTTCTAAGAATATTTCTTTAGTATTTTTTCTTGTTACAATCATGTTCCTAGTCTTGTTTAAACACTAAAAATATTATTAGTTTACTTAGAAACCATGACTTTGTAAATCTCATAAATAAACTTGGTTTATTGGGAAAATTATTCTTGTAATCATCTATTTACAAGATTTGTATTTTGTTTAAATCATCTTTACATATGAAGATCACTTTCATTATTCAAGTTCATGGAGATATAAAGCATGATGATCTTGTCTTTCACAAGATCACCACTTTAACTTACTAGATCATGTGTTTAATCACAATCTAGTAGGTTTCTTATGATGTCTAACATCACTAACACAAATCATCATTTATCAAGAAGAAAATCATCATCATTTACATGTATTCTTATGTATTTAAGCTTATGTTAAAGTATCATGATCATGTTCTTTTGTGTTCTTGTGATTATCAATATTCATTATATTTTAACCACCAAAATAGAGGTAAACAAGTGATAAGAAGCTTACAACTAGCACAAGGGCTAGGGAGGAACACTTGAGGTTGAAGATGATAAATGGGTTGACTAAAAGCAAATGGAGAAGGTTCTTCAAGATCCACAAGCTCTAAACCTTCTTAAACACCTTCTTGCACCTTGTGACTAACTTGGAATGGATGATTAATGGTTGAAGGTGGTGGTGGCTCACGGCCGCAGGGAGAGGGGAGAGGAGGAGGCGAATGTGGTGTGAAGTGTGATGTTGAAGATGATGTATTTATAGGCCAAAATCTAGATCCAATTTTTATAATATCTAAATCATATCTAGTGTATCAAAGTGAATCCAAGTAATATCAAATGGGATTTTGTAGGATATTGGAAAGATTGTGGTGGGGTCACCCCCATGTGACCGTAAATAATATGGGGGGGGGGTAAAATGTAACTTTTAATATCTAATTCATAAATAAGTTAAGTTTCAAGTGTAAAATGTAGGGATTTAATGTGTTATTATGTTATAAGGGGTGTTATGGTGGTCGGGACCATAACTAGCTCAGAAACATTAAAACAATGCTTCTAGTAATATTTTGATGATCTGGGTAATGTCCGGTTGTTCGGTTAAATACCGTTTCGTTAAAGTGCTAAATTGCACCGTTTAGTGTCCTTTATGTACCATTTTGTGATACTTTCATTTCCCGACACTTATGAAAGCATTCAGGACCAATTAGTCATATTTTTATATGTTACAAACTTGTTATAATGCTGAATTTTGCTGAAATATATGAAATTCAGCATTTAAAGTGTGTTTCGGGTGCTTTTTAGTGCGTATTTTAGCTTTCGGAAAGTCTATATGTTAACCCTTGTATGTACTCTTGGGTTTTAATGTATTCTTGATTTTGGACCTACATCTAGGCTCCAATTCTATTGTCTGACAGCTTTCTGCAGAATTGTTGATACTATGTGTCTTACCGGTGAGTTTACTAGTATTTCTGACGCAACGCTATCATTAATGCATAAAGCAATATTTGTAGTATAAAACGTGCATGAATTCACAAGTATAGCATGTAATTTAGATAATGTTGACATTTTAGCACATAATTGCAGTCATTAAGTATTAATTAAATTGTACGGAAATTACCGGTTTTGTGCCAGTTGTCACAGAAACATACACTCTGGAACAATATCATAAGCTAAACATACCCTAAATACCCTTAACATAGCTTAGAAATAAGTTTTGAGGGGTTCGGTATGCAAAAATGCGCTTGTTTGAACACAGGGACTAAAAGTGTCCAAAATTGCATAAGTTTGCATATACGTGCATATCTTGCGTTCTGACCATATCCAGACATCCAAAAATTTTTGTAATCACTAAAGTATTATATTTTAGTGATAGGAATGCAAAAATATCATTCGCCGCTTGATTTGGATCGTTTTCGTGTGCGTTCGAGTTTCGTCATAATTAACCAAATAACGCGATCGTACGACCAAATGAACCGACATACGAGATATTTCCAAGCATATTTCAAGTCCCCTATGCTTTAACATCCTTGTAGAGCCTTGAAATTGGGTTAACGGGGGTTAAACGCATCGAAAAACAAGTTTTGGAGCTGCAGGGACTATTTCTGCCAACTTTGGAAAGATCAGACCAGCACTCTCTAGCGGCCAGCGAGAGAAATTGCTTAATCGGGTCACAGGGGGCGAGAGACTTCAGACCAGAAGCTGTTTTTCCATAGAAATCAGCTGAATTGATGGTTTTTGTTGCTTGTTTTCTTGTTTGGGGACCAAGTAATGTCTTCTACAAGCCTTCTAATCAGAGCATAACAAGTGTAGGGCTGAGATCTTGCCTTGAACAACTAAAAAACACTTGCAATGATCCTAATGGTTCATGATTTCCTATAAATAACAAGTGGTTTCCTCATTCTTCCTTGCTCATCTTCATCTCTTTTCACCTTTGCTCTGAATTGAGGCTACCACTTGGTTGGATGCTTCATACTTGAGTCTTCTTGATCATCTTTTTCATCCTAGAACACTTGTAAGTGTTCTTTCATCTCCTGTTTATTTATTTAAGCAAGAAAGTCAAACAGTGTTTGACTTTCTGCTTTAACCATGATTTTGTCAAGACAAAGTTCGTTTGAACTTTGCAACGTGAGCGTAATCACGATGGTTATAGTCCCTTGTGACTATACCTACTGATTACCACGTTGACTAGTCGAAGTGACGAGTCAAAGTTTCGGTCAAAATGCACGGTTATGTGCATTTTACCACGAAACTATTTTCGGGTATCAAAACACTTGTTTTGATACCAAATCAGTTTTCTAACTTAGTAAAACATGTTTTAAGATGTTTAACTCCTCACTTTTAGTTTAGTGCTTGTTTTGGGTCGTAAGTCATGCGGTCTCGACAACCGCTTAGACTTTCGGACCCGACCCGTTTGGTCGATCATTAGGATCCGACCAAACATAGTTTGTAACCATAGTTGTATAGGGAATAACTATCACACCCCTAAAATACCACATGCGGGAACACTGCGGGACGTGTGACATATCAGGATCCAAGCCACCAATCACATTGAACCAATCATAGATATTTAAATAAAACATTCGATTCATTGCATAAGTTAAATCCAAGTCATAAGTTAAAATCGAGGAAAACATTCAGCGAAAGCATAAAGTGAATTGTTAAACAGCTCGATGCATGACCACTCCAGCCCTCCCAGATAGCAAGTCCATAATCAGAAATCTAACGACCTGCAAGCATGCAGACAAGTGTGTCATACGACGCTGGTGAGTTCAAAGTTTTGTTAACGTGTTTAGTTACCAGATATGTGTATAACACAGTTCAACGATTTAATTTAATGATGTTATTAACTCGATTACTGTAGATGGCTACAAGATTTGTTTGCCCAACCCCAATGTCTCTATCAAAACATTGGTCATGCTTTAAGGTAATTAGTTCACGCCCGTCCTCCCCGGTACGGTGTGAGGGTGCCAAACCTAATAGCGCTATCAACTAATAACCTCGTTGCCTCCCCGACAACTATCGGTAGATGTAAGGGGTCTTATATGATAGAAATGAGTTTAATAACAAACATCCCATTAACCTGACATTCCTCCCCGGAACGTTACCCGATGTCCCTCACCGGGATGCATGCTTGGAAAAAGAGCAGTGAACTCACCTTGGTTTTCTCGGTATGTCTAGTTACTTGTTCACACTTAGTTAATCGAAGCCTATGGTGTTCAAGTACACGTAATCAGTTTACATTCACAATGTACACACTTACGTTCATAATCGTAGCATGTATACGAGTAACAGTTTCTGAATAACACATAGCAGTCATTTCAAGTCATACATATCTATCATGCACACATATATTTCCCAATAGTAATCAACAGTCAAGTATGTTATTCATAACCGAATCATGTTTATTGTTCCCCTTCATGATTAACATCATTAACGACAACAATCATCACATAGTTATTCATTAGCATACATGTTCTAGATCAAAGTCTGTGTGAGATTCTGTCATTCGAGGCGACGAAACTTCCTTAAGTTTCGTCGGAATGATGGCCGGCGAAACATCATGCTTTCGTCGAAGGACAGGCCGATGAAACCTCAAGCTTTCATCGAAGGACAGGCCGACGAAACATTAGGATTTCGTCGAAGGACCTTTCATCGCTGCCCTACCAGCTGTTATCCTACGCAACCCTACCTGCAACGGTTACGATCATAACAACACAATCATTTGCCATCATTAATCAATCAAAAACAACCCTAAACAATCATTGTGCTTAAAGTCACAGATCTCGATCATTCGGTAACTGTGTGCATGGAGAAAATCATATTAATATGGTAACAGATTCATCACTCAAACAATAATCATGACTAATTTCAAGAGATCTAATCTTTATCATACATGTTCCAATCTATCAATTTAATGTTAAGATACCAAGACTCTAATTAACAGAACTTACGATTATAGTTTCTGATACAAAACCCTACACTCCTAATAGACCACAGACAGCACATAACAATCATCAAACGATGCTTAATGTAGTGAGATGCTAACCGATCTATGAAGCGATTGCAAGAAAATGCACGGAGGCTTCGGGATAAAGATGAGTGCTGCCGACGGTTAGAGGAGAGAGCTAGGGTTTTGCTGATAATTTCTTACGTACACTTGTGCGAATAAGGGTAAATATACTATTCATACTTGGGCCTTACATGGGACACAAGCCCATACGACGAAAGAATGGGTGGCGATGAAACATGGTGGCGACGAAACTTCCATGTTTCGTCGATCAACGGCGACGACGAAAGTATACTATTTCGTCGAGTGTAATGCATGGGTGTGAGGATGCGTGACTAAGCTTATTCAATCATAAACAGTTAATAAGTTTTCATCAACTACACAAACCATAAATAACATAACAATCATGTATCAACGTGCACAAGTTACAATGCAAATAAATCATGAAAAACACAGTATGAAACTGGTAACGTGTCGAGTGAAGATCTTGGAAACTCGGGTTGTCACATCATCCCCAACTTGAAAGAAATATCATCCCAAAATTTGATAAGCAATCCAAAACAGCAAGACGTTAACTCAGGATGGCTGTGGATTTTCCTCGGGTACCACATCATCCCCAACTTGAATGGGAATTTCGTCCCGAAATTCACCAGTTGCATTAGACTTAGATTTACCAGGCTTGGACTTGTCCTCTGGGAATAAGTGTGGGTACTTGAGCTTCATCTGATCCTCGCGTTCCCACGTGAACTCCGGTCCACGTCTTGAGTTCCAACGAACTCTCACTATCAGAATACGGCTGTGCTTACGAAACTTGACCTCCCGGTCCATAATTTCTATTGGTTCTTCTATATATTGAAACTTATCGTCAATTTTGAGCTCTTGCAACGGTACTACAAGTGTTTCATTAGACAAACACTTTTTCAACTGTGAAACATGGAAAACATCGTGGACGTTACCCAACTCAGCGGGTAACTCGAGCTTGTATGCCACCTTACCGATTCGTTCCAGAATTTTAAATGGCCCAACATAACGAGGGTTAAGCTTGCTGTGTTTCCCAAAACGCACCACACCCTTCCAGGGTGAGACCTTTAACATAACACGATTACTAACTGCGAATTCCAAGGGCTTCCTACGCTTATCAGTGTAGCTTTTCTGACGGTCGCGCTCTACTGCCATCCGATTCCTGATCTGAACAATCTTTTCTGAAGTTTCCAACACAAGTTTAGGGCCTGTGACCTGGCTGTCACCCACCTCAGCCCAACAGAGGGGTGAACGGCACTTCCGTCCGTACAATGCTTCGAATGGAGCTACCTGAATGCTGGTATGGTAGCTATTGTTGTAAGAAAACTCTATCAAAGGCAAGTGCTTCTCCCAACCCTTGCCAAAATCAATCACACATGCCCGCAACATGTCTTCTAGCGTCTGGATGGTTCGCTCACTTTGACCATCCGTCTGTGGGTGTTAAGCAGTACTCATGTCGAGACGCGAGCCGAATGATTTGTGCATCGACTGCCACAAATCTGAGATGAAACGCAGGTCACGGTCAGAGATGATAGAGGTCGGCACCCCGTGCCTTGAAACCAACTCCTTAAGATAGACAGCCGTTAGTTGTGAGAAGTTATCTGTTTCCTTGATTGCCAGAAAGTGCGCTGACTTCGTAAGACGATCCACGATCACCCAAATGGTGTCGTTCCCATTTTGAGTTCTAGGCAAGCCCGTGACGAAATCCATTGCAATCTGCTCCCAATTCCACATGGGTATTTCTAGTTGCTGAAGTAATCCAGATGGTTTCTGGTATTCCTCTTTAATTTTTGAAGACGTCAAGCATTTACTAACGTACGTTGCAATGTGAGCTTTCATCTTCGGCCACCAATACATAACTTGGAGGTCCTGATACATCTTATCCGAACCTGGGTGAACAGAGTATCTAGACCTGTGTGCTTCATCCATCACAAGGTCTCTAAGGTTGCCAAACAACGGAATCCATATTCGCTCCCTAAAATAGTAAATGCCATCAGATCTCTTCTCGAGTCGTTTCTCCATACCCCGCAAATACTCAGCTTCATAGTTTTCTTCTTTCGATGCTTTAGCTTATGCAGAACGAATATGGTCAGGTAGGTTGGAATGAATGGTGAGCTGTAGAGCGTCAACACGTTTGGGTTTTCATTCCTTTCGACTGAGAGCGTCGGCTACAACGTTGGCCTTACCCGGGTGATAGTTGATTGCACTGTCACACCCCCAAAATACCACATGCGGGAACACCGCGAGACGTGTGACATATCAGGATCCAAGCCACCAATCACATTGAACCAATCATAGATATTTAAATAAAACATTCGATTCATTGCATAAGTTAAATCCAAGTCATAAGTTAAAACCAAGGAAAACATTTAGCGGAAGCATAAAGTGAATTGTTAAACAACTATTTCAAATTAAGCATTCAAAACCAATGTATCAAATATCCAAGAGTTTCGATCCATGACCACTCCAGCCCTCCCAGATAGCAAGTCCATAATCAGAAATCTAACGACCTGCAAGCATGCAGACAAGTGTGTCAGACGACGCTGGCGAGTTCAAAGTTTTGTTAACGTGTTTAGTTACCAGATATGTGTATAACACAGTTCAACGATTTAATTTGATGATGTTACTAACTCGATTACCGCAGATGGCTACAAGATTTGTTTGCCCAACCCCAATGTCTCTATCAAAACATTGGTCATGCTTTAAGGTAATTAGTTCACACCCGTCCTCCCTGGTACGGTGTGAGGGTGCCAAACCTAATAGCGCTATCAACTAATAACCTCGTTACCTCCCCAGCAACTATCGGTAGATGTATGGGGTCTTATATGATAGAAATGAGTATAATAACAAACATCGCATTAACCTGACATTCCTCCCCGGAACGTTACCCGATGACCCTCCCTGGGATGCATGCTTGGAAAACGAGCAGTGAACTCACCTTGGTTTGCTCGGTATGTTTAGTTACTTGTTCACACTTAGTTAATCGAACCCTATGGTGTTCAAGTACACGTAATCAGTTTACATTAATAATGTACACACTTACATTAATAATCGTATCATGCATACGAGTAACAGTTTCTGAATAACACATAACAGTCATTTCAAGTCATACATATCTATCATGCACACATATATTTCCCAATAGTAATCAACAGTCAAGTATGTTATTCATAACCGAATCAAGTTTATTTTTCCCCTTCATAATTAACATCATTAACGACAACAATCATCACATAGTTATTCATTAGCATACATGTTCTAGATCAAAGTCTGTGTTAGATTCTGTCATTCGAGGCGATGAAACTTCCTTAAGTTTCGTCGGTATGATGGCCGAGAAACATCATGCTTTCGTCGAAGGACAGGCCGACGAAACCTCAGGCTTTCATCGAAGGACAGGCCAACAAAACATCAGGCTTTCGTCGAAAGACCTTTCGTCGCTACCCTACCAGCTGTTATCCTACGCAACCCTATCTGCAACTGTTCCGATCATAACAACACAATCATTTGCCATCATTAATCAATCAAAAACAACCCTAAACAATCATTGTGCTTAAAGTGACATATCTCGATCATTCCGTAACTGTGTGCACGGAGAAAATTATATTAATATGGTAACAGATTCATCACCCAAAAAATAATCATGACTAATTTCAAGACATCTAATCTTTATCATACATGTTCCAATCTATCGATTTAATGTTAAGATACCAAGACTCTAATTAACACAACATACGATTATAGTTTCTGATACAAAACCCCACACTCACAATAGACCACAGACAACACATAAAAATCATCAAACGATGCTTAATGTAGTGAGATGCTAACCGATCTATGAAGCGATTACAAGAAAATGCACGGAGGCTTCGGGATAAAGATGAGTGATGCCGACGGTTAGAGGAGAGAGCTAGGGTTTTGCTAATAATTTCTTACGTACACTTGTGCGAATAAGGGTAAATATACTATTCGTAGTTGGGCCTTACATGGGCCACAAGCCCATACGACGAAAGAATGGGCGGCGACGAAACATGGTGGCGACGAAACTTCCATGTTTCGTCGAGCAAGGGCGATGACGAAAGTATACTCTTTCGTCGGGTGTAATGCATGGGCGTGAGGATGCGCGACTAAGTTTATTTAATCATAAACAGTTAATAAGTTTTCATCAACTACACAAACCATAAATAATATAACAATCATGTATCAACCTGCACAAGTTACAATGCAAATAAATCATGAAAAACACAGTATGAAACTGGTAACGTGTCGAGTGAAGATCTTGGAAACTCAGGTTGTCACAATAACCTTCCGAGGTTATACCTTATGGTCACTTCGTTTGATTAGTTGTATGATAGGTAGTTTATATGCCTTAGGAAAATGACAAAAATGCCCTTTTTGCGCATAATTTCAATTTAAGCACATGTAACCCAAATTTTGGAACTTAAACTGATTATGCAATGTTATTAAACATGTTAGGGCATATAATACTTATAATAGGATTAGTTAGGCTATTCGAATGCGCTTTTGCGCAAATGACGTGTTAAAGTTGCGTATACTACCTTAACGGGTCATAACGGGTCGTAAGCACTTGGGATAGGTTCCAATTCAGAATGTAGGCTTTGTTAAACCATATTGTATGAGTTCCAACACTCATTTGGTTTACAAGACCTCATTCTACCCGATCTCCCAATTTAGGTACTGATTTATTAACATAGTGATCTGATACAAGGTGCCACTTGATTCCTTGATTTCCCGAGCTTGATAGTTCACTTAATAGAGTACATAGTTCCTCTATTTTACTACTTTCAAATGTTTTGGGGTGATTCATATGTGCTAAACGATTTTCGAGTTTTCGAAACAAATGCTATTATTTATATTAAAAACAACGATTTCAATAATGTGAATGAACTTGTTGGGGCGTTAATATATAACACGAATGACATTCATTAGCTTTGGCCGAGCTGACCAGTAGTATGTTATGGTACCATAGGATCTGACAAATCCTGTTATCGAACTATCACCATGGTTATGGGGGTAGTGTGGGTAACGACAGAACCTGATGAATTTTAACTAACCCTTTGGTGGTTTTTTAATACGATTTGAACGATTGGAACGTGTCAGAACACAGGTTTGAATGTATTCAACGAGAACAACCAAAAGTTAGTTTTCACAATTAAAACATGATCGATTCGAATAATTTGAACGATTGAATGATGGTTTGTAACACGAACGAGTTGAACGATGGTTTATAACACAAACGAGTTGAACGATTTAAACGATTGGTTTTAATAACACGAACGATTGAGAACAAGTACAATGGAATGATTGGTTTTTGGTATGTGATTAGATAACAGGACGGGTATAATGTGATAAAACCATGGTAGATACGCCGCTGGTACTTCTTATATATAAGTGCTTTTATCATATTACATTCCATGGCGTTATTTAGTTCACTTAGACGAATTATTTCAAACGATGACACACAACGATGTTTACTAAATAATATAAACCATAGAAGTTTTCTACAAGGACGATTTACTATTGGTTTACGAAAACATGGGTTTTAGTCAAGATTCATGGCAACGAGGTTTTATAAACTATAACCAACTTGTTTTAAGTTGGTTAATGATATTGCACTACAAAACACTTTTCAAAACAATGTTTTCAATTATCGACTCTAGTAGTCGTACGAGGCATTGCAATACTTATACAGGCCATGAATCTGACACACTCACAAAACCTATGTGCTCGCTGACATTTTTATGCTGACTCTATTTTCACATATATTTCAGGTGTTGTTGTTTGATGATGTTGATGATGATTATGCATGCTCACATATGATCGGACGAGGCCTTAGTGACTTAATAATAATGAAAAACAATATGTTTGTGTTTTGCTTTTGAACATCAAGACAATGTAATCACTAATTCAATAAAACGAAACTTTAATCCACGTGTTGTGAAACAATGATTCTGTTATGACACTCCCCGATGTTTCCGCCGCGGTTTCGTTGTTTTAATGCGGCCGGGGTGTGACAACCACACCGTTAAACTTCAAGTTTGTGAAAACCCACGAAAACTTGAAATCCCATTTTCCGTAATCACCTTTTGAATGATTGATCAGTGTAAATGGTAATCTCCATAATCAGCAAATCTATATCAGATAACAAATCATCTGATAACACACTGTGATCTAAGAAACATTCTTCCACGATCAGATTCACATTCTTCCTCTTCAGTCACAATAACATATGTATAGTCTTCTCTGTTAGTCGCGACAACAACTTAATCAACAAACATCATCATTCCCTGGCTGTTAGTCCAAAAAACAATTCATATGCTCGAAGATTAACCATTCTAACACTTTAGACTATCACAAAGTTGTGATATCTTTTAAGTATCTACAATACTAATGCATCTCCTGATGCTAATACTGTTATCTGGCTTGTAAGAAGACTCGGGACGCAAACCCTAAGACATCAATCTGATCACGATCTGAAGAATCCGAACTTCCTCTGATTACAGACGAGCAAATCTAGATGCTGTGCATTCCCAGACAATCTGAAGTGGGAACCTCCCAAATACTGTTGCACGTCTGAATTTAAAAAATGCCAGAATTTCAATATATTCTAATGAAATTTTTATTCCCCCTCATTTTTGCAAATTTTAACCTCTCTAAAACTTATCATTGAATTTCCCCTCAAAACAAGCAAATTCGGTCATTTCTTTTCACTGAAAAACTCAACTATACGGAAAATGTGACATTTTGCTCCATAAAAGTTCGTTTTTCATCAAGGCGGATTTTTTCTTGTTGGCCCATTAATAGTCACTACTCCAAATGATAATCATTCTGCATAGGTATCCGTGACTACCCCACTAACTTCAACACTTTGCGATCTCATGTAAGGCAATAAAATTGAGTAGGTTTATGCTTGTCTTTATCACACACACTTATAAGTTATTGGATCTAGCTTTTCGAGTGGATTTGGGTTAGGCCATGTAGGCTGATTTATATGTTGGCTAGTAGATTTAATATTGGACTAGCTAGTGATCATGTGCGGGCTTGTCTAGAATAGTGTATGGTTTGGGCTTAGGCCCGGTTTGTAATAGGGTTCCCCTATGTGATATAAATAGGGGTTCCTAGATCATTTGTGGTTAATCTTGCCAATCACAAATTCATAAACAAGTTTATTGTAACAGATGAGTTTATCTTGTGTGCAATCAATACCAGTTCTTGTTCTTGACACTTTCAATTATTTTTCGCATCTTTGATTGTGTTTGTGGTATCCTACGAAGATCTCTAGAATTACAATTGGTATCAGAGCCTAAAAAGTCTTTCGAAGGCTCGGTTTTTCTGGATATTACTCGAAGAACAAGAAGAAAGAACAAGTAGATTCGAAGAACAATCAAGAACACGAAGAACAGCTTTGAAGATCAAGAACAATTCGAAAAATCTTCATTTGATATTTTTTTAGAAGTTTTGATTGTGTTTCCAAGTTTTCTGGGACTATTGGAGGAAAGGATCTCAGAAATTGAATTTTGAATTATTTCTTGATTTTTGGGATTTAGTTTTTGATTACTATCAAAACTAATACGTGTGCGGAATTTTATTAGCTGAGTACGGGTTTAAAAGTGTACAGGTGTGCGACCTAGAGTGTACGGTTCAGATCAACAAGTGTGCAGCCCAACAGTCTGTGTGCGGCCAAACCAGTGTGCGACATATTGTATGCGGCCCATCTGGTGTGCGACCTACTGTGTGCGGCCCAACTAAGCAATGTACAACCCAATTCGTGGTGTACAGTTTAAGTGTGTGAGACCCAAGAGAGTGTGCAGCCCAATATAGCAAAGGTGGAATCTTAACCAGCTAACGTGTTCGGTTTTAAACATATTTAAGTGCAGAATTTGATATGCAAACAATCTTAGCAAACCGGCTGTTTTAGATTCGTGTCATTTTTAGGAAAAAAAGGGCACGGAAATCCCAAAGAAGGTTTTGGACATTATATATCATTGGAGTCGAAATTTCGAGATGAATCTAATGGTACGATTTGATAAAGACAGTTTTCGGGCAATTTCTGAACGTTTTCAATGGTTCGGTTCGGTAAAACAGTCATTTCTGGGGGATTACGGTTTAGCAACTTAGAAATGTCTTCTCAAACTGAGGTGCTTGAGCAAAAACTTGAAGGTTTCAGTTACATTCCTGGTGAATCTGTAGAAGCACTAATTGGCCGGTTTGTTGAACTATTCTCTGAAATGAAAAATGCAGAAATTGTGGTGTCTACCTTTAGGGGCAACAAGAAGTTTCTGGATGTTCTAAAAAGTATTCCAGATCGGCCAAAGAGTAGTTGGTTTAGAAATATTAATCAGATCGTGTTAACAACCAACTGTTACAAAATGAAGCCCGATGAGCTAATCTCACTCATGAAATCATATGATAAGGTTGACAAGCAGAAGGCTCAAGGCAACACATCTGCTGCAGTTTCTCACCCACTCCTACTGCTCCATTGCCTGCTATAGTTTGCTCATCCACTCCTGCTGATTCATCTCGAATTCAGAATTAGGTTGTTATGCAAGCACTCAGATTCATGACTTCACTCCCACTCCCACTGAGGTATGTGTTAATAATATATATTGTACCAGTGCTTGTAGAGAGAAAGTAAGTGGCTACAAAGAACATACCAACTCTTTAAATATGCAACTGCAGTTAACTAAATCTGATTTATATCAGATCAAAAAGAAAATCAGTGGATACAAGGATATGGTGGAGGCACAAAAACGTGATATCCGACAATTGCATAAAGATCTGAGTCAAGAGAAATGTAGGCATCTCCATTTTAAAAACTTTCTGAAAAATTAACTGCAGAACTTGATTCGTTAAAATTAACTTTTGAAAATAAAGACTTGAATTTTCAAAAATTCAATGTTTCTAGTGAAAAAGTTGAAAACACGATAAATAAGTAGTTACAGTCTAGTAAGAAAGAAACTAGGAATAAAGGTCTAGGATATGTGAGTATTCCTCCACCATATAATCATTCCTACACCGCTATTCCTATGACTAAAGAGGAGATTGCTAACATTTTGACATAGTTTATGGTGGGGTGAAGGGTCTGAAAGTTAAGCCAGTCAAGACCTCAAAAGTTAAAATCTCAAAGCCTAAAAAGAATGAAACAAAAACAATCAAACCAGCATCTGCACCTATTTTTGTTAGATCAGAAAATGTCTCTAAGCAAACAGAGACATTGAGTTTTGAGAAAAATGCAGAATCGGCAAATGAACCAACCGAGTCAGCTTCACAATCTAACTCCAAATGTGAATCACCTAAAGCAACTGCTTCTGAGAAATTGGAATCAGTTGAATCTAGTGAATCCAGCTGTGAGTCTTCTAGAGCAGCTAAATCAACAGCAGAGGATTCAACATAGCTACAACAAAAAGAATGTAACTCAAGCTCTGAGTTTAAATGTATGAATGATATTGATGTTTCTACTTCATGTGCAGATGAAGTAAAGGTAGAGGATTAGGTTGAGGGGAATGATATTGTTTGCCAAGAAACTGTCGGTGTTTGTTTGAAAACATCCAATTAGTCTGTTAATGCTCGTCTAGATGTGAAAAAGGATGTTTCTGAGCCAGCTTTGAGAGGCCCATCAAATAAATATGTGTCTCTAAAACCAACAGTTTCAAATGAAAGTGCAAAATCTAACAATGTTTTTAGAGAGAAAAACAGTGAATGTACTAACTATTGTAGACATGGATATAAGAAGCAGGGCATAAAATTTGAAAAGTCTGCAAACAAATCATCCAACAAATCATATAACTCAAATTCATCATCGATTGGGTCGAATGGATCGGGATATGCTCCTTATGTAAAGAAGCAAACATGTTACAACTGTGGTATACCCGGTCACATTGCATGGAATTGCACACATCGTCCTTATATGCCATATTATACATAGAATCAGAGGGTTACACCAAGGGATAGATCTTATTCTAAGCCAATGAATTTGAAAAGCCTAAGACAATGATGAATAAGCATCCCAAGGTTAAACCATCTGATGGGGATTGGAATACTGCCAAAGCTAAAAGAAAGCAAGCTTTGAAACCTAAACAAGTTTTGAAAATTAATCAGGTTGAAAAGCAAATTGTTTTGCCAAAGGCACCTAATGTTGGTGCACTTGTGTCTGTACTTTGTCTGTATTTCGTCATGATACAAAACGATGTCTTATGTTAGTCTGGGTTACGTCTTAGTTTGTTACAATGTGCGTTCGATGTAAGTTTGACCAAGTCAACCATCCTCCTGGTTTGACTTGGCCAAACAGTTAGCACATTGGTTGTTAGTTGTGTGTGTCGAAGGATAGATCATCGAAGGATAGTTTATATCCTTCGATGATAAGCTCGAAAGATAGCATTCGATAGATGGACCTCGAAGGATATCATCCTTCGAGGTACATATGGATCCTTCGAGCTGTTTCTGGTCGACAGATGATCTTTCGATCAATCTGTCTGATCCTTCGACCAAACCTGCTGTGTCGGGTATAAATACCCGTGTGTTGTGTTCTCTTCCATAAGAAGTTAGACATAGACAGACACGAGAGATAAGGCAGAGAGAGACAGGAGAACACACACACTTTGAGAGCTTATAGAACATATCTGTAAACATTGAGCTTGTAACCGGATCCTTCATTCGTATTAATACATGTGGTGTTAATCGGTGAATCTTGCGTGTTGTGTTTGTGCTTGTTCTCATATAAAGTCTCGGTTGCATGCTAGCTTGGATTCCGCACTCGCTAGTGTGTTTGATATAACAAGGATAAGGTTTTATCTCATCCTCGAGAGGGACCTACAAGTGGGGGGAGTAATCCAAAATCTGAAAATCCAAAAACATCGAAAAATTTCGAAAACACAAAAACAATAGAAAAGCAAAAATGAGTTTCCTGGCGAGAAAAAGAGAAAATGATAGTACATCAGTGGTCTGTCTAAACCTCTTTAAACCTTAAATGAAAAACGATAAGCAGCTCTATATAAGATGTATCGGTAGGCTCACAATCATTTTAAAGTGTGCAGGGTGATATAAACTTAAATTGACTGAAGACTGGGTGGGAACCATTCATTGGCATATGGTCTTAGTACCGAAATTTCGTTTGAGAGATTGCCGAGGTTCTGAGATATTCGGTCTTTATGCTGCTTATCATCTGAGTATCATGGTTGTATCTTTTACCGAAAAATAACGGGGACGCAAGTCTAGATCTTCCATGATACTATACATATGTGTACATACTGCATACGACCTCAATAAGTGATCAACAATCACATGTCCAAACAAATAAGTGATAATATATCACATTCATCCGGGAGTCAAGTTCGTCTCTCTGCTATACGAAAGTACTGACCTGTTCACGGACTTGCTCCTGTGCCCTCATGCATCTGAAAATCAAGTTCCTCATTAATAAGTGATTATATCACATAGGGCTTGTTTTCAATCAAAATAAGTGAGAATCTCACATCATATACGGTCAAACAGATGATAATCGGTATACTCACCGGTAAGATGAATCCTCGTGCATACCTTGATACGGGAATGTGTCGTGATGTGGATGAACACCGGTCGGTAAGTATAAATTATACCTTAACGTATCCCCTTGCCATGATTACAAATGATAAGCTGAGCTTAAGTGGACAACAATACCGATAATTGTTATAGGATGCTTATCTTAATGTTAACTAAAAGAACAACAAGAGCGTTTTGGCATGACGGTACACTGATATGATTCTCTTACCCTCGAAACTCGCAAAAAGAATGTCTGTAAATATTTATTTAATGTTTCTGTTTATGTATCTTGGTATATATTTATTTATTGTTTTCCGTCTTTACTTTGAAAAATGAAAATTTCAAAAAGATTTTAGGTGTGTTTTAATTTAAACTTTATAAAATCCAAAAAGATTTTTCTTCTAGTTTATTTTTGATTGACCGATGTTGGAACTCGAGTCTATCCTACCCAAAATCCTGATCGTAAGCTGGAAAACAATTGCATCTTCATAAACAGTCGAAGTTAACGAGTTTTGAAAGTTAAAGGATTAAAATGAATATTTTTCTAAACTTTCAAACTGCTGTCGGTCGGTGTTTGATTGAGATTTGATCTCATATGTGTCGTTAGTTTAAATGTTAACTATATTCCAAGCGGTTGTTCTCATTATGCGTTTAGCTTTCTTGCATGTGCAGATGCTAAAGGCAAGGAGAACATGTTCGATGAAAAGCTTTGGAATGAAGACACGAAGTGGAGGCACTCGAAGGATAAAATGATCGAGTTGCCGCTGTCCCTTCATCAACACCACAAGGATCTGAAGAATTGTCAAGTCAAAAGATTCACGAGCATGACTCAATGGAGAGTTCAATCTAAGGGGGAGTTTGTCAACACACTTTCTACATGAAACGGGGAGTTTGTTGATACACTTTCTGCTTACGACTCGTGAAAACTTTGAAGATCCTCCGACATGAAAGACATAGAAGACGAACCATCACGAGTAGCGTCCAAGGGGGAGTTTGTTGATGCACTTTGTGTGGACGCGACTCGGCTCGGTTCGACTCGGCCTTGAAGACTTGAAGACACGAAGATCGAGACAAAGCTACAGCCAAGGGGGAGTTTGTTGGTGCACTTGTGTCTGTACTTTGTCTGTATTTCGTCATGGTACAAAACGATGTCTTATGTTAGTCTAGGTTACGTCTTAGTTTGTTACAATGTGCGTTCGATGTAAGTTTGACCAAGTCAACCATCCTCCTGGTTTGACTTGGCCAAACAGTTAGCACATTGGTTGTTAGTTGTGTGTGTCGAAGGATAGATCATCGAAGGATAGTTTATATCCTTCGATGATAAGCTCGAAAGATAGCATTCGATAGATGGACCTCGAAGGATATCATCCTTCGAGGTACATATGGATCCTTCGAGCTGTTTCTGGTCGACAGATGATCTTTCGATCAATCTGTCTGATCCTTCGACCAAACCTGCTGTGTCGGGTATAAATACCCGTGTGTTGTGTTCTCTTCGATAAGAAGTTAGACATAGACAGACACGAGAGATAAGGCAGAGAGAGACAGGAGAACACACACACTTTGAGAGTTTATAGAACATATCTGTAAACATTGAGCTTGTAACCGGATCCTTCATTCGTATTAATACATGTGGTGTTAATCGGTGAATCTTGCGTGTTGTGTTTGTGCTTGTTCTTGTATAAAGTCTCGGTTGCATGCTAGCTTGGATTCCGCACTCGCTAGTGTGTTTGATATAACAAGGATAAGGTTTTATCTCATCCTCGAGAGGGACCTACAAGTGGTATCAGAGCCTTGGCTCTTCTCCTTGTTAAAACCGAGTGTTTTCGGGTGTTTTCCGGGTGTTTAAAGTTCATATTTTTCTGGAAATCTTTCTGTTTTTGCTTGATGTTTTGTTAAAAACCTTGTTATTTTTCATTTTTACATGTTAGTTGTTGGTTTTTGTTAAACATCTTAGCAAAATCGTTTGTTTGGAGAGTTTCGGTTCACCGAAATTCTGGTTGGTGTTCTTGAAGTCTTCATAGTGTTCTTCATAAAAATACACATTTGATCTTAAAATTTGAATATTGGAACTTGTTTGTGCTTTGGAGTTGTAAACTGATTAAAATATTGGGATCATTACCCGGTTGGTGAAAGACCTGCATATTCAGACCTGCAAGATATGGTCTGAACATACTTTCTGCCGAAAGTCTCACCAACCCGTCAACTTTTTCACCAACCCGTCACTCTTTGTCAACTGTGTCAGACAAGATCGAAAGATATCCTTCGAAGTCGAAAGTTCATCTTTCGATCAAGGGAGGTTCGATAGATAATCATCCTTCGAACCAAGGAATCTTTTCGAAACATACATCTTTCGATCTACAGGTCTTATTCGAAAGACAAGGATCCTTCGATTGGAGAGTCTTTCGAAGTCTTTGTTCGAAAGACAAGGATCTTTCGATTGGAGAGTCTTTCGAAGTCATTGCTCGAAACTCAACAGTGATCTTTCGAACACTGTTGATCCTTCGAACAGGTGTTGATCTTTCGATCCTTGTTTGTTTAAGTCTAACAGTTTGTGGTTTTCAGGTCTTTCGATCATTGATCCTTCGGCTGGTTGTTATCCTTCGAGATTTTTAACATAGTTTGTGAAAATTAAATTTTTAAAAGGAGAAATTTTTTTTTTTTAAATTTTAAATCAAATTTTCACTTAATATATTAATTTTCATAAAATGGGAACAAACGGTCAGTGGGATCCAACCGCGTGGACTCAAATAACTTCGACTCCACAATCATCAGCTATGCAATCTACGCAATCAACGTCAGATTTCAACAAAACTGCATGGATGCAAGCTATTGCCCCACCTCAAGCTGCAATGATCACTGCAAATTAATGGGCATTGGTCACAAATCAAAACAGCAGCATTCAATCTATGATGCAGAACGACAGTGAAACTGGTACAAGCACAAAACCGCCAAAGTTAAATCACATCAATGATTGGGGATGGTGGAAAGAAAGGCTGAGAACTTATGTTCAGGGACAAGGTCAAGATCTTTGGATGTGCTTCTTCACAGCTTTTGAAAATGAGTTGGAGATTGCAGGATCTAATCCACAAACTTACAGCACTTTGTCTGAAGAAGATAAAAAGAAGTTTGAGTTAGAAAAGAAAGCATTCATGATTCTCACACAAGCTCTTCATAAAGACATTTACCACCAGTTTGTTTACTGCACGACTACTAAAAGCTTGTGGGATATGCTCACATTACGGTGTGAAGGAAATGCTCAATCTAGAAAGATCAAGCAAGAATTACTGAAGAAAGAGTTTGAAGGATTCACGTGTTTGGAGAATGAGACTTTGGCAGACTTATCTACAAGGTTTCATCACTTGTTGAGCGAGATGTTTGCTTTTAAAGTCACTGCCACTCCACAAGAATTGGTGAAGAGATTCGCTGATAGCTTACCAGAAAAGTGGAGCAGTTATCTTGAAATTCTCAAAGAAAATGGTGTTTTAGAAACAATCACCGTTTATGAATTAATTCAAAGATTGGAGAATAAGGATGTAGAAGAAAAGCTGAAAGCAAAAAGAACACAAACTCCTCAAAATCCAGAAATGTACTTTGGGATTGCAGGAGGTATCAGTGGAGAAAGACCAGTTTCTCAACACGCGAAGCTTCAAACAGCTTTCATTTCTAACACCGGACCTTCAACAACAGATCAGTTTGATCCTTCAGCCTACACGATGTTTTCAAGACCGAATGTGCAACCGACAGCTCAGCAGCAACAACCGCAACAGCAAGGGATTTATGGAAGCTCTTCAAACTTTCAAACCACTTCCAATCCTAACACAGTCAGACTAGACACTTCCAACTTTTCCAAAGTCAGTGTCGAAGTAGCCAAGGAGCATATGGAGATGTTGAATACCTTGGTCAATGCTTATAGTGGATTAGTTGCAGGTCAGATTGGGAATATCAATCTAACCAATGAAGATTATCAGCAAGTGGATAAAGAAGAGTTTGAAATGATGGATATCAAATGGGCTCTTGCTAGTGCAATTCGAAGAGCTAAGGAGTTTATGGAAAGGACGGGAAGAACCAACTTGGAAAACAAGAAAGACACCAAGTATGGGTTCGACAAGCAAGCTGTCAAGTGCTTTAACTGTGGCGAACGGGGTCATTTCAAAAGGGAATGCACAAGACCAGCTCAGCATGGAAATCAAAATCCGTTCAGAAATCAAGGCAACCAGAACGGGAACAATGTTCGTACGTTGATACCTGTCAACAACCAAGGCCAAGCAGGGTCATCAAATACCAACCGGGGGCTGTTGGTTCAAATAGATGAGGGTTGTGATTGGTCGCTTCAGCTTGGAGAAGGAGGAAATGGTGGAACAACATGTTTTGCTGAAGTCGTAAAGGATTTAAGGCACGCCAGTGGTGGAGAATCTTCCACCAATGGTGTTGCATCTTCTGGAGATGAAGACAGTTCTGGTTATAGCGGAAGCTCAGATGAAGAATCCTCCACTTCAGGAAATGATCATGTGGATGAGACATCAAGTGCGTCAGTCGATGCAGATATTGATGAGCTTTTGGAAGAAGCTGCAGCAGGAACTGAAAGAAGATCTAATTTGATGGATCAAGCTGCTTACTCTTCGTCTTCTCTCCATTCAGCCTTTATGGCTAATGTCGACAGTTCATCAGGTCAGGTATGTGTCGATGAACCCACTGTAGTTAGCTGTGAAAATTGTGATAGTTTAAATGTTAAACATGCTGAACAGGAAAGTCAGATTGAACTCCTATCCAAACACAATCAAGAATTGATTGTAGATCTTTCTAAAGCAGCTGAAGCTAACGTGTTTTTAACCAGAAATGAAAAGGAATTTAAAACAACAATTGCGTCATTAAGACATGATGTTTCAGAATTACAAAAAGCTGTTTTGCGAAAACAACATGCTAACAATGATCTTATAGACACAATTGAAAAGCAGATGGTAGAATTGGCAACCGCTCGATGTGAATGTGAAACAATCAAGCAGAAATTGGAAAGTTATTCCAATTCCCGCTATGTATTGGATCACATTATTGATGTTCAAAAGAAAAAGGGGGATAAGAAGTGTATGGGATTCAAATCATGTCCTCCCCCAATGAATCACAATTACTCCAAATTGCCTGATGACGAGGATATGCCCCGTTTTGAACCTACTGTGCCACTCGGTCTAGATGACTTTGCAGCAGGCCTCGGGTTCACAACTGGTACATCATCCTCAGGTCAATCTGAATCTGAATCTGAGAATGTGACAGATTCATCATGTGTTAAGGAACAGAGTCCTCCCACTGTTGAGGATGCTGATTCTTCGGATGATGAATCTGAAGTAATTGTGAAACAACAGTCTAACTCGGTTACAACAGATATTCCAATCGAGAATCACATCCTGTGTGATCCACCAGTGAAACCGAGTGAGACTGAAATGTCAAAAGAAATGGAGTCGAGTGTATCAAGTTTTGAAGGGAGTAACTTGTTGTACACGCTCAAAGGAGATGACAAAATTTACTCTAACAAAGATTTTCCAATTAAAAATGTAAATCAAGATTTAATTGAGCAAATTTTTGAAGGATGCACTAATAAGTTTTTGGGGAGCAAAAGTGGCAAAGTTACTGTCACTCAATGTGATCCAATTCCGTGTGAACAAATTAGAAAACAGTACGGAAACCAAAAACTACAAGCTGAGCGAAAACAACAAGTCAACTCCGGAAAGGGTAAGGTACAGGGAAAGAAGGCTCAGAACAAGAATGTTCAAGCACCTAAGGTTCAACAACAATGGGTGCAAAACAAAAGAGCTCCTGTTAAGAAAAGAGGACCGAAAGTGAACTTTGTTGGATCCACGGGTTCAGACAAACTTGAAACATTTCAGGATAAATCTAACCTTGATTTTATAAAACAAGTTAGAATTTTAAAACGAAATGATCAGAATAATTACACCCAACACACCAACGGATGTGATTTAGGTCCAAGCACGTCTAGATCACAAAGTTCATTGTCTGGTTCTCAGTCTGGTCATCAACGTGTTTCTCCGAGGTTTGTAGAGCGGATAATGTGCTTTGAGTGTGGCACAATTGGGCATATTATAAGATACTGCCCATACCTGCAAAAGTTGAAGGCAAAAACAAGTGCTCCCCAAGAAATCAATTACCAAAAACGTTCATTTTCCCCGAAACAAGACCCACGTGTCTTGAAAGAAAGGGAAAAGAAATTAAAACAAAAGAATCAAAAGGTAATTGAAAAGGCCTTAAATTCAGAGGTCAAAGAAGAAAAACCTGTTCAAGCAAAACCTAAAACTGTGAAACCAGTAAATGCTAAAACAATTAATGCAAATACTGGTAAAGAACAAACAGCTTGGAAACAAAAACAGGTAATTCAGTCAGGGGGAGCACCACAGGTTCTTTTTCCTAATCATCAAGTGATTGAAATCACTTTTCTTGATGATCAAGGACGACCCAAGTCCACAAAGGCTTGGGTCCCTCTCTCCAACTAATTTTTGAGTAAGCGTGTAGGATATTCCAGGAGGAACTTTCGATAGTCGTAAGATTGTTGATAGTGGAGCATCCTTGCACAAAATAGGCAACAGAAGAAATTGCTGCCTTTGATGGAGAGAAAGAACAGGGAAACAGAAATGTCTGTTGAAAAAGATTGAAAAGCTTCGATAAAATGAAAATCATTTCAAAATGTGAATGTTCAAGGCTTTGATCGGGTTCCCGGGATAGATCCAAATCAAAATGTACGCACCTGCAGCACGTCTGAAGTTCAACAATCTACAAGATGAACGTGCAGTGTACATTTCTTTGTGGTGTGATTGAAGAAAATGTGTTTGTTGAACAAACCAACCAGGTGTGCGGATGCCTTGGCATGGATTGAACAACCGCACACTACTTCTGAAAGAGAAAGACTAAAACCTTCGCTGGTGAAATGTGGAAGACCAGCCGGACCCAAAGGTTTCTGATCTTGTTGATGTGAAGAGATTTCTAAGTAGCTACAAAGAATCGACCTTGAAATCCACACCGGGTGGATATTCAGTTTGGGAGAGCACTCAGATTCCTTGCAATGCACGATGCAGTTGCAGGATACGGTTTTAAATTTCTAATCTCTCCTATACTTGTCGATATTTAAGCTGCTTTGTGAATTATTATCTCGTTCAGCACTCTTTGGCCAGACAATGCTGTCATGGTCCGCACCACTTACCGACATGTCAACTGATTTTTCCGAAATTCGTTCAAAATTAATTTTGGTAAACGGCATTGAGGTAAAACATGAGTTAACCAACATCGGAAAATCATTTTTGTAAATACCTTTGTGTTTTAAATTTATTATAGTTTGTTGATTTTAGGGGGAGTAATCCAAAATCTGAAAATCCAAAAACATCGAAAAATTTCGAAAACACAAAAACAATAGAAAAGCAAATATGAGTTTCCTGGCGAGAAAAAGAGAAAATGATAGTACATCAGTGGTCTGTCTAAACCTCTTTAAACCTTAAATGAAAAACGATAAGCAGCTCTATATAAGATGTATCGGTAGGCTCACAATCATTTTAAAGTGTGCAGGGTGATATAAACTTAAATTGACTGAAGACTGGGTGGGAACCATTCATTGGCATATGGTCTTAGTACCGAAATTTCGTTTGAGAGATTGCCGAGGTTCTGAGATATTCGGTCTTTATGCTGCTTATCATCTGAGTATCATGGTTGTATCTTTTACCGAAAAATAACGGGGACGCAAGTCTAGATCTTCCATGATACTATACATACGTGTACATACTGCATACGACCTCAATAAGTGATCAACAATCACATGTCCAAACAAATAAGTGATAATATATCACATTCATCCGGGAGTCAAGTTCGTCTCTCTGCTGTACGAAAGTACTGACCTGTTCACGGACTTGCTCCTGTGCCCTCATGCATCTGAAAATCAAGTTCCTCATTAATAAGTGATTATATTACATAGGGCTTGTTTTCAATCAAAATAAGTGAGAATCTCACATCATATACGGTCAAACAGATGATAATCGGTATACTCACCGGTAAGATGAATCCTCGTGCATACCTTGATACGGGAATGTGTTGTGATGTGGATGAACACCGGTCGGTAAGTATAAATTATACCTTAACGTATCCCCTTGCCATGATTACAAATGATAAGCTGAGCTTAAGTGGACAACAATACCGATAATTGTTATAGGATGCTTATCTTAATGTTAACTAAAAGAACAACAAGAGCGTTTTGGCATGACGGTACACTGATATGATTCTCTTACCCTCGAAACTCGCAAAAAGAATGTCTGTAAATATTTATTTAATGTTTCTGTTTATGTATCTTGGTATATATTTATTTATTGTTTTCCGTCTTTACTTTGAAAAATGAAAATTTCAAAAAGATTTTAGGTGTGTTTTAATTTAAACTTTATAAAATCCAAAAAGATTTTTCTTCTAGTTTATTTTTGATTGACCGATGTTGGAACTCGAGTCTATCCTACCCAAAATCCTGATCGTAAGCTGGAAAACAATTGCATCTTCATAAACAGTCGAAGTTAACGAGTTTTGAAAGTTAAAGGATTAAAATGAATATTTTTCTAAACTTTCAAACTGCTGTCGGTCGGTGTTTGATTGAGATTTGATCTCATATGTGTCGTTAGTTTAAATGTTAACTATATTCCAAGCGGTTGTTCTCATTATGCGTTTAGCTTTCTTGCATGTGCAGATGCTAAAGGCAAGGAGAACATGTTCGATGAAAAGCTTTGGAATGAAGACACGAAGTGGAGGCACTCGAAGGATAAAATGATCGAGTTGCCGCTGTCCCTTCATCAACACCACAAGGATCTGAAGAATTGTCAAGTCAAAAGATTCACGAGCATGACTCAATGGAGAGTTCAATCTAAGGGGGAGTTTGTCAACACACTTTCTACATGAAACGGGGAGTTTGTTGATACACTTTCTGCTTACGACTCGTGAAAACTTTGAAGATCCTCCGACATGAAAGACATAGAAGACGAACCATCACGAGTAGCGTCCAAGGGGGAGTTTGTTGATGCACTTTGTGTGGACGCGACTCGGCTCGGTTCGACTCGGCCTTGAAGACTTGAAGACACGAAGATCGAGACAAAGCTACAGCCAAGGGGGAGTTTGTTGGTGCACTTGTGTCTGTACTTTGTCTGTATTTCGTCATGATACAAAACGATGTCTTATGTTAGTCTGGGTTACGTCTTAGTTTGTTACAATGTGCGTTCGATGTAAGTTTGACCAAGTCAACCATCCTCCTGGTTTGACTTGGCCAAACAGTTAGCACATTGGTTGTTAGTTGTGTGTGTCGAAGGATAGATCATCGAAGGATAGTTTATATCCTTCGATGATAAGCTCGAAAGATAGCATTCGATAGATGGACCTCGAAGGATATCATCCTTCGAGGTACATATGGATCCTTCGAGCTGTTTCTGGTCGACAGATGATCTTTCGATCAATCTGTCTGATCCTTCGACCAAACCTGCTGTGTCGGGTATAAATACCCGTGTGTTGTGTTCTCTTCCATAAGAAGTTAGACATAGACAGACACGAGAGATAAGGCAGAGAGAGACAGGAGAACACACACACTTTGAGAGTTTATAGAACATATCTGTAAACATTGAGCTTGTAACCGGATCCTTCATTCTTATTAATACATGTGGTGTTAATCGGTGAATCTTGCGTGTTGTGTTTGTGCTTGTTCTCGTATAAAGTCTCGGTTGCATGCTAGCTTGGATTCCGCACTCGCTAGTGTGTTTGATATAACAAGGATAAGGTTTTATCTCATCCTCGAGAGGGACCTACACCTAAGAAATTAGAAAAGCCTAAACAAATTTGGAAAGCAAAACATAAAGCAGCAATGTCACCAATCCTTGAAACAAAAGGGGACATGTGTTTGAAAGAAGTGTCTTATTTTGATGCTTCAGGAAAACACAGGACCACGATGGCCTGGGTACCAATGTCTTACTATTCTCCTTATTTTTTCAGGGACAACCAAGGAGGAGCTGTTGACAATCCTTGGAATGTTGATAGCGGTTGTTCCAGAGACTTAACGGGTAACATCTCACTGCTGCAAAAAGTTCTATTTCTTTACAGTTGAGGAGATAAGGGAGGTAAGATAAAATCAGCGAAAAGGTACAATTTAAATTTAGTACTCTAATCTTGATATTGATTAGTCTTAAATCTGATGACGGAACGGTTAAGCAAAAACAACAAAAATATTTTCATTTTATTTCGTATTTTTTGTGCATATGTTTTTTTTATAATGTAAATTTACGCATAAGATTTATACACAAATTTAGGGGGATAGAGAGATATTTGTATATTAAATTAGAGAAAGAAAAATAGAAAGCGAGAAAAAGAGTTTGTTTGTGCATATTGGAAATGAAATAATTGTTTGTGCTAAAGGGTTTTGACCAACACATGTAAGGTGCTATAGCTGAAAAGACTAGGATCTAATGTGATATGTCGATAGGCTTGACGCTCGAAGTGATAAGAGATACTAAGTGATATAAACATAACGAACTATGTATCATGTGGGTAACATACCATCGGCGTATGATTTTATAATCTTAAATCTTGCGTTGATAGATAGCCAACGTCTGAGGTTTCAGGGCTTTATGTTGTTGAGTCATCCGGGGATATCGTGGTTGTCCTTCTGTTGCATCCAGATTATATGCAGACCTAGGCACTATCAGGATATCTTAAAAGAGTAAAAAAGAGGCCAAAAACCTTAAAGGAAGAAAATCTCACAATGAGAGAATTCCATGTGCTTTTAAAGAAAAATTCCTACCAAAAGGGTATTTGCCTAACCCTCGTTGGACATAAACATTGGTCGGTTTATTGTACGAAAGTACTGACCTGTTCACCAATGGTCTGACGTTATAAATCAAAAGGATGAGCTCAGTATACTTACCTGCTACAATGAATCGTAGTGCTTACATTGATCACGGGGGCATGTCATGGAATGGGACACACGGGTAATATAGTATAATATTACCTTAAACATATCATGAGGTTGAATAAGAAAATTGAGCGTTAGAGTTTAAGTGGACAAATATGTTGGCAATCACATAGACCAGTCTAAATAAGTTCGCGTCGAGAAATGTTTCTTGGTCTGCCTGAGAACGATTTTGATCCCATTGCAATTGTAATTGTATATTAGTTTCTTTGTTGATTTATGTTTCTGTTTATAATCTTATATTTAAAAATTAAAATATATATATAGAAAATTAAAAAAATCCAAAAATAGAGTGTCTTGTTTGTTTTAAATTAAAATTTTAACCGTTCTTGAAGATTTGATTGATCATTAAAAGTTGAGAATTTTGATTTGTGAAATCTGAGTACAAGTGATTGGATGTATCAAGTGTTCATATGGTACTTGACTCTGTTGCATAGAAATGTTTGCTTATGAATTTCTGAGCATGTGCAGAACTTGAGTTTAATCAAGAAACAGGGGTTGATGAAGATTGAGATGTTGTTAGTTGCTGACAAAGCATGAAGCATCACAACAACAAGGTGCACCCGAGTTAGAAGAATGAGATACAAGTCATCATCTGACAATGATAGTCCCTTCAAAGAAGTTCCTGTGAGCCTGCTTGAAAGAGAAAGATTGAAAAAGAATAGAGCTGACGAGAATCCTCCTCTCGCATTCTTTTTAAACAAGATGTTCAAGAAAAAGCTGATCATGATCAAGAAGAACAAAAGACCCAAGTTTGAAGATGAAGAGTTGAAGTATCTTCCCACCGAGACATAATAAAGACAACATAAACCTAGGGGGATATTGTAAGGCCATAAAATTGAGTAGGTTTACGCTTGTCTTTATCATGCACACTTATAAGTTATTGGATGTAGCTTTTCTAGTGGATTTGGGTTAGGCCATGTGGGCTGATATATATGTTGGGTAGTAGATTTAATATTGGACTAGCTAGTGATCATGTGTGGGCTTGTCTAGAATAGTGTACGGTCTGGGCTTAGGCCCGGTTTGTAATAGGGTTCCCCTATGTGATATAAATAGGGGTTCCTAGGTCCTTTGTGGTTGATCTTGCCAATCAGAATTTCGCAAACAAGTTTATTGTACCAAACTAGTTTATCTCGTGTGCAATCAATATCAGTTTTTGTTCTTGACACTTTCAATTATTTTTCACATCTTTGATTGTGTTTGTGGTATCCTACGAAGATCTCTAGAATTACATCTCATCATCATATCTGTTCTCTGAAGCCTCTGACGGTGTCCCCGAACAACCCGTATTTGACGTTAAAATATCAAAAAAAATTTCTATCACCAAATATTTTATGGACACTCGTCTCACCACGATCGTAAAATGCCTTTTTAGGCACAGTGAAACATTCACGCGGATGAGAAAGGTTTATTCATTCGGATGGACTGATTTTAGAACGAATTAGGCTAGTTCGTGCGGATGAATGCCTTCCATGCGGATGTAGATTGTTTCGTGCGTATGAAGGTCTGGTTCGTGCGGATGAAGCATAATTTTTCAAATGGATCAAGGGTTCATTCGTGAAGATGAATGACTCCTTCGCACAGATGTAACACTCCTATGCACGAAACTCTCTGGTCCGTTTGAAACGTCGTTGTTCATATTTTTCAATCTAAAATCTTTATTTCTTCGACTTTTATGATGATTCTGTCACAGACTAGGTCGAAATACATTATTGATCAATCCTATGGTTTCAATTTTACTTTTTTGTCCGTGAATTGACCATTAATTTGATGTTTTACGTCTAAAAACTCCTAAAAGTCCATAAATCATTAGAGCAGGTAATTCAATCAATTGTTAGATCGATTGAATCGGTACCGTAACTCTAATACCAATTGAAAGTTCCGGATCAGGCGGGTTTAGACGGAAGTTTGGATAGGATAGAACTAATTCGGTAGAAATCTCGTTAGATTAGTCATAAGTCGAATGACATTCATACCGAAAGACTATACATCATTTACAAGCTTTTCATTTTTCTCCAGCGTTTCCCCTCTGGGATCTCCAAAACTTAACAAACTATGAACACAAGACCCTATTTATACATGGAGTTTGGTGAGGAAGAACACATCCGTGCGGATGTGTTACGTGCGTGCAGATGTGTTACGACCATGCAAACATGCTCTCGTCCTCTCCAAGGTCTCATGTGTTTGTTTCTAACTCGTAACTATACAATATTCAACACACACTATATCTTCCCTATTCGTACAGTGGCGGACACACAGAATATGCACTAACCGTTTAAGACGTAAACCCAATATCCATGTGGCGGCTGGGTTGATGGCGATGGTGGAGATGGTAGTGGTTATGGGTAGAGATGACGGTTGTGTTGGTGGAGATGGCAGTGGTAGTGGGCGGTGTAGATGGCGGTGGTTGTGGTTGCTGATGATGGTGGTGGTGGTGGTGGTGATGAGACTACTAAATCATTGTCTACGTCAGCAAATAATAAAAGTTGTATGCCATGTCAGCATCCATGTCATAAAAACTAACCGGGTTATAACCCAGTTACAAAAGAATAGACGGGGGCCAAAATCTTACAAGTTGGAATTGTTAGACAAAATTTTTGAAGTTGAAATTATTATCGGCAAACTAGTGAAACTTTGAATTGTTAAAATCCAATAACCTTTTTTTTACTGGATTTAGTTTAGTTTCCATTTATGAGAAATGTAATATATTTAGTATGGTTGAATTTCAGACACAAACATGTTCATACGATACAAAACGACATGTTCATAATATGTTTCATGTCTAAACAGGTTAACGGTATTTAACCTGTTAGCGACCCGTTTATATTTTTTTGAGGATTTTATGATTTGACTTTTATGGTTTTTTGTTTTAAATTTGCTAATGATTAATGTGAAATGGATTATGTTAACCAATATGTATTAGTTAAGACTTTTATGAACTTTTGGCAATTTTTATTTCACTAAACAGGTTTCTAAATATGGAATATTTATCTTGTCTCCAAACAGGGTGTTTTGTGTTGACCTGTTATTAAACCACGTGTTCGTGTTTGGAAAAAATAACACAAAGTCATCGTGTTATGTTCGCGTCTAGCATCACATGTCACCGTGTCTTATCCTGTCGGTTTCGCCTGTTAGGCCAACCCTAATATTTAGGCATGTAAATTAATCGAATGAATATGAACGGGGATTATTCATATATGTTTGTTTAACTTTGCAAACATGAAAAATTTCATGTTCATGTTCGTTAACTAAGAAAATGAATGTGTTTTTTTTTTCTCCATCCGTTAATATTCCAAATGAATGTAAGATAAACAAACGTGTATGAGCAAACATAAACAACACAAATATATCGTTCGCTAGTCAATTACCAAGGTTTTGCTCTAATATACAATTTCAGATAATTGGTTGATGAATGATGGATTAGTTAATGTAACTGATATAATAAGTAAAACTAAATATGTAAACACACGTAAATAAACAAACCAATATAAATGAGCAAACATAAACAATCGTAAATGAATGAACATAAATGAATGTTTACGTATGAAAATGTACGAGTGAGGCATCTGTTCATGTTTGTTTGTTTATTAAATTAAAAATAATGTGTTCATGTTTGTTCATTTAATAAAATGAACATAAACGAACTTTTCTCCGAACAATTAAAAAAACGTTCAGTTCATTTACAGGCCTATAAATATTTAATCATTATTAATAAAGACATTATATTAGGAGCTGATGCATAGGAATGATCAAGATACTAGGGTTGGCCTAACAGGATAAGATATGAACATGTAAATTTTTGCTGACGTACCTATATTCACATGTAACTTGGATATATTTCTAAAAAGAATATGTAACTTGGATAAGATATGAACATGTAACTTGGATAATATATGAACATGTAACATCGGACCATTCAAGATTTTGGAAAGAATTGGTACCGTGGCTTACAAGTTGGAATTACCGGAAGAACTTAATGGAGTACATGATACATTTCATGTATCCAACCTCAAGAAGAGTCCAACCCAAGAAACAGTGATCATCAATGCGGATGAAGTGCATATTGACGACACCCTCCAATTTACAGAAAAACCCGTTGAGGTTACTGACTTGAAAGTCACCAAGACCCGAAGGAGTAGTGTCAAGCTTGTCAAAGTACGTTGGAACTCTAAGCACGGACCCGAGTACACGTAGGAACGTGAAAACCAGTTTAAAGAAAAGTACCCCCACCTGTTTAAGAAAACTCCTGCGAGAGATAGATCAGCCTGAATTTCGGGACGAAATTCTTTTAACGAGGGGAGACTGTGACAACTGGCACAAAACCGGTAATTTCCGTACAATTTAATTAATACTTAATTACAGCAATTATGTGCTAAAATGTCAACATTATCTAAATTACATGCTATACTTGTGAATTCATGCACGTTTTATACTAAAAATATTGCTTTATACATTAATGATAGCATTGCGTCAGAAATACTAGTAAACTCACCGGTAAGACACATTGTGTCAACAATTCTGCAGAAAGCAGTCAGATGATAGAATTGGAGCCTAGGTGTAGGTCCAACGTCAAGAATACATTAAAACCCAAGAGTACATACAAGGGTTAACATATAGACTTTCCGAAAGCTAAAATGCGCACTAAAAAGCACCCGGAGCACACTTTAAATGCTGAATTTCATATATTTCAGCAAAATTCAGCATTATAACAAGTTTGTAACATATAAAAATATGACTAATTGGTCCTGAATGCTTTCATAAGTTTCGGGAATTGAAAGTATCACAAAAGGGTACATAAAGGACACTAAACGGTGCAATTTAGCACTTTAACGAACCGGTATTTAACCGAACAACCGGACATTACCCGGAACATCAAAATATTACTAGAAGCATTGTTTTAATGTTTCTGAGCTAGTTATGGTCCCCGAAGATCATAACACCCCTTATAACATAATAACACATTAAATCCCTACACTTTACACTTGAAACTTAACTTATTTATGAATTAGAGATTGAAAGTTACATTTTACCCCCCCCCTATATTATTTACGGTCACATGGGGGTGACCCCACCACAATCTTGCCAATATCCTACAAAATCCCATTTGATATTACTTGGATTCACTTTGATACACTAGATATGATTTAGATATTATAAAGATTGGATCTAGATTTTGGCCTATAAATACATCTTCTTCAACATCACACTTCACACCACATTCACCTCCTCCCCTCTCCTCTCCCTACGGCCATGAGCCACCACCCACATCACCACCACCTTCAACCATTAATCATCCATTCCAAGTTAGTCACAAGGTGCAAGAAGGTGTTTAAGAAGGTTTAGAGCTTGTGGATCTTGAAGAACCTTCTCTATTTTCTTTTATGCAACCCATTTATCATCTTCAACCTCAAGTGTTCTTCCCTAGCCCTTGTGCTAGTTGTAAGCTTCTTATCACTTGTTTACTTCTATTTTGGTGGTTAAAAGATAATGAATATTGTTAATCACAAGAACACAAAAGAACATGATCATGATACTTTAACATAAGCTTAAATACATAAGAATACATGTAAATGATGATGATTTGCTTCTTGATAAATGATGATTTGTGTTAGTGATGTTATACATCATAAGAAACCTACTAGATTGTGATTAAACACATGATCTAGTAAGTTAAAGTGGTGATCTTGTGAAAGACCAAGATCATCAGCTTTATGTCTCCATGAACTTGAATAATGAAAGTGATCTTCATATGTAAAGATGATTTAAACAAAATATACAAATCTTGTAAATAGATGATTACAAGAATAATTTTCCCAATAAACCAAGTTTATTTATGAGATTTATAAAGTCATGGTTTCTAAGTAAACTAATAATATTTTTAGTGTTTAAACAAGACTAGGAACATGATTGTAACAAGAAAAAAATACAAAAGAAATATTTTTAGAAAAATCATCTTACAAGTTGTAAATGACTAAATCCTTTAATAAAGTGATTTACAAACAAATAACCATGTTTTTAAGGGTAACTAAACCTACTAAATAACATGGTAAGTTACTACAAGTTTTTACAAAAACTTCAAGTTCATGAGGTAGTATAACTTACTTGATTTTGACACTCGGTAAGTGTTGAATGAGTTGTTGATTGTTGTGAGGATTTTAAAAAGAAAATAAACACATGTTTTGAAAACATGGGAAACCTCCATTTTTAGGGGAAACCATGTCAAAATTTCTATAAATTTTGACACTTAGAAAAATATAAGTTTTGGTGAAACTTATTCCCTAAAAATTTACCTAAAAATATTTACCAAGGTTTCCCTAATTTTTATGTAAACTCCAAGTTAAGAAATGATGATTTCTTCACGATAAAAAAATTGATATTAAGTATGTATATTTTTTAGGAAAATATATATATTTATTGATCACCAAATTTTGTGCTAAGTGTATGTAGTATGTATTATACGTGAATAGTGTATTAGGACTTGAAAATACACTAAATACTCCTAAGAAGTAAAAATACAAAATACAAATACAATATGCTTAAACAAATACAAGAGAATATATTTATGAAAATATATTTCTTAAAAGAATATGTAACTTGGATAAGTTATGAACATGAAATGAAGTTTTGGACAAAATACATAACTCGGGTGAAAAATACAAGATACTTATATTTATTTGTAAGAAAATAATATAAGTAAGATACAAAGTTAAAAATATAAATTATTTTTAACACACAAAGAATACATACATAAAAGATGGTGACTTGTACTTGTGCGATACAAGTCTAGTGACTAACGTTAATAAAACACGTATAGGTCACGACGCTATATAAGTAAACCCGGTGAAGTTTACGGCGCAAGAAACGCAAAGTTGTGAGTTTATGCTCCCCCTTTTCTTTTAACTGTTTTCAGTTTTATAACTTCGGGGGTGAAGTACATGTTACTAAATGTTTACAGAAAAGTGAGATTATGTCCCCACTTTTAAACTTTTACATGCTTTTTAAACTTGGGGAAAATACATATGTTATGGTATGATGGATACAAGAACAAGGAATGATACTAGAAATAGTGTCATGAATAGGGTACCAGAAGCACCATTAATCGTGTACATGCTAAGACCACAGAACAAAAGGTTAGATCTAATGGGTTTTCGGGCAGCCACACTCTTGGTGATAACTAGTACCAAGTAGTGCTTTTGTGTCTCGGTCGTGAATCGACAACTAGAAAAATGCCTATGGTTTGGATGCTTCCTATGTCATGTCACATGTTAATGGCCTTGCAACCCATTAACAATCTCGATACATACAGGAATACTTGATTTATACAAATTACATACCATGTTTTCATACAAAGTGTACAAACGTTCAATACAAAAATTGCATGAATTCACACCAACATTATGTTGACGATTTTCCAAAAACTCACATGTATTTCAGGTAACTAAAGTGGATGTGCGCGCGGTCATACTCTTGCTCTTGGATGTTGTTTATGTTTATCATTGAATAAAGTTGTAAACTATTCAGACAATATGCTGTCTTGTGATGTAAACACTTAAATCATGTTTTCAGTTATGAAATGTTTGGCATTTGAAGTTATTTTTACGAGAATGTAGTATGTTTACCATTCGTATGCAATGAGAACCTTTCATGATCACACCTCGTGCTTCCGCCTTAGAAAGGGGTGTGACAGTTTCTATATGAATCGGCAGACTTTTGCAGTTTATCGCAAATAGTCCCTGTGATCGAATAAACTTGTTTTTGACACACCAAACCCTTCAAAACTTATTTCTAAGTTATGTAAAGGTTATTTAAGGTATGTTAAGCTTACGTCACTATTCCAGAGTGTTTGTCACGTTAAACTGATTACGTTTTGCGTAACAGTCCGCGTATAACTTTCTAGAAGGTGATTAAGAGCTTGAAATCGAACAAGAATTGATGTGTGCAAAAGTATCATGTATTTGTACAAATCTCAAGAATGAAACACAAGATTTTATTGGATTCGTATTTGTATAATGGTCGTAGAGGAACAGATGTCACAGTCTCCCCTAATTTAGGAAATTTCGTCCCGAAATTTATTCATAGGAGTTTGTCTGTATAGTTGTGTTAAACAATTGCCTTGCGTGGAATCTAGGGTGTTATCTATTTGCATAGAGTAACCCATCAAGGATCTCCATGTAAGGCATAACTTTATTATTCCCTAGTGGATGCTTCCTTAGATAATGCAGGAAGTGGGAACATGCTGTTATACCTATGATGCTCATCCCCTAATAGATACTCCGTCGATTAAAGCAGGAAGTGGGAATGAGGGATTTGATCAATGATAAAACCATATAAACCAATAGTTTTGTGAGTATCCTTTAAGATTCTAACTATTAAAACAGAAAGATCTTGTAAGGATTTGTATTTCATTTCCCCAGTGGATATTCTTCAGAAGCGGAAATGAATGGATAGTTCATTCTCCTAAATGGATTCTTCGTCAGAAGTGAAATGAAAGATGAATAGGTTATTCATTTCCAATGGATATTTCTTCAAAAGCGAAAATGAATGGATAATTCATTTTCTTCAATGGATACTTTTATCAGAAACGGAAATGAAGGAGTGTATAAGTTGTTCATTTCTCAATGGTTATTTCTTCAGAAGCGAAAATGAATGGATAATTTATTTTCCTCAATGGATACTTCGTCAGAAGTAGAAATGAAGAATTGTTGAATAAGTTATTCATTTCCCCGATGGATATTTCTTCAAAAGCGAAGATGAATGGATAATTCATTTTCCTCAGTAGGTACTTCGTCAGAAGTGGAAATGAAGGATTATAGTAAAGAATATTCATTTCCCCGATGGATATTTCTTCAGAATTGAAAATGAATGGATAATTCATTTTCCTCAGTGGATACTTCTTCAGAAGTGGAAATGAAGGATTATTGTAAAGAATATTCATTTCCCCGTTGGATATTTCTTTAGAAGCAAAAATGAGTAGCTAGTTCATTTTTCCTCAGTGGATACTTCATCAGAAACGGAAATGAATATAGACAACCTTTGTTTCTTGTTTAATGTTAACACATGACAAAACTTGTTGTGGTTTCTGTGCACTGAATTCCAAAATTATGTATGCATCCATAATTACGTAATTCCTTGCACAGTCCGCACAATTTATTTTATAATGTGTAGGGGATAGAATCAAACGAACAACCTTGTGATAACTTTGACTAGATCACCATAGGGTTTCTTTAATTAGGTTAACACATAAACACACAATCACATTGTCAAATAATTGTCAACTTGGTTATCAACTTGTTATCAGCTTGTTATTAACTTGTTATCAATCTTGTTATCACTTGTTATTAACTTTTTCTTGATTTGTACACATGCATTTAAAGTACACCAGGAATCCAATCAATGGACTTCAATTAGTACTTTAAACATCCTCAAGAATCTAACTATGTAGATAGGAAGATCTTATAAGGATTCGGTTTTGTCCTTATTGAATCGTAACATACGTATTAAAGAACACAAAGAATCCAATTAAGGACTTTGATTTTGCACTTTAAACATCATAAGGACCTAACTATGAAGATAGGAAGATCCTATAAGGACTTTGGAATTCGTGTAGCGAGAAATTGTTTCGAAACCTTGTACTAGGTATGCTAAGTCAATCATACGAAGTGAAGTGTTCATGAAATCAAGGTGCTAGATATGTTAAGTTAACATATGCAGCAAAAAAGGATCCTTGAAATCAATGTGCTAGGCATGCTAAGCCAACATACGAAGCAGAGTGTTCTTGAAAATCGCGTACTACGTATGCTAAGACAACATACGAGCAGATTGCCTTCGAAAATTATGCATGGGATCTTTGAAAATATGTTTAATGTTTTTGAAATCTTATGCAATGTTTTTGAAATCATGTACTAGGTATATTAGGTAAACATGTTTATAAAATGTTTTAAAACCATTTGAGATGATTTTTGAAATCATGTATGAGGTTTTTGAAAACATGTATAATCTTTTGAAATTATATGTTGTGTAAAATATCGTGAAACCAGGAAGATATGATATGTATATTGCGTAAGACCAATTTAGGACTTACGGAAGTACCCTTAGGTATCCAATTAAGGATTTAAAGTGGTACTTTGGGTATTCGTCCAGAGTTATAACTTATACCTTGTACTTCATGTCACACCCCGACCGCGTTAAAACAACAAACCACGGCGGAAACGTCGGGGAGTGTCGTACCAGAATCATTGTTTCACAACACATGGATTGAAGTTTCGTTTTATTGAATTAAGTTTATTACATTGTATTGAAATGAAAAGCAAAACATGAACAAATTGTCTTTCATTGTTATTGAGTCACTAAGGCCTCGTCCATTCCTATGTGAGCATGCATCAAAATCACCATCAAACATCATCAAACTACGGTACCTGAAACATATGTGAAAATACGTCAGCATAAAAATGCCGGCGAGTACATAGGTTTTGTGAATATGTCAGATTCATGGCTTTGAGTTCATATTGCAATACCTCGTCCAACTACGAGAGTTGTCGAGTGTATACTTTGAAAACAAAAGAGTTTGATTGTGTAGTATGTTTCTATCAACTTTTACAAGTTGATATATGTATAAACCAAAACCATTGTAGCCTTGAATCTTAACTGAAAACATATGTCTTTGTAAACCAAGTAGTAAATCGTTGTTGAAAGTAAACCTTGCATGGTTTATACTGTTAGGAAAACCTTGTAGTGTAACTTTGTTTTGAAAACATTCGTCCAAGTGATCTAAATAACGTAACGACATGTAATGTGTTAAAAGCACTTACATATAGGAAGTACCAGCGGCGTATCCACCATGCTTTTATCACATTACACCCGCCCCGTTACCCAATCACTTACCATAACCCAATCGTTCAATAGTACAAATAGTTCCAATCGTTCAAATAGTTCAAATAATTCACATAGATCAAATAGTTCCAATGGTTCAAATAGTTCAAATAATTCACGTAGATCAAATAGTTCCAATGGTTCAAATAGTTCAAATAATTCACGTAGATCAAATAGTACCAATGGTTCAAATAGTTCAAATTGTTCACATAGTTCAATAGTTCTAGTGGTTCAATAGTTCACATAGTTCACCTAGTTCCAGTGGTTCAATAGTTCATATAGATCAATAGTTCCAATGGTTCAATAGTTCACATAGATTAATAGTTCCAGTGGTTCAATAGTTCACATAGTTCAATAGTTCCAGTGGTTCAATAGTTCATATAATTGAAATCATTGTGTTCAATATAAACCATAGCATTCGTTTTAGAAAACTCGAAATCGTTTGGCACACTTGAATCACCCCAAAACAATTGAAAATAGTAAAAGAGGGGAACTATGTACTCACTTGAGATTGCAAGGTATCCTCGATTAAAGTGAACTAACAAGCTCGGGCACTCAAGGAATCAAGTGGCACCTAGTATCAAATCACTAAGTTAATAAATCGACACCTAAATCGGAAGATCGGGTAGAGTGAGGTCTTGTAAACCAAATGAGTATTGGAACTCATGTGATATGGTTTAACAAAGCCTGCATTCTAAATCGGAACCTATCCTAAGTGCTTACGACCCGTTACGGTAGTCTACGCTACTTTAACGTGCCATTCGCACGAATGCACATTCGAGACGCCTAACTAGTCCTGTGACAAGTATTATATGTCACACCCCGACCACGTAGAACATACAAAACGTGGCGGAAATATCGGGGAGTGTTGTAACAGAATTAATTGTTTCAAATCCATGGCAATTGAAGTTTCATTTTATTAATCAAAAGTGTTACAATGTCTTGACAAACAAAGAAGTACAACATAATTAACTCGTCTTGTCTCGTTTTAAATCACTAAGGCACAGGTCCGCCTAAGTATGTCTTGATAAGTCCTATGCATCATCTCCTGAAAACGCATGTGAAAATAGGTACGTCAGTAATTAAAATGCCTGTGAGATACATAGGTTTTGTGAAAATAGGATTCATGACTTATGTTTGTGAAAATGTTTAGTCATGAACCTTGTAATTTGCTTTGTCTTGTAAATCATTTGAAAGACGATAAGATCAGATGATATGTATAAATAAGTGAATAATGTATGGTTAAATGAATAACCATATAAAATGAGTTTGTATAAGATAAGTTGTTTATAAATCAATGTTTTGTGAAAAGTATGTTATTTGTATAAAATGTTCTATGTCTCAACTGAAATGATTCAAATAACGCTACGATACGTAATACCATACAAACACTTATATATAGGAAGTACCAGCGGCGTATCCACCATGCTTGTATCATATTACACACGCCTTGTTACTTAATCACTTAATCAAACCAAACCACCAAGATGTAATGTTTAACAATTGTAGAAATGTTTATGTATTGTAAGTAATGTAAGGTTAAACGAATAACCTTATAGTAGCATATCAAAAGTATACTTTGGATTTGTAAGTAACATATTAAACTATGTTTTGGTTTCATAAGTAACATATCAAAATATGTTTTGGATGTGATAAATAACATATTAAACTATGTTTTGGTTTTGTAAATAACATATTAAAATATGCTTTGGATGTGATAAATATATGTTGGTTTGTACAATACCACACATGAGAGTATATCAAACTATACTTTAATAGTGTGATTTAAGAATTCATTCAGACCTGGTGCATCAAAATACACCTTTGAGACTATAGAAATACCACAAAGGCAATCCCTATTTGGATGGAGCAACAAATTGGTTTCAGACATTCCATGACAACAGGAATGGGGTGTCAAATCTTATAGCGCTATATCATACTAACAATCGGTCTGGAGAACATAAAATAAGTACAATTCAACATTTTATTTTATGTTCATTGAGAAATCAGTATTTAAATCATAGATAGTCATTTAGTTTGTCAAAAGATAAGTAATAACATGTATAAACAAATGTCAAAATGTAAGCATGTGATGAAATCAGCTGTACTAAGTAATGCACACAATGGGCACACGTAGCATAAAATGTTATGAAATCATGTACTATAATGTACTAACGAACATAGCAGGTATATGATGTGAAAACATGGAAAGCATGAAAGTAACAAGTAGGCACATGTGTTTCACCCCAAAACAGTTTGGAAAACAGTAAAAGAGGGGTCTATGTACTCACCTGAGATTGCTCAGAAGTCCTTGAGTAACAACCAAACAATGCTAGAGATCGCGGATATCAAACAGCACCTAATATAGGTAACTATGTTAATTAACCGGACCTAGATCGGAAGATCGGATAGCATGAGGGTTTGTAAACCAAACGAGTGTGGAGACTCGTGTGATATGGTTTAACAAAGCCTACATACTAAATGAAACCTAACCTGAGTGCTTTCGACCCATTACGACCCGTTTAGGTAGCTTATGCTACTTTAACGCGTCGTGCGCGTGAAACGCGTTCGGACCGCCTAACTAGTCCTATGACAAGTATTATATGCCTATACATGTTACATAATCAGTTATGTGACAAAATTTTAGGTTACATATGTCTAACGAACTTCGCATTGACCATTACTGGTCAACGCTGAAAGTCAAACAAAGTTTGACTTTCTGACTCGAAAAGCAATAAAATAAGGAAAAGAACGAAAGAATACTTACGAAGGGTCCCCGAATGCTAATCCCGATTCAAGAATCTCAGGTATGAAACAATGGTTTCAACTTAGAGCTCCTCAAATCAGAATTCTAGTGGTTTTAGAGTAATGGGGGGGTGGGGTATTTATAGTTTTCGGGTAACCGTTAAGATCGTTTGTCGAATATCGTGCCTTAATCGTAACCGTACAAGTGTCGGAAAGTTATGGTGCCTAAATGCCATCCTTATCAGCTGAATATGCAAGTGGGAAAGGTGTGGTTGTGGTTAAAACAACTGGAACACGCTGACTGTTCGATATTATCTGATCAGACAGGCGGACGCGGCCCGCGTCAGAATCAAGCAAATCTCAGGCGGGCCGCCTGAGAGTTGCAGATCAGAACTATGTTGCTGTTTTGACAGTTTCAGTCCCTGCACGTGTTTAAGCCCATTTCCGACACTTCTAAGGCCTGTAAAGCCAACTTTAAGGCCCTAAAATGTTGCCTAAACATTGCGGACATGAAACATGTTCAAAAATATGCCGGAGGTTGGTTCGTTTGGCCGTACGAACGCGATGTTCGCTTATTTACGACGGAATGCGCATAAGCGCGAAAAACGATCCAAATGACGCGACGAATGGATTTTTCTTATGGCGAACACTAAAATATAATATAGTCATGCTTACATAAATTTTTGGATGTCCGGATGTATTCAGAACGTAAGTTATGCGCGAAAATGCAAACTTGTGCACTTTTTGACACTTTTAGTCCCTGAATGACCCAAAAGTTTATTTTAGCACACCTAACCCCTCAAAGCCTATTTCTAAGCTATGTAAAGGATATATGGTATGTTTAACTTATGGTCATTTTCCGGAATGTCTGTTACAGTTCAAATTGGCATACTTTCGCAGTTTGTCAAATTTGGTCCCTGTAAGCGAATAAACTTTGATTTCACCATACCAAACCTTCCAAAACTTATATCTAAGTTATGTAAAGGTTATTTAAGGTATGTTAAGCCTATTTCACTATTCTGGAGTGTTTGTTGGATTTAAACTGGTTATATTTACGCATCAGTGCGTGTATAACCTTCCAGAAAGCGATTTAGAGCTTGAAATCGAACAAGAGTTGATATGTGCAAAAGCTACACATATTTATACAAGTCCAAAGTATGAAATACAATATTTCATTGGTTTGGCATTTGTTTGATGGTTGAAGTGACACAGGTGTTACAGTCTCCCCTACTTTAAGAAATTTCGTCCCGAAATTTAATTTTAGAGGAAACTTGTGAAGACAACTGTGACGATTTCGCCTTCTAATAGATCCATTGAACCCTTAAGTAAAAACTTTGGGCCATTTTAGAACTCTTAGCGAATTTGTTAACCCTCAAAGTGAATTCCTTGTAGTAGTAAAACATGGAATTTTTGAACTACGGACAGAAGAACGTTTCTTATGAATACTTATCATAGGAAACTTAGTGTGTGCTTGAAATCAGAATTGGGGAGTGTGAGAATGGATGACATTGGTTAAGGTCCAAGACTTCTCCCATATCATTATTCTCGTTACTATAGATCTTAACACATGACAAAACTTCTTGTGGTTTCTGTGCACTGAATTCCATAATTATGTAGGCCTCCATAATTACGTAATTCCTTGCACAGTCCACACAGTTCATTTCGTAATGCGTAGAAAGGAAAATCATTTGAATAAACATGAAACGTCTCGACTAGACCACCAAAGGGTCCTTTTAGTTAGATCAACAAACGATCCTTTTAACTAGATCAACGCATGATCTTCTTAACTAGATCGTCGTATGATCTTTTTAAATAGACCACTTAAGGGATCTTTTCATTTATATCATCACATGATATTTCTAACCAGATTTTCAAATCAATCTGTTTAACTAGACCATGCAAGAGGTCCAATTATAGAATAGTACTTTAAAACCCATAGGACTTGACTACAACGTAGAAGTCTATTAAGGATTTAAGATAGTAACTTTGGATATCCTACTATGAACCCCTCATATAAGATATGAAAGATTTTACGAGGATTTGGATGGATCATAAACAACCACAAAACATAAAAGAAAACACATAAGCACATAATTAGTTAACTTGATTCTTTAATTCGTTCTCTTTAGGTATAGATAATTAAAGCACACTAGGAATCCAATCTATGGATTTCATTTGGCACTTTAACCATTTCCAAGGATCCATTTATAAAGATAAAAGGATTCTTAGTAAGAGTTTGGCTTTGTTTCTTAAAAGAAACAAGTGTTTATGGTTCTAGGGGAGATCATAAGTGATCATAAAATGACAGAACCACACGAGTAGTTTGTATTTGGGTTGACATCATAAGGTTGTATCAAACATTCACACAATCGTATCAGTTTTGCAATAATAAAAACGACGAATTTTTATTTATATAACAACTGACTTGTCTTTAAACGTCAAAGATAACAACCAAGGGAAATAACAAAACACTAGTTGTTCACTGCTGCATCATTGTTCATGTTTGCCTCATTGATGTTAAATGCTCATCCTCGCGCTGGAGGTATGTTAACAAGTATTGGGCAATTGTTCCTGTAGTGGGTAAGGTCACCACAATTATAACATGACCCCGGAGGGAACCGTGCTTGAACAGCAGCAGGGTTTGCAGCAGCTTGATTTGCATATCGACATACATTGATCAAATGTCCCAACCGCCCACAGTGGGTACATTTGTGACACTGCTCTTGCTCTAGATGATGACGGTTGCACTTGTTGCACAAAGGTGCGGTACCAACATAGTTTTGCCTTTTGCGAGGTTGTGCTGGCTGGTTTGGTGGAACCTGTTTGTCTTGAGCAGTTACTGCGTAGTTTTGAGAGGCTTTGTGTTTCTTCTTCTTGGACACCTCAGCATGTTCTTCCTTTGGTTCCACTTGAGCAGTCTTGTCAGATGGTCTTGGGTTACCCTTCCGAAACAGCTTTTTCTTTCTGATGTGGGATTCAGTTAGGGTGGCAGACAGTTCAATGGCTTATCTGACAGTAGTAGGGTTGCTGCCAGTAACAATATCCTGAACTAAGTCAGGAAGACCATCAGTATATTTCTCGATCGCCTTATCCACAGGAGTAACCATAGCAGGACACAACAGGCTCAATTCTTCAAAACAGTCAGTATAGGCTCGATGTTCACCACTGTCTTGCTTCAAATCATCAAACTCCCTCTCCAAAGCTCGTAGTTCATGACGAGGGAAAAACTCCTTCATCATAAGAGCCCTAAGCTCAGCCCAAGTCTGTGCTAATGCAACCTCAGCACCGCGGTCTCTCATCACCCCGTTCCACCACGTAAGAGCCCTCTTCTGAAACACACTTGAAGAAAACTCGACCTTGCGATTTTCAGGACACTGAACGTGACGGAAGGTATTCTCAATGCTTTCAAACCATTGAAGAAGCCCAGTCGCTCCCTCAGAACCACTAAATTTGAGTGGTTTAGCCGAGTAAAAAGTTTTGAAATTGCATGGGGTATTGTTGTTGTTGATGGCTTGCATCATTTGAGCATAAAGATTTGGGAAGGCAACAGCCATTTGCTGTGCGATGATTCCCGCCAGTTCGTCATTTGCCATCTGATTGTCGCGTCGAGGAGGCATTCTAAAAGATGAAACATGAAAGGAAACGAGTGAGAGTATTAGACGAAAAGAATGAGATGAAACAAATCTGATGAAAGCAAGGATAGTGGTCATTTGTTTGTTACTACAAAGCAACAAACGACCCTGGTGAAAAGTAAATAGGTCAAAAATAATGTATCGCGAAGACATGCTCGCCTATAAGTGAACACTCATCCCAAGAATTCCCAGGTAAGCACAACTGGTCTCGCGTCTGATGAGATGTATACGAAGTGCTTGCCTAGACAGAAAACCCAGAATACAGGCATTCACCCTTCCAGTTTGCACATGTTCACATTATTTAAAACCCAAAACCTTGACAAGATTTTTGAAAATTCAAAGGGGTTCAAAACCATATAACAGAGGGTTCAAAACCTTACAATAGAGGGTTCAAAACCTAGTAATCAATCATCCTAGAACAGATGATTAGTTTTCAAAGCGGTTTTGAAATTTATGTTCTTGTTGTGGTAGTCGCCTAAGGATAGGTGACGGTATTGTTTTATGACTAAACGCAAGTAAACTCGCGTTAAGGTCCTAGAAAGGTTATAGACTAGGTCAAAGCATTACTAATAACCTAATTCCCTATAACCATTGGCTCTGATACCATCTTTTCTGTCACACCCCGACCACGTAGAACATACAAAACGTGGCGGAAATGTCGGGGAGTGTTGTAACAGAATTAATTGTTTCAAATCCATGGCAATTGAAGTTTCATTTTATTAATCAAAAGTGTTACAATGTCTTAACAAACAAAGAAGTACAACATAATTAACTCGTCTTGTCTCGTTTTAAATCACTAAGGCACAGGTCCGCCTAAGTATGTCTTGATAAGTCCTATGCATCATCTCCTGAAAACACATGTGAAAATAGGTACGTCAGCATAAAAATGCCTGTGAGATACATAGGTTTTGTGAAAATAGGATTCATGACTTATGTTTGTGAAAATGTTTAGTCATGAACCTTGTAATTTGCTTTGTCTTGTAAATCATTTGAAAGACGATAAGATCAGATGATATGTATAAATAAGTGAATAATGTATGGTTAAATGAATAACCATATAAAATGAGTTTGTATAAGATAAGTTGTTTATAAATCAATGTTTTGTGAAAAGTATGTTATTTGTATAAAATGTTCTATGTCTCAACTGAAATGATTCAAATAACGCTACGATACATAATACCATACAAACACTTATATATAGGAAGTACCAGCGGCGTATCCACCATGCTTGTATCATATTACACACGCCTCGTTACTTAATCACTTAATCAAACCAAACCACCAAGATGTAATGTTTAACAATTGTAGAAATGTTTATGTATTGTAAGTAATGTAAGGTTAAACGAATAACCTTATAGTAGCATATCAAAAGTATACTTTGGATTTATAAGTAACATATTAAACTATGTTTTGGTTTCATAAGTAACATATCAAAATATGTTTTGGATGTGATAAATAACATATTAAACTATGTTTTGGTTTTGTAAATAACATATTAAAATATGCTTTGGATGTGATAAATATATGTTGGTTTGTACAATACCACACATGAGAGTATATCAAACTATACTTTAATAGTGTGATTTAAGAATTCATTCAGACCTGGTGCATCAAAATACACCTTTGAGACTATAGAAATACCACAAAGGCAATCCCTATTTGGATGGAGCAACAAATTGGTTTCAGACATTCCATGACAACAGGAATGGGGTGTCAAATCCTATAGCGCTATATCATACTAACAATCGGTCTGGAGAACATAAAATAAGTACAATTCAACATTTTATTTTATGTTCATTGAGAAATCAGTATTTAAATCATAGATAGTCATTTAGTTTGTCAAAAGATAAGTAATAACATGTATAAACAAATGTCAAAATGTAAGCATGTGATGAAATCAGCTGTACTAAGTAATGCACACAATGGGCACACGTAGCATAAAATGTAATGAAATCATGTACTATAATGTACTAACGAACATAGCAGGTATATGATGTGAAAACATGGAAAGCATGAAAGTAACAAGTAGGCACATGTGTTTCACCCCAAAACAGTTTGGAAAACAGTAAAAGAGGGGTCTATGTACTCACCTGAGATTGCTCAGAAGTCCTTGAGTAACAACCAAACAATGCTAGAGATCGCGGATATCAAACAACACCTAATATTGGTAACTATGTTAATTAACCGGACCTAGATCGGAAGATCGGATAGCATGAGGGTTTGTAAACCAAACGAGTGTGGAGAGTCGTGTGATATGGTTTAACAAAGCCTACATACTAAATGAAACCTAACCTGAGTGCTTTCGACCCATTACGACCCGTTTAGGTAGCTTATGCTACTTTAACGCGTCGTGCGCGTGAAACGCGTTCGGACCGCCTAACTAGTCCTATGACAAGTATTATATGCCTATACATGTTACATAATCAGTTATGTGACAAAATTTTAGGTTACATATGCTTAATTACCAATTATATATGATAAGGGTATTCTGGTAATTTACCTAAGGCATATAAACTACCTATCATACAACTACTTAAACGATGTGACCATAAGGTATAACCTCGGAAGGTTATTCCCTACACTATGGTCACCTAATGTATTTGGTCGGATCCTAATGATCGACCAAACTGGGTCGGGTTCGAAGGTATAGGCGATTTATCAGATCGCCTACCCTACGACCCTAGACAACGTGGTAATCAGTGGGCATAGTCCCAAGGGACTATGACCAACGTGATTACACTCACGTTGCGAAGTTCTAACGAACTTCGCATTGACCATTACTGGTCAACGCTGAAAGTCAAACAAAGTTTGACTTTCTGACTCGAAAAGCAATAAAATAAGGAAAAGAACGAAAGAATACTTACGAAGGGTCCCCGAATGCTAATCCCGATTCAAGAATCTCAGGTATGAAACAATGGTTTCAACTTAGAGCTCCTCAAATCAGAATTCTAGTGGTTTTAGAGTAATGGGGGGGTGGGGTATTTATAGTTTTCGGGTAACCATTAAGATCGTTTGTCGAATATCGTGCCTTAATCGTAACCGTACAAGTGTCGGAAAGTTATGGTGCCTAAATGCCATCCTTATCAGCTGAATATGCAAGTGGGAAAGGTGTGGTTGTGGTTAAAACAGCTGGAACACGCTGACTGTTCGATATTATCTGATCAGACAGGCGGACGCGGCCCGCGTCAGAATCAAGCAAATCTCAGGCGGGCCGCCTGAGAGTTGCAGATCAGAACTATGTTGCTGTTTTGACAGTTTCAGTCCCTGCACGTGTTTAAGCCCATTTCCGACACTTCTAAGGCCTGTAAAGCCAACTTTAAGGCCCTAAAATGTTGCCTAAACATTGTGGACATGAAACATGTTCAAAAATATGCCGGAGGTTGGTTCGTTTGGCCGTACGAACGCGATGTTCGCTTATTTACGACGGAATGCGCATAAGCGCGAAAAACGATCCAAATGACGCGACGAATGGATTTTTCTTATGGCGAACACTAAAATATAATATAGTCATGCTTACATAAATTTTTGGATGTCCGGATGTATTCAGAACGTAAGTTATGCGCGAAAATGCAAACTTGTGCACTTTTTGACACTTTTAGTCCCTGAATGACCCAAAAGTTTATTTTAGCACACCTAACCCCTCAAAGCCTATTTCTAAGCTATGTAAAGGATATATATGGTATGTTTAACTTATGGTCATGTTCCGGAATGTCTGTTACAGTTCAAATTGGCATACTTTCGCAGTTTGTCAAATTTAGTCCCTGTAAGCGAATAAACTTTGATTTCACCATACCAAACCTTCCAAAACTTATATCTAAGTTATGTAAAGGTTATTTAAGGTATGTTAAGCCTATTTCACTATTCTGGAGTGTTTGTTGGATTTAAACTGGTTATATTTACGCATCAGTGCGTGTATAACCTTCCAGAAAGCGATTTAGAGCTTGAAATCGAACAAGAGTTGATATGTGCAAAAGCTACACATATTTATACAAGTCCAAAGTATGAAATACAATATTTCATTGGTTTGGCATTTGTTTGATGGTTGAAGGGACACAGGTGTTACATTATATGCCCTAACATGTTTAAATATGTTTCATAATCAGTTTAAGTGTCAAAAATTAAGTTACATATGCTTAAAATCAAATTATGCATGAAAAGGGCATTTTGGTCATTTTCCTAAGGCATATAAACTACCTATCATACAACTAATTAAACTAAGTGACCATAAGGTATAACCTCGGAAGGTTATTCCCTATACAACTATGGTCACAATATATGCTTGGTCGGATCCTAACGATCGACCAAACGGGTCGGGTTTGAAAGTCTAAGCGGTGGTTTAGACTGCTTGACTTACGACCCTACACAAGCACTAGACTAAAAGTGACGAGTTAAACATGTTAAAACATGTTTAACTAAGTTAGAAAACAAGTTTGATATCAAAACAAAGTGTTTTGATACCTAAAAATAGCTTCGTTGCAAAATACGCATAAAGACGTATTTTGACTGAAACTTTGACTCGTCACTTCGACTAATCGACGTGGTAATTAGTAGGTATAGTCACAAGGGACTATAACCTTCGTGATTACGCTCACGTTGCAAAGTTCAAACGAACTTTGTGTTGACCAATTCATGGTCAAAGCAGAAAGTCAAACATTGTTTGACTTTCACGCTTGAAAAGCATAAACAAGCATGAAAGAAGCTTACAAAAGGTCCAAGCAAGGAAGAATTGATCCAAAACACTCAGGTATGAAGCCTAGACTTCAACTTAGAGCAGATTTTGAATCAAATGTGAGGAATGAATGAGAAACCCACTTCTATTTATAGTAAGTTTGGATCAAGGAGATCATTCCATGTGTTAGGAGGTTCAATCTTGACCCTACACTTGTGGAACATGGTTTCTAATACAATGGGATGCTCTAAAACATGTCCATAGTATTGAAAAATTGCATAAAAGACCCTGAAGTTCAAGCTGGTTGCTGAAAACAGACTTTCTATCAAAAGTGTCACACCCCGACCGCATAAAACAACAAACCGCGGCGGAAACGTCGGAGAGTCGAGCAACAGAATTATTGTTTCACAACCATGGTATTTAAAGTTTTGTTTTATTTATTAACAAAAAGGGTTACATTGTCTTAAACAAAGGAAACAAGAGTACGTAACATAATTTAAACTAGTCTTGTTTCATTTTATGTCACCAAGGCACAAGTCTGCCTAAGTGTATCTTGATCATTCCTATGCATCAACTCCTGAAAACACATGTGAATATAGGTACGTCAGCATAAATTTACATGTTCATATCTTATCCAAGTTACATATTCTTTTAAGAAATATAGTTTCATATCTTATCCCCGTTCATATTCATTCGATTAATTTACATGCATAAATATTAGGGTTGGCCTAACAGGCGAAACGCGACAGGATAAGACACAGTGACATGTGATGCTAGACGCGAACATAACACGATGACTTTGTGTTATTTTTTTCCAAACACGAACACATGGTTTAATAACAGGTCAACACAAAACACCCTGTTTGGAGACAAGATAAATATTCCATATTTAGAAACCTGTTTAGTGAAATAAAAATTGCCAAAAGTTCATAAAAGTCTTAACTAATACATATTGGTTAACATAATCCATATCACATTAATCATTAGCAAATTTAAAAAAAAAACCATAAAAGTCAAATCATAAAATCCTCAAAAAAATATAAACGGGTCGCTAACAGGTTAAATACCGTTAACCTGTTTAGACATGAAACATATTATGAACATGCCGTTTTGTATCGTATGAACATGTTTGTGTCTGAAATTCAACCATACTAAATATATTACATTTCTCATAACTGGAAACTAAACTAAATCCAGTAAAAAAAAGGTTATTGGATTTTAACAATTCAAAGTTTTACTAGTTTGTCGATAATAATTTCAAATTCAAAAATTTTGTCTAACAATTCCAACTTGTAAGATTTTGGCCCCCGTCTATTCTTTTGTAACTGGGTTATAACCCGGTTATTTTTTATGACATGGACGCTGACGTGGCATCCAACTTTTATTATTTGCTGACGTAGACAATGATTTGGTAGTCTCATCACCACCACCACCACCACCATCATCAGCAACCACAACCACCGCCATCTACACCGCCCACTACCACTGCCATCTCCACCAACACAGCCGTCATCTCCACCCATAACCACTACCATCTCCACCATCGCCATCAACCCAGCCGCCACATGGATATTGGGTTTACGTCTTAAACTGTTAGTGCATATTCTATGTGTCCGCCACTGTACGAATAGGCAAGATATAGTGTGTCTTGAATATTGTATAGTTACGAGTTAGAAACGAACACATGAGACCTTGGAGAGGACGAGAGCATGTTTGCATGGTCGTAACACATCTGCACGCACGTAACACATCCGCACGGATGTGTTCTTCCTCACTAAACTCCATGTATAAATAGGGTCTTGTGTTCATAGTTTGATAAGTTTTGGAGATCCCAGAGGGGAAACGCTGGAGAAAAATGAAAAGCTTGTAAATGATGTATAGTCTTTCGGTATGAATGTCATTCGACTTATGACTAATCTAACGAGATTTCTACCGAATTAGTTCTATCCTATCCAAACTTCCGTCTAAACCCGCCTGATCCGGAACTTTCAATTGGTATTAGAGTTACGGTACCGATTCAATCGATCTAACAGTTGATTGAATTACCTGCTCTAATGATTTATGGACTTTTAGGAGTTTTTAGACGTAAAACATCAAATTAATGGTCAATTCACGGACAAAAAAGTAAAATTGAAACCATAGGATTGATCAATAATATATTTCGACCTAGTCTGTGAAAGAATCATCATAAAAGTCGAAGAAATAAAGATTTTAGATTGAAAAATATGAACAGCGACGTTTCAAACGGACCAGAGAGTCTCGTGCATAGGAGTGTTACATCTGTGCGAAGGAGTCATTCATCCGAACGAATGAACCCTTGATGCATTTGAAAAATTATGCTTCATCCGCACGAACTAGACCTTCATACGCACAAAACAATCTACATCCGCATGGAAGGCATTCATCCGTATGAAGGAGACTTCATCCGCACGAACTAGCCTAATTCGTTCTAAAATCAGTTCATCCGCCGCGAGAATGTTTCACTATGCCTAAAAAGGCATTTTACGATCGTGGTGAGACGAGTGTCCATAAAAGATTTGGTGATAGAATTTTTTTTCGATATTTTAACGTCAAATACGGGTTGTTCGGGGACACCGTCAGAGGCTTCAGAGAACAGATATGATGATGAGATGTAATTCTAGAGATCTTCGTAGGATACCACAAACACAATCAAATATGTGAAAAATAATTGAAAGTGTCAAGAACAAAAACTGATATTGATTGCACACGAGATAAACTAGTCTGGTACTATAAACTTGTTTGCGAAATTCTGATTGGCAAGATCAACCACAAAGGACCTAGGAACCCCTATTTATATCACATAGGGGAACCCTATTACAAACCGGGCCTAAGCCCAGACCGTACACTATTCTAGACAAGCCCCCACATGATCACTAGCTAGTCCAATATTAAATCTACTACCCAACATATAAATCAGCCCACATAGCCTAACCCAAATCCACTAGAAAAGCTACATCCAATAACTTATAAGTGTGCATGATAAAGACAAGCGTAAACCTACTCAATTTTATGACCTTACAATATCCCCCTAGGTTTATGTTGTCTTCATTATGTCTCGGGGGGAAGATACTTCAACTCTTCATCTTCAAACTTGGGTCTTTTGTTCTTCTTGATCATGATCAGCTTTTTCTTGAACATCTTGTTTAAAAAGAATGCGAGAGGAGGATTCTCGTCAGCTCTTTTCTTTTTCAATCTTTCTCTTTCAAGCAGGCTCACAGGAACTTCTTCGAAGGGACTATCATTGTCAGATGATGACTTGTATCTCATTCTTCTAACTCGGGTGCACCTTGTTGTTGTGATGCTTCATGCTTTGTCAGCAACTAACAGCATCTCAATCTTCATCAACCCCTGTTTCTTGATTAAACTCAAGTTCTGCACATGCTCAGAAATTCATAAGCAAACATTTCTATGCAACAGAGTCAAGTACCATATGAACACTTGATACATCCAAGCACTTGTACTCGGATTTCACAAATCAAAATTTTCAATTTTTAATGATCAATCAAATCTTCAAGAACGGTTAAAATTTTAATTTAAAACAAACAAGACACTATATTTTTGGATTTTTTGAATTTTCTATATATATATTTTTTAATTTTTAAATATAAGAATATAAACAGAAACATAAATCAACAAAGAAACTAATATACAATTACAATTGCAATGGGATCAAAATCGTTCTCAGGCAGACCAAGAAACATTTTTCTACACGAACTTATTTAGACTGGTCTATGTGATTGCCAACATATTTGTCCACTTAAACTTTAACGCTCAATTTTCTTATTCAACCTCATGATATGTTTAAGGTAATATTATACTATATTACCCGTGTGTCCCATTCCATGACATGCCCCCGTGATCAATGTAAGCACTACGATTCATTGTAGCAGGTAAGTATACTGAGCTCATCCTTTTGATTTATAACGTCAGACCATTGGTGAACAGGTCAGTACTTTCGTACAGTAGACCGACCAATGTTTATGTCCAACGAGGGTTAGGCAAATACCCTTTTGGTATGAATTTTTCTTTAAAAGCACATGGAATTCTCTCATTGTGAGATTTTCTTCCTTTAAGGTTTTTGGCCTCTTTTTTACTCTTTTAAGATATCCTGATAGTGCCTAGGTCTGCATATAATCTGGATGCAACAGAAGGACAACCACGATATCCCCGGATGACTCAACAACATAAAGCCCTGAAACCTCAGACGTTGGCTATCTATCAACGCAAGATTTAAGATTATAAAATCATACGCCGATGGTATGTTACCCACATGATACATAGTTCGTTATATTTATATCACTTAGTATCTCTTATCACTTTGAGCGTCAAGCCTATCGACATATCACATTAGATCCTAGTCTTTTCAGCTATAGCACCTTACATGTGTTGGTCAAAACCCTTTAGCACAAACAATTATTTCATTTCCAATATGAAGAAACAAACTCTTTTTCTCGCTTTCTATTTTTCTTTCTCTAATTTAATATACAAATATCTCTCTCTATCCCCCTAAATTTGTGCATAAATCTTATGCGTAAATTTACATTATAAAAAAACATATGCACAAAAAATACGAAAGAAAATGAAAATATTTTTGTTGTTTTTGCTTAACCGTTCCGTCATCAGATTTAAGACTAATCAATATCAAGATTAGAGTACTAAATTTAAATTGTACCTTTTCGCTGATCTTATCTTACCTCCCTTATCTCCTCAACTGTAAAGAAATAGAACTTTTTGCAGCAGTGAGATGTTACCCGTTAAGTCTCTGGAACAACCGCTATCAACATTCCAAGGATTGTCAACAGCTCCTCCTTGGTTGTCCCTGAAAAAATAAGGAGAATAGTAAGACATTGGTACCCAGGCCATCGTGGTCCTGTGTTTTCCTGAAGCATCAAAATAAGACACTTCTTTCAAACACATGTCCCCTTTTGTTTCAAGGATTGGTGACATTGCTGCTTTATGTTTTGCTTTCCAAATTTGTTTAGGCTTTTCTAATTTCTTAGGTGCCTTTGGCAAAACAATTTGCTTTTCAACCTGATTAATTTTCAAAACTTGTTTAGGTTTCAAAGCTTGCTTTCTTTTAGCTTTGGAAGTATTCCAATCCCCATCAGATGGTTTAACCTTGGGATGCTTATTCATCATTGTCTTAGGCTTTTCAAATTCATTGGCTTAGAATAAGATCTATCCCTTGGTGTAACCCTCTGATTCTATGTATAATATGGCATATAAGGACGATGTGTGCAATTCCATGCAATGTGACCGGGTATGCCACAGTTGTAACATGTTTGCTTCTTTACATAAGGAGCATATCCCGATCCATTCGACCCAACCGATGATGAATTTGAGTTATATGATTTGTTGGATGATTTGTTTGCAGACTTTTCAAATTTTATGCCCTGCTTCTTATGTCCATGTCTACAATAGTTAGTACATTCACTGTTTTTCTCTCTAAAAACATTGTTAGATTTTGCACTTTCATTTGAAACTGTTGGTTTTTAGAGACACATATTTATTTGATGGGCCTCTCAAAGCTGGCTCAGAAACATCCTTTTTCACATCTGGACGAGCATTAACAGACTAATTGGATGTTTTCAAACAAACACCGACAGTTTCTTGGCAAACAATATCATTCCCCTCAACCTAATCCTCTACCTTTACTTCATCTGCACATGAAGTAGAAACATCAATATCATTCATACATTTAAACTCAGAGCTTGAGTTACATTCTTTTTGTTGTAGCTATGTTGAATCCTCTGCTGTTGATTTAGCTGCTCTAGAAGACTCACAGCTGGATTCACTAGATTCAACCGATTCCAATTTCTCAGAAGCAGTTGCTTTAGGTGATTCACATTTGGAGTTAGATTGTGCAGCTGACTCGGTTGGTTCATTTGCCGATTCTGCATTTTTCTCAAAACTCAATGTCTCTGTTTGCTTAGAGACATTTTCTGATCTAACAAAAATAGGTGCAGATGCTGGTTTGATTGTTTTTGTTTCATTCTTTTTAGGCTTTGAGATTTTAACTTTTGAGGTCTTAACTGGCTTAACTTTCAGACCCTTCACCCCACCATAAACTATGTCAGAAATGTTAGCAATCTCCTCTTTAGTCATAGGAATAGCGGTGTAGGAATGATTATATGGTGGAGGAATACTCACATATCCTAGACCTTTATTCCTAGTTTCTTTCTTACTAGACTGTAACTACTTATTTATCATGTTTTCAACTTTTTCACTAGAAACATTGAATTTTTGAAAATTCAAGTCTTTATTTTCAAAAGTTAATTTTAACGAATCAAGTTCTGCAGTTAATTTTTCAGAAAGTTTTTTTTAAAATGGAGATGCCTACATTTCTCTTGACTCAGATCTTTATGCAATTGTCGGATATCACGTTTTTGTGCCTCCACCATATCCTTGTATCCACTGATTTTCTTTTTGATCTGATATAAATCAGATTTAGATAACTGCAGTTGCATATTTAAAGAGTTGGTATGTTCTTTGTAGCCACTTACTTTCTCTCTACAAGCACTGGTATTGATTGCACACAAGATAAACTCATCTGTTACAATAAACTTGTTTATGAATTTCTGAATGGCAAGATCAACCACAAATGACCTAGGAACCCCTATTTATATCACATAGGGGAACCCTATTACAAACCGGGCCTAAGCCCAAACCATACACTATTCTAGACAAGCCCACACATGATCACTAGCTAGTCCAATATTAAATCTACTAGCCAACATATAAATCAGCCTACATGGCCTAACCCAAATCCACTCGAAAAGCTAGATCCAATAACTTATAAGTGTGTGTGATAAAGACAAGCATAAACCTACTCAATTTTATTGCCTTACATGAGATCGCAAAGTGTTGAAGTTAGTGGGGTAGTCATGGATACCTATGCAGAATGATTATCATTTGGAGTAGTGACTATTAATGGGCCAACAAGAAAAAATCCGCCTTGATGAAAAATGAACTTTTATGGAGCAAAATGTCACATTTTCCGTATAGTTGAGTTTTTCAGTGAAAAGTGTCACACCCCGACCACGTAGAACATACAAAACGTGGCGGAAATGTCGAGGAGTGTTGTAACAGAATTAATGTTTCAAATCCATGGCAATTGAAGTTTCGTTTTATTAATCAAAAGTGTTACAATGTCTTAATAAACAAAGAAGTACAACATAATTAACTAGTCTTGTCTCGTTTTAAGTCACTAAGGCACAGGTCCGCCTAAGTATGTCTTGATAAGTCCTATGCTTCATCTCCTGAAAACACATGTGAAAATAGGTACGTCAGCATAAAAATGCCGGTGAGATACATAGGTTTTGTGAAAATAGAATTCATGACTTATGTTGGAGAAAATGTTTAGTCATGAACCTTGTAATTTGCTTTGTCTTGTAAATCATTTGAAAAACAATAAGTTCAGATGATATGTATAAATAAGTGAAATAATGTATGGTTAAATGAATAACCATTTAAGATGAGTTTGTATAAGATAAGTTGTTTGTAAAACAATGTCTTGTGAAAAGTATGTTATTTGTATAAAATGTTCTATGTATCAAACTGAAATGATTCAAATAACGCTACGACATGTAATACCATACAAACACTTATATATAGGAAGTACCAGCGGCGTATCCACCATGTTTGTATCATATTACACACACATCGTTACTTAATCAAACCAAACCACCAATATAGAATGTCTATGTTTAACAATTGAAGAAATGTTTATGTATGGTAAGTAATGTAAAGTTAAACGAATAACCTTATAGTAGCATATAAAAAGTATACTTTGGATTTGTAAGTAGCATATTAAACTATGTTTTTGGTTTAGTAAGTAACATATCAAAATATGCTTTGGATGTGATAAATAACATATTAAACTATGTTTTTGGTTTAGTAAGTAACATATCAAAATATGCTTTGGATGTGATAAATAACATATTAAACTATGTTTTAGTTTAGTAAATAACATATCAAAATATGCTTTGGATGATTAATAAAATAAATATGTTGGTTTTGTACAATACCACACATGAGAGTATATCAAACTATACTTTAATAGTGTGATTTGAGAATTCATTCAGTCCTGGTGCATCAAAATACACCTTTGAGACTATAAGGATACCACAAAGGCAATCCCTATTTGGATGGAGCAACAAATTGGTTTCAGACATTCCATGCCAACAGGAATGGGGTGTCAAATCCTATAGCGCTATATCATACTAACAATCGGTCTGGTGAACAAAATAAGTACAATTCAACCATTTATTTTATGTTTTTAGAGAAATCAGTGTTTAAAACCATAGATAGTCATTTAGTTTGTCAAAAGATAAGTAATAACTTGTATGATCAAATGTCAAAATGTAAGTATGTGATGAAATCAGTTGTACTAAGTAATGCACACAATGGGCACACGTAGCATGAAATGTAATGTAAAATGATGTACCAAGTATGCTAAGTTAACATACGAAGCAGAAAAGTCATGTAAATCAATGTACTAATAGTGTACTAATGAACATAACCAGTATATGATGTGAAAACAGGAAAGCATGAAAGTAACAAGTAGGCACATGTGTTTCACCCCAAAACAGTTTGGAAAACAGTAAAAGAGGGGTCTATGTACTCACTTGATATTGCTCAGATGTCTAAAGATAACCACCAAGTAATGCTAGAGATCTCGGAATCAAACGGCACCTAATATAGGTAACTATGTTAACAACCGGACCTAAATCGGAAGACTGGGTAGTATTAGGGTTTGTAAACCAAATGAGTGTAGGAACTCATATGATATGGTTTAACAAAGCCTATATACTAAATGAAACTTAACTTAAGTGCTTTCGACCCATTACGACCCGTTTAGGTAGCATATGCTACTTTAACGCGTCGTTCGCGTGAAACGCGTTCGGACCGCCTAACTAGCCCTATGACAAGTGTTATATGCCTAAACATGTTACATAATCAGTTATGTGGCAAAAGTTTAGGTTACATATGCTAAATTACCAATTATGCATGAAAAGGGTATTCTGGTAATTTACCTAAGGCATATAAACAACCTATCATACAACTACTCAAACGATGTGACCATAGGGTATAACCTCGGAAGGTTATTCCCTACCTACTATGGTCACCTAATGTATTTGGTCGGATCCTAATGATCGACCAAATGGGTCGAGTTCGAAGGTATAGGCGATTTATCAGATCGCCTACCCTACGACTCTAGACAACGTGGTAATCAGTGGGCATAGTCCCAAGGGACTATGACCAACGTGATTACACTCACGTTGCGAAGTTCAAACGAACTTCGCATTGACCATAAGCTGGTCAACGCTGAAAGTCAAACAAAGTTTGACTTTCTGACTCTAAAAGCAATAAAATAAGGAAAAGAACGAAAGAATACTTACCCAGGGTCCCCGAATGCTAATCCCGATCCAAGAACTCAGGTATGAAACAATGGTTTCAACTTAGAGCTCTCAAATCAGAATTCTTGTAAGTTTTAAAGCAATGGGGGGTGGGGTATTTATAGTTTTCGGGTAACCGTTAGGATCGTTTCAAGGAAACCGTGCCTTAATCCAACCCGTACAAGTGTCGGGACCTTATGGTAACTAAAATTCCATCCTTATCACATGACTAGACAATTAGGAACATGTGGGTGAGGTTAAAACAGCTGCAGCCTGCTGTTTAGAAACTCTGAATCTGGTCAGCAGACCCCTAGCGCACCGCTACGCTAAAAGTGTAGCGCACCGCTAGGCTTAAGTTTGGCAGATTTACACTTTTGGTCCCTGTCATGCATTCAGCCCATTTTCGACACGTTTAAGGCCCGTTAACCCCATTTCAAAGCTCAAAAATGAAGTTAAAGTATAGGGAACTTAAAATGTGCTCAAAAATATCTCGGATGTCGGTTCGTTTAACCGTACGGTTGCGATGTTCGGTTAATTACGACGGAATGCGCATAAGCGCGAAAAACGATCCAAATGACGCGACGAATGGATTTTTGGCAAGCCAAACACTAAAGCATAATATAGTCATGCTTACATAAATTTTTGGATGTCCGGATGTATTCAGAACGTAAGTTATGCGTAAAAATGCAAACTTGTGCACTTTTTGACGCTTTTAGTCCCTGAGTGACACAAAAGTTTATTTTAGCATACCGAACACCTCAAAGCCTATTTCTAAGCTATGTAAAGGATATTTATGGTATGTTTAACTTATGGTCATGTTCCGGAATGTCTGTTACAGTTCAAATTGGCATACTTTCGCAGTTTGTCAACTTTAGTCCCTGTAAGCGATTTAACTTGATTTTGCCATACCAAAGCCTTCAAAACTTATTTCTAAGTTATGTAAAGGTTATTTAAGGTATGTTAAGTCTATTTCACTATTCCAGAGTGTTTGTTGCATTAAACTGGTTATATTTACGCATCAGTGCGTGTATAACCTTCCAGAAAGTGATTTAGAGCTTGAAATTGAACTAGAGTTGATATGTGCAAATGATACACATATATTTAACAAATCCCAAGTATGAAATACAATATTTCATTGGTTTGGCATTTGTCTGATGGTTGAAGTGACACAGGTGTTACAGTCTCCCCTACTTTAGGAAATTTCGTCCCGAAATTTAATTTTAGAGGAAACTTGTGAAGACAGCTGTGACGATTTCGCCTTCTAATAGATCCTTTAAACCCTTAAGTAAAACTCTGGGCCATGTTAGGAATTTTAGCGAATTTGTTAACCATCAAAGTGAATTCCTTGCAGTAGTAAAACATGGAATTTTGAACTACGAACAGAAGAACGTTTCTTATGAAGACTTATCATAGGAAACTTGGTGTGTGATTGAGATCAGAATTGAGAATAAATGACATTGGTCGAGGTCCAAGACTTCTCCCGTATCATTATTCTTGTCACTATAGGTCTTAACACATGACAAAGCTTCCTGTGGTTTCTGTGCACTGAATTCCATAATTATGTAGGCCTCCATAATTACGTAATTCCTTGCCCAGTCCGCACAGTTCATTTCATAATGCGTAGAGGAAAAAAAATCAATTGAATAAACATGAAGCGACCTGACTAGACCACCAAAGGGTCCTTTTAATTTGACCAATGAACGAGCCTTTTAATTAGATCAACGCATGATCTTCTTAACTAGACCGTCGCACAATCTCGTTAAATAGACCACTTAAGGGATCTTATAAATTATATCATCACATGATATTTCTAATCAGATTTTCAAAATCAATCTGTTTGACCAGACCATGCAAGAGGTCCAATTTATAGAATAGTACTTTAAAACCCAAAGGACTTGACTACTACGTAGAAGTCCATTAAGGATTTAAGATAGTATCTTTGGATATCCTTCTATGAATCCCTCATATAAGATATGGAAGATTCTACGAGGATTTGGATGGGTCACAAACAACCACAAAACATAGAAGAAAACACATAAGCACATAATTAGTTAACTTGATTCTTTAATTCGTTCTCTTTAGGTATAGATAATTAAAGCACACTAGGAATCCAATCCATGGATTTCATTTGTCACTTTAATCTTTTCAAGAATCTATCTTATGAAGATAGAAGGATTCTTAGTAAGAGTTTGGCTTTGTTTCTTAAAAGAAACAAGTGTTTAAGGTTCTAGGGGAGATCACAAGTGATCATAAAATGACAGAACCACACGAGTAGTTTGTATTTGGGTTGACATCATAAGGTTGTATCAAACATTCACACAATCGTATCAGTTTTTGCAAAAATAAAAACGACGAATTTTTATTTATATAACAACTGACTTGTCTTTAAACGTCAAAGATTACAACCAAGGGAAATAACAAAACACTAGTTGTTTACTGCTGCATCATTGTTTCCGTCTGCCTTATTGATGTTAAATGCTCATCCACGCGCTGGAGGTGCGTTAACAAGTCTTGGGCAATTGTTCCTGTAGTGGGTAAGGTCACCACAGTTATAACATGACCCCGGAGGGAACCGTGCTTGAACAGCAGCAGGGTTTGCAGCAGCTTGATTTGCAAAACGACAAACATTGATCAAATGTCCCAACCGCCCAGAGTGGGTACATTTGTGACACTGTTCTTGCGCTAGATGATGACGGTTGCATTTGTTGCACAAAGGTGCGGTACCAACATAGTTTTGCCTTTTGCGAGGTTGTGCTGGTTGGTTTAGTGCAACCTGTTTGTCTTGAGCAGATACAGCGCAGTTTTGAGAGGCTTTGCGCTTCTTCTTCTTGGATACCTCAGCATGTTCTTCCTTTGGTTCCACTTGAGCAGTCTTATCGGATGGTCTTGGGTCACCCTTCCGAAACAGCTTTTTCTTTCTGATGTGGGATTCAGTCAAAGTGGCAGACAATTCAATGGCTTGTCTGACAGTAGTAGGGTTGCTGCCAGTAACAATATCCTGAACTAGGTCAGGAAGACCATCAGTATATTTCTCGATTGCCTTATCCATAGGAGTAACCATAGCAGGACACAACAGGCTCAATTCTTCAAAACGGTCAGTATAGGCTCGATGCTCGCCACTGTCTTGCTTCAAATCATCAAACTCCCTCTCCAAAGCTCGCAGTTCATGACGAGGGAAAAACTCCTTCATCATAAGAGCCCTAAGCTCAGCCCAAGTCTGCGCTAATGCTACATCAGCACCGCGATCTCTCATCACCCCGTTCCACCACGTGAGAGCCCTCTTCTGAAACACACTCGAAGAAAACTCGACCTTGCGATTTTCAGGACACTGAACGTGACGGAAAGTATTCTCAATGCTTTCGAACCATTGAAGAAGCCCAGTTGCTCCCTCAGAACCACTAAACTTGAGTGGTTTAGCCGAGTTGAAACTCTTGAAGTTGCATGGAGCGTTGTTGTTGTTGATGGCTTGCATCATTTGAGCATCAAGATTTGGGAAGGCAACAGCCATTTGCTGCGCGATGATTTCCGCCAGTTCGGCATTTGCCATCTGATTGTCGCGTCGAGGAGGCATTCTAAAAGAGGAACATGAATAGAAACGAGTGAGAGATTTAGACGAAATGAATGAGATGAATCAAATCTGATGAAAGCAAGGATAGTGGTCATTTGTTTGTTACTACAAAGTAAACAAACTACACACAGTGACTAATCAAAGTAAATGGATTAAAATAATGTATCGCGAAGACATGCTCGCCTATAAGTGAACACTCATCCCAAGAATTCCCAGGTAAGCACAACTGGTCTCGCGTCTGATGAGATGTATACGAAGTGCTTGCCTAGACAGAAAACCCAGAATACAGGCATTCACCCTTCCAGTTTGCATGTGTTCACATTATTTAAAACCCAAAACCTTAACGAAATTTTGAAAACTCAAAGGGGTTCAAAACCATATAATAAAGGGTTCAAAACCTTACAATAGAGAGTTCAAAACCTAGTAATCAATCATCCTAGAACAGATGATTAGTTTTCAAAGCGGTTTTGAAATTTATGTTCTTGTTGTGGTCGTCGCCTAAGGATAGGTGACGGTATTGTTTTATGACTAAACGCAAGTAAACTCGCGTTAGGGTCCTAGAAAAGTTATAGACTAGGTCAAAACATTACTAATAACCTAATTCCCTATAACCATTGGCTCTGATACCATCTTTTCTGTCACACCCCGACCACGTAGAACATACAAAACGTGGCGGAAATGTCGAGGAGTGTTGTAACAGAATTAATGTTTCAAATCCATGGCAATTGAAGTTTCGTTTTATTAATCAAAAGTGTTACAATGTCTTAATAAACAAAGAAGTACAACATAATTAACTAGTCTTGTCTCGTTTTAAGTCACTAAGGCACAGGTCCGCCTAAGTATGTCTTGATAAGTCCTATGCTTCATCTCCTGAAAACACATGTGAAAATAGGTACGTCAGCATAAAAATGCCGGTGAGATACATAGGTTTTGTGAAAATAGAATTCATGACTTATGTTGGAGAAAATGTTTAGTCATGAACCTTGTAATTTGCTTTGTCTTGTAAATCATTTGAAAAACAATAAGTTCAGATGATATGTATAAATAAGTGAAATAATGTATGGTTAAATGAATAACCATTTAAGATGAGTTTGTATAAGATAAGTTGTTTGTAAAACAATGTCTTGTGAAAAGTATGTTATTTGTATAAAATGTTCTATGTATCAAACTGAAATGATTCAAATAACGCTACGACATGTAATACCATACAAACACTTATATATAGGAAGTACCAGCGGCGTATCCACCATGTTTGTATCATATTACACACGCATCGTTACTTAATCAAACCAAACCACCAATATAGAATGTCTATGTTTAACAATTGAAGAAATGTTTATGTATGGTAAGTAATGTAAAGTTAAACGAATAACCTTATAGTAGCATATAAAAAGTATACTTTGGATTTGTAAGTAGCATATTAAACTATGTTTTTGGTTTAGTAAGTAACATATCAAAATATGCTTTGGATGTGATAAATAACATATTAAACTATGTTTTAGTTTAGTAAATAACATATCAAAATATGCTTTGGATGATTAATAAAATAAATATGTTGGTTTTGTACAATACCACACATGAGAGTATATCAAACTATACTTTAATAGTGTGATTTGAGAATTCATTCAGTCCTGGTGCATCAAAATACACCTTTGAGACTATAAGGATACCACAAAGGCAATCCCTATTTGGATGGAGCAACAAATTGGTTTCAGACATTCCATGCCAACAGGAATGGGGTGTCAAATCCTATAGCGCTATATCATACTAACAATCGGTCTGGTGAACAAAATAAGTACAATTCAACCATTTATTTTATGTTTTTAGAGAAATCAGTGTTTAAAACCATAGATAGTCATTTAGTTTGTCAAAAGATAAGTAATAACTTGTATGATCAAATGTCAAAATGTAAGTATGTGATGAAATCAGTTGTACTAAGTAATGCACACAATGGGCACACGTAGCATGAAATGTAATGTAAAATGATGTACCAAGTATGCTAAGTTAACATACGAAGCAGAAAAGTCATGTAAATCAATGTACTAATAGTGTACTAATGAACATAACCAGTATATGATGTGAAAACAGGAAAGCATGAAAGTAACAAGTAGGCACATGTGTTTCACCCCAAAACAGTTTGGAAAACAGTAAAAGAGGGGTCTATGTACTCACTTGATATTGCTCAGATGTCTAAAGATAACCACCAAGTAATGCTAGAGATCTCGGAATCAAACGGCACCTAATATAGGTAACTATGTTAACAACCGGACCTAAATCGGAAGACTGGGTAGTATTAGGGTTTGTAAACCAAATGAGTGTAGGAACTCATATGATATGGTTTAACAAAGCCTATATACTAAATGAAACTTAACTTAAGTGCTTTCGACCCATTACGACCCGTTTAGGTAGCATATGCTACTTTAACGCGTCGTTCGCGTGAAACGCGTTCGGACCGCCTAACTAGCCCTATGACAAGTGTTATATGCCTAAACATGTTACATAATCAGTTATGTGGCAAAAGTTTAGGTTACATATGCTAAATTACCAATTATGCATGAAAAGGGTATTCTGGTAATTTACCTAAGGCATATAAACAACCTATCATACAACTACTCAAACGATGTGACCATAGGGTATAACCTCGGAAGGTTATTCCCTACCTACTATGGTCACCTAATGTATTTGGTCGGATCCTAATGATCGACCAAATGGGTCGAGTTCGAAGGTATAGGCGATTTATCAGATCGCCTACCCTACGACTCTAGACAACGTGGTAATCAGTGGGCATAGTCCCAAGGGACTATGACCAACGTGATTACACTCACGTTGCGAAGTTCAAACGAACTTCGCATTGACCATAAGCTGGTCAACGCTGAAAGTCAAACAAAGTTTGACTTTCTGACTCTAAAAGCAATAAAATAAGGAAAAGAACGAAAGAATACTTACCCAGGGTCCCCGAATGCTAATCCCGATCCAAGAACTCAGGTATGAAACAATGGTTTCAACTTAGAGCTCTCAAATCAGAATTCTTGTAAGTTTTAAAGCAATGGGGGGTGGGGTATTTATAGTTTTCGGGTAACCGTTAGGATCGTTTCAAGGAAACCGTGCCTTAATCCAACCCGTACAAGTGTCGGGACCTTATGGTAACTAAAATTCCATCCTTATCACATGACTAGACAATTAGGAACATGTGGGTGAGGTTAAAACAGCTGCAGCCTGCTGTTTAGAAACTCTGAATCTGGTCAGCAGACCCCTAGCGCACCGCTACGCTAAAAGTGTAGCGCACCGCTAGGCTTAAGTTTGGCAGATTTACACTTTTGGTCCCTGTCATGCATTCAGCCCATTTTCGACACGTTTAAGGCCCGTTAACCCCATTTCAAAGCTCAAAAATGAAGTTAAAGTATAGGGAACTTAAAATGTGCTCAAAAATATCTCGGATGTCGGTTCGTTTAACCGTACGGTTGCGATGTTCGGTTAATTACGACGGAATGCGCATAAGCGCGAAAAACGATCCAAATGACGCGACGAATGGATTTTTGGCAAGCCAAACACTAAAGCATAATATAGTCATGCTTACATAAATTTTTGGATGTCCGGATGTATTCAGAACGTAAGTTATGCGTAAAAATGCAAACTTGTGCACTTTTTGACGCTTTTAGTCCCTGAGTGACACAAAAGTTTATTTTAGCATACCGAACACCTCAAAGCCTATTTCTAAGCTATGTAAAGGATATTTATGGTATGTTTAACTTATGGTCATGTTCCGGAATGTCTGTTACAGTTCAAATTGGCATACTTTCGCAGTTTGTCAACTTTAGTCCCTGTAAGCGATTTAACTTGATTTTGCCATACCAAAGCCTTCAAAACTTATTTCTAAGTTATGTAAAGGTTATTTAAGGTATGTTAAGTCTATTTCACTATTCCAGAGTGTTTGTTGCATTAAACTGGTTATATTTACGCATCAGTGCGTGTATAACCTTCCAGAAAGTGATTTAGAGCTTGAAATTGAACTAGAGTTGATATGTGCAAATGATACACATATATTTAACAAATCCCAAGTATGAAATACAATATTTCATTGGTTTGGCATTTGTCTGATGGTTGAAGTGACACAGGTGTTACAAAAAGAAATGACCGAATTTGCTTGTTTTGAGGGGAAATTCAATGATAAGTTTTAGAGAGGTTAAAATTTGCAAAAATGAGGGGGAATAAAAATTTCATTAGAATATATTGAAATTCTGGCATTTTTGAAATTCAGACGTGCAACAGTATTTGGGAGGTTCCGACTTCAGATTGTCTGGGAATGCACAGCATCTAGATTTACTCGTCTGTAATCAGAGGAAGTTCGGATTCTTCAGATCGTGATCAGATTGATGTCTTAGGGTTTGTGTCCCGAGTCTTCTTACAAGCCGGATAACAGTATTAGCATCAGGAGATGCATTAGTATTGTAGATACTTAAAAGATATCACAGCTTTGTGATAGTCTAAAGTGTTAGAATGGTTAATCTTCGAGCATATGAATTGTTTTTTGGACTAACAGCGAGGGAATGATGATGTTTGTTGATTAAGTTGTTGTCGCGACTAACAGAGAAGACTATACATATGTTATTGTGACTGAAGAGGAAGAATGTGAATCTGATCGTGGAAGAATGTTTCTTAGATCACAGTGTGTTATCAGATGATTTGTTATCTGATAAAGATTTGCTGCTTATGGAGATTACCATTTACACTGATCAATCATAAAGAGAGGTGATTACGGAAAATGGGATTTCAAGTTTTCGTGGGTTTTCACAAACTTGAAGTTTAACGGTGTGGTTGTCACACCCCGACCGCGTTAAAACAACGAAACCGCGGCGGAAACGTCGGGGAGTGTCATAACAGAATCATTGTTTCACAACACGTGGATTAAAGTTTCATTTTATTGAATTAGTGATTACATTGTCTTGATGTTCAAAAGCAAAACACAAACATATTGTTTTTCATTATTATTAAGTCACTAAGGCCTCGTCCGATCCTATGTGAGCATGCATAATCATCATCAACATCATCAAACAACAACACCTGAAATATATGTGAAAATAGAGTCAGCATAAAAATGTCGGCGAGCACATAGGTTTTGTGAGTGTGTCAGATTCATGGCCTGTATAAGTATTGCAATGCCTCGTACGACTACTAGAGTCGATAATTGAAAACATTGTTTTGAAAAGTGTTTTGTAGTGCAATATGATTAACCAACTTAAAACAAGTTGGTTATAGTTTATAAAACCTCGTTGCCATGAATCTTGACTAAAACCCATGTTTTCGTAAACCAATAGTAAATCGTCCTTGTAGAAAACTTCTATGGTTTATATTATTTAGTAAACATCGTTGTGTGTCATCGTTTGAAATCATTCGTCTAAGTGAACTAAATAACGCCATGGAATGTAATATGATAAAAGCACTTATATATAAGAAGTACCAACGGCGTATCTACCATGCTTTTATCACATTATACCCGTCCCGTTATCTAATTACATACCAAAAACCAATCATTCCATTGTACTTGTTCTCAATCGTTCGTGTTATTAAAACCAATCGTTTAAATCGTTCAACTCGTTTTTGTTATAAACCATCGTTCAACTCGTTCGTGTTACAAACCATCATTCAATCGTTCAAATCGTTCGAATCGATCTGTTTTAATTGTGTAAACTAAATTTTGGTCGTTCTCGTTGAATACATTCAAACCTGTGTTCTGACACGTTCCAATCGTTCAAATCGTATTAACAAACCACCAAAGGGTTAGTTAAAATTCATCAGGTTCTGTCGTTACCCACACTACCCCCATAACCATGGTGATAGTTCGATAACGGGATTTGTCAGATCCTATGGTACCATAACATACTACTGGTCGGCTCGGCCAAAGCTAATGAATGTCATTCGTGTTATATATTAACGCCCCAACAAGTTCATTCACATTATTGAAATCGTTGTTTTTAATATAAATCATAGCATTTGTTTCGAAAACTCGAAAATCGTTTAGCACATATGAATCACCCCAAAACATTTGAAAGTAGTAAAATAGAGGAACTATGTACTCACTTGATATTCCAAGGTATCCTCGATTAAGTGAACTTTCAATCTCGGGAAATCAAGGAATCAAGTGGCACCTAGTATCAGATCACTATGTCCTGTGGTGTCTGAATCACCAGTGCAGAGGTGTCCATAGTGTCTGTAACATAAACACAAACATGCACAAACAGTCAATCATACAATCAAATAATCACATAAGTCACCAAGTAAGCATTCAAATCATTCTCCTAGTCCCACTAGCCAATCTCTCCCAGTCTCTAAGACTGCTCTATCATCTACCTCGACCTCTCAGATCGAGCCTCGGTCTCCAATACCGAGCCTCAGCTTCCAAGACTGAGCCTACTCTTCCTAGTCCAACTAGCCAACTACCTCGATCTCTCAGACCGAGCCTCGGTCTCCAATACCGAGCCTCAGCCTCCAAGACTGAGCCTACTCTTCCTAGTCCAACTAGCCAACTACCTCGATCTCTCAGACCGAGCCTCGGCCTCTCAGACCGAGCCTCAGCCCTTCTAGACTGAGCCTATAAATAATAAATAAATGTGCTCAACATTTGTTTGTAAAAAGTTTTGGATCTGGACTTAAGTGGTATGCAGTAAAAATGTTTTCGTGAGAGCCCTAGTGATCATAGTCTAGACTCGAGAAAGAATCCTAGTTCGCTATGATCAGAGCTCTGATACCAAGCTGTCACACCCTGGCTTTGCGGAAGCGTGGTTAATTTTGGTGTGACTTCTTAATACCATAGCTTAATCATAACAAAGCTATATGAATTAAAATCATGCAAGATCATCCGTTTGATTAAGTTTTAAAACCAGAGTAACATACCATTGTCTTAAAGACTTACAACATCATAACATAAAACATTGTCTTGAAAAACATAAACATCAACATGAGATAAACGCAGTTTAAGATTTGTGACGTGTCCAGGAAAGAGTCACATTTCCTAAACTGGGATGACCTTGGAACCCTTATGCAGCGGGAAAACATAACATACCGCGCCAGATCTTTAATTTCCTGAAATACATGTAAGTTGAAAAATCAACAATAATGTTGAGCGAGTTCATGTGTAAGTGAGTAAGTAAACCTTTGTGAGTAAAAATAGTCTTGGTATGTAGCAAATAAGGAAAAAGAGATCACCAATGGTTTGCAAGGCCATTGATATATGTGAAGTGCAAGTAGGAAGACTCAAACCTAGCAGATTTAGCGTTGGGTACAAAGTCACTCCAAGGTCCGTTCTGTTGGGCCTCTCAGAGGTCCGTTCTGTTGGGCCTAGAGTTAGGCTCGCTACACCCAGATAGATCTACCGCTTACGTCCCTCGGTTCCTACAATGAGGATTAATGGTCTCCAGTTCCCGCCTACCCACTCACATGATCTAAGTAATATACCTCCTTACGCTAACCATACCGTGTATAATGTACTTATAATCAAAGTAACATGTATTTCACCCCCGTAGTTAAGAAAACTGAAAACAGTTAGAGAAAAGGGGGACATGAACTCACAGTGGTGCGTCTCTACCAAGTATGCCTCCAAATCAATCAGCTGTATGACGACCTACACGTGCTAACTCTATTAGACGGACGGTCGTGCCTTAGCTTTATGTTTTTGGGAAATAGTTAGGCAACTATTTCGTGTTTACGTTCTGTATATACTTGGTAGTTATTTTCCTTCCCAAGGATGGGGGATTTAATACATGTGCGTTTCGTAACATTCAGACTTCACTATTAAGTCTCAGTTAATATATTTTATTTCCACTTCAAAATATGAATATTCTTCCCAAAAATATTATATTTTAATACATGTGATTTTCCCCAAAATAATACTTAGTAATATTATTTTTACTCTAAAAATAATATTTACGTAGTTCACAAAATAATCATAAACACTTATACAAGTGATGTTGTGAAAAATATATACTAAATATATATATGTATCACGTTTTATTTTGTGAAATCCCACCTCCGATATTTTGTAAATAAGTCGTGGCGAAATCTATATTTTGAAAACAAGTCAAAATGTATTTCTGACACTTATAGGGAAAATATTTCTAAGTGTTAGGTTTTAGAAAAATTTCGCCAGAGTTTCCTCTGTAACTGGAGGTGGCCACGCTTTCAAGCGTATCATTTTCTTTTATAAATCAAACCAACAATTTTCTCAATCAACCAAAACCATGTTCAAATCACAAACTAGTCAAAATATGTATATAAATCGCATAAACTTCATGAACTTGTGGTTTATCCAAACTGTGAAGTAAATCTCATTACTTTTAGTGGATCTTTATATAAAACAATCCGATTTTGTAAAAACCTCGTTTTTATGGAAGTTCCGTCTTTACAACTTCTCGTCCACCTTTACAAAAATAGTTATTTTGTCGAAACTGGTGTTACACAAGTGTTTACACACTTGGGTGGTCTAAAAACCATTCTTGTTAGTGTAAGATCCATTTTTAGAAAACATGATTTCTTTGACGCTTGGTCCTTTGAAAATACCACTTGCAGATACGTAGATCTGCTAGTTTTAAACACTATTCCACAAGTAAAACGTTTTTACACAAGTTCATGATTCGCGTGTGGTAGAGTTTCACCCTTTAACCCTTGTTCTATTTAAAACAACCTTATGTCATGATTCGTGATCATGACCAAACCGGGTTAAATGATGATCCGAGCTACCACAACATAGATCGGGTCTAAATAATCACAAATTTCAATTACTACAACATTTACACAACTAGTGAGCTTTTATCCAACACTTATAGCATTTTTAGTAGACTTTAAAGTATCATCTTGTAAGATTTCGAGTTTTAATCATCATATATCGTATTAACCACTTTAGAATAGATTGAGAAGGTGTTCTAAGCAACATACCACTAGCTCGAGGCTAGGGAAGAATCTTGACGAAAATGGCGTGGATAAAAGCAAGATAAAGAGGTCCTTCGCGTTCCGTTTGCTCCAAGACTCCTTGTATACGACCCTTAACACTTGTAGGTGATTGGAATGGCTAGAACAAAATCGAAAATGGATGGGTGGGGGTGGGTTGTTCTCGGCCGTAAGCTCCAAGAGAGGGGGAGAGTAGTGTTGTGTAGTGTTGAGTGATGGATGATTATGTAGTGTTAAACCAAGATCTTATAGACAATTAACAAGGCTTTTAACCATTGGTTGCTATGTCTTCTAGATACTAAGCAAGAAGATTAAAATAATAAATCAAGGACAAGGGGTGTCCCCTTCTAGTTGGGGCCGGTTAGAGAGGGGGGGGGTCTAGTTCGAAACCAACTAGTTAGTTAGGTATTAGTTAGGTTAAACCAAGTTAGTTAAGTGTTTAACCCAGTTATTAGTGTGTCACGCGTTACAGTGGGTGTTAGGGTACTCAGGGACCCTAACTGGCTCAGAAAAAGATAAATAATGAAAATAACAATATTTTCATGTTTCGGGTATAGTCCGGTTGTTCGGTTGGATAGTAATCCATTAAAGTGCTTAACAAAGCTTAAAGTGTTGTTAATACCCTTTTTAGTGACACAACTCATTCCTGACACGTTGGAAAGTGTCTAGTAATATTTTTCTCATGTTTTGGCACTTTATTAGCTAGCTAAAAGCTGAATTATTATGTAAAGTGCTGAGTTTTGTACTTAGAGTACGTTTTAGGCACATCCAGTCATTGTGACTTATTCCTAGAGACGCAGTTCTACAACCCTTATATCCCTACACTCACCACTAGTGTAGCAAAATATTTCTGGCTCATACAGGCCTTAGAGGCAGTGTTTGCCTGATGTTGGCTTTATCAGCATGTTCAATAGGTTATCCGTTATAGTGCTACTGTGCTTTTTTTTGTGCATCATGTTTGTCACTGAGGTTCAGTCATGTAAATAATGTAGTGACAGCAAGTAAAGTATGATGCAAGTAAGTACATGTATCAGTGTTCAAGTAGTAGTTTATTCACAAGTTCAAGCAATCACAGTAATTAAGCAATAATTAATTGTTAATCAAGTTGTACGGATACCTGGTTTAGTGAGGGTTGTCACATTCTCCCCCCGTTAAATAAATTTCGTCCCGAAATTTAAGTTCTGCTTGTAGATGCAGGGTTCTTAGGAAAAAGGTGGGGGTATTTCTCTTTCATTCGGTCCTCACGCTCCCAGGTGTACTCAGGACCGTGTCTGGCATTCCAACGAACTTTGACGAGCTTGACACTGCTCCGGCGGGTCTTGTTTACTTTCCAATCCGTAACCTCAACCGGTTCTTCAACGAAATGGAGCGTGTCGTCAACATGAATCTCGTCGATGGGAATGGCAATGTCATCTTGAGTTGGACTTTTCTTTAGGTTGGATACATGAAATGTATCGTGAACAGAATGAAGTTCAGTAGGTAGGTCCAACTTGTATGCTACTAGTCCTATTCTTTCCAGAATTCTGAAAGGACCAATGTAGCGCGGATTTAACTTCCCACGCTTTCCGAAGCGTGCCACACCCTTCCAGGGTGAAACTTTCAATAAAACCATTTCTCCAACTTGGAATTCCACATGTTTCCGGTTTGGATCCGCATAGGCCTTCTGTCTGTGGCGAGCTGCTTCGATGCGTTTAAGAATCTGCGCAATCTTGTCTGTCGTCTCTTGGACGATTTCGGGACCAGCTAGTTGCCTATCACCTGCGTCAGCCCAGCATAAGGGTGATCGGCACTTGCGTCCGTAAAGGGCTTCAAATGGCGCGACACCAATACTGGTGTGGTAGCTGTTGTTGTACGAAAATTCGACTAAAGGCAAATGCTTGTCCCAGCTACCGCCCAAATCCATAACACACGCTCTCAGCATGTCTTCCAAAGTCTGTATCGTTCGCTCGCTCTGACCGTCAGTTTGCGGATGAAACGCAGTGCTCAGATTCAATTGTGAGCCAAAGGCTTCTTGGAAGGATTGCCATATCCTTGACACAAACCTTCCGTCTCTATCAGAGATGATTGAGAGAGGTACTCCATGGCGCGCGACGATCTCTCTCATGTAAATTTCAGCCAATTTGCTCGTATTATCCTTCTCTCTGATAGGTAAGAAGTGTGCTGACTTTGTTAATCGATCCACTATTACCCAAATAGTGTCATGGCCTCTTGGCGTTCTTGGCAATTTCGTAATAAAATCCATGGAGATTTGTTCCCATTTCCACTTGGGAATCTCTGGTTGTTGCAGAAGTCCTGAAGGTTTCTGGTATTCCGCTTTAACCTTAGCGCATGTTAAACATTTGCTCACATAAACAGCAACATCGCCTATCATCCTAGGCCACCAATAATAATCTTTGAGATCCTAGTACATCTTATCCGCTCCTGGATGGATAGAGTACCGCGATTTGTGAGCTTCATCAAAAATAACCTTCCTTAAACTTCCAAACCAAGGAACCCAAATCCTTTTCTCAAAACATAACGTTCCTTCCTTAGTTGGTACCAGTAGTTTCTCCATCCCACGGAGATATTCTTCTTCAAGGTTTCCTTCCTTGAGAGCTTCTTTCTGCGCGGCACGAATGCGCAAGGAAAGATCGGTTCGGATAATCATTTCTAAAGCCATAACCCTTATGGGCTTGATCCTCTCCTTTCGACTTAGGGCATCGGCGACCACATTCGCCTTCCCTGGATGATACTTTATCTCGCAGTCGTAATCGTTCAGCAACTCAACCCATCGTCTTTGCCTCATATTCAGCTCCTTCTGGTTGAATATGTGCTGTAGGCTCTTGTGATCTGTAAAGATTGTACACTTTGTACCATAAAGGTAATGTCTCCAGATCTTTAGTGCAAATACCACTGCGCCAAGTTCCAAATCATGTGTGGTATAGTACTTTTCGTGCACTTTCAGTTGACGCGATGTGTAAGCAATAACCTTTTGGCGTTGCATCAACACACAACCTAATCCTTGACGCGAAGCGTCACAGTATACCACAAAATCATATGTACCTTCCGGTAGTGCTAAGATTGGCGCATTGCAGAGCTTATCCTTCAGTATCTGGAACGCTTCTTCCTGTTTGATTCCCCAATCAAACTTCTTATCCTTCTGGGTGAGGAGCGTCAATGGTTGAGCGATTTTTGAGAAATCCTCAATGAACCTCTGATAGTAGCCAGCCAATACCAAGAATTGTCGAATCTCGGTTGGCGTCTTTGGCGTTTCCCAATTCTTGATCGTCAGTTTGTTCAGCTCCCGGTAGTCGATGCACATACGAAAACTACCGTCCTTCTTCTTGACAAACAGGACCGGAGCTCCCCAAGGAGAGAAGCTTGGTCGGATAAAACCCTTGTCTAACAACTCTTGAAGTTGTGTCGATAGTTCCTGCATCTCAGACGGAGCAAGTCTATAAGGTGCCTTAGCCACAGGCGCGGCGCCTGGAACTAAGTCAATGTGAAACTCTACTTGCCTCTGAGGTGGCAGTCCAGGTAAGTCTTCTGGGAAGACTTCTGGGTATTCCCTCACGACAGGGATGTCTTCGATTCTCGGCTCAGCGGCCTTCTTATCCACAATGTGTGCCAGGAAGGCAACATATCCCTTTTGCAAACACTTTCGTGCTTTCAGGCAGCTGATAATTCTTAACGGCGTATCACGCTTCTCCCCGTGAACCACAATTGTTTCGCCATCTTCGGTTGGGATACGAACAACCTTTTCGTGACAAACTATCTCAGCCTTGTTGCCTAATAACCAATCCATTCCTACCACCACGTCAAAGCTCCCCAGCTGGACTGGTAGTAGATCCAAAGCAAGCTCACGCTCTCCTAATTCGATCACACAACCTCTGATGACTTCGTTGGCTTCTACTAACTTCCCATTAGCCAATTCGATCGAGTAGGGAATATCTAACTTATTAGCGGCTAACCCAAGCATATTCTTAAATTATAGCGACACGAAGCTATAATCGGCACCAGTATCAAATAAAACGGATGCATAGCGTTGATTTACAGGGAACGTACCGGTAACGACATTGGGGTCCTGGCGCGCTTCCCTTGCTTCGATTTGGAACACTCTTCCACGGGCTTGGTTCAACTCTGGGCAGTTCTTCTTAAAATGCCCGATATCACCGCAGTTAAAGCATCCAAGTCTTTGCCCGTTTCCACCAGCTTGATCATTCCTCTGATTACGATTCATGGCGCCCGCTTGGTTAGCATTGTTGCCTCGATTCTCGTTACCTCCATAGTTTCCTTGTGGGCGATTTCCATTCCCACCCGGTTGTAATTTCTGTTTCCGAATCCTCCCTGGCCTCCCTGACCAGCAGTGGCCCAACAAGTGTCCTTCAAGTGGCCATGTTTCCCACATGCTTCGCATACTTTTGGCCCGCAACGACCAGAATGGTGGCGTTGGCAATCGTTGCACTTGGGTTGGGTGCCCATGTATCCCTTTCCTTTCTTCCCTCTACCAGCTGTAACCTGAGCTGGTGTGTCTGATCCTCCTTTCTTAACCGCCACACTGGCGCCCTGCTTGAAGTTCGAGAACTTCCGTTTGTTACCTCCTGACGACTCGACGTGAGTCTCTGCCTTCTTCGTCTTGATCTCATCAAACTTGTTCAGGCGAATAGCCTCCTCGGTGAGAGCTATGCACAAATCGATCGCCTTAGTAATGGTCGCAGGCTTGGATGAGGTTACCATGCTTATGATTTGAGGAGCTAATCCCCAAATGAAACGTTCAATCCGCTTGAACTCCGGAGTGACCATGTAGGGTACCACATGCGATAAGTCATGGAACCTTTGAACGTATTCTGCGATCTTTGGACCGTCCATTTTCAAGTGCCAGAACTTGGTTTCCAATCTCTGGATTTCTGTGCGAGAGCAGTACTTTTTGCGCATAAGTTCCTTCAGTTCGGTCCAGGTTAGCGCGTAGGCAGCAGCTTCACCAAGTGTCTGTACTTGCAGATTCCACCAAGAGAGGGCTCCATCCAAGAATAGCCCTGAGATATAGGTGACTTGCTGATCTAGCGCGCATTTGCTCATGCGAAGAACAGATTCAGTTTTCTCGGCCCAACGAACAAAGGCGACAGCACCTCCTGTGCCATCAAAGTTGACTGGTTTGCAGTCTAGAAACTGCTTGTAGGTGCACCCATGAGGTGGATTATTGTTGCCATTGTTATTTGAGCTGCTTCCGCTGGGTCCTCCTTGCGAAGCGGCGTATTGTGCGATGGCAGCAGCGATGACTTGCTGGAGTTCTGCCTCATTGGTAGGCATGTGTGTCTCACGTCTCGGCGGCATCTTCTAAAAGATGTGTTTACGTCGGTCAGGCCATAGTTATAATACATAAGTCAGGTCATAATTTAGCGTATGTATATAACGATAGTAATAGTACATAACATCTCATGTTATAATCATATTAATCAATCACACAACATCCCATGTCCTAAAATACAAATAACCAAATCAAGCATCAAGTATGATGAGAATATTGCGATTGCCATATATCGAGACCACATAGTAAGCGTACAAGTACATCACAGTGTCATACAACATCAGTCGACTATGGGCTACATCACCCTAGTCCAAAAATCATATCGAATCAGTGTCAATACATCAAATACATGTCAACAAAAGTCAGAATCATAATGTAGTCTCCAAAAATGCTGTGCAGTCAAAAGCATTCGTCGTCTTCTCACCAATGTCTACCTATACGGTACTGAAGAGCTCTACACGGATGGCGGTGGAGGAGGGGGAAAGTGAGTGTAAAACAAGCGGCGCAAATGGAGCCAGTCCTCCTCCATGGCTCTCTGGGTACGCAAGAAAGAAGCAACCTACTGCTCCATGGCAAAAAGGCGTGCAGCATAGTCTGGTGGTACAGGTCGAGAGGGCTGCAACGGAGAGTGGGTCTGTCCCTGGCACTGACACAGCGGCGGCTGAGCTCTCTCAAGCTCCTGGATGCGCTGTGTGTGTGCCTCGTGCTGGGCGACAAAAGACATCAAAACGTCCTCAATACTATACCCCATATGGAAAGAATGGTAGGGGTCAGTAGGTGGCATAGCAGAGTGCGGTGCCCAAAGGAATGGCTCACTGGTGGGATCAAAAGGTGCCACATGAAATGGAGAAACAGCGGGAAAAGTAGCAGACGGTGGTACAGTAGGGATAGATACCGGTACATGTCCAAAAGGGTGAGCCGAAGAACCCTCTCCAGCTCGTGCTGGAGGTGTAAACTGAGGAAATGAAAAGGAGGTATCAATGTGACGGGTATCAGTGATCTGAGGAGGAATAGGTGGAACCTCATCATCAGCAGGAATCCACCCACACTGGGCGTGCTCATCTCGGGGGTCAATCTGTGCCTCAAAAAGCGCACGATAAAACTGAACTGGTATAGGATCATGGTGGGGTGCAACAAGAGGGTCAACTGGTGCATCAGCAATGAGTGGGGGATCAACATGATCAGCAGCAATGACGTGATCGCCCTCCAACAGTGGGGCATCTATAGGGTGATCATCAACAGGTGGGTCAGCAATGACAGGCTCAAAAATAGGCGCGTCAGCATGAACTGGGTCATGCTCAAGTACTGGGTCAGGAGCAGGGTCTAGTGGCTGCTCAGGCTCATCAAAGGCCATCTCAAAATCAAACTCAGGGTCGATGGGATCAACTGGGTCAACTGGATCCTCCATAGGCTGATCCATGGGTATAAACTCTATATCCTCATCTGAGTCGAATCCTGGGGAAAAGACAGGATCGGAATCCTCCAAATCATCGTGGTCGAAAGCAAAGCTAGGAATAGGGGCAACAGAGGATGCCTGATCGGGATTTGATCCATGAGAAAAGTGTTGCACACTCTGGGTGTGTGAAGGTGCGGAAGCCACAGACTCGAAAGAGTCTGGGACCGGTGAGTGAGCAGGAGACTCCTCGGCGGGAGCATCTGCGATCATCAAAAGATCACCAGCAGCAAGAAGGGCCTCGCCCTGAACCTAATCCTCCAAAGGCTCGTCATCAAAAAGATCGACGTCGTCGTAACCGTCGGCGTCGAGAAGCAAATCATAGGCAGGATAAACAGCTAGGGGTATGGGAGCAGGGATCTCCACTAACGGTAGGTCCCCGGCCAAAGGGCCATCAGCGAGCTCATCAGCACCATCAGGTAAGGCAAAGGGCTGGAAATCATCCTCGTCCGTGCTCGTAACGTCGGATGTGTGAACCTCGCGCTCAGAAGACTCTAGGTCGTCCGATACTATAGGTCTAGGTCCTGTGGTGTCTGAATCACCAGTGCAGAGGTGTCCATAGTGTCTGTAACATAAACACAAACATGCACAAACAGTCAATCATACAATCAAATAATCACATAAGTCACCAAGTAAGCATTCAAATCATTCTCCTAGTCCCACTAGCCAATCTCTCCCAGTCTCTAAGACTGCTCTATCATCTACCTCGACCTCTCAGATCGAGCCTCGGTCTCCAATACCGAGCCTCAGCTTCCAAGACTGAGCCTACTCTTCCTAGTCCAACTAGCCAACTACCTCGATCTCTCAGACCGAGCCTCGGTCTCCAATACCGAGCCTCAGCCTCCAAGACTGAGCCTACTCTTCCTAGTCCAACTAGCCAACTACCTCGATCTCTCAGACCGAGCCTCGGCCTCTCAGACCGAGCCTCAGCCCTTCTAGACTGAGCCTATAAATAATAAATAAATGTGCTCAACATTTGTTTGTAAAAAGTTTTGGATCTGGACTTAAGTGGTATGCAGTAAAAATGTTTTCGTGAGAGCCCTAGTGATCATAGTCTAGACTCGAGAAAGAATCCTAGTTCGCTATGATCAGAGCTCTGATACCAAGCTGTCACACCCTGGCTTTGCGGAAGCGTGGTTAATTTTGGTGTGACTTCTTAATACCATAGCTTAATCATAACAAAGCTATATGAATTAAAATCATGCAAGATCATCCGTTTGATTAAGTTTTAAAACCAGAGTAACATACCATTGTCTTAAAGACTTACAACATCATAACATAAAACATTGTCTTGAAAAACATAAACATCAACATGAGATAAACGCAGTTTAAGATTTGTGACTTGTCCAGGAAAGAGTCACATTTCCTAAACTGGGATGACCTTGGAACGCTTATGCAGCGGGAAAACATAACATACCGCGCCAGATCTTTAATTTCCTGAAATACATGTAAGTTGAAAAATCAACAATAATGTTGAGCGAGTTCATGTGTAAGTGAGTAAGTAAACCTTTGTGAGTAAAAATAGTCTTGGTATGTAGCAAATAAGGAAAAAGAGATCACCAATGGTTTGCAAGGCCATTGATATATGTGAAGTGCAAGTAGGAAGACTCAAACCTAGCAGATTTAGCGTTGGGTACAAAGTCACTCCAAGGTCCATTCTGTTGGGCCTCGCAGAGGTCCGTTCTGTTGGGCCTAGAGTTGGGCTCGCTACACCCAGATAGATCTACCGCTTACGTCCCTCGGTTCCTACAATGAGGATTAATGGTCTCCAGTTCCCGCCTACCCACTCACATGATCTAAGTAATATACCTCCTTACGCTAACCATACCGTGTATAATGTACTTATAATCAAAGTAACATGTATTTCACCCCCGTAGTTAAGAAAACTGAAAACAGTTGGAGAAAAGGGGGACATGAACTCACAGTGGTGCGTCTCTACCAAGTATGCCTCCAAATCAATCAGCTGTATGACGACCTACACGTGCTAACTCTATTAGACGGACGGTCGTGCCTTAGCTTTATGTTTTTGGGAAATAGTTAGGCAACTATTTCGTGTTTACGTTCTGTATATACTTGGTAGTTATTTTCCTTCCCAAGGATGGGGGATTTAATACATGTGCGTTTCGTAACATTCAGACTTCACTATTAAGTCTCACTTAATATATTTTATTTCCACTTCAAAATATGAATATTCTTCCCAAAAATATTATATTTTAATACATGTGATTTTCCCCAAAATAATACTTAGTAATATTATTTTTACTCTAAAAATAATATTTACGTAGTTCACAAAATAATCATAAACACTTATACAAGTGATGTTGTGAAAAATATATACTAAATATATATATGTATCACGTTTTATTTTGTGAAATCCCACCTCCGATATTTTGTAAATAAGTCGTGGCGAAATCTATATTTTGAAAACAAGTCAAAATGTATTTATGACACTTATAGGGAAAATATTTCTAAGTGTTAGGTTTTAGAAAAATTTCACCAGAGTTTCCTCTGTAACTGGAGGTGGCCACGCTTTCAAGCGTATCATTTTCTTTTATAAATCAAACCAACAATTTTCTCAATCAACCAAAACCATGTTCAAATCACAAACTAGTCAAAATATGTATATAAATCGCATAAACTTCATGAACTTGTGGTTTATCCAAACTGTGAAGTAAATCTCATTACTTTTAGTGGATCTTTATATAAAACAATCCGATTTTGTAAAAACCTCGTTTTTATGGAAGTTCCGTCTTTACAACTTCTCGTCCACCTTTACAAAAATAGTTATTTTGTCGAAACTGGTGTTACACAAGTGTTTACACACTTGTGTGGTCTAAAAACCATTCTTGTTAGTGTAAGATCCATTTTTAGAAAACATGATTTCTTTGACGCTTGGTCCTTTGAAAATACCACTTGCAGATACGTAGATCTGCTAGTTTTAAACACTATTCCACAAGTAAAACGTTTTTACACAAGTTCATGATTCGCGTGTGGTAGAGTTTCACCCTTTAACCCTTGTTCTATTTAAAACAACCTTATGTCATGATTCGTGATCATGACCAAACCGGGTTAAATGATGATCCGAGCTACCACAACATAGATCGGGTCTAAATAATCACAAATTTCAATTACTACAACATTTACACAACTAGTGAGCTTTTATCCAACACTTATAGCATTTTTAGTAGACTTTAAAGTATCATCTTGTAATATTTCGAGTTTTAATCATCATATATCGTATTAACCACTTTAGAATAGATTGAGAAGGTGTTCTAAGCAACATACCACTAGCTCGAGGCTAGGGAAGAATCTTGACGAAAATGGCGTGGATAAAAGCAAGATAAAGAGGTCCTTCGCGTTCCGTTTGCTCCAAGACTCCTTGTATACGACCCTTAACACTTGTAGGTGATTGGAATGGCTAGAACAAAATCGAAAATGGATGGGTGGGGGTGGGTTGTTCTCGGCCGTAAGCTCCAAGAGAGGGGGAGAGTAGTGTTGTGTAGTGTTGAGTGATGGATGATTATGTAGTGTTAAACCAAGATCTTATAGACAATTAACAAGGCTTTTAACCATTGGTTGCTATGTCTTCTAGATACTAAGCAAGAAGATTAAAATAATAAATCAAGGACAAGGGGTGTCCCCTTCTAGTTGGGGCCGGTTAGAGAGGGGGGGGGGGGGTCTAGTTCGAAACCAACTAGTTAGTTAGGTATTAGTTAGGTTAAACCAAGTTAGTTAAGTGTTTAACCCAGTTATTAGTGTGTCACGCGTTACAGTGGGTGTTAGGGTATTCAGGGACCCTAACTGGCTCAGAAAAAGATAAATAATGAAAATAACAATATTTTCATGTTTCGGGTATAGTCCGGTTGTTCGGTTGGATAGTAATCCGTTAAAGTGCTTAACAAAGCTTAAAGTGTTGTTAATACCCTTTTTAGTGACACAACTCATTCCTGACACGTTGGAAAGTGTCTAGTAATATTTTTCTCATGTTTTGGCACTTTATTAGCTAGCTAAAAGCTGAATTATTATGTAAAGTGCTGAGTTTTGTACTTAGAGTACGTTTTAGGCACATCCAGTCATTGTGACTTATTCCTAGAGACGCAGTTCTACAACCCTTATATCCCTACACTCACCACTAGTGTAGCAAAATATTTCTGGCTCATACAGGCCTTAGAGGCAGTGTTTGCCTGATGCTGGCTTTATCAGCATGTTCAATAGGTTATCCGTTATAGTGCTACTGTGCTTTTTTTTGTGCATCATGTTTGTCACTGAGGTTCAGTCATGTAAATAATGTAGTGACAGCAAGTAAAGTATGACGCAAGTAAGTACATGTATCAGTCTTCAAGTAGCAGTTTATTCACAAGTTCAAGCAAGCACAGTAGTTAAGCAATAATTAATTGTTAATCAAGTTGTACGGATACCTGGTTTAGTGAGGGTTGTCACAGTTTAGGGTTGTTTTTGATTGATTAATGATGGCAAATGATTGTTTTGTTATGATCGGAACAGTTGCAGATAGGGTTGCGTAGGATAACAGCTGGTAGGGCAGCGACGAAAGGTCCTTCGACGAAAGCCTGATGTTTCGTCGGCCTGTCCTTCGATGAAAGCCTGAGGTTTCATCGGCCTGTCCTTCGACGAAAGCATGATGTTTCGCCGGCCATCATACCGATGAAACTTAAGGAAGTTTTGTCGCCTCGAATGACAGAATCTCACACAGAGTTTGATCTAGAACATGTATGCTAATGAATAACTATGTGATGATTGTTATCGTTAATGATGTTAATTATGAAGGGGAAAAATAAACATGATTCGGTTATGAATAACATACTTGACTGTTGATTACTATTGGGAAATATATGTGTGCATGATAGATATGTATGACTTGAAATGACTGCTATGTGTTATTCAGAAATTGTTACTCGTATGCATGCTACGATTATGAACGTTTGTGTGTACATTGTGAATGTAAACTGATTACGTGTACTTGAACACCATAGGCTTCGATTAACTAAGTGTGAACAAGTAACTAAACATACCGAGCAAACCAAGGTGAGTTCACTGCTCTTTTTCCAAGCATGCATCCCGGGGAGGGACATCGGGTAACGTTCCGGGGAGGAATGTCAGGTTAATGGGATGTTTGTTATTATACTCATTTCTATCATATAAGACCCCTTACATCTACCGATAGTTGTCGGGGAGGCAACGAGGTTATTAGTTGATAGCGCTATTAGGTTTGGCACCCTCACACCGTACCGGGGAGGACGGGAGTGAACTAATTACCTTAAAGCATGACCAATGTTTTGATAGAGACATTGGGGTTGGGCAAACAAATCTTGTAGCCATCTGCAGTAATCGAGTTAATAACATCATTAAATTAAATCGTTGAATTGTGTTATACACATATCTGGTAACTAAACACGTTAACAAAACTTTGAACTCACCAGCGTCGTATGACACACTTGTCTGCATGCTTGTAGGTCGTTAGATTTCTGATTATGGACTTGCTATCTGGGAGGGCTGGAGTGGTCATGGATCGATACTCTTGGATATTTGATACATTGGTTTTGAACGTTTAATTTGAAATAGTTGTTTAACAATTCACTTTATCCTTTTGCTGAATGTTTTCCTCGATTTTAACTTATGACTTGGATTTAACTTATGCAATGAATCGAATGCTTTATTTAAATATCTATGATTGGTTCAATGTGATTGGTGGCTTGGATCCTGATATGTCACACGTCCCGCAGTGTTCCCACATGTGGTATTTTAGGGGTGTGATAGCTATTCCCTATACAACTATGGTTACAAACTATGTTTGGTCGGATCCTAATGATCGACCAAACGGGTCGGGTTCGAAAGTCTAAGCGGTTGTCGAGACCGCATGACTTACGACCCTAAATAAGCACTAAACTAAAAGTGTCGAGTTAAGCATGTTAAAACATGTTTAACTAAGTTAGAAAACTGATTTGGTATCAAAACAAGTGTTTTGATACCCGAAAATAGTTTCGTCGTAAAATGCACATAATCGTGCATTTTGACCGAAACTTTGACTCGTCACTTCGACTAGTCAACGTGGTAATCAGTAGGTATAGTCACAAGGGACTATAACCATCGTGATTACGCTCACGTTGCAAAGTTCAAACGAACTTTGTCTTGACAAAATCATGGTTAAAGCAGAAAGTTAAACACTGTTTGACTTTCTTGCTTAAATAAATAAACAGGAGATGAAAGAACACTTACAAGTGTTCTAGGATGACGAAGATGATCAAGAAGACTCAAGTATGAAGCATCCAACCAAGTGGTAGCCTCAATTCAGAGCAAAGGTGAAAAGAGATGAAGATGAGCAAGGAAGAATGAGGAAACCACTTGTTATTTATAGGAATTCATGAACCATTAGGATCATTGCAAGTGTTTTTGAGTTGTTCAAGGCAAGATCTCAGCCCTACACTTGTTATGCTCTGATTAGAAGGCTTGTAGAACACATTACTTGGTCCCCAAACAAGAAAACAAGCAACAAAAACCATCAATTCAGCTGATTTCTATGGAAAAACAGCTTCTGGTCTGAAGTCTCTCGCCCCCTGTGACCCGATTAAGCAATTTCTCTCGCTGGCCACTAGAGAGTGCTGGTCTGATCTTTCCAAAGTTGGAAGAAATGGTCCCTGCATCTCCAAAACTTGTTTTTCGATGCGTTTAACCCCCGTTAACCCAATTTCAAGTCTCTACAAGGATGTTAAAGCATAGGGGACTTGAAATATGCTTGGAAATATCTCGTATGTCGGTTCATTTGGTCGTACGGTCGCGTTATTCGGTTAATTATGACGAAACTCGAACGGACGTGAAAACGATCCAAATCAAGCGATGAATGATATTTTTGCATTCCTATCACTAAAATATATTACTTTAGTGATTACAAAATTTTTTGGATGTCCGGATATGGTCAGAACGCAAGATATGCACGTATATGCAAACTTATGCAATTTTTGACACTTTTAGTCCCTGTGTTCAAACAAGCGCATTTTTGCATACCAAACCCCTCAAAACTTATTTCTAAGCTATGTTAAGGGTATTTAGGGTATGTTTAGCTTATGATATTGTTCCAGAGTGTACGTTTCTGTGACAACTGGCACAAAACCGGTAATTTCCGTACAATTTAATTAATACTTAATGACTACAATTATGTGCTAAAATGTCAACATTATCTAAATTACATGCTATACTTGTGAATTCATGCACGTTTTATACTACAAATATTGATTTATGCATTAATGATAGCGTTGCGTCAGAAATACTAGTAAACTCACCGGTAAGACACATAGTGTCAACAATTATGCAGAAAGCAGTCAGACAATAGAATTAGAGCCTAGATGTAGGTCCAACATCAAGAATACATTAAAACCCAAGAGTACATACAAGGGTTAACATATAGACTTTTCGAAAGCTAAAATACGCACTAAAAAGCACCCGAAGCACACTTTAAATGCTGAATTTCATATATTTCAGCAAAATTCAGCATTATAACAAGTTTGTAACATACAAAAATATGACTAATTGGTCCTGAATGCTTTAATAAGTGTCGGGAAATGAAAGTATCACAAAAGGGTACATAAAGGACACTAAACGGTGCAATTTAGCACTTTAACGAAACGGTATTTCACCGAACAACCAGACATTACCCGGAACATCAAAATATTACTAGAAGCATTGTTTTAATGTTTCTGAGCTAGTTATGGTCCCGACCACCATAACACCCCTTATAACATAATAACACATTAAATCCCTACACTTTACACTTGAAACTTAACTTATTTATGAATTAGAGATTGAAAGTTACATTTTACCCCCCCCCCCCCATATTATTTACGGTCACATGGGGGTGACCCCACCACAATCTTTCCAATATCCTACAAAATCCCATTTGATATTACTTGGATTCACTTTGATACACTAGATATGATTTAGATATTATAAAGATTGGATCTAGATTTTGGCCTATAAATACATCATCTTCAACATCACACTTCACACCACATTCACCTCCTCCTCTCTCCTCTCCCTACGGCCGTGAGCCACCACCCACATCACCACCACCTTCAACCATTAATCATCCATTCCAAGTTAGTCACAAGGTGCAAGAAGGTGTTTAAGAAGGTTTAGAGCTTGTGGATCTTGAAGAACCTTCTCCATTTGCTTTTATTCAACCCATTTATCATCTTCAACCTCAAGTGTTCTTCCCTAACCCTTGTGCTAGTTGTAAGCTTCTTATCACTTGTTTACTTCTATTTTGGTGGTTAAAATATAATGAATATTGTTAATCACAAGAACACAAAAGAACATGATCATGATACTTTAACATAAGCTTAAATACATAAGAATACATGTAAATGATGATGATTTGCTTCTTGATAAATGATGATTTGTGTTAGTAATGTTAGACATCATAAGAAACCTACTAGATTGTGATTAAACACATGATGTAGTAAGTTAAAGTGGTGATCTTGTGAAAGACAAGATCATCATGCTTTATGTCTCCATGAACTTGAATAATGAAAGTGATCTTCATATGTAAAGATGATTTAAACAAAATACAAATCTTGTAAATAGATGATTACAAGAATAATTTTCCCAATAAACCAAGTTTATTTATGAGATTTACAAAGTCATGGTTTCTAAGTAAACTAATAATATTTTTAGTGTTTAAACAAGACTAGGAACATGATTGTAACAAGAAAAAATACAAAATAAATATTTTTAGAAAAATCATATTACAAGTTGTAAATGACTAAATCCTTTAATAAAGTGATTTACAAACAAATAACCATATTTTTAAGGGTAACTAAACCTACTAAATAACATGGTAAGTTTCTACAAGTTTTTACAAAAACTTCAAGTGTCACACCCCGACCACGTAGAACATACCAAACGTGGCGGAAACATCGGGGAGTGTTGTAACAGAATTAATGTTTCACAACCATGGAAATTAAAGTTTCGTTTTATTCAATATAAGTGTTACAATGTCTAAACAAACATGGAAATACAACATAATTAACTAGTCTTGCATCTTTTATTGTCACTAAAGCCCAAGTCTGCCTATGTGTATCTTGATCATCTTATGCAACAGTTCCTGAAAAACACATGTGAAAATATGGTACGTCAGCATAAAAATGCCGGTGAGATACATAGGTTTTGTGAAAATAGGTTTCATGACTTATGTTTGAGAAAATGTTTAGTCATGAACCTTGTTATTTGCTTTGTTTTGTAAATCATTTGAAAAACGATAAGATCAGATGATATGTATAAATAAATGTCAGGTTTAATGAATAACCATGTAAAATGAGTTTGTATAAGATAAGTTGTTTGTAAAACAATGTCTTGTGAAAAGTATGTTATTTGTATAAAATGTTCTATGTCTCAAACTGAAATGATTCAAATAACGCTATGATATGTAATACCATACAAACACTTATATATAGGAAGTACCAGCGGCGTATCCACCATGCTTGTATCATATTACACACGCATCGTTACTTAATCACTTAATCAAACCAAACCAAACAATGTAAAATGTTCATGTCAAGATGTAAATCATGTCAAAATGTCTATGTCAAATATCCATGTCAAATGTCTATGTCAAAATGTCATGTATGGCTAGCGAAATGTCTCAACTAAACCATATGCACAAAAGCAAAGTATTGAAGTAAAACTTGGTTTAAATGAATATTATGTCTTGTGTAAATGCATACTATACTGATAATGAACATTTATGCGGTATTGTGAAAATTCATACATCCAAGCCTTGAGACAGACGGATAACCCTTTCAGTCAAGGTTATCAAAAGAAAATGTATTCGGATTCGGTCATTCCTTCCATCCAAACAAACCCGAGATTACAGGAATGGGATTTGTCAAGTCCTATGGTACCACTACCTACTACCGAGCGGCGTGATCGGTGTTAATGAATGTACATTGTCTCATTTAAACAAACCAAATGTCATACCAAAATGTAAGCATGTTTTATGAAGATGATGTACCTAGTATGCTAGAGTAAACATACAAGGTAGAGCTGTAAAACAATGTGTCCATATGCTGAGTAAACATATGCAACAGAAATGCAATGTAAAACAATGTGTCCATATGCTGAGTAAACATATGCAACAGAAATGCAATGTAAAACAATGTGTCCATATGCTGAGTAAACATATGCAACAGAAATGTACTAAGTATGCTAAGTTAACATACAAAGTAGAAAAGTCATGTAAATCAATGTACTAATAGTGTACTAATGAACATAACCAGTATATGATGTGAAAACAGGAAAACATGAAAGTAACAAGTAGGCACATGTGTTTCACCCCAAAACAGTTTGGAAAACAGTAAAAGAGGGGTCTATGTACTCACTTGAGAATGCTCAGTAGTCCTTGAGTAACAACCAAACAATGCTAGAGATCACGGAAATCAAACGGCACCTAATATAGGTAACTATGTTAATTAACCGGACCTAAATCGGAAGATTGGGTAGTATTAGGGTTTGTAAACCAAATGAGTGTAGGAACTCATATGATATGGTTTAACAAAGCCTACATACTAAATGAAACTTAACCTAAGTCTTATCGACCCATTACGACCCGTTTAGGAAGCTTATGCTACTTTAACGCGTCGTTCGCGTAAAACGCGTTCGGAACGCCTAACTAGTCCTATGACAAGTGTTATATGCCTAAACATGTTACATAATCAGTTATGTGGCAAATGTTTAGGTTACATATGCTTAATTACCAATTATACATGAAAAGGGTATTCTGGTAATTTACCTAAGGCATATAAACTACCTATCATACAACTACTTAAACGATGTGACCATAGGGTATAACCTCGGAAGGTTATTCCCTACACTATGGTCACCTAATGTATTTGGTCGGATCCTAATGATCGACCAAATGGGTCGAGTTCGAAGGTATAGGCGATTTATCAGATCGCCTACCCTACGACTCTAGACAACGTGGTAATCAGTGGGCATAGTCCCAAGGGACTATGACCAACGTGATTACACTCACGTTGCGAAGTTCAAACGAACTTCGCATTGACCATTACTGGTCAATGCTGAAAGTCAAACAAAGTTTGACTTTCTGACTCGAAAAGCAGTAAAATAAGGAAAAGAACGAAAGAATACTTACCCAGGGTCCCCGAATGCTAATCCCGACTCAAGAACTCAGGTATGAAACAATGGTTTCAACTTAGAGCTCTCAAATCAGAATTCTTGTGAGTTTTAAAGCAATGGGGGGTGGGGTATTTATAGTATTCGGTCCACCGTTGAGATCGTTTCATGGAAAACGTGCCATGATCCGATCCGTACAAGTGTTGAAAGGTTATGGAGGCCACATATGCTCCTTATCTTCATGACTAAGCAAGTAGGAACATGTGGTGGTGGTTTAAACAGCTGAAAACAGGCTGTTTAAACATTGTATCTGGTCAGGATAACCCCTGCGCATCGTAGGGCAAAAGTCCCTGCGCATCGTAGGGGTTAAGTTTGGCAGAAAGTCAGTTTTGGTCCCTGAACTGTATTTAGGCCATTTTTGACATGTTTAAGGCCCGTTAACCCCATTTCAAAGCTCTAAAATGAAGTTAAAGTATAGGGAACTTAAAACATGCTCAAAAAATATCTCGGATGTCGGTTCGTTTGGCCGTACGAACGCGATGTTCGGTTAATTACGACGGAATGCGCATAAGCGCGAAACACGAACCAAATGACGCGACGAATGGATTTTTCTTAAGGCGAACACTAAAATATAATATAGTCATGCTCACATAAATTTTTAGATGTCCGGATGTATTCAGAACGTATGTTATGCTCGAAAATGCAAACTTGTGCACTTTTTGACACTTTTAGTCCCTGAATGACACAAAAGTTTATTTTAGCATACCGAACACCTCAAAGCCTATTTCTAAGCTATGCAAAGGATATTTATGGCATGTTTAACTTATGGTCATGTTCCGGAAGGTCTGTTACAGTTCAAATTGGCATACTTTCGCAGTTTGTCAACTTTAGTCCCTGTAAGCGATTAAACTTGATTTTGCCATACCAAAGCCTTCAAAACTTATTTCTAAGTTATGAAAAGGTTATTTAAGGTATGTTAAGCCAATGTCACTATTCCGGAGTGTTTGTTGCATTAAACTGGTTATATTTACGCATCGGTGCGCGTATAACCTTCCAGAAAGTGATTTAGAGTTTGAAATTGAACAAGAATTGATATGTGCAAATGATACACATATTTTTAAAAATACCAAGTATGAAATACAATATTTCATTGCTTTGGTATTTGTTTGATGGCCGTGAAGGCACAGGTGTTACAGTCTCCCCTACTTTAGGAAATTTCGTCCCGAAATTTATTTAGAGGAAACTTGTGAGAGCTTGAAAGCATGAAGTTGAAAAGATCGAACAACATTGGTTAGGGTTCTGAACTTCTAGTAACTTTAATAACATTATGCTTGCAATGTAAGAGGGATACTTATATACAAGTATACGAAGCGTCATTGGTGCGTCCACCGTACCTCCATTACATCGTTCTCATTTTGTTATTGTTGTCACTATCGGTTCTTACACATAATAAACCTTACTGGGTTTCTATGCACTAAATTTCATAATTATGTAGGCCTCCATAATTAGACAATTCCTTGCACAGTTCACACAGTCTATTTTATAATGCGTAGGGTAAAACCAAATGAGCAATCCTGTGATGAGTGTGACTAGACCGCCATAGAGTCCCGTAGACTAGATCAATAAATGATCTAAATAGACTATCAAGGAGTCTGTCCAGCTACATCACTAGATGTCATTCTTTAACCAAATTGTGAATCAATCCTTTAGACTAGACCACTAAAAAGGGTCTGGAGTGGTACTATATAAATCCAAGGGTCTTAACTATTACATAGAAGCCCATTAAGGATTTAAGGTAGTACCTTTGAATATCCTGCTACGAATCTCTCATATGAAGATATGAAAGATCCTGCGAGGATTTGGATAACGAATATCCAGAGTATTAAAAACACAAAAATGCATGAAAGAAAACATAAGATGAATAAACACATAGTCACATAACCACAAAATTGCTAACTAGAAGTTTGTTCTGCTAACAGAGTACATGTATTTAAAGCACACTAGGAATCCATCTTGTGGATTTCATTTGGTACTTTAAACATTTTCGAGAATCCAACTATAAAGATAGAAAGATTCAAAAAGAAAATTCGATTTCGATTACTAGAACTCGAAATGTTCGAATTAAGGTACATAAAGAATCCAATTAAGGACTCTGATTTGAATCATGATCATCCACAAGGGTCTAATTATGGAGATAAAAAGATCCCATATGGATTGTAGAAGTTGAAGATGCTTTGAATTCTTGCACGGGATGTGCTTAAGTCCAAACATGAAGTAAAATGCTTATGAGGTTGAGATGCTAGATATGTCAAGGCGACATATGAAGCAGAATTTGAAAGTTAAGTAAATGTATGAGAAAGATATTTTTGAAAACTGTGCATGGGGTTCTTTTAAGAAAAATATGTTTAGTGTTTTTGAAACCTTATATATAATACTTTTGATATCATAAAGTAGATGTACTAGGTAGGTATATTTATAAAAATGTTTTAAAATCATGCGGAATGAATTTTTGAAATTATGTATAAGGTTTTTGGAAAACATGAATGATGCTTTTCGAAATCATGCACTTGATGAGAAAATGTACTGTGTTAATATTGTCTTCAGACTATATGAAATATTTTGAAATTAAAAAGGTTGGTTTTGATAACATGGCCAATGTTTTTGAAATAACATAGACAATGTATCTAGAAAAAAAATTGTTTTCAAACTATATGAAATATTTTGAGATCATGAAGATTGTTTTGAAATACTTGTACTGTGTATGTTGAAAAATTAAAACGTAATGGGTAAGAGATTTGAAAACACCCTTAGTTATCTAACCAAGGATTCAAAGGCACTGATGTGCAGAAGCATGATCACTCATAATGTCACTTTATCTTCTGTACTTTGTTTCTTAGAATGAAACGAGTACTTAGAATGTTCGAGGGAAACATGAGCGATCATTTGAAAGAGAGAATCACAAAAGTAGTTTGTAAGGAATATAGTTCCTTGATGTAGGTATCATAGGAAAAGTCATACACACATGTAATTATACTTGTATATCAGAATTGTGAACAACAACTTTTATTTATGAACAAGACATATTGTTTCACAAAACACGAGAACAAAAGAAACAAAGGCATAAGACAGCAATATCCTTTGTTCAGCCGAATGCTCATCCAAGGGTTGGATTTGCATTAGCAAGCTTTGGGCAGTTGTGGCGGAAGTGACCAATCTCTCCGCAGTTGAAACATGAACCCAGTGGGAATTTCGCAGCGTTCCCTTGAACCGGAGCTTGAACCTGAGCAGCCTGATTTTGTCCCAAACGACAAACTTTGGCCAAATGCCCAAGTTTACCACACGTCGTGCATTGCCAGCAGACTTATTGTAACGCGTGATGACCGTTGCAGCGTGCACAATGAGGTGCAGTACCGGCATATGCTTTCTTTGCAGGTGGCTGGGCTGGTTGGTTGGGAAGGGCTCGACCATTGTGAGCGACCACGGCGAAGTTTTGAGGAGCCTTTCGCTTCTTTGACTTCTTCGGCGATCGTTCATCCATGGTCTTTGATTCCCCGATTGGTTTCTTGGCTGGTGGTGCTGTCACCCGGATGGGTCTTGTTTGATTTGGTACAGCTGTAGTTGGGCACACCCTTGCCGTATGACCTATAAGTCCACAATTTTGGCAATTGCGGCACTTCACATTAGTATGATGATGAAGGCTACATTGGTTGCACAAAGGTGAAGTTCCAAAGTACGGCTTCCTAGCTGGTGGCCTTGCCACATGGCTAGGTCCCGCTTGATTAGGTGTAACCGTAGCGGGTTTCCTTGAAGCCTTACGCTTCCTTGACTTTGGTGCAGTCTTGACTTCTACTTCCTTCAGTGGCTCTTGAGTGGCTTCATTGTCGAGACGAGAGACTTCATTGTTGAGACGAGCCATGGAAATGCCTAAATCCACAGTTCTCTGAATCACTTCGCCAATTTGCTGGACAAATTTGGCTGTTCGCTCGGGCATTTGACCAGTGCTGAGAGGAATAGACATTCTAAAAGAAAATGAAAGACAGAGGAAGAAGCAAGTGAAAGGTTATTGGAAAAATCAATACCGAATGGTAACGAATGAAAATTGCGATCATTTGTTTGTTACTTAGGGCAAACAAATGAGACGGTGACTAATCAAGGTAAACAGGTCTTATTAATGTATCACTGAAGACATGCTCGCCTATAAGTGAACACTCATCCCAAGAATTCCCAGGTAAGCACAACTGGTCTCGCGTCTGATGAGATGTATACGAAGTGCTTGCCTAGACAGAAAACCCAGAATACAGGCATTCACCCTTCCAGTTTGCACGTGTTCACATTATTTAAAACCCAAAACCTTGACGAGATTTTGAAAATTCAAAGGGATTCAAAACCATATAACAGAGAGTTCAAAACCTTACAATAGAGGGTTCAAAACCTAGTAATCAATCATCCTAGAACAGATGATTAGTTTTCAAAGCGGTTCTGAAATTTATGTTCTTGTTGTGATCGTCGCCTAAGGATAGGTGACGGTATTGTTTTATGACTAAACGCAAGTAAACTCGCGTTAGGGTCCTAAGAAGGTTATAGACTAGGTCAAAGCATTACTAATAACCTAATTCCCTATAACCATTGGCTCTGATACCATCTTTTCTGTCACACCCCGACCACGTAGAACATACCAAACGTGGCGGAAACATCGGGGAGTGTTGTAACAGAATTAATGTTTCACAACCATGGAAATTAAAGTTTCGTTTTATTCAATATAAGTGTTACAATGTCTAAACAAACATGGAAATACAACATAATTAACTAGTCTTGCATCTTTTATTGTCACTAAAGCCCAAGTCTGCCTATGTGTATCTTGATCATCTTATGCAACAGTTCCTGAAAAACACATGTGAAAATATGGTACGTCAGCATAAAAATGCCGGTGAGATACATAGGTTTTGTGAAAATAGGTTTCATGACTTATGTTTGAGAAAATGTTTAGTCATGAACCTTGTTATTTGCTTTGTTTTGTAAATCATTTGAAAAACGATAAGATCAGATGATATGTATAAATAAATGTCAGGTTTAATGAATAACCATGTAAAATGAGTTTGTATAAGATAAGTTGTTTGTAAAACAATGTCTTGTGAAAAGTATGTTATTTGTATAAAATGTTCTATGTCTCAAACTGAAATGATTCAAATAACGCTATGATATGTAATACCATACAAACACTTATATATAGGAAGTACCAGCGGCGTATCCACCATGCTTGTATCATATTACACACGCATCGTTACTTAATCACTTAATCAAACCAAACCAAACAATGTAAAATGTTCATGTCAAGATGTAAATCATGTCAAAATGTCTATGTCAAATATCCATGTCAAATGTCTATGTCAAAATGTCATGTATGGCTAGCGAAATGTCTCAACTAAACCATATGCACAAAAGCAAAGTATTGAAGTAAAACTTGGTTTAAATCAATATTATGTCTTGTGTAAATGCATACTATACTGATAATGAACATTTATGCGGTATTGTGAAAATTCATACATCCAAGCCTTGAGACAGACGGATAACCCTTTCAGTCAAGGTTATCAAAAGAAAATGTATTCGGATTCGGTCATTCCTTCCATCCAAACAAACCCGAGATTACAGGAATGGGATTTGTCAAGTCCTATGGTACCACTACCTACTACCGAGCGGCGTGATCGGTGTTAATGAATGTACATTGTCTCATTTAAACAAACCAAATGTCATACCAAAATGTAAGCATGTTTTATGAAGATGATGTACCTAGTATGCTAGAGTAAACATACAAGGTAGAGCTGTAAAACAATGTGTCCATATGCTGAGTAAACATATGCAACAGAAATGCAATGTAAAACAATGTGTCCATATGCTGAGTAAACATATGCAACAGAAATGCAATGTAAAACAATGTGTCCATATGCTGAGTAAACATATGCAACAGAAATGTACTAAGTATGCTAAGTTAACATACAAAGTAGAAAAGTCATGTAAATCAATGTACTAATAGTGTACTAATGAACATAACCAGTATATGATGTGAAAACAGGAAAACATGAAAGTAACAAGTAGGCACATGTGTTTCACCCCAAAACAGTTTGGAAAACAGTAAAAGAGGGGTCTATGTACTCACTTGAGAATGCTCAGTAGTCCTTGAGTAACAACCAAACAATGCTAGAGATCACGGAAATCAAACGGCACCTAATATAGGTAACTATGTTAATTAACCGGACCTAAATCGGAAGATTGGGTAGTATTAGGGTTTGTAAACCAAATGAGTGTAGGAACTCATATGATATGGTTTAACAAAGCCTACATACTAAATGAAACTTAACCTAAGTCTTATCGACCCATTACGACCCGTTTAGGAAGCTTATGCTACTTTAACGCGTCGTTCGCGTAAAACGCGTTCGGAACGCCTAACTAGTCCTATGACAAGTGTTATATGCCTAAACATGTTACATAATCAGTTATGTGGCAAATGTTTAGGTTACATATGCTTAATTACCAATTATACATGAAAAGGGTATTCTGGTAATTTACCTAAGGCATATAAACTACCTATCATACAACTACTTAAACGATGTGACCATAGGGTATAACCTCGGAAGGTTATTCCCTACACTATGGTCACCTAATGTATTTGGTCGGATCCTAATGATCGACCAAATGGGTCGAGTTCGAAGGTATAGGCGATTTATCAGATCGCCTACCCTACGACTCTAGACAACGTGGTAATCAGTGGGCATAGTCCCAAGGGACTATGACCAACGTGATTACACTCACGTTGCGAAGTTCAAACGAACTTCGCATTGACCATTACTGGTCAACGCTGAAAGTCAAACAAAGTTTGACTTTCTGACTCGAAAAGCAGTAAAATAAGGAAAAGAACGAAAGAATACTTACCCAGGGTCCCCGAATGCTAATCCCGACTCAAGAACTCAGGTATGAAACAATGGTTTCAACTTAGAGCTCTCAAATCAGAATTCTTGTGAGTTTTAAAGCAATGGGGGGTGGGGTATTTATAGTATTCGGTCCACCGTTGAGATCGTTTCATGGAAAACGTGCCATGATCCGATCCGTACAAGTGTTGAAAGGTTATGGAGGCCACATATGCTCCTTATCTTCATGACTAAGCAAGTAGGAACATGTGGTGGTGGTTTAAACAGCTGAAAACAGGCTGTTTAAACATTGTATCTGGTCAGGATAACCCCTGCGCATCGTAGGGCAAAAGTCCCTGCGCATCGTAGGGGTTAAGTTTGGCAGAAAGTCAGTTTTGGTCCCTGAACTGTATTTAGGCCATTTTTGACATGTTTAAGGCCCGTTAACCCCATTTCAAAGCTCTAAAATGAAGTTAAAGTATAGGGAACTTAAAACATGCTCAAAAAATATCTCGGATGTCGGTTCGTTTGGCCGTACGAACGCGATGTTCGGTTAATTACGACGGAATGCGCATAAGCGCGAAACACGAACCAAATGACGCGACGAATGGATTTTTCTTAAGGCGAACACTAAAATATAATATAGTCATGCTCACATAAATTTTTAGATGTCCGGATGTATTCAGAACGTATGTTATGCTCGAAAATGCAAACTTGTGCACTTTTTGACACTTTTAGTCCCTGAATGACACAAAAGTTTATTTTAGCATACCGAACACCTCAAAGCCTATTTCTAAGCTATGCAAAGGATATTTATGGCATGTTTAACTTATGGTCATGTTCCGGAAGGTCTGTTACAGTTCAAATTGGCATACTTTCGCAGTTTGTCAACTTTAGTCCCTGTAAGCGATTAAACTTGATTTTGCCATACCAAAGCCTTCAAAACTTATTTCTAAGTTATGAAAAGGTTATTTAAGGTATGTTAAGCCAATGTCACTATTCCGGAGTGTTTGTTGCATTAAACTGGTTATATTTACGCATCGGTGCGCGTATAACCTTCCAGAAAGTGATTTAGAGTTTGAAATTGAACAAGAATTGATATGTGCAAATGATACACATATTTTTACAAATACCAAGTATGAAATACAATATTTCATTGCTTTGGTATTTGTTTGATGGCCGTGAAGGCACAGGTGTTACATCAAGTTCATGAGGTAGTATAATGTGACAACCCGCACTAAACCAGGTATCCGTACAACTTAATTAATGATTAATTACTACTTGATTACTGTGCTTGATTGAACTAGCTGATAAACTGCTACCTGCATACTGATACATGCACTTACTTGCATCATACTTTATTTGCTGTCACTACATTACTTACATACGGCACCTCAGTGACAAACATGATGCACAAAAAGCACAGTAGCACTAAACGGATACACGGCAAACATGCTGATATGACCAGCATCAGGCAGACACTGCCTCTAAGGCCTGTTAAGAGCCTCATATATTTTGACTACACTGGTAGTGAGTGTAGGGATACAAGGGTTATGGTACCGCGTCTCTAGGGATAAGATACACTGATTCGGATGTGCCAAGAACGTACTTTAAGTACCAAACACAGCACTTTAATAATTAATCCAGCTTCTAGCTGACTAGTAAAGTGCCAGAGCATGAGAAAATAACACTAGACACTTTCTAAAGTGTCGGGAAAACAAATTGTGTCACTAAAAATGTAATAACGACACTTTAAAACTTTTGTAACACTTTAACGGATTACTATCCAACCGGACACCCGGACTTTACCCGGAACATGAAAACATTACTATTTTTATTATTACTCTTTTCTGAGCCAGTTAGGGTCCCTGGTTACCCTAACACCCGTCATAACACGTTGTACATAACTAACGGAGTTTAACCCTTAACCTAACTTGGTTTATCATAACTAAACACTAACTACCTAGTTTAAATTGAACCAACCCCCACCCCCCATCATGACCGTCCCCTAACTAGGGGAAACACAAGAGTACATGACTTAATATTTTATTAGGATGGTGCTTAGTATCTAGGGTACATAAAACCCATTGGATAATTACCCTAAAGATTTCCTATAAATAACACTCTAACACTTGAGCATAATCACCAACATAACACTCAACCAACTCACTCTCTTTCTCTCTACACTAAGCTCGGCCGAACCCCCTTACAAGCACCCACCCATTTTCGGTTCTTGTTCACTCCATTCCAAGATCATTCACACTTCAAGGATCGCGTATTAGGAGCTCTTGTGCACTCGGAACGCGAAGGACCTCCACCGTTAGCTTTTATCCACCTCTTTTTCTTCAAGATTCTTCCCTAGCCCCGAGCTAGAGGTATATTGTTTAAAACTTGTTCTTGAATGTATTTAAAGTGGTTAAAAGGAATATTGTCGGTTAAATATCGAAAACATAAGTTTTGATGCATTAAAGTCTAGTAAAATCACAAAAATGGTGGATAATAACATATAACTTGTGTAAAAGTCGTAGGACTTGAAATATGTGATTATTGAGACCCGATCTATGATGTGGTAGCTCGGATCTCCGTTTAACCCGACTTTGTAAAATCATGTATCTTCACATAAGCTCGTTTTTGACTAAATACAAGGGTTAAAGGTGAAACTCTACCACACAAGATACATGAACTTGTGTAGAAACATTTTACTTGTGTAAAAGTAATTTAACTTGTACAATGGAGTTTAAAACTAGCAGATCTACGTATCTGCAAGTGGTATTTTTGAAAGACCACACTTTAAAGAAATCATGTTTTTCTAAGGAAAGGATCTTACACTAATAAATATAGTTTTATAAACCACAAGTGTGTAAACACTTGTGAAACAAAGAGATCCGACAAAGAAGGAAATTTGTCACTTGTTACTAGAAGTTGTAAAGTCGGATTTCTCTAAACACGAGGTTTTTACAAGATTAAAGTTACTTTATATAATGAGCTACATATATAAAAGGGGTTTACACTATAGATTCGGAAAAACTGCAAGTTCGTGCGATTATGCGATTTACATACTTGTCGACTAGTTTGATGTGTCGGAAATTGTTTGATTGAATAAAGAAGTTGTTGAATTGATTTGTTAAAAGAAAATGATACCCTTGAAAGCGTGGCCACCTCCAGTTATAGAGGAAACTCTGGCGAAATTTTCTAAAAACCTAACACTTAGAATTATTTACACAACAAGTGTTAGAACTATTTTTGGACATACTTTCGAAACATAAATTTCGCCAGCACTATATTTTACTAAATATTCGGAGGTGGGATTTTCACAAAGATTAACGTGATAAATATATTTGTCACAACATTGTTTATGATTATTTTGTGAAAATACATAAATATTATTTTAGAGTAAAAATAATATTTACAAGCGTTAACGATTCCAAAACTTTACGAACGCTTCCACAAACATATAAGTTACACCGGTAATTACATTACCACAAGATTGATAAAACGTAACTTACGCACATGTATTGTATCCCCCATCCTTGGGAAGAAGCATAACTACCAAGTGTATACGGAACATAAACACGAAATAGTTGTCTAACTATTTCCCAAAGACATAAACTGTAAAGCTAAGGCACGGCCGTCCGTCTAATAGAATTAGCACTTGTAGGTCGTTGCACAGCTTACTGTATTGGAGACACTTGGTAGAGACGCGCATTCACTGTGAGTTCATGTCCCCCTTTTCTCTAACTGTTTTCAGTTTACTTAACTGCGGGGGTGAAATACATGTTACTATGATTTACGAGTACTTTACAACGGTATGTTTAATGTAAGGAGGTGTTATACGATCATGTGAGTGGATAGGAACAACATGGGGCCATTAGTCCTCATGGAGGGACCGAGGGACAGGAGCGGTAGATCTATCTGGGTGTAGCGAGCCCAGCCCCCGGCCAAACTAGAAACGGACCGTGGGGTGACTTTGTCCACATACTTTGCCGTGGCGAAATCTGCTAGGTTTGAGTCTCCCTATTTGCACTTCACATATGTCAGTGGCCTTGCAAACCATTGGTGATCACAAGTCCTCTTACAACTGCTACATACTACAACTATTTTATACTCACAAGTGTTTTACTTACTCACTTACACATGAACTCGCTCAACATTATTGTTGATTTTTCAACTCACATGTATTTCAGGAAATTAAACGGATCTGGCACGGTATGGAACGTTTTCCGCTGCATATTGTCATGAAGTCATCAGGGTTTAGGGGATGTGTCTCTTACCTGGACAAGACACAGTCCCTAAATCACGTTTATGTTTATGTTATAAGTTGTAATGTCTACTGAACAAGTTATGGTTGTATGTTAAAACAATGGTAATGTGTTTGATTTTCAAAACTTAATGGATGACTTGCATGGTTTTTAATTCATATAGCTTTGTTATGATTAAGCTATGGTATTAAGAAGTCACACCAACATTAACCACGCTTCCGCAAAGCCAGGGTGTGACAGCTTGGTATCAGAGCTCTGATCATAGCGAACTAGGATTCTGTCTCGAGTCTAGACTATGATCACTAGGGCTCTCACGAAAACATTTTTCTGCATACCACCTAAGTCCAGATCCACACTTTTTACAAACAAATGTTGAGCACATTTTATTAATTATAAGTTCAGCTTGGAGGGCTGAGGATCGATCTGGAGGATCGAGATGATTAAGGTAGTCGAGCACGTTGGTTTGTTATAGGATCGATCTGGAGGATCGAGGTGAACAAGATAGTTGAGCACGTTGGTTTGTTATAGGATCGATCTGGAGGATCGAGGTGAACAAGGTAGTTGAGCACGTTGGTTTGTTATAGGATCGATCTGGAGGATCGAGGTTTGGTTTAAGTGAAGGATAGAACAGTCTCATAGCCTGGATAAAATTGGCTAGTAAGACTAGGAGAATTACGTGATACCTTACTTGGTGACTATGTGATTAACTGATTATATGATTGATTATTATACGTATATGTGTTTGTGTTACAAACGTTATGCTTTCATCAAGTACTAGAAAGATGGGCACTACGAACCCCATGACCATAGTATCAGACGACATAGTTCAACGAAGCACGAGGTGTACATTTCTGATACTACCGGCACAGACAACGACGACTTTCAACCCTTTGCGCACTGCCTGAAGTCGTAGCAGAGCCTACTGATGGCCATCTTGTTGGGATTTTACCACTGGCGGTGATCCCTGCTCCTGTGCCCCTTGCCGCTTATCCTGTTGATGATACGCCCTCCCAACGAGGCCTCTGAAGACGATAACGATCTACTGGAGGAGGACCCATTCGAGGGCAGGGCCTTATTACTGCTGGTATTAGACTACTACATGCGGACGCTCCTATAGGGGAAACTTATGACCATTCCCCTATCCCAGACTCATTTGAGTCTCTAACACCCGCATCTTCGCACATACAGGGAATGCAGCACTACTTACACGACGCCGACCCTGATATGGCATCATCAGCTGAACCGGATCCCACACACAACTTTGAGTTCGATCGCGATTATGAGGACAATTCTGTTTTTCCGCCTAGTGTTGATCCAGACCATGACATTGAGTTCATGCACTTAGACCAGCCCTTGGGGGATCCTGTAACCCCTGTGATTGTTGATCCAGCTGATTTTGAGATGGAGTTTTTTATTCGAAGCTAGCCGTGGCCCCTGAGCCAGGCGTTGCTCCTGACCCCGCATTGGAGTATGACCCTGTTCATGCCAATGCACCGGCTGTTGCTCCTTGATTGATCATCTGCTTGGATGAGAGAAAATTTGGGGTAACTGTGCAAGACAATTTATTATTACGGGGGCCCACGTAATAACGATTTGTAGTGCACAGGAATCCTGGTGGACTCTGCAGGCCAAGCTAATGATAACCAATGCAGCAGGAAATAACCTAAACACAAATGACCTAGGCGATGTAGCCTCGAGTTCATTCTATTACAAGCAACAAGCCAAATTGACAAGCCTATGTGAAGGCTCAGGAATTTATTTCCCCACTTATACAGTGAGTATATTTGCGTGTGAAATGGGGTGATTACATGATGGCTTACGTTGCTATATATATACCCCATAGACAATTGAAACATTGTCCAACCCGCTTCACACTATTTCGACAAAAAGGGAATGTCACCCAGACGTGACACAAAGCACCAGTACGATACCAAGGACAGAAGCCGAGCTGCAAGAATGCATCTCACAAATAAATGCGCGACATGAAGCCCTCCACTCTAAGTACAACAAGACGTAACGATGGCATTACTGGAGATAACCCTCCAACTGGCTGCACCTATAAACAGTTCCTGAACTGCAAGCCTTTGGACTTTGATGGAACAGGAGGCACCGTTGCATTTGTTCGTCGGTCCAAAAAGACCGACTCCATTCTAAGAATGAGTAACTATTCGCCCCAACAGAGTGTTACCTATATCTCGGGGACATTTCTAGGTGGCACACTCTCATAATGGAACCTCCAGGATTAGATCCCTGGTACAAGATGCTGCTTATGCACTGAGCTGGGACGAGCTCAAGGAAGCGATTAAGAAGAAATGTTGTTTTAGGACAGAAATTCAGAAACTTGACGTAGAGTCCTGAAATTTGAGAAAGGACGAACCAGAGACTCCTGAACATGACCAGCGATCGCACGACTTGTCTAGGGTCGTCCCCTACTAAGTCATTGATGTAGTATGATATAGTAGTTCATTTGTGAGCTTTACATTGTGGTCTCGAATTGTAGCAATACAATCGCAGTATTCTCATCACATGCGATGTTCAATCAATTGTTTATGTCCTATAACATAAGAGGTTATGTGATTGACTTGTTGATAACATGAAATGTTATGTGTTGGTATTGTTGAATGCATACGTACACTTCACTAATCTATGTGAAACATCTTTTAGAAGATGCCGCCAAGACGCGAAATGCGCATGCCCACCTCTGAGGCAGAACTTAAAGAGATAATTGCTGCAGCTATAGCACAGCACGAGGCCCTACGCTCCGAACCAATCAAAGGTACCTCAGAAAATAACGGTTGTTCCTACTGGCACTTCCTCAACTACAAGCCTCCGACGTTCGACGGCACTGGGGGTGCCATAACTTTTGTGAAATGGATTGAAAGTATGGAATCCATCTTTCGAATGAGTGGCTGTACGCCAGAACAACAGGTCCCATACGTTTCTGAGTTGTTTCAAGATGGAGCTCGATTATGGTGGAATCTTCAGATTCGAATAATGGGCCTAACTACAGCATACGCATTAACTTGGGATGAGTTGAAAGGAATGATGCATAAGAAGTATTGCCCCCACACGGAAACCCAGAAGTGGGAAGATGAATTTCGGAGCCTAATGATGGAAGGTCCGAAGGTGTTGGAGTACGTGCAACGACTCCATGATCTGTCACAAATTGTTCCATACCTGGTAAAACCAGAACTGAAGAAATTGGAACAATTCATTTGGGAACTGGCGCCTCAAGTCTTGAGCTTGATGACAGCATCTACGCCACCAACAACCATTGTTGCAAGTAAGATGGGTTTGGCACTCGCTACGGAGGCAATTAGACTAGAAAAACTTGCAAACCCTGACAAGAAAACTCAGGTAGAGTCGTCTGGAAAGAACAAAAGGAAGCTTACCGAAAATACCCAAATGAACAACGATGAACAAAGATCTATTCGAGGTTGCTTTGACTGCGGGGACAAAGGGCATTTCAAGAAAGATTGCCCTAACAAACAGGCCAGTGATAAGATTTACTTAGAAACCAAACCAAGATGTGCTGAGTGCAAGTGTCACCGTGATGGTGAATGTCAGAAGCCTTGGTACGGGAGGAAAGGACACAACAAGGAAGGTTGTGGGATGAAGGGTCCCAGACAAGGAGAAAACAGTAACAACGCTCAAGGTGGAAATGGGAAGTATCCAGGATGCTTCCATTGTGGGGACATTGGACATTTTAAGAGGGAATGCCCGAAGTTGGAACAAGACCGTGAAAGAAGATCCAACATCGGAGCTTGTGAGGCATGCCAGGATCCAGGTGTGATTTCTGGTACGTTCTCTAACAACCAAAACTTTTGCATCTATTTTGTTTGATGCTGGTGCCGATTATAGCTTCGTGTTATTAGAATTTAAGAATATACTTGGTTTAACCGCTAGTAAGTAGATATTCCCTACTCAATCGAGTTAGCTAATGGGAAGTTAGTAGAAGCCAATGAAGTTATCAGAGACTGTGTGATCGAATTAGGAGAACGTGAGTTCACTCTAGATCTACGACCAGTCCAGTTGGGAAGCTTCGACGTGGTAGTAGGAATGGATTGGTTATCAGGCAACAAGGCTGAAATAGTATGTCACGAGAAAGATGTTCGTATCTCAACCGATGATGCTGAGACAATTGTGGTTCACGGAGAGAAGCGTGACACACCGCTAAGATTTATCAGCTGCTTGAAAGCAAGGAAGTGTTTACAGAAAGGGTGTGTTGCTTTTCTAGCACGCATCGTGGATAAAAAGGCTGCTGAGCCAAGTGTCGAAGACATCCCTGTCGTAAGGGAGTATCCAGAGGTCTTCCCAGAAGACTTGCCTGGACTGCCGCCTCAGAGACAAGTAGAGTTTCACGACGATTCAATTCCAGGCACTGCACCCGTAGTCAATGCATCATAGCGACTTACATTTTCGGGGGTGCAAGGATTGACAGAGAAGTGTTGGTAACGGATGGAGAAGGAAGATAACAGACCAAAAAAAAAAAAAAATCCTTTTTGGGGTAATCCCATTGTTACCCATCAAAAAGGAGGATGATGATTTTCAAATAAACATCAACTACAGAGAATTGAACAAGCTGGCAATCAAGAACAGGTATCCTCTGCCAAGAATCGACGATCTGTTTGATCAACTGCAAGGCTCGAACTATTATTCAAAGATCGATCTTCGATCTGGATACCATCAATTAAGGATACAGGAGGAAAGTATCCCGAAAACAGCCTTCCGAACTCGTTATGGACACTACGAGTTCCTCGTTATGCCATTGGTTTGACAAACGCACCTGCGGTATTCATGGATCTAATGAATAGAGTTTGCAAGCCATACTTGGACAAGTTCGTGATTGTGTTTATCGACAACATCTTGATTTATTCAAGGACAAAGGCTGAACACGAACAGCATCTTAGAACTATTCTGGAGCTGCTAAAGAAGGAACAGTTGCATGCCGAGTTCTCTAAGTGCGAGTTTTGGCTACGCGAAGTCCAGTTTCTTGGACATGTGGTTAATGGGGATGGAATTCATGTTGATCCCACAAAGATCGAGGCAATCAAGAATTGGGAAACGCCTACAACGCCAACCGAGATTCGACAATTCTTGGGTTTGGCTGGCTACTATCAAAGGTTCATCGAGGATTTCTCGAAAATCGCTCAACCTTTGACGCTCCTCACGCAGAGGGACAAGACGTTTGATTGGGGAATCAAACAGGATGAAGCATTTCAGATACTGAAGGATAAGCTTTGTAACGCGCCAATCTTAGCTCTACCAGAAGGTACTGATGACTTTGTGGTATACTGCGACGCATCGCGACAAGGATTGGGTTGTGTGTTGATGCAACGCCAAAAGGTCATTGCTTACGCATCACGCCAACTGAAGGTGCATGAAAAGAACTATACCACACACGATTTAGAGCTTGGCGCAGTGGTTTTTGCACTAAAGATCTGGAGACACTACCTGTATGGTACGAAGTGCACAAGCTTCACAGACCACAAAAGCCTACAACATATATTTAACCAGAAGGAGTTAAATATGAGGCAAAGACGATGGGTTGAATTGTTGAACGATTACGACTGCGAGATAAAGTATCACCCAGGGAAGGCGAATGTAGTTGCCGATGCCCTAAGTCGTAAGGAAAGAATCAAGCCCATAAGGGTTAGAGCTTTGGAAATGACCATACGAACCGATCTTTCCTCGCGCATTCGTGCCGCACAAAAGGAAGCTCTCAAGGAGGGAAACCTTGAGGAAGAATATCTCCGTGGAATGGAGAAGCTTTTGGTACCAAACGAGGAAGGGACGTTATGTTTTGAGAAAAGGATTTGGGTTCCTCTGTTTGGTGGATTAAGGGAAGTTATTTTCGATGAAGCGCACAAGCCACGGTACTCTATCCACCCTGGATCGGATAAGATGTACCAGGATCTCAAAGATTACTATTGGTGGCCTAGGATGAAAGGCGACGTTGCTGTTTACGTAAGCAAATGTTTAACGTGCGCTAAGGTCAAGGCAGAATACCAGAAGCCTTCGGGACTTCTGCAACAACCTGAGATTCCCAAGTGGAAATGAGAACAAATCTCAATGGATTTTGTCACAAAACTGCCAAGAACGCCAAGAGGCCATGATATGATTTGGGTGATTGTTGACCGCCTAACAAAATCCGCACACTTTCTGCCAATCAAGGAGAAAGACAGTACTAGTAAACTTGCGGAAATTTACATGAGAGAGATCGTAGCACGTCATGGAGTACCACTCTCGATCATCTCTGATAGAGACGGAAGATTTGTGTCAAGAATATGGCAATCTTTCCAAGAATCTTTTGGCTCACAATTGAATCTGAGCACTGCGTTCCATCCGCAAACTGACGGCCAGAGCGAGCGAACGATACAAACTTTGGAAGACATGCTGAGGGCATGTGTTATGGATTTGGGCGGTAGCTGGGATAAACACTTACCGTTGGTCGAATTTTCATACAACAACAGCTACCACATCAGTATTGGTGTCGCGCCATTTGAGGCCCTATACGGACGCAAGTGCCGATCACCCCTATGTTGGTCTAACGCAGGTGATAGGCAGCTTGCTGGTCCCGAGATCGTCCAAGAGACGACAGACAAGATCGCACAAATTCTTAAACGCATCGAAGCCGCTCGCCACAGACAAAAGGCCTATGCGGATCCAAACCGAAAACATGTGGATTTTCAAGTTGGAGAAATGGTTTTACTGGAGGTATCACCCTGGAAAGGGGTGGCGCGCTTTGGAAAGCGAGGAAAGTTAAATCCACGCTACATTGGTCCTTTCAGAATTCTGGAGAGAATTGGGACGGTAGCATACAAGTTGGACCTACCCGCTGAACTAAATGGTGTTCACGATACATTTCATGTATCCAATTTAAAGAAAAGTCCAACTCAGATTGACGTTGCCATTCCTATCGACGAGATTCATATTGACGACACGCTCCACTTTGTTGAAGAACCTGTTGAGGTCACGGATTGGAAAGTTAACAAGACCCGCCGGAGCAGTGTCAAACTCGTCAAGGTTCGTTGGAATGCCAGACATGGTCCTGAATTCACATGGGAACGTGAGGACCGGATGAAAGGAAAATACCCCCACCTATTTCCTCAGAACTCTGCATCTACAAGCAGAACTTAAATTTCGGGACGAAATTTATTTAACGGGGGGAGAATGTGACAACCCGCACTAAACCAGGTATCCGTACAACTTAATTAATGATTAATTACTACTTGATTACTGTGCTTGATTGAACTAGCTGATAAACTGCTACCTGCATACTGATACATGCACTTACTTGCATCATACTTTATTTGCTGTCACTACATTACTTACATACGGCACCTCAGTGACAAACATGATGCACAAAAAGCACAGTAGCACTAAACGGATACACGGCAAACATGCTGATATGACCAGCATCAGGCAGACACTGCCTCTAAGGCCTGTTAAGAGCCTCATATATTTTGACTACACTGGTAGTGAGTGTAGGGATACAAGGGTTATGGTACCGCGTCTCTAGGGATAAGATACACTGATTCGGATGTGCCAAGAACGTACTTTAAGTACCAAACACAGCACTTTAATAATTAATCCAGCTTCTAGCTGACTAGTAAAGTGCCAGAGCATGAGAAAATAACACTAGACACTTTCTAAAGTGTCGGGAAAACAAATTGTGTCACTAAAAATGTAATAACGACACTTTAAAACTTTTGTAACACTTTAACGGATTACTATCCAACCGGACACCCGGACTTTACCCGGAACATGAAAACATTACTATTTTTATTATTACTCTTTTCTGAGCCAGTTAGGGTCCCTGGTTACCCTAACACCCGTCATAACACGTTGTACATAACTAACGGAGTTTAACCCTTAACCTAACTTGGTTTATCATAACTAAACACTAACTACCTAGTTTAAATTGAACCAACCCCCACCCCCCATCATGACCGTCCCCTAACTAGGGGAAACACAAGAGTACATGACTTAATATTTTATTAGGATGGTGCTTAGTATCTAGGGTACATAAAACCCATTGGATAATTACCCTAAAGATTTCCTATAAATAACACTCTAACACTTGAGCATAATCACCAACATAACACTCAACCAACTCACTCTCTTTCTCTCTACACTAAGCTCGGCCGAACCCCCTTACAAGCACCCACCCATTTTCGGTTCTTGTTCACTCCATTCCAAGATCATTCACACTTCAAGGATCGCGTATTAGGAGCTCTTGTGCACTCGGAACGCGAAGGACCTCCACCGTTAGCTTTTATCCACCTCTTTTTCGTCAAGATTCTTCCCTAGCCCCGAGCTAGATGTATATTGTTTAAAACTTGTTCTTGAATGTATTTAAAGTGGTTAAAAGGAATATTGTCGGTTAAATATCGAAAACATAAGTTTTGATGCATTAAAGTCTAGTAAAATCACAAAAATGGTGGATAATAACATATAACTTGTGTAAAAGTCGTAGGACTTGAAATATGTGATTATTGAGACCCGATCTATGATGTGGTAGCTCGGATCTCCGTTTAACCCGACTTTGTAAAATCATGTATCTTCACATAAGCTCGTTTTTGACTAAATACAAGGGTTAAAGGTGAAACTCTACCACACAAGATACATGAACTTGTGTAGAAACATTTTACTTGTGTAAAAGTAATTTAACTTGTACAATGGAGTTTAAAACTAGCAGATCTACGTATCTGCAAGTGGTATTTTTGAAAGACCACACTTTAAAGAAATCATGTTTTTCTAAGGAAAGGATCTTACACTAATAAATATAGTTTTATAAACCACAAGTGTGTAAACACTTGTGAAACAAAGAGATCCGACAAAGAAGGAAATTTGTCACTTGTTACTAGAAGTTGTAAAGTCGGATTTCTCTAAACACGAGGTTTTTACAAGATTAAAGTTACTTTATATAATGAGCTACATATATAAAAGGGGTTTACACTATAGATTCGGAAAAACTGCAAGTTCGTGTGATTATGCGATTTACATACTTGTCGACTAGTTTGATGTGTCGGAAATTGTTTGATTGAATAAAGAAGTTGTTGAATTGATTTGTTAAAAGAAAATGATACGCTTGAAAGCGTGGCCACCTCCAGTTACAGAGGAAACTCTGGCGAAATTTTCTAAAAACCTAACACTTAGAATTATTTACACAACAAGTGTTAGAACTATTTTTGGACATACTTTCGAAACATAAATTTCGCCAGCACTATATTTTACTAAATATTCGGAGGTGGGATTTTCACAAAGATTAACGTGATAAATATATTTGTCACAACATTGTTTATGATTATTTTGTGAAAATACATAAATATTATTTTAGAGTAAAAATAATATTTACAAGCGTTAACGATTCCAAAACTTTACGAACGCTTCCACAAACATATAAGTTACACCGGTAATTACATTACCACAAGATTGATAAAACGTAACTTACGCACATGTATTGTATCCCCCATCCTTGGGAAGAAGCATAACTACCAAGTGTATACGGAACATAAACACGAAATAGTTGTCTAACTATTTCCCAAAGACATAAACTGTAAAGCTAAGGCACGGCCGTCCGTCTAATAGAATTAGCACTTGTAGGTCGTTGCACAGCTTACTGTATTGGAGACACTTGGTAGAGACGCGCATTCACTGTGAGTTCATGTCCCCTTTTTCTCTAACTGTTTTCAGTTTACTTAACTGCGGGGGTGAAATACATGTTACTATGATTTACGAGTACTTTACAACGGTATGTTTAACGTAAGGAGGTGTTATACGATCATGTGAGTGGATAGGAACAACATGGGGCCATTAGTCCTCATGGAGGGACCGAGGGACAGGAGCGGTAGATCTATCTGGGTGTAGCGAGCCCAGCCCCCGGCCAAACTAGAAACGGACCGTGGGGTGACTTTGTCCACATACTTTGCCGTGGCGAAATCTGCTAGGTTTGAGTCTCCCTATTTGCACTTCACATATGTCAGTGGCCTTGCAAACCATTGGTGATCACAAGTCCTCTTACAACTGCTACATACTACAACTATTTTATACTCACAAGTGTTTTACTTACTCACTTACACATGAACTCGCTCAACATTATTGTTGATTTTTCAACTCACATGTATTTCAGGAAATTAAACGGATCTGGCACGGTATGGAACGTTTTCCGCTGCATATTGTCATGAAGTCATCAGGGTTTAGGGGATGTGTCTCTTACCTGGACAAGACACAGTCCCTAAATCACGTTTATGTTTATGTTATAAGTTGTAATGTCTACTGAACAAGTTATGGTTGTATGTTAAAACAATGGTAATGTGTTTGATTTTCAAAACTTAATGGATGACTTGCATGGTTTTTAATTCATATAGCTTTGTTATGATTAAGCTATGGTATTAAGAAGTCACACCAACATTAACCACGCTTCCGCAAAGCCAGGGTGTGACATATAACTTACTTGATTTTGACACTCGGTAAGTGTTGAATGAGTTGTTGATTGTTGTGAGGATTTTAAAAAGAAAATAAACACATGTTTTGAAAACATGGGAAACCTCCATTTTTAGGGGAAACCATGTCAAAATTTCTATAAATTTTGACACTTAGAAAAATATAAGTTTTGGTGAAACTTATTCCCTAAAAATTTACCTAAAAATATTTACCAAGGTTTCCCTAATTTTTATGTAAACTTCAAGTTAAGAAATGATGATTTCTTCATGATAAAAAAAATTGATATTAAGTTTGTATATTTTTGAGGAAAATATATATATTTATTGATCACCAAATTTTGTGCTAAGTGTATGTAGTATGTATTATACGTGAATAGTGTATTAGGACTTGAAAATACACTAAATACTCCTAAGGAGTAAAAATACAAAATACACATACAATATGCTTAGACAAATACAAGAGAATATATTTATGAAAATATATTTCTTAAAAGAATATGTAACTTGGATAAGTTATGAACATGAAATGAAGTTTTGGACAAAATACATAACTCGGGTGAAAAATACAAGATACTTATATTTATTTGTAAGAAAATAATATAAGTAAGATACATAGTTAAAAATATAAATTATTTTTAACACACAAAGAAAACATACATAAAAGATGGTGACTTGTACTTGTGCGATACAAGTCTAGTGACCAACGTTAATTAAACACGTATAGGTCACGACGCTATATAAGCAAACCCGGTGAAGTTTACGGCGCAAGAAACGCAAAGTTGTGAGTTCATGCTCCCCCTTTTTCTTTTAACTGTTTTCAGTTTTATAACTTCGGGGGTGAAGTACATGTTACTAAATGTTTACAGAAAAGTGAGATTATGTCCCCACTTTTAAACTTTTACATACTTTTTAAACTTGGGGAAAATACATATGTTATGGTATGATGGATACAAGAACAAGGAATGATACTAGAAATAGTGTCACGAATAGGGTACCAGAAGCACCATTAATCGTGTACATACTAAGACCGCAGAACAAAAGGTTAGATCTAATGGGTTTTCGGGCAGCCACACTCTTGGTGATAACTCGTACCAAGTAGTGCTTTTGTGTCTCAGTCATGAATCGACAACTAGAAAAATGCCTATGGTTTGGATGCTTCCTATGTCGTGTCGCATGTTAATGGCCTTGCAACCCATTAACAATCTCGATACATACATGAATACTTGATTTATTCAAATTACATACCATGTTTGCATACAAAGTGTACAAACGTTCAATACAAAAATTGCATGAATTCACACCAACATTATGTTGACGATTTTCCAAAAACTCACATGTATTTCAGGTAACTAAAGTGGATGTGCGCGCGGTCATACTCTTGCTCTTGGATGTTGTTTATGTTTATCATTGAATAAAGTTGTAAACTTTTCAGACAATATGCTGTCTTGTGATGTAAACACTTAAATCATGTTTTCGGTTATGAAATGTTTGGCATTTGAAGTTATTTTTACGAGCATGTAGTATGTTTACCATTCGTATGCAATGAGAACCTTTCATGATCACACCTCGTGCTTCCGCCTTAGAAAGGGGTGTGACAGATTGGTATCAGAGCCAGGTTGAGGTGAACCAGGATTCCTTCTCGAGTCTAGACTACAATCTCTAGGATCCTTTCACGAAAACAATTTTTTTCAAAAAAATTTCATTGCATAAAACTTTCCGCGACATCCACTACCTGAAACTGTTTACAAAGAGTCAAGAAAAGACACTACGAGATTCAGGGTGCACTGGAGTAGCACATGTCTTTGACTAGAAATTACTTGCAACTATGAGAAATAATTGATATATACATATACTAGAAATAGAATATCTCAGGTACTCGTGACTTTACCTGAAAGTAGTGGCCTACCTGAAGGAAGTGATACAAAGATGAAACGAACTGTGCAGACTATGCAAGGAGTTACGTAATTATGGATGCATACATAATTATGGAATTCAGTGCACAGAAACCACAGCAAGTCTTGTCACGTATCATAAGAGATTCCTTCAATACAAGAGAAGGTCAAACGTGAACACCCTTCCCCCAGCCTATTAATACTCTGTTGGAGTAATAATTTAGGGTATAAAGACAAGAACCGCCAATGTGAATTAAGATATTTTGTCCTTTACATATATTAAACTTGTACCTTGGGGTGATGTAACCCTTATGCATTTTGTTTAGTTCGTGAACAATGATGTAACAAGTTGTTCTGATATGTGAAAAGACTCGGTGAATATCTTATAACACGCCAGTGTTTATCCATTTATGCATACTTGTTACTGTATAAACTGGTTTATACGCTTGGCGGATTGTTTGATGTCACTTATGTGGGTATATGTCTGTGTATATATACTACTACTGTCTCGTATAACGATATCAAACAAATGTCTAACCCTGTTGTGTTATGTTCCGACAGAACATGGCACCTAGAAGAGTTGTGACCAATCAAGGTTCCGACCAACCCCCTCCTCCTCTTCTACCGAGAACTGCTGAAGAACTAAATGCCCAACTGGAAGAAAGGATCTCCGCAGCTATCGCTCAATACGAGGCGAACCACACCGAACAAAGTGGAGGACCAAGCAATGCTAGGCGTAATGGGTAGGGAGATACATCTGGAGGAAACACAGCCCAAGGCTGCACCTTCAAGCAGTTTCTCGAGTGCAAACCACTGAACTACGATGGCACTGGAGGTGCAGTGGCTTTTGTACGCTGGACGGAGAAGACTGATGCCACTATCCGTATGAGCAAGTGTTCCGCGGATCAGCAAGTCACTTTTGCTATGGGGTTGTTTGTTGATGAAGCTTTGACTTGGTGGAATTTGCAAGTCCAGACTCTGGGTGATGATGCTGCGTACGGCATGACGTGGGATGCGCTAAAGGAACGTATGAGAGAAAAATATTGCTCTCGTGCTGAACTTCAAAGGTTGGAGACTGAGTTCTGGCACTTGACCATGGAAGGTGCTGACATTACTGGTTACACTCGAAGGTTCCACGATCTGTCAAGAGTGATCCCCTATATGGTGACTCTCGAATTTAAGCGTGTTGAAAGTTACATTTGGGGATTGGCCTCAGAATTTCGCAGCATGGTAACTTCGGCCAGACCTCAAACTATCACTAAGGCTGTAACTCTGGCTGTCAGCCTTACTGAAGATGTTGTTCGTATGAAGAAGTTGTCATTGAACCTAACCGAAAAGACCGAGACGCATGCTGACGTCTGGTGACAAGAAGAGGAAGCATTCGAACCTGAATCAAGCGACACGTAACAACAAAGGTTCAAACAACAAGAAGCGTGACCCCAACCTGCCTCAAGAGGCGAAAACTCTTGCAACCATGAATGACGCTCTTGCCAAAAGGTACCTGGGCACTCTGCCCACTTGCAACCAGTGCAAGCGTCATCACGAAGGAGTTTGTCGCATTCCAAAATGCGACAAGTGTGGAAAAATAGGTCACCATACTGAGGATTGTTGGGGGAAAGGAAGGAACGGGAATGGAAACCGCAACGGTGCTGGTAATAGAAACAATGGTGGAAATGGAAACGACAATGGTAACCGGAATGGTAATGGAACTGGGCAGAACCAAGGATGCTTTGGTTGTGGAAGCAAGGATTATTTCATAAAAGATTGCCCAAGAGGAAACAATGCTCAGGCTCGAGCATTTGTGATTGGAGCAAAGAACGCACGCGAGGACCCTAATGTTGTCACCGGTACGTTTCTCGTTAACAATCACTTTGCATCCATACTATGTGACACTGGTGCCAATTTTAGCTTCATGTCTGTGGAATTTAAACGTATGCTTGGAATAGAATCTAGTAGATTAGATATTCCTTACTCCATAGAACTAGCCAATGGTAAACTCGTTGAATCGAGCGAAGTCGTTAGAGGTTGCACATTAGAACTTGGTGAGCAAAGATTTAGCATCGACCTCTTACCCATTCAATTGGGTAGCTTCGATGTAGTGGTCGGAATGGACTGGTTGTCCAAGAACAAAGCTGAAGTTGTTTGTCACGAGAAAATCATTCGCATCCCTCTGACGAATGGTGAAACTCTCATCGTGCATGGAGAAAAACGAGACGCGCCTCTGCGAATCATCATTTGTATGAAGGTACAGAAGTGCTTAAGGAAAGGATGTGTTGCTTTCTTAGTGCACGTTGTAGATAAGAAACCTGAGGAGCCAAGACTCGAGGACATTCCTGTGGTGAAGGAATTCCCTGATGTCTTTCCCGAAGATCTGCCAGAACTACCTCCGCAACGACAAGTCGAATTCCGTATAGACTTGGTTCCAGGAGCCGCTCCTGTAGCCAAGGCACCCTATCGGCTTGCACCATCCGAGATGCAAGAATTATCTACACAACTTCAGGAGTTGTTGGATAAAGGATTCATAAGGCCAAGCTTCTCACCTTGGGGAGCTCTAGTATTGTTCGTGAAGAAGAAGGATGGAACACTGCGGATGTGTATCGATTACAGAGAACTGAACAAGCTCACAATCAAGAATCGGTACCCACTACCGAGGATTGATGACTTATTCGATCAATTGCAAGGATCGAGCTACTATTCCAAGATCGACCTTCGATCTGGATACCATCAGTTAAGGATTCAAGAGGAAAGCGTACCCAAGACTGCATTCCGAACACGCTATGGGCATTACGAGTTCCTTGTGATGCCATTCGGATTGACGAACGCGCCAGCGATATTTATGGATCTGATGAATCGCGTATGCAAAACATATCTTGATAAATTCGTAAATGTATTTATCGATGATATTCTGATTTACTAACGAATGAGAGAAGAGCACTAGCAACATCTCAGAACCATTTTGGAGCTACTGAAGAAAGAGAAACTTTATGAGAAATTCTCCAAGTGCGAATTTTGGATTCGCGAATTATAGTTTCTTGGTCACGTTGTGAATGAGAAAGGCATTCATGTAGACCCATCAAAGATAGAAGCGATAAAGAATTGGGAAGCCCCCAAAACCCCGACTGAAGTTCGACAATTTTTGGGCTTAGCGGGCTATTACGGATGATTTATCGAGAATTTCTCCAAAATAGCTCAACCGCTAACGACCCTTACGCAGAAAGACAAGAAGTACGACTGGGTGATAAGCAGGAAGAAGCCTTCCAACTGCTCAAAAATAAGCTATGCGATGCACCGATACTATCCTTACCCGAAGGCACTGAAGACTTCGTGGTATACTGCGACGCTTCGCGTCAAGGATTGGGTTGCGTGCTTATGCAACGCCAGAAAGTCATCGCTTACGCTTACGCCTTGCAACCCATTAACAATCTCAATACATACAGGAATACTTGATTTATACAAATTACATACCATGTTTTCATACAAAGTGTACAAACGTTCAATACAAAAATTGCATGATTTCACACCAACATTATGTTGACGATTTTCCAAAAACTCACATGTATTTCAGGTAACTAAAGTGGATGTGCGCGCGGTCATACTCTTGCTCTTGGATGTTGTTTATGTTTATCATTGAATAAAGTTGTAAACTTTTCAGACAATATGCTGTCTTGTGATGTAAACACTTAAATCATGTTTTCAGTTATGAAATGTTTGGCATTTGAAGTTATTTTTACGAGCATGTAGTATGTTTACCATTCGTATGCAATGAGAACCTTTCATGATCACACCTCGTGCTTCCGCTTTAGAAAGGGGTGTGACAGATTCTATACGAATCGGTAGACTTTTGCAGTTTATCGCAAATAGTCCCTATGATCGAATAAACTTGTTTTTGACACACCAAACCCTTCGAAACTTATTTCAAAGTTATGTAAAGGTTATTTAAGGTATGTTAAGCTTACGTCACTATTCCAGAGTGTTTGTCACGTTAAACTGATTACGTTTTGCGTAACAGTCCGCGTATAACTTTCTAGAAAGTGATTAAGAGCTTTAAATCGAACAAGAATTGATGTGTGCAAAAGTATCATGTATTTGTACAAATCTCAAGAATGAAACACAAGATTTTATTGGATTCGTATTTGTATAATGGTCGTAGAGGAACAGATGTCACAGTCTCCCCTACTTTAGGAAATTTCGTCCCGAAATTTTTTTCATAGGAGTTTGTCTGTATAGTTGTGTTAAACAATTGTCTTGCGTGGAATCTAGGGTGTTATCTATTTGCATAGAGTAACCCATCAAGGATCTCCATGTAAGGCATAACTTTATTATTCCCTAGTGGATGCTTCCTTAGATAATGCAGGAAGTGCGAACATGCTGTTATACCTATGATGCTCATCCCCTAATAGATACTCCCTCGATTAAAGAAGGAAGTGGGAATGAGGGATTTGATCAATGATAAAACCATATCCACCAATAGTTCTGTGAGTATCCTTTAAGATTCTAACTATTAAAACAGAAAGATCTTGTAAGGATTTGTATTTCATTTCCCCAGTGGATATTCTTCAGAAGCGGAAATGAATGGATAGTTCATTCTCCTAAATGGATTCTTCGTCAGAAGTGAAATGAAAGATGAATAGGTTATTCATTTCCAATGGATATTTCTTCAAAAGCGAAAATGAATGGATAATTCATTTTCTTCAATGGATACTTTTATCAGAAACGGAAATGAAGGAGTGTATAAGTTGTTCATTTCTCAATGGTTATTTCTTCAGAAGCGAAAATGAATGGATAATTTATTTTCCTCAATGGATACTTCGTCAGAAGTAGAAATGAAGAATTGTTGAATAAGTTATTCATTTCCCCGATGGATATTTCTTCAAAAGCGAAGATGAATGGATAATTCATTTTCCTCAGTAGGTACTTCGTCAGAAGTGGAAATGAAGGATTATAGTAAAGAATATTCATTTTCCCGATGGATATTTCTTCAGAATTGAAAATGAATGGATAATTCATTTTCCTCAGTGGATACTTCTTCAGAAGTGGAAATGAAGGATTATTGTAAAGAATATTCATTTCCCCGATGGATATTTCTTTAGAAGCAAAAATGAGTAGCTAGTTCATTTTTCCTTAGTGGATACTTCATCAGAAACGGAAATGAATATAGACAACCTTTGTTTCTTGTTTAATGTTAACACATGACAAAACTTGTTGTGGTTTCTGTGCACTGAATTCCATCATTTTGTATGCATCCATAATTACGTAATTCATTGCACAGTCCGCACAATTTATTTTATAATGTGTAAGGGATAGAATCAAACGAACAACCTTGTGATAACTTTGACTAGATCACCATAGGGTTTCTTTAATTAGGTTAACACATAAACACACAATCACATTGTCACATAATTGTCAACTTGGTTATCAACTTGTTATCAGCTTGTTATTAACTTGTTATCAATCTTGTTATCACTTGTTATTAACTTGTTCTTGATTTGTACACATGTTTCATAATCAGTTTAAGTGTCAAAAATTAAGTTACATATGCTTAAAATCAAGAGTAAATTGCCATTTTCGTCCCTGAGGTTTGGCCACATTTGTCATTTTCATCCAAAATGACACTTTTCTACCATTTTGCCCCCCACGTTTCGCCATTTTTGCCATTTTCATCCAAATTCCTAACTTGGTTAGAAAGTTCAGTTTAATAAGGATTTTTTTTAATTTATAATTTTTTGAATAAAAGGTAGATTTTTTTTTTAATTTATAATGTAACTGAAAACTCAAAATCAGAACATAACATCATCATCATCATCATCATCATCTGCAAGAAGCTCTCATCCACCATCACCGACACCACCATTCCCCACCACCTCCACCTCCGCCACCAATCCCCACCACAACACCACCTCCACCTCCACAACCGGCTTCATATTTCTCTCTCTCGGAAACCATAACCATCGTCATCAGTCATCTTCATCGGAATCCACAACCATCTTCGTCGGAACCCACAACCAGTTCCATCTCAGATTCAGTTTCTGATCTGTCTATTTTTACCAGATTCGGGTTCGATTCCGGTTCATCTTCATCTCAAGTTCCGATCTGCTTCATAAGAACATGGTCGTCATGGTGGAACGAAACGGAGAAGATGCAGCTGACGACGGCTATGGAACCGTGACGTTTTTTGGTGATGGCGGAGAAGGACGACGGCGATGACGTCTCTCTCTCTCTCTCTTATCTCTATCTAAACCCTTTCTTGAAGATCTTGAAATTGCATCAGATCTACATACAATAGTCGAAGATTATGAAGATTATGATGGTTGAAATGGATTTGCAGATTATGAAGATGATGATGTAGTTTGCTCATAGTGTTTTGAAAGGAATTAAATAGTTTGGTAGAGATCTTGAATTTGGTGTCTCGGAATTTGCAGATGATGATGATGTTCATAGGATTCTTATATTGAATTATTATTTTGAATATTTTGTGATAAATGATGATGTTCATGTGAAGATTGATTTGTTCTTGATTTGGGTTTGAAGATGATGATGATGATGTTCTGAGATGATGATGTTCATGTGTAAATTGTTTTTTTTAGTTTTGTTTTACAACTTACCCCCCCCCCCCCCCTTATAATTGAGAATTTCAAAAACAACTCTATCAGACGACATAATGTAACTAGGTTAGGAATTTGGATGAAAATGACAAAAATGACCAAACGTGGGGGGCAAAATGGTAGAAAAGTGTCATTTTGGACGAAAATGGCAAACGTGTCCAAACCTCAGGGACGAAAATGACAATTTACTCTAAAATCAAATTATGCATGAAAAGGGCATTTTGGTCATTTTCCTAAGGCATATAAACTACCTATCATACAACTAATTAAACTAAGTGACCATAAGGTATAACCTCGGAAGGTTATTCCCTATACAACTATGGTCACAATATATGCTTGGTCGGATCCTAACGATCGACCAAACGGGTCGGGTTCGAAAGTCTAAGTGGTGGTTTAGACTGCTTGACTTACGACCCTACACAAGCACTAGACTAAAAGTGACGAGTTAAACATGTTAAAACATGTTTAACTAAGTTAGAAAACAAGTTTGATATCAAAACAAAGTGTTTTGATACCTAAAAATAGCTTCGTTGCAAAATACGCATAAACACGTATTTTGACTGAAACTTTGACTCGTCACTTCGACTAATCGACGTGGTAATCAGTAGGTATAGTCACAAGGGACTATAACCTTCGTGATTACGCTCACGTTGCAAAGTTCAAACGAACTTTGTGTTGACTAATTCATGGTCAAAGCAGAAAGTCAAACACTGTTTGACTTTCACGCTTGAAAAGCATAAATAAGCATGAAAGAAGCTTACAAAAGGTCCAAGCAAGGAAGAATTGATCCAAAACACTCAGGTATGAAGCCTAGACTTCAACTTAGAGCAGATTTTGAATCAAATGTGAGGAATGAACGAGAAACCCACTTCTATTTATAGTAAGTTTGGATCAAGGAGATCATTCCATGTGTTAGGAGGTTCAATCTTGACCCTACACTTGTGGAACATGGTTTCTAATACAATGGGATGCTCTAAAACATGTCCATAATATTGAAAAATTGCATAAAAGACCCTGAAGTTCAAGCTGGTTGCTGAAAACAGACTTTATGTCAAAAGTGTCACACCCCGACCGCATAAAACAACAAACCGTGGCGGAAACGTCAGGGAGTCGAGCAACAGAATTATTGTTTCACAACCATGGTATTTAAAGTTTTGTTTTATTTATTAACAAAAGGGGTTACATTGTCTTAAATAAAGGAAACAAGAGTACGTAACATAATTTAAACTAGTCTTGTTTCATTTTATGTCACCAAGGCACAGGTCCGCCTAAGTGTATCTTGATCATTCCTATGCATCAGCTCCTGAAAACACATGTGAATATAGGTACGTCAGCATAAATTTACATGTTCATATCTTATCCAAGTTACATATTCTTTTAAGAAATATATTTTAATAAATATATTCTCTTGTATTTGCCTAAGCATATTGTATTTGTATTTTGTATTTTTACTTCTTAGGAGTATTTAGTGTATTTTCAAGTCCTAATACACTATTCACGTATAATACATACTACATACACTTAGCACAAAATTTGGTGATCAATAAATATATATATTTTCCTAAAAAATATACATACTTAATATCAATTTTTTTATCTTGAAGAAATCATCATTTCTTAACTTGGAGTTTACATAAAAATTAGGGAAACCTTGGTAAATATTTTTAGGTAAATTTTTAGGGAATAAGTTTCACCAAAACTTATATTTTTCTAAGTGTCAAAATTTATAGAAATTTTGACATGGTTTCCCCTAAAAATGGAGGTTTCCCATGTTTTCAAAACATGTGTTTATTTTCTTTTTAAAATCCTCACAACAATCAACAACTCATTCAACACTTACCGAGTGTCAAAATCAAGTAAGTTATACTACCTCATGAACTTGAAGTTTTTGTAAAAACTTGTAGTAACTTACCATGTTATTTAGTAGGTTTAGTTACCCTTAAAAACATGGTTATTTGTTTGTAAATCACTTTATTAAAGGACTAGTGCTAATTCCTGCGAATTTCGCGGTGTTGAAAAATGATATGTTTCTTACTTTTAGAAGAAAAAAAATATGTTACTGATTATAAAGAAACTGTACGCATGAACTTATTATGGAAATCTGAAGTTTATTATGGAAATCTGAAGTTGAAGATTAAAGCACCACCTCCTGGGGAACCAACACCACACAAACAACAATATCTAAAGCGTTTTTCACTTTTAATGTTATAAATAAATTAAACTAAAATATTTAAAATTAATAGTTTCCACGAGATTGAATAATAAAACGATACAGTTATATAATATATGAATATTTCTGATAACTGAAGTTACAAATTACATTGCATATAACAACAAAAAATATGAAAATTTTTATACATGTGAAATAATCTCTCTTTATATACACGAATTTATTTCCCAATGTGTGATGTCCCGCAGTTTTTTACATATTCTTCTGCATTTTCCATTATCGATTCGGTCGGCGGACATGTACTCGTCTAACAATCAAATCAGATAATATAAAATGATTAGAGCAATTAAACGAAAGCATAAGCCAATAACCTAGTAGATAAACATTGGTTTTAAAGTCAAAGGAGATTTCATTCAAAAAAAAAAGATCGTACAACAAATTGCTATAGAAACCTTGTTGTACAGCAAGTTCAAAACATATTACAATTCAAAGCTACAACTATAGAACAACAAAAAGGTTAGTAAAAAGAAAGAGTAAGTTAATAAATAAGAACATAAAATACAATAACATAACTCAAAGGTTGATATTAACATATCTCCATGTGTGCAAAGATAAGATGCCCAGTTCTGTAGATTCAATTTAATACCAAATATGAGACTGCTTATAATATTATTAATGATTATCCAAAATTCAACCAATCTATCTTTCATACTTCATAGTTTGTAGATCGTAAAACAATGAAAATCAATTTAAAGCCAAGAATTGACTTACCTTGAAACCATCCACCGAACCCCCGATCTCCGAAATCATCATGTGCAGTATGCTTCTTCAGTGAACCCTAGTTTGGCAACCACCACACAACCCAAAGACGTTATTAATGAATGCATATTACTGAATTAGGATTATGTGATGCATTTTATTAAAATTAAGAAGAGCTCAGGCATACTGATTCAGTTACTATTGTTGGTATGGTAGCCAATGCAGATGCAGCCTGTTTTCTTATCTTGAAAATAGAAGAATCACATTATGTTTTATATCCAAGTCAAAACACAAAATAATACATTGAAAGAAATTATAAAGCAAGAGAATTCAAGTAATAAAAAGATAGAATTTTGATGTTAATTACCTTAGCGCCATCCCTTGTAAGCCGAAGAGAATAATCGATTAACAAAAAAACCTTCTTAGAGCACTCCATCAATTCTGTCACATTAAAGATGAATTAAGATAGTTGAAAAAGGAATGACTAAACGGATGAAAAACATTAATGCTTTACTTCCAAATTAAAATTTAAAATAATGATTGACTTCAAAATTTAAAATCAAACACATTAATGGCAAATTTTCAAATTTAAATTTAAAATAATGATTGACTTCGAAATTGAAAATTTAAAATAAAAAACAATAATGGTTTACTTCAAAATTTAATTTTTAAATAATGATTGACTTCAAAACTCAAAATTTAAAATTTAAAATTTAAAATCAGAAAATCAAATCACTAATATCCAATCCCGTAAATCAAGCAAACTTATTAGGAAAGTCTAACTTTGCCAAGCAAATCCAACCGACATGGTACCAATCACTACACCTTTTTTTTACCAGAATATCATACTTATTACCTACAATTTTTAACCTTTTATTACCAGAATCTCATACAAAGTTTCATGGAAATTAGTAGTGAACATTAAAATCAAATGTCTGACTAAATATATTACGTAATGTAATGTGAACAAATTATGAGGAAAATAACAGTATAGCATGTGAAGAACCCTAGGGATGAAATTAGGGCATATCGAAGTAAAAACATAAAAAACAGTAAAAGCAAGAATACAATTGAATCGGATAAAGAGGACTGACAGTAAAACCAAACCGATTAGAAAGACTAATTAATACCTTTTTTGAAAAAAGTTCTCACAAAAAAGGCATGGTCCATTGCTACTTAGTATTTTGCTGTACCTTTTAGTGCTATTAAGGAGAATCACTACAGAGAAAGAAGTGTGCTCATACAATTTCTCAAAAATCTAACTAAAATGCATTCAAAACAAAACAAAATCTATAATATCAATAACAAAATCTTAATAATGGATAAATTAGGAGTTCTTACCTGGGTGTGGATGACATTTGATTGACAGAATAGAAAAGCGATCGAAGACGAAGAAACCTAATTACCCACGAACACAAATCCAAAAAAATAAACAATTAAATGAAGACTGAATGTTAAAGAATCATAAAAATCACTATGGTTTATATAAATACTTATTTTTTATAATTAAAAATATTCATTAAAAATCAACATGACTTCCTATAAAGAATGACCCCATTAGTGATCATACAAAAAGAATTCAACCTTCATTTAATATTAAAGTACCTCCATGAAATTTCTGAAATATAGCCACAAATATTACACAACCAAGCAATGACCACAACATATAAAAAAGAGAAGTTTCTTCCTCATTACTCTCTACATATACTAATTGTCTAAACACATATTAAAACAGAACATTAACTATTACTTTCGAGATCACTCTAGACAAATTACAATGATTTTTTTTTATCATAGAACATCAAACCTCTTGGGCAAATCACTAATCAGATTTTTTTTAAACCATATTCCTTACTTCCTCAAAATCATTTAGTAATATGAGCAAAATCAAATAGCCTAATTATTGAACAAACATCATATAACCTAATTGACAGATTCAAGTTTATAAAATCAAATAACTCAATCTGAATATGCAGATTCAATAAATATAAGAAAACAATAACTAAAACAACTCTGTATGAAAAAGAAATGTAGTTGGCAACGTAACTGGTCAAAAAATGCTTATAACATATTATATGATGATTTGTTGGCTGGTACACACACAATCAAACACAAATCTTGAAGAAAAAGAAACATTTTTTTACCTGTTTATTCTTTTTCATTGTACACAAACACAAATCGGTAGATCGAGAGAATAAATCATCAAAAAGAGAATTAAAACAAAGTTAGACAAAATCAGGATTGTATAGTCGATGTAAATAAGGAAAATATGATTACCTGTTTGTGGATCTTTCAAGTTGTAACAATATCAAAAAGAAAAGAATGAATGATCTTCAGCGTCATTGAGGATTTCCAGCCGATGGAGATCTGGAAGGTGAGCGTTGGAGATTGGAGCGAAGGAGGGTGTCGATGAGTTCTAAAGAATGATCTATGCAGAGTTCTAAAGAGCGGAGGGAAACAGGAGTAGAAAATCTAGGGATTGAGGAGGCGATGTGAAGATAGAGACGTGTGTGGAAGGAGACAGAGGAGAAACCCTAGTTTATGTGAATGTAAGGCAAGAAGCCGGGTTATAACCTTTAAATACATAACACACATATGACCCAAAAATCATAAACGGGTCCGCGTCCAACCGAGTGTAATGGTATGAGATTGCCACGTGTCATTGTGTAGGCTAAAAAATGCCATGTGGCATAGGAACCCTAGATAAATGCTATGTGGCACCCTAGGTATGTCTTTTATTAGGTAGGATAGATTTAGTCATTTACAACTTGTAAGATGATTTTTCTAAAAATATTTCTTTTGTATTTTTTTTCTTGTTACAATCATGTTCCTAGTCTTGTTTAAACACTAAAAATATTATTAGTTTACTTAGAAACCATGACTTTATAATTCTCATAAATAAACTTGGTTTATTGGGAAAATTATTCTTGTAATCATCTATTTACAAGATTTGTATTTTGTTTAAATCATCTTTACATATGAAGATCACTTTCATTATTCAAGTTCATGGAGACATAAAGCTGATGATCTTGGTCTTTCACAAGATCACCACTTTAACTTACTAGATCATGTGTTTAATCACAATCTAGTAGGTTTCTTATGATGTATAACATCACTAACACAAATCATCATTCATCAAGAAGCAAATCATCATCATTTACATGTATTCTTATGTATTTAAGCTTATGTTAAAGTATCATGATCATGTTCTTTTGTGTTCTTGTGATTAACAATATTCATTATCTTTTAACCACCAAAATAGAAGTAAACAAGTGATAAGAAGCTTACAACTAGCACAAGGGTTAGGGAAGAACACTTGAGGTTGAAGATGATAAATGGGTTGCATAAAAGCAAATAGAGAAGGTTCTTCAAGATCCACAAGCTCTAAACCTTCTTAAACACCTTCTTGCACCTTGTGACTAACTTGGAATGGATGATTAATGGTTGAAGGTGGTGGTGATGTGGGTGGTGGCTCACGGCCGTAGGGAGAGGAGAGAGGAGGAGGTGAATGTGGTGTGAAGTGTGATGTTGAAGATGATGTATTTATAGGCCAAAATCTAGATCCAATCTTTATAATATCTAAATCATATCTAGTGTATCAAAGTGAATCCAAGTAATATCAAATGGAATTTTGTAGGATATTGGCAAGATTGTGGTGGGGTCACCCCATGTGACCGTAAATAATATAGGGGGGGGGGTAAAATGTAACTTTCAATCTCTAATTCATAAATAAGTTAAGTTTCAAGTGTAAAGTGTAGGGATTTAATGTGTTTTTATGTTATTAGGGGTGTTATGGTGTTCGGGGACCATAACTAGCTCAGAAACATTAAAACAATGCTTCTAGTAATATTTTGATGTTCCGGGTAATGTTCGGTTGTTCGGTTAAATACCGGTTTGTTAAAGTGCTAAATTGCACTGTTTAGTGTCCTTTATGTACCCTTTTGTGATACTTTCAATTCCCGACACTTATGAAAGCATTCAGGACCAATTAGTCATATTTTTATATGTTACAAACTTGTTATAATGCTGAATTTTGCTGAAATATATGAAATTCAACATTTAAAGTGTGCTTCGGGTGCTTTTTAGTGCGCATTTTAGCTTTCGGAAAGTCTATATGTTAACCCTTGTATGTACTCTTGGGTTTTAATGTATTCTTGACGTTGGACCTACACCTAGGCTCCAATTCTATCGTCTGACTGCTTTCTGCAGAATTGTTGACACAATGTGTCTTACCGGTGAGTTTACTAGTATTTCTGACGCAACACTATCATTAATGTATAAAACAATATTTGTAGTATAAAACGTGCATGAATTCACAAGTATAGCATGTAATTTAGATAATGTTGACATTTTAGCACATAATTGCTGTCATTAAGTATTAATTAAATTGTACGGAAATTACCGGTTTTGTGCCAGTTGTCACAGTCTCCCCCCATTAAAAGAATTTCGTCCCGAAATTCAGGCTGATCTATCTCTCGCAGGAGTTCTCTTAAACAGGTGGGGGTACTTTTCTTTAAACTGGTTTTCACGTTCCCACGTGTACTCGGGTCCGTGCTTAGAGTTCCAACGTACTTTGACAAGCTTGACACTACTCCTTCGGGTCTTGTTGACTTTCAAGTCAGTAACCTCAACGGGTTTTTCTGTAAATTGGAGGGTGTCGTCATTATGCACTTCATCCGCATGGATGATCACTGTTTCTTGGGTTGGACTCTTCTTGAGGTTGGATACATGAAACGTATCATGTACTCCATTAAGTTCTTCCGGTAATTCCAACTTGTAAGCCACGATACCAATTCTTTCCAAAATCTTGAATGGTCCGATGTATCCTGGATTCAGCTTTCCACGTTTTCCGAATCTTACTACGCCCTTCCACGGTGAGACCTTCAACAAAACTTTGTCTCCCACTTTGAACTCTAATGGTTTCGGTCTTCGGTTATCGTAGCTCTTTTGTCGATCTCAAGCCGCCTTAATGCGCTCTCGGATCTGCATAATCTTGTCGGTTGTCTCTTGTACAAGTTCAGGACCAACCATTCGTTTGTCTCCAGCGTCTGCCCAACATAATGGCGAGCGGCACTTGCGGCCATACAGAGCTTCGAACGATGCGGCTTTTAGGCTCGTATGATAACTGTTATTGTAGGAAAACTCAACTAAGGGTAGATGAGTATCCCAACTATCGCCTAGATCCATAACACATGCACGAAGCATATCTTCCAGCGTTTGTATGGTCCGTTCGCTCTGACCGTCTGTTTGCGGATGGAAGGCCGTGCTTAGATCTAATTGAGATCCAAAGGCTTCCTGAACGGATTGCCAGATCCTTGAGACAAAACGTCCGTCTCTGTCTTAAATAATTATGATAGGCACTCCATGCCGTGCCACGATTTCTTTCAAGTACATCTCAGCAAGTTATCCAGTGCTATCCTTCTCTCGGATCAGTAGGAAATGCGCAGACTTTGTTAATCGATCAACTATCACCCATATCATATCGTGCCCTCTAGGGGTTCTAGGTAATTTCGTTATGAAGTCCATCGAGATTTGCTCCCACTTCCACATGGGTATCTCTGGTTGTTGCAGTAGGCCAGACGACTTCTGATATTCTACCTTAACCTTAGCACAGGTTAGGCACTTTACAACATAGATAGCAACATCGCTTTTAAGTCTCGGACACCAATAGTAATCCTTCAAGTCTTGATACATTTTGTCCGATCCTGGATGGATCGAGTATCTCGACTTATGAGCTTCATTAAGGATGACTTCTCGCATACCGCCATAGAGCGGAACCCAAATACGCCCCTTAAAGTACAAGGTTCCCTCTTTGTTTGGCACCAAATTCTTCAGCATGCCTCGGAGGTATTCTGCTCTACGATTCTCCATCTTAAAGGCTTCTTATTGTGCGTCACGAATGCGTGTAGTGAGGTTCGTTCGAATCGTCATTTCCAATGCTCGAACCCTTAGGGTCTTAACCCTTTCTTTTCGGCTTAACGCGTCTGCTACAACGTTTGCCTTTCCAGGATGGTACTTAATCTCACAATCATAATCGTTCAGTAGCTCGACCCAACGTCGTTGACGTATATTTAATTCCTTCTGATCAAATATGTGTTGTAGGCTTTTGTGATCTGTGAAGATTGTACATCGAGTACCATATAAATAATGTCGCTAGATCTTCAAGGTGAATACCACCGCGCCTAGCTCCAAGTAGTGCGTGGTGTAATTCCTTTCGTGCACTTTTAGCTGCCTTAAAGCGTAAGCGATGACTTTCTGGCGTTGCATAAGCACGCAACCCAATCCTTGATGCGAAGCGTCGAAGTATACCACGAAGTCTTCAGTGCCTTCGGGTAAGGATAGTATCGGTGCATCGCATAGCTTATTTTTGAGCAGTTGGAAGGCTTCTTCCTGCTTATCACCCCAGTCGTACTTCTTGTCTTTCTGCGTAAGGGTTGTTAGCGGTTGAGCTATTTTGGAGAAATTCTTGATAAATCATCCGTAATAGCCCGCTAAGCCCAAAAATTGTCGAACTTCAGTCGGGGTTTTGGGGGCTTCCCAATTCTTTATCACTTCTATCTTGGATGGGTCTACATGAATGCCTTTCTCATTCACAACGTGACCAAGAAACTGTAATTCGCGAATCCAAAATTCGCACTTGGAGAATTTCGCATAAAGTTTCTCTTTCTTCAGTAGCTCCAAAATGGTTCTGAGGTGTTGCTAGTGCTCTTCTCTCATTCGTGAGTAAATCAGAATATCATCGATAAATACAATTACGAATTTATCAAGATATGGTTTGCATACGCGGTTCATCAGATCCATAAATACCGCTTGCGCGTTCATCAATCCGAATGGCATCACAAGGAACTCGTAATGCCCATAGCGTGTTCGGAATGCAGTCTTGGGTACGCTTTCCTCTTGAATCCTTAACTGATGGTATCCAGATCGAAGGTCGATCTTGGAATAGTAACTCGATCCTTGCAATTGATCGAATAAGTCATCAATCCTCGGTAGTGGGTACCGATTCTTGATTGTGAGCTTGTTCAGTTCTCTGTAATCGATACACATCCGCAGTGTTCCATCCTTCTTCTTCACGAACAATACTAGAGCTCCCCAAGGTGAGAAGCTTGGCCTTATGAATCCTTTATCCAACAACTCCTGAAGTTGTGTAGATAATTCTTGCATCTCGGATGGTGCAAGCCGATAGGGTGCCTTGGCTACAGGAGAGGCTCCTGGAACCAAGTCTATACGGAATTCGACTTGTCGTTGCGGAGGTAGTCCTGGCAGATCTTCGGGAAAGACAACAGGGAATTCCTTCACCACAGGAATGTCCTCGAGTCTTGGCTCCTCAGGTTTCTTATCTACAACATGCACTAAGAAAGCAACACATCCTTTCCTTAAGCACTTATGTACCTTCAAACAACTGATGATTCGCAGAGGCGCGTCTCGTTTTTCTCCATGCACGATGAGAGTTTCACCATTCGTCAGAGGGATGCGAATGATTTTCTCGTGACAAACAACTTCAGCTTTGTTCTTGGACAACCAGTCCATTCCGACCACTACATCGAATCTACCCAATTGAATGGGTAAGAGGTCGATGCTAATTCTTTGCTCACCAAGTTCTAATGTGCAACCTCTAACGACTTCGTTCGATTCAACGAGTTTACCATTGGCTAGTTCTATGGAGTAAGGAATATCTAATCTACTAGATTCTATTCCAAGCATACGTTTAAATTCCACAGACATGAAGCTAAAATCGGCACCAGTGTCAAATAGTATGGATGCAAAGTGATTGTTAACAAGAAACATACCGGTGACAACATTAGGGTCCTCGCGTGTGTTCTTTGCTCCAATCACAAGTGCTCGAGCCTGAGCATTGTTTCCTCTTGGGCAATCTTTTATGAAATAATCCTTGCTTCCACAACCAAAGCATCCTTGGTTCTGCCCAGTTCCATTACCATTCCAGTTACCATTGTCGTTTCCATTTCCACCATTGTTTCTATTACCAGCACCGTTGCGGTTTCCATTCCCGTTCCTTCCTTTTCCCAAACAATCCTCAGTATGGTGACCCATTTTTCCACACTTGTCGCATTTTGGAATGCGACAAACTCCTTCGTGATGACGCTTGCACTGGTTGCAAGTGGGCAGAGTGCCCAGGTACCTTTTGGCAAGAGCGTCATTCATGGTTGCAAGAGTTTTCGCCTCTTGAGGCAGGTTGGGGTCACGCTTCTTGTTGTTTGAAACTTTGTTGTTACGTGTCGCTTGATTCAGGTTCGAATGCTTCCTCTTCTTGTCACCAGACGACTCAGCATGCGTCTCGGTCTTTTCCGTTGGGTTCAATGACAACTTCTTCATACGAACAACATCTTCAGTAAGGCTGACAGCCAGAGTTACAGCCTCAGTGATCATTTGAGGTCTGGCCGAAGTTACCATGCTGCGAAATTCTGTAGCCAATCCCCAAATGTAACGTTCAACACGCTTAAATTCGAGAGTCACCATATAGGGGATCACTCTTGACAGATCGTGGAACCTTCGAGTGTAACCAGTAATGTCAGCACCTTCCATGGTCAAGTGCCAGAACTCAGTCTCCAACCTTTGAAGTTCAGCACGAGAGCAATACTTTTCTCTCATACGTTCCTTTAGCGCATCCCACATCATGCCGTACGCAGCATCATCACCCAGAGTCTGGACTTGCAAATTCCACCAAGTCAAAGCTTCATCAACAAACAACCCCATAGCAAAAGTGACTTGCTGATCCGTGGAACACTTGCTCATACGGATAGTGGCATCAGTCTTCTCCGTCCAGCGTACAAAAGCCACTGCACCTCCAGTGCCATCGTAGTTCAGTGGTTTGCAGTCGAGAAACTGCTTGAAGGTGCAGCCTTGGGCTGTGTTTCCTCCAGATGTATCTCCCTGCCCATTACGCCTAGCATTTCTTGGTCCTCCACTTTGTTCGGTGCGGTTCACCTCATATTGAGCGATAGCTGCGGAGATCCTTTCTTCCAGTAGGGCATTTAGTTCTTCAGCAGTCCTCGGTAGAAGAGGAGGAGGGGGTTGGTCGGAACCTTGATTGGTCACAAATCTCCTAGGTGCCATGTTCTGTCGGAACATAACACAACAGGGTTAGACATTTGTTTGATATCGTCATACGAGACAGTAGTAGTATATAAACACAGACATATACCCACATAAGTGACATCAAACAATCCGCCAAGCGTATAAACCAATTTATACAGTAACAAGCATGCATAAATGGATAAACACTGGCGTGTTATAAGATATTCACCGAGTCTTTTCACATATCAGAAAAACTTTTTACATCATTGTTCACGAAGTAAACAAAATGCATAAGGGTTACATCACCCCAAGGTACAAGTTTAATATATGTAAAGGACAAAATATCTTAATTCACATTGGCGGTTCTTGTCTTTATACCCTAAATTATTACTCCAACAGAGTATTTAATAGGCTGGGGGAAGGGTGTTCACGTTTGACCTTCTCTTGTATTGAAGGAATCTCTTATGATACGTGACAAGACTTGCTGTGGTTTCTGTGCACTGAATTCCATAATTATGTATGCATCCATAATTACGTAACTCCTTGCATAGTCTGCACAATTCGTTTCATCTTTGTATCACTTCCTTCAGGTAGGCCACTGCTTTCAGGTAAAGTCACGAGTACCTGAGATATTCTATTTCTAGTATATGTATATATCAATTATTTCACATAGTTGCAAGTAATTTCTAGTCAAAGACATGTGCTACTCCAGTGCACCCTGAATCTCGTAGTGTCTTTTCTTAACTCTTTGTAAACAGTTTCAGGTAGTGGATGTCGGGGAAAGTTTTATGCAATGAATTTGTTTTTGAAAAAAATTGTTTTCGTGAAAGGATCCTAGAGATTGTAGTCTAGACTCGAGAAGGAATCCTGGTTCACCTCAACCTGGCTCTGATACCAAACGGTCACACCCCTTTCTAAGGCGGAAGCACGAGGTGTGATCATGAAAGGTTCTCATTGCATACGAATGGTAAACATACTACATGCTCGTAAAAATAACTTCAAATGCCAAACATTTCATAACTGAAAACATGATTTAAGTGTTTACATCACAAGACAACATATTGTCTGAAAAGTTTACAACTTTATTCAATGATAAACATAAACAACATCCAAGAGCAAGACTATGACCGCGCGCACATCCACTTTAGTTACCTGAAATACATGTGAATTTTTGGAAAATCGTCAACATAATGTTGGTGTGAATTCATGCAATTTTTGTATTGAACGTTTGTACACTTTGTATGAAAACATGGTATGTAATTTGAATAAATCAAGTATTCATGTATGTATCGAGATTGTTAATGGGTTGCAAGGCCATTAACATGTGACACGACATAGGAAGCATCCAAACCATAGGCATTTTTCTAGTTGTAGATTCACGACTGAGACACAAAAGCACTACTTGGTACTAGTTATCACCAAGAGTGTGGCTGCCCGAAAACCCATTAGATCTAACCTTTTGTTCTACGGTCTTAGTATGTACACGATTAATGGTGCTTCTGGTACCCTATTCGTGACACTATTTCTAGTATCATTCCTTGTTCTTGTATCCATCATACCATAACATATGTATTTTCCCCAAGTTTAAAAAGTATGTAAAGGTTTAAAACTGGGGACATAATCTCACTTTTCTGTAAACATTTAGTAACATGTATTTCACCCCCAAAGTTATAAAACTGAAAACAGTTAAAAGAAAAAGGGGGAGCATGAACTCACAACTTTGCGTTTCTTGCGCCGTAAACTTCACCGGGTTTGCTTATATAGCGTCGTGACCTATACGTGTTTTATTAACGTTAGTCACTAGACTTGTATCGCACAAGTACAAGTCACCATCTTTTATGTATGTATTCTTTGTGTGTTCAAAATAATTTATATTTTTAACTATGTATCTTACTTATATTATTTTCTTACAAATAAATATAAGTTTCTTGTATTTTTCACCCGAGTTATGTATTTTGTCCAAAACTTCATTTCATGTTCATAACTTATCCAAGTTACATATTCTTTTAAGAAATATATTTTCATAAATATATTCTCTTGTATTTGTCTAAGCATATTGTATGTGTATTTTGTATTTTTACTCCTTAGGAGTATTTAGTGTATTTTCAAGTCCTAATACACTATTCACGTATAATACATACTACATACACTTAGCACAAAATTTGGTGATCAATAAATATATATATTTTCCTCAAAAATATACATACTTAATATCAATTTTTTTATCATGAAGAAATCATCATTTCTTAACTTGGAGTTTACATAAAAATTAGGGAAACCTTGGTAAATATTTTTAGGTAAATTTTTAGGGAATAAGTTTCACCAAAACTTATATTTTTCTAAGTGTCAAAATTTATAGAAATTTTGACATGGTTTCCCCTAAAAATGGAGGTTTCCCATGTTTTCAAAACATGTGTTTATTTTCTTTTTAAAATCCTCACAACAATCCACAACTCATTCAACACTTACCGAGTGTCAAAATCAAGTAAGTTATACTACCTCATGAACTTGAAGTTTTTGTAAAAACATGTAGAAACTTACCATGTTATTTAGTAGGTTTCGTTACCCTTAAAAATATGGTTATTTGTTTGTAAATCACTTTATTAAAGGATTTAGTCATTTAAAACTTGTAAGATGATTTTTCTAAAAATATTTCTTTTGTATTTTTTCTTGTTACAATCATGTTCCTAGTCTTGTTTAAACACTAAAAATATTTTTAGTTTACTTAGAAACCATGACTTTGTAAATCTCATAAATAAACTTGGTTTATTGGGAAAATTATTCTTGTAATCATCTATTTACAAGATTTGTATTTTGTTTAAATCATCTTTACATATGAAGATCACTTTCATTATTCAAGTTCATGGAGACATAAAGCATGATGATCTTGTCTTTCACAAGATCACCACTTTAACTTACTAGATCATGTGTTTAATCACAATCTAGTAGGTTTCTTATGATGTCTAACATCACTAACACAAATCATCATTTATCAAGAAGCAAATCATCATCATTTACATGTATTCTTATGTATTTAAGCTTATGTTAAAGTATCATGATCATGTTCTTTTGTGTTCTTGTGATTAACAATATTCATTATATTTTAACCACCAAAATAGAAGTAAACAAGTGATAAGAAGCTTACAACTAGCACAAGGGCTAGGGAAGAACACTTGAGGTTGAAGATGATAAATGGGTTGAATAAAAGCAAATGGAGAAGGTTCTTCAAGATCCACAAGCTCTAAACCTTCTTAAACACCTTCTTGCACCTTGTGACTAACTTGGAATGGATGATTAATGGTTGAAGGTGGTGGTGATGTGGGTGGTGGCTCACGGCCGTAGGGAGAGGAGAGAGGAGGAGGTGAATGTGGTGTGAAGTGTGATGTTGAAGATGATGTATTTATAGGCCAAAATCTAGATCCAATCTTTATAATATCTAAATCATATCTAGTGTATCAAAGTGAATCCAAGTAATATCAAATGGGATTTTGTAGGATATTGGAAAGATTGTGGTGGGGTCACCCCCATGTGACCGTAAATAATATGGGGGGGGGGGTAAAATGTAACTTTCAATCTCTAATTCATAAATAAGTTAAGTTTCAAGTGTAAAGTGTAGGGATTTAATGTGTTATTATGTTATAAGGGGTGTTATGGTGGTCGGGATCATAACTAGCTCAGAAACATTAAAACAATGCTTCTAGTAATATTTTGATGTTCCGGGTAATGTCCGGTTGTTCGGTTAAATACCGTTTCGTTAAAGTGCTAAATTGCACCGTTTAGTGTCCTTTATGTACCCTTTTGTGATACTTTCATTTCCCGACACTTATGAAAGCATTCAGGACCAATTAGTCATATTTTTATATGTTACAAACTTGTTATAATGCTAAATTTTGCTGAAATATATGAAATTCAGCATTTAAAGTGTGCTTCGGGTGCTTTTTAGTGCGTATTTTAGCTTTCGGAAAGTCTATATGTTAACCCTTGTATGTAATCTTGGGTTTTAATGTATTCTTGATGTTGGACCTACATCTAGGCTCCAAATCTATTGTTTGACTGCTTTCTGCAGAATTGTTGACACTATGTGTCTTACCGGTGAGTTTACTAGTATTTCTGACGCAACGCTATCATTAATGCATAAAGCAATATTTGTAGTATAAAACGTGCATGAATTCACAAGTATAGCATGTAATTTAGATAATGTTGACATTTTAGCACATAATTGCAGTCATTAAGTATTAATTAAATTGTACGGAAATTACCGGTTTTGTGCCAGTTGTCACAGAAACGTACACTCTGGAACAATATCATAAGCTAAACATACCCTAAATACCCTTAACATAGCTTAGAAATAAGTTTTGAGGGGTTCGGTATGCAAAAATGCGCTTGTTTGAACACAGGGACTAAAAGTGTCAAAAATTGCATAAGTTTGCATATACGTGCATACCTTGCGTTCTGACCATATCCGGACATCCAAAAATTTTTGTAATCACTAAAGTATTATATTTTAGTGATAGGAATTCAAAAATATCACTCGTCGCTTGATTTGGATCGTTTTCGCGTCCGTTCGAGTTTCGTCATAATTAACCGAATAACGCGACCGTACGACCAAATGAACCGACATACGAGATATTTCAAAGCATATTTCAAGTCCCCTATGCTTTAACATCCTTGTAGAGCCTTGAAATTGGGTTAACGGGGGTTAAACGCATCGAAAAACAAGTTTTGGAGCTGCAGGGACCATTTCTGCCAACTTTGGAAAGATCAGACCAGCACTCTCTAGCGGCCAGCGAGAGAAATTGCTTAATCGGGTCACAGGGGGTGAGAGACTTCAGACCAGAAGCTATTTTTCCATAGAAATCAGCTGAATTGATGGTTTTTGTTGCTTGTTTTCTTGTTTGGGGACCAAGTAATGTGTTCTACAAGCCTTCTAATCAGAGCATAACAAGTGTAGGGCTGAGATCTTGCCTTGAACAACTCAAAAACACTTGAAATGATCCTAATGGTTCATGAATTCCTATAAATAACAAGTGGTTTCCAAATTCTTCCTTGCTCATCTTCATCTCTTTTCACCTTTGCTCTGAATTGAGGCTACCACTTGGTTGGATGCTTCATACTTGAGTCTTCTTGATCATCTTCTTCATCCTAGAACACTTGTAAGTGTTCTTTCATCTCTTGTTTATTTATTTAAGCAAGAAAGTCAAACAGTGTTTGACTTTCTGCTTTAACCATGATTTTGTCAAGACAAAGTTCGTTTGAACTTTGCAACGTGAGCGTAATCACGATGGTTATAGTCCCTTGTGACTATACCTACTGATTACCACGTTGACTAGTCGAAGTGACGAGTCAAAGTTTCGGTCAAAATGCACGATTATGTGCATTTTACGAAACTATTTTCGGGTATCAAAACACTTGTTTTGATACCAAATCAGTTTTCTAACTTAGTTAAACATGTTTTAACATGTTTAACTCGTCACTTTTAGTTTAGTGCTTGTTTAGGGTCGTAAGTCATGCGGTCTCCACAACCACTTAGACTTTCGAACCCGGCCCGTTTGGTCGATCATTAGGATCCGACCAAACATAGTTTGTAACCATAGTTGTATAGGGAATAGCTATCACACCCCTAAAATACCACATGCGGGAACACTGCGGGACGTGTGACATATCAGGATCCAAGCCACCAATCACATTGAACCAATCATAGATATTTAAATAAAACATTCGATTCATTGCAAAAGTTAAATCCAAGTCATAAGTTAAAATCGAGGAAAACATTCAGCGAAAGCATAAAGTGAATTGTTAAACAACTATTTCAAATTAAGCGTTCAAAACCAATGTATCAAATATCCAAGAGTCTCGATCCATGACCACTCCAGCCCTCCCAGATAGCAAGTCCATAATCAGAAATCTAACGACCTGCAAGCATGCAGACAAGTGTGTCATATGACGCTGGTGAGTTCAAAGTTTTGTTAACGTGTTTAGTTACCAGATATGTGTATAACATAGTTCAACGATTTAATTTAATGATGTTATTAACTCGATTAATACAGATGGCTACAAGATTTGTTTGCCCAACCCCAATGTCTCTATCAAAACATTGGTAATGCTTTAAGGTAATTAGTTCACGCCCGTCCTCCCCGGTACGGTGTGAGGGTGCCAAACCTAATAGCGTTATCAACTAATAACCTCGTTGCCTCCCCGACAACTATCGGTAGATGTAAGGGGTCTTATATGATAGAAATGAGTATAATAACAAACATCCCATTAACCTGACATTCCTCCCCGGAACGTTACCCGATGTCCCTCCCCGGGATGCATGCTTGGAAAAAGAGCAGTGAACTCACCTTGGTTTGCTCGGTATGTTTAGTTACTTGTTCACACTTAGTTAATCGAAGCCTATGGTATTCAAGTACACGTAATCAGTTTACATTCACAATGTACACACTTACGTTCATAATCGTAGCATGCATACGAGTAACAGTTTCTGAATAATACATAGCAGTCATTTCAAGTCATACATATCTATCATGCACACATATATTTCCCAATAGTAATCAACAGTCAAATATGTTATTCATAACCGAATCATGTTTATTTTTCCCCTTCATAATTAACATCATTAACGACAACAATCATCACATAGTTATTCATTAGCATACATGTTCTAGATCAAAGTCTGTGTGAGATTCTGTCATTCGAGGCGACGAAACTTCCTTAAGTTTCGTCGGTATGATGGCCGGCGAAACATCATGCTTTCGTCGAAGGACAGGCCGATGAAACCTCATGCTTTCATCGAAGGACAGGCCGACGAAACATTAGGATTTCGTCGAAGGACCTTTCATCGCTGCCCTACCAGCTGTTATCCTACGCAACCCTATCTGCAACGGTTACGATCATAACAACACAATCATTTGCCAACATTAATCAATCAAAAACAACCCTAAACAATCATTGTGCTTAAAGTCACAGATCTCGATCATTCGGTAACTGTGTGCATGGAGAAAATCATATTAATATGGTAACAGATTCATCACTCAAACAATAATCATGACTAATTTCAAGAGATCTAATCTTTATCATACATGTTCCAATCTATCAATTTAATGTTAAGATACCAAGACTCTAATTAACAGAACTTACGATTATAGTTTCTGATACAAAACCCTACACTCACAATAGACCACAGACAGCACATAACAATCATCAAACGATGCTTAATGTAGTGAGATGCTAACCGATCTATGAAGCGATTGCAAGAAAATGCACGGAGGCTTCGGGATAAAGATGAGTGCTGCCGACGGTTAGAGGAGAGAGCTAGGGTTTTGCTTATAATTTGTTACGTACATAAGCCCATACGATGAAAGAATGGGTGGCGATGAAACATGGTGGCGACGAAACTTCCATGTTTCGTCGATCAAGGGCGACGACGAAAGTATACTCTTTCGTCGAGTGTAATGCATGGGTGTGAGGATGCGCGACTAAGCTTATTCAATCATAAACAGTTAATAAGTTTTCATCAACTACACAAACCATAAATAACATAACAATCATGTATCAACGTGCACAAGTTACAATGCAAATAAATCATGAAAACACAGTATGAAACTGGTAACGTGTCGAGTGAAGATCTTGGAAACTCGGGTTGTCACATCATCCCCAACTTGAAAGAAATTTCATCCCAAAATTTGATAAGCAATCCAAAACAGCAAGACGTTAACTCAGGATGGTTGTGGATTTTCCGCGGGTACCACATCATCCCCAACTTGAATGGGAATTTCGTCCCGAAATTCACCAGTTGCATTAGACTTAGATTTACCAGGCTTGGACTTGTCCTCTGGGAATAAGTGTGGGTACTTGAGCTTCATCTGATCCTCGCGTTCCCACGTGAACTCCGGTCCACGTCTTGAGTTCCAACGAACTCTCACTATCAGAATACGGCTGTGCTTACGAAACTTGACCTCCCGGTCCATAATTTCTATTGGTTCTTCTATATATTGAAACTTATCGTCAATTTTGAGCTCTTGCAACGGTAATACAAGTGTTTCATCAGACAAACACTTTTTCAACTGTGAAACATGGAAAACATCGTGGACGTTACCCAACTCAGTGGGTAACTCGAGCTTGTATGCCACCTTACCGATTCGTTCCAGAATTTTAAATGGCCCAACATAACGAGGGTTAAGCTTGCCGTGTTTCCCAAAACGCACCACACCCTTCCAGGGTGAGACCTTTAACATAACACGATCACTAACTGCGAATTCCAAGGGCTTCCTACGCTTATCAGTGTAGCTTTTCTGACGGTCGCGCTCTACTGCTATCTGATTCCTGATCTGAACAATCTTTTCTGAAGTTTCCAACACAAGTTTAGGGCCTGTGACCAGGCTGTCACCCACCTCAGCCCAACAGAGGGGTGAACGACACTTCCGTCCGTACAATGCTTCGAATGGAGCTGCCTGAATGCTGGTATGGTAGCTATTGTTGTAAGAAAACTCTATCAAAGGCAAGTACTTCTCCCAACCCTTGCCAAAATCAATCACACACGCCCGCAGCATGTCTTCTAGCATCTGGATGGTTCGCTCACTTTGACCATCCGTCTGTGGGTGATAAGCAGTACTCATGTCGAGACGCGAGCCGAATGATTTGTGCATCGACTGCCACAAATCTGAGATGAAACGCAGGTCACGGTCAGAGATGATAGAGGTCAGCACCCCGTGCCTAGAAACCAACTCCTTAAGATAGACAGCACTTAGTTGTGAGAACTTATCTGTTTCCTTGATTGCCAGAAAGTGCGCTGACTTCGTAAGACGAACCACGATCACCCAAATGGTGTTGTTCCCATTTTGAGTTCTAGGCAAGCCCGTGACGAAATCCATTGCTATCTGCTCCCAATTCCACATGGGTATTTCTGGTTGCTGAAGTAATCCAGACGGTTTCTGGTATTCCTCTTTAATTTTTGAAGACGTCAAGCATTTACTAACGTACGTTGCAATGTGAGCTTTCATCTTCGGCCACCAATACATAACTTGGAGGTCCTGATACATCTTATCCGAACCTGGGTGAATAGAGTATCGAGACCTGTGTGCTTCATCCATCACAAGGTCTCTAAGGTTGCCAAACAACGGAATCCATATTCGCTCCCTAAAATAGTAAATGCCATCAGATCTCTTCTCGAGTCGTTTCTCCATACCCCGCAAATACTCAGCTTCATAGTTCTCTTCTTTCAATGCTTCAGCTTATGCAGAACGGATATGGTCAGGTAGGTTGGAATGAATGGTGAGCTGTAGAGCGTCAACACGTTTGGGTTTTCATTCCTTTCGACTGAGAGCGTCGGCTACAACGTTGGCATTACCCGGGTGATAGTTGATTGCACTGTCACACCCCCAAAATACCACATGCGGGAACACCACGAGACGTGTGACATATCAGGATCCAAGCCACCAATCACATTGAACCAATTATAGATATTTAAAGAAAACATTCGATTCATTGCATAAGTTAAATCCAAGTCATAAGTTAAATCCAAGTCATAAGTGAATTGTTAAACAACTATTTCAAATTAAGCATTCAAAACCAATGTATCAAATATCCAAGAGTTTCGATCCATGACCACTCCAGCCCTCCCAGATAGCAAGTCCATAATCAGAAATCTAACGACCTGCAAGCATGCAGACAAGTGTGTCAGACGACGCTGGTGAGTTCAAAGTTTTGTTAACGTGTTTAGTTACCAGCTATGTGTATAACACAGTTCAACGATTTAATTTGATGATGTTACTAACACGATTACCGCAGATGGCTACAAGATTTGTTTGCCCAACCCCAATGTCTCTATCAAAACATTGGTCATGCTTTAAGGTAATTAGTTCACGCCCATCTTCCCTGGTACGGTGTGAGGGTGCCAAACCTAATAGCGCTATCAACTAATAACCTTGTTGCCTCCCCGGCAACTATCGGTAGATGTAAGGGGTCTTATATGATAGAAATGAGTATAATAACAAACATCCCATTAACCAGACATTCCTCCCCGGAACGTTACCCGATGTCCCTCCCCGGGATGCATGCTTGGAAAACGAGCAGTGAACTCACCTTGGTTTGCTCGGTATGTTTAGTTACTTGTTCACACTTAGTTAATCGAAGCCTATGGTGTTCAAGTACACGTAATCAGTTTACATTCACAATGTACACACTTACGTTCATAATCGTATCATGCATACGAGTAACAGTTTCTGAATAACACATAGCAGTCATTTCAAGTCATACATATCTATCATGCACACATATATTTCCCAATAGTAATCAACAGTCAAGTATGTTATTCATAACCGAATCATGATTATTTTCCCCTTCATAATTAACATCATTAACGACAACAATCATCACATAGTTATTCATTAGCATACATGTTCTAGATCAAAGTCTGTGTGAGATTCTGTCATTCTAGGCGATGAAACTTCCTTAAGTTTCATCGGTATGATGGCCGACGAAACATCATGCTTTCGTCGAAGGACAGGTCGACGAAACCTCAGGCTTTCATCGAAGGACAGGCCAACAAAACATCAGGCTTTCATCGAAGGACCCTTCGTCGCTACCCTACCAGCTGTTATCCTACGCAACCCTATCTGCAACTGTTCCGATCATAACAACACAATCATTTGCCATCAGTAATCAATCAAAAACAACCCTAAACAATCATTGTGCTTAAAGTCACAGATCTCGATCATTCCGTAACTGTATGCACGGAGAAAATCATATTAATATGGTAACAGATTTATCACCCAAAAAATAATCATGACTAATTTCAAGACATCTACTCTTTATCATACATGTTCCAATCTATCGATTTAATGTTAAGATACCAAGACTCTAATTAACACAACATACGATTATAGTTTCTGATACAAAACCCCACACTCACAATAGACTACAGACAACACATAAAAATCATCAAACGATGCTTAATGTAGTGAGATGCTAACCGATCTATGAAGCGATTACAAGAAAATGCACGGAGGCTTCGGGTTTCGCTGATAATTTCTTACGCACACTTGTGCGAATAAGGGTAAATATACTATTTGTACTTGGGCCTTACATGGGCCACAAGCCCATACGACGAAAGAATGGGCGGCGACGAAACATGGTGGCGACGAAACTTCCATGTTTCGTCGAGCAAGGGCGATGACGAAAGTATACTCTTTCGTCGGGTGTAATGCATGGGTGTGAGGATGCGTGACTAAGCTTATTTAATCATAAACAGTTAATAAGTTTTCATCAACTACACAAACCATAAATAATATAACAATCATGTATCAACCTTCACAAGTTACAATGCAAATAAATCATGAAAAACACAGTATGAAACTGGTAACGTGTCGAGTGAAGATCTTGGAAACTCAGGTTGTCACAATAACCTTCCGAGGTTATACCTTATGGTCACTTCGTTTGATTAGTTGTATGATAGGTAGTTTATATGCCTTAGGAAAATGACAAAAATGCCCTTTTTGCGCATAATTTCAATTTAAGCATATGTAACCCAAATTTTGGCACTTAAACTGATTATGCAATGTTATTAAACATGTTAGGGCATATAATACTTATCATAGGACTAGTTAGGCTATTCGAATGCGCTTTTGCGCAAATGACGCGTTAAAGTTGCGTATACTACCTTAACGGGTCATAACGGGTCGTAAGCACTTAGGATAGGTTCCAATTCAGAATGTAGGCTTTGTTAAACCATATTGTATGATTTCCAACACTCATTTGGTTTACAAGACCTCATTCTACCCGATCTCCCAATTTAGGTACTGATTTATTAACATAGTGATCTGATACTAGGTGCCACTTGATTCCTTGATTTCCCGAGCTTGATAGTTCACTTAATCGAGGATACCTTGCAATATCAAGTGAGTACATAGTTCCTCTATTTTACTACTTTCAAATGTTTTGGGGTGATTCATATGTGCTAAACGATTTTCGAGTTTTCGAAACAAATGCTATGATTTATATTAAAAACAACGATTTCAATAATGTGAATGAACTTGTTGGGGTGTTAATATATAACACGAATGACATTCATTAGCTTTGGTCGAGCCAACCAGTAGTAGGTTATGGTACCATAGGATCTGACAAATCCCGTTATCGAACTATCACCATGGTTATGGGGGTAGTGTGGGTAACGACAGAACCTGATGAATTTTAACTAACCCTTTGGTGGTTTGTTAATACGATTTGAACGTGTCAGAACACAGGTTTGAATGTATTCAACGAGAACGACCAAAAGTTAGTTTTCACAATTAAAACATGATCGATTCGAACGATTTGAACGATTGAATGATGGTTTGTAACACGAACGAGTTGAACGATGGTTTATAACACAAACGAGTTGAACGATTTAAACGATTGGTTTTAATAACATGAACGATTGAGAACAAGTACAATGGAATGATTGGTTTTTGGTATGTGATTAGATAACGGGACGGGTATAATGTGATAAAAGTATGGTAGATACGCCGCTGGTACTTCTTATATATAAGTGCTTTTATCATATTACATTCCATGGCGTTATTTAGTTCACTTAGACGAATGATTTCAAACGATGACACACAACGATGTTTACTAAATAATATAAACCATAGAAGTTTTCTACAAGGACGATTTACTATTGGATTACGAAAACATGGGTTTTAGTATAGATTCATGGCAACGATGTTTTATAAACTATAACCAACTTGTTTTAAGTTGGTTAATCATATTGCACTACAAAACACTTTTCAAAACAATGTTTTCAATTATCGACTCTAGTAGTCGTACGAGGCATTGCAATACTTATACAGGCCATGAATCTGACACACTCACAAAACCTATGTGCTCGCCGACATTTTTATGCTGACTCTATTTTCACATATATTTCAGGTGCTATTGTTTGATGATGTTGATGATGATTATGCATGCTCACATAGGATCGGACGAGGCCTTAGTGACTTAATAATAATGAAAAACAATATGTTTGTGTTTTGCTTTTGAACATCAAGACAATGTAATCACTAATTCAATAAAACGAAACTTTAATCCACGTGTTGTGAAACAATGATTCTGTTATGACACTCCCCGACGTTTCCGCCGCGGTTTCGTTGTTTTAACGCGGTCGGGGTGTGACAACCACACCGTTAAACTTCAAGTTTGTGAAAACCCACGAAAACTTGAAATCCCATTTCCGTAATCGCCTCTTGAATGATTGATCAGTGTAAATGGTAATCTCCATAATCAGCAAATCTTTATCAGATAACAAACCATCTGATAACACATTGTGATCTAAGAAACATTCTTCCACGATCAGATTCACATTCTTCCTCTTCAGTCACAATAACATATGTATAGTCTTCTCTGTTAGTCGCGACAACAACTTAATCAACAAACATCATCATTCCCTGGTTGTTAGTCCAAAAAACAATTCATATGCTCGAAGATTAACCATTCTAACACTTTAGACTATCACAAAGCTGTGATATCTTTTAAGTATCTACAATACTAATGCATCTCCTGATGCTAATACTGTTTTCCGGCTTGTAAGAAGACTCGGGACGCAAACCCTAAGACATCAATCTGATCACGATCTGAAGAATCTGAACTTCCTCTGATTACAGACGGGCAAATCTAGATGCTGTGCATTCCCAGACAATCTGAAGTCGGAACGTCCCAAATACCGTTGCACGTCTGAATTTCAAAAATGCCAGAATTTCAATATATTCTAATGAAATTTTTATTCCCCCTCATTTTTGCAAATTTTAACCTCTCTAAAACTTATCATTGAATTTCCCCTCAAAACAAGCAAATTCGGTCATTTCTTTTCACTGAAAAACTCAACTATACGGAAAATGTGACATTTTGCTCCATAAAAGTTCGTTTTCATCAAGGCGGATTTTTTCTTGTTGGCCCATTAATAGTCACTACTCCAAATGATAATCATTCTGCATAGGTATCCGTGACTACTCCATTAACTTCAACACTTTGCGATCTCATGTAAGGCAATAAAATTGAGTAGGTTTATCCTTGTCTTTATCACACACACTTATAAGTTATTAGATCTAGCTTTTCGAGTGGATTTGGGTTAGGCCATGTAGGCTGATTTATATGTTAGCTAGTAGATTTAATATTGGACTAGCTAGTGATCATGTGTGGGCTTGTCTAGAATAGTGTATGGTTTGGGCTTAGGCCCGGTTTGTAATAGGGTTCCCCTATGTGATATAAATAGGGGTTCCTAGGTCATTTGTGGTTGATCTTGCCAATCAGAAATTCATAAACAAGTTTATTGTAACAGATGAGTTTATCTTGTGTGCAATCAATACCAGTTCTTGTTCTTGACACTTTCAATTATTTTTCGCATCTTTGATTGTGTTTGTGGTATCCTACGAAGATCTCTAGAATTACAATTGGTATCAGAGCCTAAAAAGTCTTTCGAAGGCTCGGTTTTTCTGGATATTACTCGAAGAACAAGAAGAAAGAACAAGTAGATTCGAAGAACAATCAAGAACACGAAGAACAGCTTTGAAGATCAAGAACAATTTGAAAAATCTTCATTTGATATTTTTTTAGAAGTTTTGATTGTGTTTCCAAGTTTTCCGGGACTATTGGAGGAAAGGATCTCAGAAATTGAATTTTGAATTATTTCTTGATTTTTGGGATTTAGTTTTTGATTACTATCAAAACTAATACGTGTGCTGGATTTTATTAGCTGAGTACGGGTTTAAAAGTGTACAGGTGTGCGACCTAGAGTGTACGGTTCAGATCAACAAGTGTGCAGCCCAACAGTCTGTGTGCGGCCAAACCAGTGTGCGACATATTGTATGCGGCCCATCTGGTGTGCGACCTACTGTGTGCCGCCCAACTAAGCAATGTACAACCCAATTCGAGGTGTACAGTTTAAGTGTGTGGGACCCAAGAGAGTGTGCGGCCCAATATAGAAAAGGTGGAATCTTAACCAGCTAACGTGTTCGGTTTTAAACGTATTTAAGTGCAGAATTTGATATGCAAACAATCTTAGCAAACCGGCTGTTTTAGATTCGTGTCATTTTTAGGGAAAAAAAGGGCACGGAAATCCCAAAGAAGGTTTTGGACATTATATATCATTGGAGTCGAAATTTCGAGATGAATCTAATGGTACGATTTGATAAAAACAGTTTTTGGGCAATTTCTGAACGTTTTCAATGGTTCAGTTTGGTTCGGTAAAACAGTCATTTCTGGGGGATTACGGTTTAGCAACTTAGAAATGTCTTCTCAAACTGAGGTGCTTGAGCAAAAACTTGAAGGTTTCAGTTGCATTCCTGGTGAATCTGTAGAAGCACTAATTGGCCGGTTTCTTGAACTACTCTCTGAAATGAAAAATGCAGAAATTGTGGTGTCTACCTTTAGGGGCAACAAGAAGTTTCTGGATGTTCTAAAAAGTATTCTAGATTGGCCAAAGAGTAGTTGGTTTAGAAATGTTAATCAGATCTTGTTAACAACCAATTGTTACAAAATGAAGCCCGATGAGCTGATCTCACTCATGAAATCATATGATAAGGTTGACAAGCAGAAGGCTCAAGGCAACACATCTGCTGCAGTGTCTCACCCACTCCTACTGCTCCATTGCCTGCTGTAGTTTGCTCATCCACTCATGCTGATTCATCTCGAATTCAGAATTAGGTTGTTATGCAGGCACTCAGATTCATGACTTCACTCCCACTCCCACTGAGGTATGTGTTAATAATATATGTTGTACCAGTGCTTGTAGAGAGAAAGTAAGTGGCTACAAAGAACATACCAACTCTTTAAATATGCAACTGCAGTTATCTAAATCTGATTTATATCAGATCAAAAAGAAAATCAGTGGATACAAGGATATGGTGGAGGCACAAAAACGTGATATCCGGCAATTGCATAAAGATCTGAGTCAAGAGAAATGTAGGCATCTCCATTTTAAAAAACTTTCTGAAAAATTAACTGCAGAACTTGATTCGTTAAAATTAACTTTTGAAAATAAAGACTTGAATTTTCAAAAATTCAATGTTTCTAGTGAAAAAGTTGAAAACATGATAAATAAGTAGTTACAGTCTAGTAAGAAAGAAACTAGGAATAAAGGTCTAGGATATGTGAGTATTCCTCCACCATATAATCATTCCTACACCGCTATTCCTATGACTAAAGAGGAGATTGCTAACATTTCTGACATAGTTTATGGTGGGGTGAAGGGTCTGAAAGTTAAGCCGGTCAAGACCTCAAAAGTTAAAATCTCAAAGCCTAAAAAGAATGAAACAAAAACAATCAAACCAGCATCTGCACCTATTTTTGTTAGATCAGAAAATGTCTCTAACCAAATAGAGACATTGAGTTTTGAGAAAAATGCAGAATCGGCAAATGAACCAACCGAGTCAGCTGCACAATCTAACTCCAAATGTGAATCACCTAAAGCAACTGCTTCTGAGAAATTGGAATCAGTTGAATCTAGTGAATCCAGTTGTGAGTCTTCTAGAGCAGCTAAATCAACAGCAGAGGATTCAACATAGCTACAACAAAAAGAATGTAACTTAAGCTCTGAGTTTAAATGTATGAATGATATTGATGTTTCTACTTCATGTGCAGATGAAGTAAAGGTAGAGGATTAGGTTGAGGGGAATGATATTGTTTGTCAAGAAACTGTCGGTGTTTGTTTGAAAACATCCAATTAGTCTGTTAATGCTCGTCCAGATGTGAAAAAGGATGTTTCTGAGCCAGCTTTGAGAGGCCCATCAAATAAATATGTCTCTAAAACCAACAGTTTCAAATGAAAGTGCAAAATCTAACAATGTTTTTAGAGAGAAAAACAGTGAATGTACTAACTATTGTAGACATGGACATAAGAAGCAGGGCATAAAATTTGAAAAGTCTGCAAACAAATCATCCAACAAATCATATAACTCAAATTCATCATCGGTTGGGTCGAATGGATCGGGATATGCTCCTTATATAAAGAAGCAAACATGTTACAACTATGGCATACTCGGTCACATTGCATGGAATTGCACACATCGTCCTTATATGCCATATTATACATAGAATCAGAGGGTTACACCAAGGGATAGATCTTTTTCTAAGCCAATGAATTTGAAAAGCCTAAGACAATGATGAATAAGCATCCCAAGGTTAAACCATCTGATGGGGATTGGAATACTGCCAAAGCTAAAAGAAAGCAAGCTTTGAAACCTAAACAAGTTTTGAAAATTAATCAGGTTGAAAAGCAAATTGTTTTGCCAAAGGCACCTAAGAAATTAGAAAAGCCTAAACAAATTTGGAAAGCAAAACATAAAGCAGCAATGTCACCAATCCTTGAAACAAAAGGGGACATGTGTTTGAAAGAAGTGTCTTATTTTGATGCTTCAGGAAAACACAGGACTACGATGGCCTGGGTACCAATGTCTTACTATTCTCCTTATTTTTTCAGGGACAACCAAGGAGGAGCTGTTGAAAATCCTTGGAATGTTGATAGCGGTTGTTCCAGAGACTTAACGGGTAACATCTCACTGCTACAAAAAGTTCTATTTCTTTACAGTTGAGGAGATAAGGGAGGTAAGATAAGATCAGCGAAAAGGTACAATTTAAATTTAGTACTCTAATCTTGATATTGATTAGTCTTAAATCTGATGACGGAACGGTTAAGCAAAAACAACAAAAATATTTTCATTTTCTTTCGTATTTTTTGTGCATATGTTTTTTTATAATGTAAATTTACGCATAAGATTTATGCACAAATTTAGGGGGATAGAGAGAGATATTTGTATATTAAATTAGAGAAAAAAAAATAGAAAGCGAGAAAAAGAGTTTGTTTGTGCATATTGGAAATGAAATAATTGTTTGTGCTAAAGGGTTTTGACCAACACATGTAACGTGCTATAGCTGAAAAGACTAGGATCTAATGTGATATGTCGATTGGCTTGACGCTCAAAGTGATAAGAGATACTAAGTGATATAAACATAACGAACTATGTATCATGTGGGTAACATACCATCGGCGTATGATTTTATAATCTTAAATCTTGCGTTGATAGATAGCCAACGTTTGAGGTTTCAGGGCTTTATGTTGTTGAGTCATCCGGGGATATCGTGGTTGTCCTTCTGTTGCATCCAGATTATATGTAGACCTAGGCACTATCAGGATATCTTAGAAGAGTAAAAAAGAGGCCAAAAACCTTAAAGGAAGAAAATCTCACAATGAGAGAATTCCATGTGCTTTTAAAGAAAAAATCGTACCAAAAGGGTATTTGCCTAACCCTCGTTGGACATAAACATTGGTCGGTCTACTGTACGAAAGTACTGACCTGTTCACCAATGGTCTGACGTTATAAATCAAAAGGATGAGCTCAGTATACTTACCTGCTACAATGAATCGTAGTGCTTACATTGATCGCGGGGGCATGTCATGGAATGGGACACACGGGTAATATAGTATAATATTACCTTAAACATATCATGAGGTTGAATAAGAAAATTGAGCGTTAAAGTTTAAGTGGACAAATATGTTGGCAATCACATAGACCAGTCTAAATAAGTTTGTGTCGAAAAATGTTTCTTGGCCTGCCTGAGAACGATTTTGATCCCAATGCAATTGTAATTGTATATTAGTTTCTTTGTTGATTTGTGTTTCTGTTTATATTCTTATATTTAAAAATTAAAAAATATATATAGAAAATTCAAAAAATCCAAAAATAGAGTGTCTTGTTTGTTTTAAATTAATATTTTAACCGTTCTTGAAGATTTGATTGATCATTAAAAATTGAGAATTTTGATTTGTGAAATCCGAGTACAAGTGCTTGGATGTATCAAGTGTTCATATGGTACTTGACTCTGTTGCATAGAAATGTTTGCTTATGAATTTCTGAGCATGTGCAGAACTTGAGTTTAATCAAGAAACAGGGGTTGATGAAGATTGAGATGCTGTTAGTTGCTGACAAAGCATGAAGCATCACAACAACAAGGTGGACCCGAGTTAGAAGAATGAGATACAAGTCATCATCTGACAATGATAGTCCCTTCGAAGAAGTTCCTGTGAGCCTGCTTGAAAGAGAAGGATTGAAAAAGAAAAGAGCTGACGAGAATCCTCCTCTCGCATTCTTTTTAAACAAGATGTTCAAGAAAAAGCTGATCATGATCAAGAAGAACAAAAGACCTAAGTTTGAAGATGAAGAGTTGAAGTATCTTCCCACCGAGACATAATAAAGACAACATAAACCTAGGGGGATATTGTAAGGCCATAAAATTGAGTAGGTTTACGCTTGTCTTTATCATGCACACTTATAAGTTATTGGATGTAGCTTTTCTAGTGGATTTGGGTTAGGCCATGTGGGCTGATTTATATGTTGGGTAGTAGATTTAATATTGGACTAGCTAGTGATCATGTGTGGGCTTTTTAGAATAGTGTACGGTCTGGGCTTAGGCCCGGTTTGTAATAGGGTTCCCCTATGTGATATAAATAGGGGTTCCTAGGTCCTTTGTGGTTGATCTTGCCAATCAGAATTTCGCAAACAAGTTTATTGTACCAGACTAGTTTATCTCGTGTGCAATCAATATCAGTTTTTGTTCTTGACACTTTCAATTATTTTTCACATCTTTGATTGTGTTTGTGGTATCCTACGAAGATCTCTAGAATTACATCTCATCATCATATCTGTTCTCTGAAGCCTCCGACGGTGTCCCCGAACAACCCGTATTTGACGTTAAAATATCGAAAAAAAATTATATCACCAAATCTTTTATGGACACTCGTCTCACCACGATCGTAAGATGCCTTTTTAGGCATAGTGAAACATTCACGCGGATGAGAAAGGTTTATTCATGCGGATGAACTGATTTTAGAACGAATTAGGCTAGTTCGTGCGGATGAAGTCTCCTTCATACGGATGAATGCCTTCCATGCGGATGTAGATTGTTTCGTGCATATGAAGGTCTGGTTCGTGCGGATGAAGCATAATTTTTCAAATGGATCAAGGGTTCATTCGTGCGGATGAATGACTCCTTCGCACAGATGTAACACTCCTATGCACGAAACTCTCTGGTCCGTTTGAAACGTCGTTGTTCATATTTTTCAATCTAAAATCTTTTTTTCTTCGACTTTTATGATGATTCTTTCACAGACTAGGTCGAAATACATTATTGATCAATCCTATGGTTTCAATTTTACTTTTTTGTCCGTGAATTGACCATTAATTTGATGTTTTACGTCTAAAAACTCCTGAAAGTCCATAAATCATTAGAGCAGGTAATTCAATCAACTGTTAGATCGATTGAATCGGTACCGTAACTCTAATACCAATTGAAAGTTCCGGATCAGGCGGGTTTAGATGGAAGTTTGGATAGGATAGAACTAATTCGGTAGAAATCTCATTAGATTAGTCATAAGTCGAATGACATTCATACCGAAAGACTATACATCATTTACAAGCTTTTCATTTTTCTCCAGCGTTTCCCCTCTAGGATCTCCAAAACTTATCAAACTATGAACACAAGACCCTATTTATACATGGAGTTTGGTGAGGAAGAACACATCCGTGCGGATGTGTTACGTGCGTGCAGATGTGTTACGACCATGCAAACATGCTCTCGTCCTCTCCAAGGTCTCATGTGTTCGTTTCTAACTCGTAACTATACAATATTCAACACACACTATATCTTGCCTATTCGTACAGTGGCAGACACACAGAATATGCACTAACAGTTTAAGACGTAAACCCAATATCCATGTGGCGGCTGGGTTGATGGCGATGGTGGAGATGGTAGTGGTTATGGGTGGAGATGACGGCTGTGTTGGTGGAGATGGCAGTGGTAGTGGGCGGTGTAGATGGCGGTGGTTGTGGTTGCTGATGATGGTGGTGGTGGTGGTGGTGGTGGTGATGAGACTACCAAATCATTGTCTACGTCAGCAAATAATAAAAGTTGTATGCCACGTCAGCATCCATGTCATAAAAACTAACCGGGTTATAACCCAGTTACAAAAGAATAGACGGGGGCCAAAATCTTACAAGTTGGAATTGTTAGACAAAATTTTTGAAGTTGAAATTATTATCGGCAAACTAGTGAAACTTTGAATTGTTAAAATCCAATAACCTTTTTTTTACTGGATTTAGTTTAGTTTCCATTTATGAGAAATGTAATATATTTAGTATGGTTGAATTTCAGACACAAACATGTTCATACGATACAAAACGGCATGTTCATATTATGTTTCATGTCTAAACAGGTTAACGGTATTTAACCTGTTAGCGACCCGTTTATATTTTTTTGAGGATTTTATGATTTGAATCTTATGGTTTTTTCTTTTAAATTTGCTAATGATTAATGTGATATGGATTATGTTAACCAATATGTATTAGTTAAGACTTTTATGTACTTTTGACAATTTTTATTTCACTAAACAGGTTTCTAAATATGGAATATTTATCTTGTCTCCAAACAGGGTGTTTTGTGTTGACCTGTTATTAAACCACATGTCCGTGTTTGGAAAAATAACACAAAGTCATCGTGTTATGTTCGCATCTAGCATCTCATGTCACCGTGTCTTATCCTGTCGCGTTTCGCCTGTTAGGCCAACCCTAATATTTAGGCATGTAAATTAATCGAATGAATATGAACGGGGATTATTCATATATGTTTGTTTAACTTTGCAAACATGAAAAATTTCATGTTCATGTTCGTTAACTAAGAAAATGAATGTGTTTTTTTTTTCTCCATCCGTTAATATTCCAAATGAATGTAAGATAAACAAACGTGTATGAGCAAACATAAACAACACAAATATATCGTTCGCTAGTCAATTACCAAGGTTTTGCTCTAATATACAATTTCAGATAATTGGTTGATGAATGATGGATTAGTTAATGTAACTGATATAATAAGTAAAACCAAATATGTAAACACACGTAAATAAACAAACCAATATAAATGAGCAAACATAAACAATCGTAAATGAATGAACATAAATGAATGTTTACGTACGAAAATGTACGAGTGAGGCATCTGTTCATGTTTGTTTGTTTATTAAATTAAAAATAATGTGTTCATGTTTGTTCATTTCATAAAATGAACATAAACGAACTTTTCTCCGAACAATTAATAAAACGTTCAGTTCATTTACAGGCCTATAAATATTTGATCATTATTAATAAAGATATTATATAAAACTACAATTCGGGTATTTCAATGTAGTAAAATAAAATCTGAATCAAATTGTCTACCCAAAAAGCTTAGTAAGTAACTAAAAATTAACAAACGTAAGACCAATTTGCTTCAAATTAATAAACAAGAACGTCATCTACTCCTTAAACCAAACTTACATTAACCCAAGAGCGATGCAGGTTATAACAGAATTTTGGTATCCTATTGGGAAGGCTTCGTTGTGGTTCAAAATGCGGCTAACGGGTCAGAATGGATTCGAGTCAAAATGGGTTGATCTAAAAATCATAATTAGTAAAAAATAAATCAGAAAGTATATCCAAACCAGTGTTGTAAAAGTCGGATTACTCGGCCGAGTACTCGGCGAGTACTCGGTCCTCGGACCCCCTCCGAGGCGACTTCCTCCTAGGCGGTCTCAATTAGTTGGCATCGGGATTACTCGGGAGTACTCGGTGCCTAGTCGGCCTAGTCGGACGTAGTCGGCCTAGTCGGTCTACGTGGTTTGTTGACTTTTAATCGGTCAAACTCGGTCAAAATCGGCCTACTCGGCCTTGTACTCGGCCTTGTACTCAGACTAGTCGGACTTGTATTCAGAATATTTGAACTTTAAACATGTTTCATTTTAAATTATACTCAGTTGACATGAATTATGCTTATTTTAACACATAAATAATATATAACAATTAATTTTTTTTATATTTACCATGTCTGCGTACTCCCCGAGTACTCTCCGAGTACTCCGATTACTCCCAACTCCCCAGTCGGCCGACTAGGGACCGCCTAGCGACTTTTACAACACTGATCCAAACACTATGTATAAAACCTTAAGCGACCTATATATTAAGTATACTTAATTATGTGATTTAGATTTTATATTTAATATTTAATATTTATCATAAAACACAAGATTATACAAGCAAAATGATGATTTAATATATGTTTCACAATATCTAGCCGGCGTATTTATAAATACGCCGGGAACAATCTAAATACATCATCCCCCAATTAAGACTAGTAGGGAACCCGCGCATTGCAGCGGAATCTGCAACAAAATCTACAATATGAGGTTGGTTCAGAATTTAAAGTTTAAATGATAAAAAATAAACATATATAAGTAGTGTTTGTGTGTGTATAAGCACCTGCTCTTCGCGGTGGGGTAATTTTAACGGTAATTTTAAGCACAAATTTCAAGCCAATGTGAGTTACATGACATTGTGAGAAAGAAATCCGGTTTGTTGGCAACATGGACTAATGTTATGGCGTCCGGGAATCAACAACCTTTTTGTAGTGTAACCAAAAATACACTATCCCCCTTAGGTCCGAATCCTAGTATGAAAGATTGCAATCACATACATTTAGTAATTATGACTATATGAAATCATTTATCATTAAAAAAATAACCTATTCACCTTTAGATGGCGATCTTCATTTTCATTTGTCTCAATCTACATCTACATGTTAACTAAATCACATATAATAATGTAACATAAATTGAGTCGTAATTACTTGTACGAAACTTATACTTAAATGAACTATATAAACAAAAATACTAAGAGGCTACGCTAAGAAGCTTGTTGACAATCTATTTTTATAGGCAAAACAACTAAAATATATAATAGAGCTGCTGGAACCTTAACAAAGATTTAGAGAAAGAACCAAAAAATTACTACATAGATTTAATAAAAAAAGAAGATTTACACCAGTTAGACTACTTAAGACAATTCTACAACTTCAATTTTATCTAGAGCTACGGACCTAAGGTCTCACTCGACACCTCGGACGTCGCTTGCCTCGATGACTGTTGTGTCTCCACTTCCAGGTGACGAACTCATCGATACAAAACTCAAATTGCAGCTTGGTTATTAATCAAAAGCTTCCAAGAAATCAAAACTTTGGTACAATCTTCACTAACAAATTTTTAGAGAACAATTAAGAAAAAACAAAAATATGTACTAACCGACATCCATTGGGCAAGTCGTCAACCTAGGTTGACGACTTGCCCACATGTACTTGGCCCAACTCTCTCATCGAGCCCATCCTCCTCGTCTCCACCGTAAGTCTCACCTTGTCCCATATCCAAACATTATGTCCCTGGCTCCCTGCATTAGATTATATTACAAAGAGGGGAGTGGGTTACAAAATTCTCCTTTGACCGTGTCAACCTTAAAAACACATTAAACATGAGTCAATTTTAAATACCCTTTTCAAATGGACTATATATCATCATGACAACAAACGAAGAGGTTATGTAAGTTGTAAAGTTTCCCAAAAGAAATATTAAAACATTCATGGGACAGATTAACTACTTTTTTTGCTCACCTGGTTCTCAAGGGCATTCACAGTAAACTCAAGCTGTTTAACAGTTTTATCATAGAATTTCACCTCCTCATCAGCATGCAATCTACTCGTCTCAGCAATCTTAACAGTTTAAACAAAATATATCATTAATGAGATTCTTATAATGTAAACATAACACTTGTGCAATGTCAATCAATTTACTTATAACTATTCAGGTTATGTTTTATTTCTACCGAGCAAGAGTAAAATGAGTAAAATAACAAAAGCCAGCTAGATAAATATGGTTTTATATATTTTTATTGAACACATCAATCATAGTTTTATATATTACTAAGGACGTTGTGGGTTTTCGTAAAATTTGAGGTTTAAATACGATAATCATGAAAACAAGATTTCTGTATGGTTTAACTTAATGAAGTATGGCACGTCAATCCCTCAATAGCCATGACTAAACCCATTGATTGGAAGTTTTTCAGCTGCAAGAAAAATGGAGTATATTAGGCCATCAAAATGTTAATATAAGACAACGTGTTACGGGTTGCAGCCAGGTGCCACCTTAGACGGGCGCATGCACTGACTAAAGGTGTAGGGTGGGGCGGGGCTGCAATCTCTGGCGGGGGTGGAGAGGTAGCCGTTTGGCAAGTGGGACCTTGTGCTACGATGATTGTTGTGGGTGATTTCAATAAAAATAAATACAAATGCGTATTCTTTATAAACTACTTATTTTATCTTAAAAAAAATCACAACTTCCTTTCACATTTCAAAAACTCTCCAATCATTAACTCTAAGTCAGGCTTACCGGTAAAAATCACAATCTATTATCATGCCGATTAACCACGTTCACATTGACTCTTTGTGGTTCGGGTTCGGCTAAATAAAAATATATATCTTAGATGTTTATAAGATCCTATACCTTTCGGTTCAAAAGGCGTTATTTCATGTAGGTCTAATTTCTACATATACCATTATCCAATAGCTTGATCCTAGAGTAAAGCATGATCAATATTGATAAAATATTGAAGTCGTAGACAAACTATATTAATTTATAAAAAATAGACAAACACGCCATTGTACTTTTGTATTGTTTCCGGTTTCATACTCAAACTAATGTTTTAGCTGGATCACATTCTTGTACTCATAATCTACCATTACCAAAATTTCGTAATTTTCATCCACAATGGTTGTGATTATTTAACATTTTCGTATACTATTAAGCGCCTAAAATTGGAATAAAAAACATAATACGACTAATAAATCCATTTACCAATAATCAAATTAGACCTCTATAAATTTACCAAAATGACTGGTACAAAGACAAATATGTAGTACTAATTCGCATGCTCTATAACAAAGCTTGGGCCCTTGGCCTGCAACGGCCTCATTTGTAGGGCTGAGCAAGATTTTGGTTCAATCTAGCAACCCAAACACCCATAACCCGACCTGAGAAAGACCTGAAATGGACCAATTATGCATACTCGGTTCGGTTCCTGGTCATAAATTTGATAGTCAAAACAGGTTCGATCTAGCCCATGTATAAACCCAAATGTGAAGCATTTTGGCCTAAAAAAACCATATTCAGAGTCCTGGCTCGACTCAGACCAACCCAACCTGAAAAGACTTAGACTGACCCACTCCATAATATAATTGATCAGGTTTTTGGTTTCAATTTTAAAGAAATTTTGGGTTCAGGTTCGGTTTTGACTTTTAAATAACCTGACAACCCGACATGGGACCAACCCAAGAGTGGACCGATATACGGTTTGTTTCTTGGACTTAATTTTGAGATGAAATCAGTTTGGGTAAAATCCCGACTATTATGTGGCGTTTTATTATAGTTTATACGGTTAACGCATATTGTCTCTGTTAGTAGGACATATGTCATAAAGGACACACCAAATAATTTTTTTATTTGATACTAATTCTACAGAAAGTGTCACTGACCCATGCAGAAATAAAAATCATATTTAGGAAGCATTCACTCAAATATATTGTAAAACACTAATACCTTGTAGTAGAGAAGCTACGCACGCTCCCTTGATGGATTACCAAAAGTGTTCATTAGAATAGTCATTGTCCATTAAACAAGTGTGACAAAACTTGGCTCCAAAAGATCTGATCTAGACAGTGTCATTCAACATTTACTTATCAATCAACTGCATCACACATAATACCTTGATTAAGTCACCGTCACTGCTTTGGCGAAGACCCTTGAGATTAACAAAATCTAAGTGCCTGTTTGGTTACCAGCCGTCAAACCATCCAAGTTCTTGAAAATTCGGCCACCATAGCCGAGGTAATGAACCCAGGTGAAGGGACAAATGAGTAAAATTTTCATTCAACATCATTTTAAAACTTACTCATTAAGAGGTGTCATCCTAGTGAACCAAAAACAACTATAAGTGATTGAAGGTAGCCTCTTAATCATATTAGTTATATGTAAATCCCTATAGTTATTGTAACATTTTTTTTTAATTAGATTCGCATACGATATTTTTTAACAAAAAATATTTTTCATCCCTTATTCTTCAATCTTAGTCTCAAAACCATTGTTTTTTCATTGTTCTTTAGTCAGAATTTTTCATCTATTATTCTAGCATACCAACACATACAGTTGTGAAACCAACACAAGTAGAATTAGCACCCGAAAAGTTTGAAATTAGCATAGACAATATTGAAACCAGAACATACTGTTTCGAAATCAACACAGACAATAACAACACAAAACAAGTTAGAAACTAGTACACACATAACCACAGGTTCAAAACCGACACAGACAATTTTGAAGTGCCATTTTTGGTACTTTTAAAAATATATAACAATATTATACACATATCTATATTTATCTATCTATACTATATAATAAAGTAAGGGGTTGTTTGTTTGGATCTGAACTTAACCATTAAGAGGGAAAGGGTCTGATTCGGTTAGATGTTTGTTCATTGAGACTGTTTGGTTCAAAAAAAAGCATCTGAATGATTAAAGTTAGGTCTGATTCGGTCAGACATTGGTTGATATCTGACTGGGCCAGAGGAGAAATGAGAGCTTATTTGGTCAGATCTGACTGGGCCAAACAGCCCCTAAATCAAATGGATACACATGACACTCTATGGAGTGATCTCTATGAAGTTTTCCCGCCTAACAATGTAAATGATAAATTTTCATTATCTACTGATATAAATCACTTAAAATTTGAATGAAACTATTTTTATAATCGGAGTGGAGTTTAGATAATGTTTAGAAGTCATTTAAAAGTCAAACATGATATTTCGCTTCATGTAAATTAAAGAAACTTAACTTTAGTTTATGGAACATTTGAATAAAAAAATATTTCTATATTTCTTTTTTAAGGTTTTATAATAGTTATATTTTAAAACCTTCAATAAAAAATAAAATAAAAAGTGTGTAATAGTAGTCATAAGTAACCTTATATAAAATTTATTCTATTCTATATTCTAATAATTTTTTTATAATAATTTTTCATGTAACTTTCTCCTTTAATCTATCTATTATAATAAAAGAAACCAACATTTAAACACTTGTCATTCATTGAAGGTATCCTTAAATCTATACTTATCTTATATTAACTAAATAAATAATAAATTTATATATTATCAATTTAAAACATTGTAGTGCATTACTGGTTGTACCTACTGCATAATGTTTTGTATATGAAAAGTAAGGCTTAGGTTTTGATGTGTGTCCTTAGTCTATGCGTAATGGGGCGGTATGCCCGGCGCCATGACCGGAAAACGACCAGGAACACCAAAACACCGGGCGCCATGTTTCAGAAACAAGGGGGCAGTGCTATAATTTTCGCGGCGGTATGGGGAGGGTGGTAAAAGATTGGACCAATCACATTTCAGCAACCTTTTTTATATTAATTAATAAAACTGAAAATTATTAAATAGGTAATGATGGGTAGGGGCTTTATGACTACGGGCTCTAGTGATATAACGCCCCATAAAGCCCCCGTATGACGTGGCACGACACGTGTCGCATAACGCCCCACAAAGGGGCTTTATGACTACGGATGGCCTTATACGTGTCCTCTGCTTCACCTGTTTTGCTTTACCATGGGTTTAGGTTTTTAAATTTGGTTCTTTTTCACCCACAATTTTATACAGAGGTGGCAGAGAGAAATCAGTGCTATCTTCTACAATGGTTCTAAAGCCGATGATGGTGCAAGATCGGGAGGTGGTTGCGGAGATCGGGGTAAGTGTCGGTGTCCGCTACAAAAAGCTAGAAATAATCACTTCTTCTGGGAAAGTTCATCAAGATCTAACGTTCCAACACAACAATCTGCTCCTTAATCGCAACTGGGTACATCTCTTTTGGCTTTTTCTTATAACTTCTTATATAACATAGGGTAAATTACTTTTTGAGTCCCTGTGTTATATGTGTTTTAACTAGTTGAGTCCAAAAGCAAAAAGTTTAACGACCTGAGTCCCTATAAGCAATTTCTTTAACCATTTGAGTCCAAATTTCTAACTCCATCTACCAAGTCTGTTAATTACAAGGGTAATTTGGTCATTTACACACAAAGTACAAGTCTTATATGCATAAAAGTATAAGGAACAAGTCTTTAATGCATAAACTTTTAATATTTAATATATAAAAATAATTACATATATATAATAGAGTAAACTGCCATTTTGGTCCCTGTGGTTTGGCCAGTTTTGCCACTTTAGTCCAAATCTCAAACTTATTACATCCAGGGCCCTGTGGTTTGCATTTTGTTGCCATTTTAGTCCAAAAGTGAAATTTGACCAGAATCCCCAATTTCAACCCCCTGTTTTGTCCTTATCTTCAGGGGCAAAATGGTCATTTATGAATTATTATAACAAATTATTAATTAAATTAAAATAAATAATCCCTTTATCCCTTTATCTTCTTCACAAATGAAACATCATCTTCTTCACAAATTCATCAACCATCTCCCATCACTTCGGATCCGTCTCCATCATCGGTGTCCGTCTTCATAAACACCGTTCAACACCCAACAGTCACCACTCTTCAACCCGTGCAACCACCGTAAATCACCATCATTGTTCATCAATGCACTCACCTTCAACCACCGTCAAATCACAACAATCACAAACAACTGCAAACAACCACCGCCTTCTTCGCCGTCGTACACTCCGTCCTCCGCCACACATCCTGTCCGGAAAACATCTTATACCACTTCGTCGCTGCTGATTTCGATCCGACGTCCCCTTTCTTCTCCGGTGAACCACACCCCCCTTTCTCTTCTGTTTTACCGGACGTACACCCCCCCCCCCTTGTTAATATCCGGCAAGCACAAAGGGGCTCCGGCTGAGCTCCAGCCGACGACATTCACAGCCAAACACCCCTGTTTCTTGCTGATTAACGGCCGACCACCACCACGGTCCAGTGGTGGTGCGACGACGAAGACAGAGACAAGAGAGAGAGAGACGAGACGGAGAGAGATGAGAGAAAGCAGCGGAGTTAGGTGGCGGCGCCGCCGCTACGGCGGCGGTGATGGTGGTCCGACAGGCGACGGGTACGGGTTCAAGACTGGTTCGACCCACGTTAGGGGCCTGGGTCAGTTACAGACGGCTTCGATTCAACCCGGTTCGATTCAACCAATGGTGGTGGTTGAGGTTGGGTAGTAGCAGTGGTGGTCGGTGGTGCTTGTGGCGGTGGTGAATTTGGGGAAGGAGATGCCTTTTCTTGAAGATGATGTTCTTGATGATGAAGTTTGATGGTTGTTGTCTGTATTTTGAAGATGATGTTCTTGATTTGTTGTTGAAGATGATGTTCTTGATTTGTTGTTGAAGATGATGTTCTTGATGATGAACTTTGATTTGTTGTTGTCTGTGTTTTGAAGATGATGTTCTTGATGATGAAGTCGATTAACAGTGTTTGGGATTTATAATCTGGGTTTGAAGATAAAGAGGTGGTGTTTGGGATTTATAATCAGAGTTTAGGGGGTGTTTGGGATTTATAATCAGTTTAGGGGGTGTTTGGATTAATAATCATTTACAATAAAACCAAAATGACAAAAATACCCCTGGAGATAAGGACAAAACAGGGGGGGTTGAAATTGGGAATTCTAGTCAAATTTCACTTTTGGACCAAAATGGCAACAAAATGCAAACCACAGGACAGGGCCTTGGATGTAATAAGTTTGAGATTTGGACTAAAGTGGCAAAACTGGCCAAACCACAAGGACCAAAATGGCAGTTTACTCTATATAATAAAATACACACACCAGCACACACACTTCACCTTCACCATCACCACCGCATCTTCACCACCACTCCACCACCACACCTGCCACCACTATCATGACCCGTCCTCACTACACACCACCACCATTAAAACACCGCATCTGAACCATCTCCGAACCACCATCCTGATCTGTGAACCCTCAAAACCACATTCAATTCCCAAATAATAGATTCATTCAATTCCCAAATAACTTCTTCAAAAGAGTGGCAGCGTTGATGACGCTAGGGTTCCGGCGAAGGAATCTGTGTGTATGTGAGAATCGAACCTGCAACAACTTCTTATGTGTGTGTGAGAATCGAACCTGCAACAACTTCTTCAAAAGTGTGGCGTAGAATCGAACCTGCAACAACATCGATGTGTGGCGGCGTTGATGACGCTAGGGTTCCGGCGAATGATGTGTGGCGGCGTTGATGAACATCGTCCCCCAAATCAGCTCTGAAAACAAGTAAGCAAATCCACTTAAACTCACCTGCAAATCAAAGATCAAACACAATGCCTAAATCTTTGCAATAAAAATCAAATCTTTCATACAAGAAATAAAAAAAACAGAACCATTCTTAAAACCCTAATCAATTTTGTATTTAACGGTGACATAATTTGATTCAAAGTTGGAATTTTGGGTTGAAATGAATATGGATGAAAGATGAATAAATGAAGATCTGCTGGGAATCGTAGCTCCAGAGGAGTATTTAGCAGCCGGAGATGGAGCTTGGACATGAGGGTTTTGATGGTGATGATGGTGTCGAAGGTGGGGCTTTGATGGTGAAGATCGGTGGTGGGTGTTGTGGTGGTGACGGTGTAGTGGTGGTGGTGACGGCGGTATTGATGGTGTGGCGACGGTGGTGTTGCTGGTGGAGGTGTGGTGGTGGGTTGGAGGTGGTTTTGGTAGAGAGAGAGAGAAAGTTCTAGAGGTAATGGTGAAGATGAAGATGTATTTTACATGATCTGGACATATATATATATTTAATAATAAAATGGTTTTTTAATATAAAAGGGTGTTTTGGTCATTTTTAAAAAAGTTAACTGAGATTATCTAACTGAGGTTGAAATTTGGACTCAAATGGTTAAAGAAATTGCTTATAGGGACTCAGGTCGTTAAACTTTTTGCTTTTGGACTCAACTAGTTAAAACACATATAACACAGGGACTCAAAAAGTAATTTACCCTATAACATAATAACATATAAATGCAGTGGTGGTGGTGGGCCTAGAATCATGGCGGCACCGGTCCAATCGCCGGTGATGGAACGGGTAGCTGGTCACCCCTTAAGGTCTCAAGCATCATGAAGAGTTTTTGCAACATGTGATTCAGGTTCGACTATAAATATATTAGCTTGAATGTGGGATTTGAGATATGTATGAGATTATGAACAAACATTGACTGTTTGGGTAAGATTTGGTTGGGAATGGGAATGGGAATGGGGGGTTTTATACTACAAGTTATGAGTCTTTGTATGTGTTGGGGCAGTGTCAAGGGGATTTAGGGGGTGATGATTGTGGGGAGTGTGTGAAAAGTGCACTGCAGAGGGCTGAAGTGGAGTGTGGGGGTTCAACTTCTGGGAAGATATATTTGCATAGGTGTTTTGTAAGTTATAGTTATTATCCTATTCGGATGCCTAACCCTAAGAAATCATCTTCTTCTTCTTCAGCTTCATCAGATTCTTCGTATTCTTCTTCGTCAGATTCTTCGTATTATTCACCATCTTCTTTATCATGCATGGCTGATTAAGTGATTTATGCCCATCTTCATCTGTTCAAACAACTAGTTTTAAGTAGGCCCGGAAAAAAACGGTGGGTCGGGTAACGGGTCAGAACCGGCCGACTTAAAACAAGTTCAGTTTAGTTTGGGTTAAAATAGGTAATGCTTAAAATAGGCTGGTTTGGTAACGAGTCAGAACGGGCTGACTTAAAGCAAGTTCAATTTGGTTTGGGTCAAAATGGGCTATGCTCAAAATAAGTTGGGTCAAATGGGTTTTGTTCAAACAACTGATTTTGATTAAGCCCAGAAAACGAGTGGGTTGGGTGACAGCTCAGCTCAGAACGGGTCTGGTCGGGTCGGGTCAGGTAATGAGTCAGAACGGGCCGACTTAAAACAAGTCAATTTTGATTTGGGTCAAAACAGGTTGATAAAAATAGGTTCGGGGTTAAAACCAGCCGATTTAAAAAAAAAAACCAAATAATCAGAATATTCAAGGTAAAATTAAAAAGTTGTTAAAAAAATATATCCAGAATTGCTATATTTGTACAGTAAGATCCCAATGGCTGAAAAAATGAATCATTAAATAATTACCCAAGTGAAAAAATGATATTTTATGTTTTGAATTGCTATAAAAACCATTATATTAGAAATTTGTGTAATTTCTTGATGTGGGTTTGTAGGAACAGATTCAAATACAGGGAAGACAGTGGCAATTATCTTGGAAGGGGCAACAGGAGTTGGATTTTTAGTAATAATTGTATTATTTGCTAAAAATGCAGCAAAGAAACATGATGGTATGTCAACCATACTTTAAATGAGAGTGATTATAAATTTTTATTTTCCTAATCTTAATATTTTTTAAAAATTTTTGGGTGCAGATTATTGAAAGGGAGATGATATGAGAGTTGGTCACAGGAATCAAGAACCAAAGATCCAATTTTTGAGGTGGGTTCTTTCTTTGGTCTTTTTCAAATCCATTACTAAGATTTGGTTTTTGGTTAGTCATTTATCTTCATTTTAGTTTACCCCAAGCTAATAATCATATTACATAAAATAACATAATAAGGGAAACTGGTAGAATATTGTATTTAACACCCCTGAACTTTAAACAATTTTTTTCTTTTCCTTTTCTTAAGTCGATTTACGCTGCAATACCCCTTCTTCTGGACCCTTTTTAAGCGTAACTGTTGAGATGAAAGCATAACTGTTGAGATGATGATCTCTCAAAGTTTGTTAGCATGTGTACATGGAAATAACAAGAGCAACTTAGGCCATATATAAGAGGTGAGAGCGCAAACATTCTTCCATGTAAGTTCTAATGATATTTTTAACTATGGCATTTAAAATTTGGTCGATATATTATTTGCGTATATGCCAACTACAATCTCATGTATTTAAATGCTTATTACATAACTTAGGATTACTCACTTTTAAAGTGCTTACTAAACTTTTATTTTCTGCAGATATCCAAATTATCACTATTATGAAGAATACACTAACTATATGCTCTATTATTGCTACTGTTCAGTTGGCAAAACCAGGTTTGTGGTCTGATGGAGTGTTGGTCTAGAAGTGTTCTGTCTTGGCACTGGACGAGGGAGGCGAGGCTGTTAAATGGTTCACTAACTTCCAATTATAGATGTAGCTTGGTTTGTAAAGAGTACTTGATGTTCACTTAGTCTCAGTGACGTGTATAGTGTACATATTCAAAGGAAGCCTCGAAATATCATTGAGTATCATTGGTTTATTTAGGTGAAACTAAATAAAAAATACTCAATTTGTTGCGACTTTTTAATCATCTTTGTTATTTTATACCTAACAAGGCTTATAGAACGCTCCGGTTTAGCATGCCGCACCCACGGCGCAACGCGCACGAGCTTTAATACTAGTTTTATTTAATATGTAACTAAATTGCTTTCGAGGTTCAAGATGAAAGTTAAGTTTACAAAATTTAGAGTAAATTGTAATTTTGGTCCCTGAGGGTTGGTCATTTTTGCCACTTTAGTCTAAAATTCAAACCTTTTGCATCTGGGTCCCCGTGGTTTCAGTTTTATTGCCATTTTGGTCAAAAAGTGAAATCAGGTCATATTTGTCTTATAAAATCCTACTATTTTATCCTTTTCCTCATGGGAAAAATCATGGGCGAAACTTTTACGGGGCGGGAGGGGGCGGCCGACCCCCCGAACTTTTCGCTCAGTAATAGAGAGTATGTAGTTTTTGTATAGAAATTTTTGGGTATATATGTTTTCGGCCCCCCGATTTTATAGAAATTTTTAGGTCCAGCAACTTCCGCCCCCTCGGTCGGAAATCTCAAGCTTCGCCACTAGGCAAAATGGTCATTTTTAATTAAAAAACTCTCTCTAAACCCTCTATATACATTTAAGCCCATATATCTTTTTTAACAAAAACTCTCTCTCTAAACCCTTTCTTCTCCGGATCTCTAAACCCTCTCTTAACAAAACTCTCTTTCACCCACCAAACAATATACCACCCACCTCAAATCTGTTTTCCGGTGGCGTCTTCCGGTGGAGGCGATGCTTGTGGCGTTGTGGTTTTGGCGGTGTGAAGCAGCAGGGGTGACGAGGCTAGTTAATATTAAATTATATCATACTTTAATAAAATATTATCCTCAAATCTAAATTGTTAATAGAAACCAACTTTTGGACACTTGTAGGCATCCTTAAATCTATGCTTATCTTATATTAACTAAATAAATAATAAATTAATATTAAATTATATCATACTTTAATAAAATATTATACTCAAATCTAAATTGTTAATTTAATATATTTTTAAACAAATACCTCTCTTTCCTACTTATCTTATATTAAATATATAAATAATAAATTAATATTAAATGTTATCCTAATTTATTAAAAATATTTTTTTTTATTATTTGGAATACAAAATTATATTTATTCAACTCATGTAAAATACCGGGTTTTTAAAAATATAATTTTTTTATTATTTATTATACAAAGTTACATTTATATAACCCTTGTAATACACGAAGTTTTTAAAGATATAACTTTTTATCATTTGCTATGTAAAATTAGATTTATTCAACACGTGTAATATACCAGGTTTTTTAAGGATATAATTTTTTTATTATTTGGTATATTTTTCAACCCGACTATACATGAGTTTTTTAAAGATACGACGTTTTTAGTATTTAATATACAAAATTACATTTATTTAATCTGTGTAATACACATGGTTTTTAAAGATATAACTCTTTTTTAGATCTATTCAACACGTGTAATATACGAGGTTTTAAGGATGTATTTTTTTATTATTTGTTAGATTTATTGTAACGCCTCGTATTTCCTTATTTCCATTTTTTTAGAAAATACGAGTTCGTTTCCTATTTTTTAGGAACGCGGTTGAAATCTGATCGAAAAACGATTTAAAAACGGAAAACTACGCATCTTACACACTTTTAACGCAACCGACAAACGGACACAACTAATATCGAAGACCGACACTATTTTTACGCCTTTTGATTTTTAAAACACTAACTTATGATGCTTATGGAGTTCGGGTTTGAAAACGGGTTCATAAACTCGTTTGGGCCACTTAAAATGCGGGGATTGGGGCTTGTGGGCCCAAGCCCAAGCCCACCATAGTAAACCTAATTATATAAAGAAACTCTTACCCTAATTCTAATAACATTTCAGCCGCACTCCCCCTTTCTCTCCCGATTCCAGCGACCGAAGACGAATTCCGACGACTCCGGCATCGACCGTTATCTCCGGCCAAGTTCCAGTACCCCCTCGTCTTCTCCGACCCGTTTTCCGGTAAACACAACCAACCCCGCAACCCTGTTTCTGTCCATTTGAACGGCCGACCACCACCGTTCTGGTGGTGGTGCACAGCAGCGACGGTAGACAGAGAGGGAGAGAGAATGAGACGAGAGAGAGAAGGCGACGTCGATGATTCAGGTTCGAACAAGCCTTGTTTCGGCTCGGATTCCGGCGGCGGTGACTCGTTTCATGTCGGGGCAGGTCCAGGTTCGTTTCGACAATTCAAATCGAGTCGAATTTTGGCTCCGGATTGTTCAGCTCTTGTTCCGAGTTCGAGTTCCGGCCTACGTCAAACAACTCCGGTCGACACCAGTTCGAGTCTCGGTTTAGTTTCAGTCAAGTCGAGTCATGGTTCGAGTTTCGGTCAGCATCAGAATAGGTCAGTTTTGTTTCGAACTATTTTGGTTAAATTTTGATTTCCGTCGCGGGTTATAATTGTTCGGGTTAACTTGGTGTCAATTCAAGTTCATGTCTCAGTTTCGGTACGAGTCAACAGCTCCCCGTCGCGGGTTATATTCAAACTTGTATGCTCGCCAGTGCTTTTGTACTGATCCATGCTTTTAATACATGTTGCAGGATTGTGACAGATGAATCCAGTAGGATTGCCTAGAAATGCATTTAAACTTTATTGCTCGTTGTATTGTAAGTTGCTTTCAATCCTATTGTATTCTATTTCCAATACTTGTAATAATTAATTATCAATGAAATGAAGTTTAATTATTTGAATACTTATTGTGCATTATTTATTTTAATCTTGTGGTATTCTAGTTCGAACCATGTAAAATGTAATTATTAAATACTTGACACAAAATAGCATTATGAAGTCTCTTGCAATCTGTTAGTGCACTATGTCTATTGACTTCGTCTTGTATCGAGTCATGAAATAGGATAGGATATGATAATCAGTGCTCAGGGTGCTAGAAACTGATTTTCACATGTTTGGTGGTAATTTCATTTGAAACTGACAAAGACATGTTCAAACGAAATTAAACAAGTTAATTTCGTTTGAAAGTGTCTTGGTCAAGTTCAAACGAAATTACTTTGTGAGATCTGGTAACGAAGTGCTGCCGGATTGTCTCCAGGTGCTGTAATACTATCAAAATCAATACAAGAGACTTTATAATTACATTGAGCGTCCGTTTCATTGATTCCGCCTTTGATTCGGATAAATAACTCTTCTGATCGACTCATTCGGGTCATACAACGATCCTACAAGTGGTATCAGAGCACAGGAGGAAGAGTTTAGCTTGATTACATCAGATTTCTGACTTCTACACCTTCTTTTTCAAAATTAAACATCTTTTCACGGTTAAAATTGGATAATTTTCTCACAATGTGTGCGTAATTGTGTTTTAACAAACCCTTGAGAGTTTCAGATCTAAAATCGGCTTAAAACTTGATTAATTGCACAAAATTTGAACCGAATTGATGACATCATGCTGATTTCGTTTGAAGAGAAGTGATAATTTTGTTTGAGATTGCACAGTTTGTCTGATTTCATTTGAGATATCTGGTTAATTCCGCTTGAAGTCTGGTATTCCGTTTGAGAAGTTGGATAATCTTGTTTGAAACCGTAATTTTGTTTGGGGATTTCGTTTGAAATCTGTGATTCCATTTGAAAGGGTTATCTCATTTGAAAGTCAAGTTTGATTTCGTTTGAAGTTGCCAATCAAGTAATTTCGTTTGAAGTTGTCACTAAAGTGATTTCGCTTGAACAAGGGGTTCCGTTTGAAAGTGTCATTCAGAGTGATTTCGTTTGAAAGAGGATTTCGTTTCAAAGTGTTTCCATTTGAAGATTAATCTCGTTTGAAAGTGGACTTTTTGCTTCAAGATCATTTCAAGTCAACCGAGTGTCAGTTTGTGTCAAGTTGTTTGATACTGTTTATACTAATTGTGTTTGTTTGATTGTTTGTGTCTCCAGGTTATTCAAGAAATTCAAGAATCATGGCTGAAGAATTCTACAACACGTTCTATAATGCGTTCACATCCGAATCTACCGAAATGTCAACTGTCACACCAAAGTCTATCACAAAAGTGGTCAATGAAAACATAAACCATGACAATCTCTATGGAACTTATTCCAAACCACCCAAGCTGGATAATATTGAAGATTATACTTGGTGGAAAGAACGGTTTATCAACTGGGCAAAAGCTTATGCTCATGAAAGCTGGTTTTGTCTAGAGTTTGGATATGAGAGACCAAAGGATGACAAAGGAGAGGAAATTCCTATGAAGAAATTAGGCGTTGATGACAAAAAGGAATTCTCGTCTGAACAGAGAATGATTGCTTTGATCCAGTCGGCAATTAGAAATGACATTTTTGCATTGCTTAACCATGATGGGTCATCGAAATCAGTTTGGGAAGCTTTACGAGTTAAAGCTGAGGGGGGTAAACAGATTAAAAAGATCAAAATTGCCCTGTTAAAGAAAGAATTTGATCTGTTTGATAGCATTAAAGGAGAGACGGTGAGGCAAATGATAGAGAGATTCTGTCACCTAAAAATTGAACTTGAACGTTTTGAGATTGTGAAAACAAGAGAAGAAATAATTGATAAAGTCATAGAAGCGTTACCACGAGCTGATCAGTGGCCAATGTTTGTTTTTATTTTGAAAAACGATGTTTTGTATGAAACAATTTCTCTTGATACATTATTTGAAAAGATTGAAACTCATGAGCTTGAATTGCAGAAACAGAACAAGATGAGCAGTTCTTCGTATCAACAGAATGTTGGTCTGTATTACAAAGGTAATTACCTTCGGTGAAAGCTGGTGAATCACCAAAGACAACATTCAGTGGTGAGAGGACAAAAGAACCTCAGACAAGCTCATCAAGCTACAATCCGGGCTATCATTCATCTGCTTAAAAAGCTAGTTCTGAAGAAGCAGAGGAGATACTGTGCAACATTGCTCTTAAATTGAAAAATTCTTCGGCAATGAGCATCAATGCAGCTAAACAGCAAATGAGTTTTCTTGCATCAGTTTTGGAATCGTATGAAGGTCTAGTTGCAGGAAAGATTGGAAACCCTGAGTTGACCAAAGAAGACTATGACCAGATTGATCCGGAAGAGATGGAACTCATTGACATTCGCTGGTGTTTAGCTAGTTGCATCCGTAGAGCTCAGAGATACATGGAGATTACTGGGAAACAATCTCTTGGTGGTGCATCAACAAAACTTGGATTTGATAAGTCCAAAGTGACCTGCTTCAGATGTAAGCAAAAAGGTCATTTCAAAAGAGAATGCAACAATTCTGCGGTTGGTGGAAATGAACATCCGTTCAATGATGATTATTACCGAAAGGGGATATACCACCGAAGCAAAGAAGAGCCAAAAATGATTGAAGATAAACCCAGAGATAAGTCAAGAGCACTTGTTGTGATCCATGATGATGAAGGATATGATTGGAGCCAGATCTGTCCAGAAGAAGATCGTTTGGAAAATATAGTTACAGCTCATGGCAGAAAAACATCAAAGAGTCAACATTATGTTTTTGTTGCTGAAATCAAAGATGAAAACAAAGAAGAAAATGTTACTGCTGAAGTAAAAGAGAAAACCAGAAAAGAGATTCTGAACGAAAAAACATATAGAGAAAGAAACATTGCTTGGAACAGGATAGAAATGATGCAAGAAGAATATGAAAGTGCAGTGGCCAACAAGAGATGGGATAAGAAACGAGATTGTTATGTCAATAGGAATGGTGAACCTGTTGTACCCAAGAAAGACATAATCTTTGATGATGTTCTTCTAGAAATTCCTCTGTCCGTCGTATACTACACTAATGTCTTAAAAGATGATACATATGTGAAGAAGTTTGAAAGACATTTAAGAGATGTTATGATTTCAAGCTTAAGGAAGAGGGATGAAGAAAGAATGAAGAAGAATGTTGAGAAGATGGTTGATGAGTTGAAGAAGGTTGCTAAAGAAGTGAAAGTGGAGAATGTGAAGGTAGAAGAAAAAGTTGCAGAAGAAGTTGTGGTGAACGTAGAAGTTGAGAAAGCTGTTACTGAAGAACAACAGATTGTAGAAGATGAGAAGAAAATTGAAAGTTTGGCTGAAGTAAAGAATGAGAATTTGAAAGTTGGTGATGCTGGTGATGAAGTTAGTGTTGAAGAAAAGCAGAATGATGCTAATCAGGAGCAGACAAAGACTGCAACAAACACCGAAGTGCCAATCACTGAGGTAAATTCAGATTCTGAAATAAAAATAAAAATCGTTGAATAGTGCAAGAAATGCATGGAAAAGTGCAGTGCTTGTACTGAAAAAGACAAACAATTCAAAATAAGAAATCTTGAATTCAATAAAATTGAAGAAGTTTTCAAAAATAAATGCAAAGAAATGTTAGAAAATGAAAAAGTTTTGAAAGAAAATGATGGAAAATTTTTGGAAAAATGTAAAAAGTTAGAAAAAGAAAATGAAGTTTTGAAAGAAAATGTTTTGAAAAAGACAGAAGAATGTGACCATAAGGAAATTGTTTGTCAAGAAATGAAGAAAGAATATGATTCAATAAAATTGGCGTATCATATTACAAAAGAATCATATGAAAAAGTGAAGGATGAAATGAAATTTGCTCAATCTAGAATGAATCATTTGTCTGAAACAACTAAAGAGCTTAAACGAATGTATGAAATAAAACAAGGTGTTGTTAACTCTTATATTGAGGATGTTGCTAAGCTAAAGCGACAGATTGCTGATTTAGAACAGGACAACAACAAGTTAAAAAGTTACCACGTGTCATCATATGTGCTTGAACGTATTTTCAACATAAAACCGGATGGAAAAGATTCTGAGCAAAACAAGAAATGTATTGGCTCAGAGTTTCATCAAGTTCCACCATTGGAAAAGTTTGCGTTTTATGATGATGAAAAGGTCGAAAAAGCTTTCAACATGGTAGATCAATTGCCAGATAACATTGACGTAACCTATTCCAAATCTGATGATGATAGTGATTCAGAGGTGGTAGGTAAGGTCATTGAAAGTGTGTTGAAAGAAGAGTCAGTTGATACAGGTAAATCTAAATCACATGATGAAAATGAAGGTATTTTTCATGATGGATATCTGAAAAATTCAAAATCCGAGAAAAATTTGAATGAAGATTCAAAAGGATTGGTTTACACCATGATTGGATCGGACAAATTATTCTTAGATGTTGTATTCCCGATTCAGAATGTGATTTCAGAAAAGGTTGATAAAGTTTTCAAAATGGTTGAAATTGAGAAATCTGAAATTTCAAAGTTTGCTGGAAAAGGTCACAAAACTTTTTATAACAAACCTGGTTACAAAAAGAAGAACATGAAGGCTGGGTTGGGTTATAAGAAGAAACAAGGTTGGAAAAGAAATGAAACTCCGAATTTTCAGACAAAGATGAGTTTTGTTCAAGGAAAAAGTTTTGAAGAAGAAAAGGAACTTAAATTTAGACAACAGTCTAATGAAGAGTTTTATGCTCAAAAGAAAAAGCAACAACCACAAGTCAAAGATGTTTCAAAAAGAACATGTTTTAAATGTGATCAAATGGGACATCTTGCACGCAAGTGTCCTAATCTGAAACCTGTTGATGTTGATAAAAAGAAGTCTGATGATATTGAGAAACAGAAATCTGAGGATGTGAAACACAGGTCAACCAAATTTGACTCAAAACAAACTTGGAGGTACAACACAAACAAGTTTGTTTCGAACCAAACTTGGAAATCAAAACCGAATAGGTTCGATTCAGAACAGACCTGGAAATCTCACACACCCAGAGTCAGAGCAACTCAAAGTTGAAAAACAACTGTTGATATGACAAAACCACAAGAGTTTTGGAAACCAAACGTTGTTGTTCAAAAACAAAATGTTCAAAAAGAGTCACATTTTTACAAAAGAGGTACTCCGAAAGGTCAAACATGGAGTGCTAAGAAACAAGTGACTTTGGTAAAAGATGAGAAAGTTGAAGTTAAAGTTGAAAAAGTCTTTGATGGCAAAGATTTTCCAAAATTGAATGATGCATATTGTGTTGAAATGCCTAAGGTCCAACAGACCTGGGCTAAATTGTTCAAGTAATTCAAGTAGTTTGAATGTGCAGGTGCTCAACAAAACTGAAGATTGTGAGAATGGAAGTTGGAGCAGCCTGACACAACGAGGAGAGGAGGCTGCTGAATCCTGTGTTGGTTGAAACAGGAAGTTTGTTTGTTTTCTGTACATAAATAAACAATATTTCAAAAACCCTAAAAATTGAAAAAAATGTAAAAACCAAAAATATGTTTTTACTTTGTCAAAATTTTCAAAAATATAAAAAAAATGTTGATTGAATACGCCGAAACCCTCACGGCTGAACAAACATGATTATTTTCACAAGATTGAAAAATGGTTTTCAAATTGTAAATATCAATGTGTTGTAAATCATGGGGGTGTATTATTTTTCTGCAAATCAGTGCAAGAGAAGCATAAAATGGATGGCGATACAAAGCTATCAGTGTTGGTTGTCAAATTTTCTTTAGATGATTTTGCATTTTAGGGGGAGTAATATTGTTAGAAAATTCAAAAACATTTGAAAATTTGAAAATGACAAAAAACATGATAAAAACCTATTGGCAAAAAGACAAAAACATAAAAAAAATTCAAAAAGAGTTTTGTGTAAAAAGAGGAAATGATAGTACATCAGTAGACAGTTACAGTACGCTAAAGAATTGGAAAGTCAAAATGTGTTAAACGATCTCACCGTGGATGTGTCGGTATATTTTTATACATTTAGTAAACTTTTTCGGGATATAAACCTAAATTCAAACTTGCTTATTTCGTGGGGAACACTACTTGGATATATAGGTAAATCCTGAAATCTCGTTTGAAGGATCCCTCTTTCTGAGATACTAGGTCTTTATGCTTAGTGATATCTGGGGTATTATCCTGGGACTTCTGATAATGCGGAAGCAATGGCCTAGTCCCCGTATAATACTTTCTGCTTGCTTGAAACATAGCGTCGCCCTCAGCAAAAATGATGAAACAATAAAATTGATAATCATTGCTGTTGAAGAAAAGATCCTCTAAAGGGGACACACCAAAAGTCGAGTCGTCATCTCTCTGCTGAACGGAAGTTCTGACCTGAGCTCTCACGGTTCTTCGTAATTTATAACCCCTTACAGATATCATCTAGGTATACTCACCTGTAAGACTGAATATTGGGATCTGGATACGGGAGTATATTCAAGAGGTGGGACACATGAATGAGTTTAAGTTCTTAATACACCTAATTCGTATCCTGAATCAGTTGAAATTTGTGTGAAAATTTAAGTGGATCAATATATAGACAATCTAAGTGAATTGTTTAATTCTTAATGTGTAACTAAGCTCAACGGTACTTGTGACTTGTCAGAAACTGATATGATCCTCTGACACAAACTCAAACAAAAATATTGTCTGTAAATATGTTTGTACATATTACTTTACTGCTTTATATTTCAGAAAAATACAAAAAGATTTTTGATTCTGCTTTATTTTCGACAACCGATGTCTAAGATGGTGAGTGTCAAAATCTAAGTAAGCTGATTGTGTTTCTGAAAATAAAACAAGTTCATTAAATTGAAACTTGAGTTTTTTTTAAACAAAAATCAAAAACAGTTTGTGATATCTCCAAGGTCATTAGTTTGGACTTGGAAGATGAACTGTGAGGGATTTGGATGCTTATATTGTTAAGATGGCCAGGTTTTCGATCCTGAAACTGTCAATATTCATAAGATGTGTTAGTTTAGAAAGATTGAGTGAGCCAGGTTACAATTCCTGGATAGCTAAAATTTGAAATGCTGTTACTTATAAATGTTTGAGTGATTGCAGATGAGATTCCAGACTACGATCCTGACAGCAGAGTCTAAGGAGGAGTCTGAAGATGAGCTCAAAGCAAGGGGGAGCTTGTAACCGGAAAGCAAGGTGTCGATCCCTAAAGCACGGAAGCTTGACGAAAGGGGGAGCCTGAAGACTTGTAGAAAGATTTATGGATGCTTAAAGTGTTAGACAATTTGGAAATAGCAAAAAGACTGATCAAGACTGAAGATGTGTCATGATAAAGAATAGACACTGAAGACTTCATCAATATCCAAGGGGGAGTCTGTTAGTGCACTATGTCTATTGACTTCGTCTTGTATCGAGTCATGAAATAGGATAGGATATGATAATCAGTGCTCAGGGTGCTAGAAACTGATTTTCACATGTTTGGTGGTAATTTCGTTTGAAACTGACAAAGACATGTTCAAACAAAATTAAACAAGTTAATTTCGTTTGAAAGTGTCTTGGTCAAGTTCAAACGAAATTAGCTCTAGTATAAATAGGGGAGCACATGTGTCATTTGGAACGAAATTACTTTGTGAGATCTGGTAACGAAGTGCTGCCGGATTGTCTCCAGGTGCTGTAATACTATCAAAATCAATACAAGAGACTTTATAATTACATCGAGTGTCCGTTTCATTGATTCCGCCTTTGATTCGGATAAACAACTCTTCTGATCGACTCATTCGGGTCATACAACGATCCTACACAATCTACACACTTCGTGTCATCCCGATGTTTCCGCCATCGGTTGGGGTGTGACAGATTGGTATCAGAGCCATAACTATAGAGAATTAGGTAGAATTGCCATGTTCGACCTAGTCTATAGTCTAAGTACCAAAACTTGACCATTCCTTATTCTTGCTTAATATGTGATTCTTCCTATTTGCTTCTACCTCTTCTTTTGTCTAAATATACAATGTGTCTTTTCTAAAACATTTCACACAATACATACTTGAAGATACTCGTATCCCACAATCGAAACGACTCACTAGAATAGGGGTAATTCCCGCCTTTGGTGACGAATTTCAATCCACCTTACATGTTACTTTGCACGAAATTTCACCATCAAGTCAGGAGTGATATCCGTATCTTGATGGGAATTTCCATTTCATACTCTAGTGGTTCCTTATTGACGAGTAGAGATTTTATTTTGTTTCGTTCAATAAACCACATTTTGGGGAAGAAATTGTCAAGCTAGGATTGATATCCACACCTTGGTGAGTGGTCCCGCTCTACGATTTTCAATCTCGCCAAAGTTTCGGATTTTCAATCAAATTAGGGACATGTACTAACTGGAAGGGTAAAATACCGTTAATCACCTGGCGACGAGAGTATTATAACTATTAGGCCAAAGCATGTCTCCCTAATTCGGAAGGACTTGCGATTCACTTTGGAATAGTCGAAGTTTCTAAACCCGAAGCACTCCAATACTTATCAAGCCCCTCTTTTATATTAACTTAACTTTTATGCGATTTAATACTTGTTCATCGTTTTTACAGAATACATTAATACACGCATACTGATATGTTATACTTGATTCGGGATTACTGGACATTCTTATGTGATAAACTGGTCATTAGCTTCGTAAGAAGTCACACCTTAACATATATAGTGCTTGTGAAGCACTATAGGAGTGACGCACCGCCACATGGATTTGTGGTTATGTTAAGTTAAACTTTTACGGATCTTTCCATAGCAACGAAATGATGACATGTGCTATGATTAGATGACGCTTGCAGATACGTTGGGTTGACAATTTTGTCATTAACTTCGGGAGAAGCCTCACCTTGACATATGTAATGCTTGTGAAGCACTATAGGAGTGACGCACTGCCACATGGATTTGTGGTAATGTCAAGACCTTCATTCATACATTACAGATCTTTTCATAGCAACGAAATGATGACATGTGCTATGATTAGAGGACACTTGCGTTAAATGCTGGGTTGACATTTTGCCATTAACTTCGGATGAAGCCTCACCTTAACATATATAGCGCTTGTGTAGCGCTATAGGAGTAACGCCCGCCGCATGGACTTGCGGTCATGTTAAGACATTCATACATACTTGCGGACACGATGGTTTGACCAGTAAGATCACATGCCAGTAATGCGTTAATCTAGTTAACTAAATATCTCGTGTGGACTATTCAAAGACTTTAATCATACTCATACTTATAACCTCTCTCATACTTAAATACCAATCATGCTTAGATACTTAAATTACTATACGTTATCATTCTCACTCGTAATACGTTAATCAACCCTGACCCATACACTACTAGTACAAACTATGCAGATCATGCACATACCAAAGATAATCACGGATGCAAACATGATTATATTCGTAGGCGCATGAAAACCATAGCAGGTTCTCCCGTGTATCCTAAAACGGAACGTAACATGATATCGATTTACGAAACAAACGTAACAGGGTATGAACATGGTGGATACGCCACTGGTACTTCCTATATATAAGTGTTCCTACCATGTTACCCAACGTTCGTAGAAACATGCCATGAGAAATTCGGTGTTTCCTTGGACCTCATCGAATACAAACTTTGATCACCCGCAATCTATTCTCGGTTATACATGCACATACTTCGAAATGCTAACTTTTCCTAAAGTCTTCCTCTTGAATAAATTTCGGGACGAAATTTCCTAAAGGAGGGGAGACTGTAACGCCTCATATTTTCGTATTTCCATTTTTTAGAAAATACGAGTTCGTTTCCTATTTTTTAGAAACGCAGTTGAAATCTGATCGAAAAACGATTTAAAAACGGAAAACTACGCATCTTACACACTTTTAACGCACCCGACAAATGGACACAACTAATATCGAAGACCGACACTATTTTTACGCCTTTTGATTTTTAAAACACTAACTTACGATGCTTATGGAGTTCGGGTTTGAAAACGGGTTCATAAATTCGTCTGGGCCACTTGAAATGCGGGGATTGGACTTGTGGGCCTTGGGCCCAAGCCCAAGCCCACCGTAGTAAACCTAATTATATAAGGAAACTCTAACCCTAATTCTAATAAAATTTCAGCCGCACTCCCCCTTTCTCTCTCGATTCCAGCGTCCGGAGCCGAATTCCGGCGACTCCGACGTCGACCATTATCTCCGGCCAAGCTCCAGTACCCCCTCGTCTTCTCCGACCCATTTTCCGGTAAACACAACCAGCCCCGCAACCCTGTTTCTGTCCATTTGAGCGGCCGACCACCACCGTTCTGGTGGTGGTGCACAACAGCGACGGTAGACAGAGAGGGATAGAGAACAAGACGAGAGAGAGAAGGCAACGACGACGATTCAGGTTCGAATGAGCCTTGTTTCGGCTCGGATTCCGGTGGCGGTGACTCATTTCATGCCGGGGCAGGTCCAGGTTCGATTTGGACACTTCAAATCGAGTCGAATTTTGGCTCCGGATTGTTCAGCTCTTGTTTTGAGTTCGAGTTCCGGCCGACGTCAAACAACTCCGGTCGACACCAGTTCGAGTCTCGGTTTAGTTTCAGTCAAGTCGAGTCATGGTTCGAGTTTTGGTCAGCATCAGAATAGGTCAGTTTTGTTTCGAACTATTTTGGTTAAATTTTGATTTCAGTCGAGGGTTATAATTGTTTGGGTTAACTTGGTGTCAATTCAAGTTCGTGTCTCAGTTTCGGTATGAGTCAATAGCTCCGGTCAATGAGCCGACATCAGCGGTGGTAGCGACGGTGAAGGTGGTGGCTGTCTCGAGTCGTCTCGCGTTCGGTTAATCACCCTCGTTCATTCTCTCGGATTTTCCCAATCTCTTACTCGTGCGTTACTTACAAGAAATCGGAAGACTTAGCAATTTTGTGAGCATACTCGACCCTTTTTACGTTTTAACGCCTTTTTGGGGTGCAACATGTATACAGAATCAACTTTACACCATCGATTATAATCAAACACACAATTCATTGAACACGTTCGTTGTTATGCTTAGGTTGTTAATACTTGTTAGTTTCAACTTGTATTTCCATGATATTGTTATGCTTAGGCTGTTTGTGCATGCTAGTTTAAATCATAATTTCATACTATTTGCTATATTTAAGTTGTTTATGTATGCTCGTTTCGACGTGAATAATAAATGCTATGTGAATTTGAGACAAACTTTTATACTTATAATTATATTCAAACTTGTATGCTCGCCAGTGCTTTTGTACTGATCCATGCTTTTAATACATGTTGCAGGATTGTGACAGATGAATCCAGTAGGATTGCCTAGAAATGCATTTAAACTTTATTGCTCGTTGTATTGTAAGTTGCTTTCAATCCTATTGTATTCTATTTCCAATACTTGTAATAATTAATTATCAATGAAATGAAGTTTAATTATTTGAATACTTATTGTGCATTATTTATTTTAATCTTGTGGTATTCTAGTTCGAACCATGTAAAATGTAATTATTAAATACTTGACACAAAATAGCGTTATGAAGTCTCTTGCAATCTACATACTTCGTCTCATCCCGATGTTTCCGCCATCGGTTGGGGTGTGACATTTATTCAACCCGATTATACAAGGGGTTTTTTAAAGATATGACGTTTTTAGTATTTAGTATATATAATTACATTTATTTAATCTGTGCAATACACATGGTTTTTAAAGTTATAACTTTTTTTATTATTTGATATATAAAATTACATTTATTTAATCCGTATAATATACGGGGTTCACAAACATATAACTTTTTATTATATAATATATAAAATTACATTTACTCAACCCGTGTAATTCACGGGGTTCTAACCTAGTTTATTATATTAGAAATATTTGTATTAATATTAATACATTAGATTAATATATATTAGAATATATATCTTTGATATATAATCTTTTATCTTATTTTATTTTACTTTTCTCTATCTCTAATTTCTTTAATATTTTATTTCTTATTTATTTCTTTTATTTTTTCCGCTTAATAATAAATATTTAATATTTACTATGTGTAATACGAGTTGAATAAAAGAAACAGTTAAAAAAGATTAATAGGTGTTACATGTGGTTGGATCAATAAAGTATTAAATATTTATTATTAACCGGAAAAAATATAAGAAATATTTAAATAAATTAGAAATTAGCGAAAATTAAAATGATGTAAATTTATATTTATTCAACCCGTGTACCTAGTTAAAGATAAAGAAAATGCTTAATTTTATGGTGTTATTTTTATAAATAATGTATATAAATTTTATAAATAATTGTAGAACTAGTAAGAAAAAGTCATCATAAGAAAAATTAAACTTTTACTCTTTTGGTTAATATAATTAGCCCAGTTACTAAAATACCATTAAAACTACTACCTTGGATAACTAATATTAAGGGCTGATGTTTAATCAATACCAAAAATAGACTAGCTTTCTCTCCAAGTTTTATACCCCTATATATATATATCCCTGTTGTATCTCATTGTAAATACACCTCAATCAATGAAATATCAAATCCTTTCTCCCTCTATTATTCTTTTCTTTCTCCTTCTATTGGTTGCTATTAGGCTACTTTCACAACACGTTATCAGCACGAGTTGCTTTTGACGTTGAATCGTATTATCATACTCACATCAATTCCTAAACCCTTGGCAGGAAGATAGGAGATTGTAAGAAAGAGAATATCACCATAATCGTCGTCGCCAACTCTTGACCTGATGTCTGTAAGGTGGCTGGATGCGATGGAGATCAATTTGTCGTTTTCTTTGAATCAACAAAAATTTCTCCGATTCGTTTCCAAGTCATCGATGAGGTAAGTAATTTTGTGAACTTGATTTATTTGATTGGTGGGCAATAAATGAAAAAAAAAACCGATTCGTTTTGTGTTAAAATCATTCAAATCATTTTTCTTCCCATATTTCACAAATAAACATTATTTACTGGTTGATTATTTTGTATTCTTCAAATCAATTACATTAGCGAAAAAGTGGTTCGTATTTTTCTAGATGTCTATCAGAAAAAAAATTGCTTTCCAAATTTAATATTAAATTTATATTTGGATGAAATTTAAAACTAATATATGTAAACATCTTCAACAAAAACGAGCACCTTTTATACGTGGAACAACAAAATTTATTCTTCAAGAAATAAAAAAAGAGATTTTGAAAGGTAGTTAACTCAATCTTGGTAGACACTTTATAGTTGTTAAGCACCATATATGATTTTCATATATTCATTTTCATGTTCCTGTCATATATTGTGTGTGTGCAATTTTTGAAAGTAGGTTTCTAAGTATTATTATGTCTTAGTTTTGTGTCACGTGACTTACTTCCATAGTTGATGTTTTAAACAATTTATGCATTATTCTTATTATACTTTCAGTTAAAAAAATCATATGTTAATTTGAAAATTGGTATATTGATACATTGTAAAATGTATTAGAAAATGATCTCTAAATAGATTATAATAGATATAAACTTTTAAGTTGATAACCATAACCATTATATATATATATATATATATATTTAATATTTTTATCATACACATTCAAACATGATATTTTTATGAAAATTGGAACAAATGGTTATAAATTTATGATTGAAAGTAATTTTATATTGTGCTTTATATTATGTGTTTGTGAATGCACATATTTTATTTTGGTTTTAAGAATCAGGGTGTTTGTCGTATATCATACATCATGACTCTTTGTATAAGTATAAGATGTTATATATGTTTATATCTTTATATAACATATTTATGTGACAAAAGATATTTTTTTCAAAATTTCCTAGACACCGCTCGATATCCTTTTATGTGTTGAATTTGATCGAAATATCTATTATTATAAAGAAAGACTAATTTGAAAGTAATAAATAATCATATTTTGGGAAGTTGAAAGATGTTTGTTTATGTTTAAACATAGAGTAACAAATATTTGTATATAAGATATACTTGTGATTGGTTACGTACACTTTGGTATGTTAACACATAAACTATCCATATATATGTGTGTGTGTGTGTGTGTGTGTGTTTATAAGTGTTAAAGAAAATCCCACTTCCTAAAGTTTTACTATAACTCGTTTTATATGGTGACATGTTTTAACATTATATTTTCATGTATCAATTGTATTTAATATGCTATATATTTGTATAGATAGTATTCAATAGAATAATTAAACTAAAGTTGTGGTTTATTGTCACTCTCAAGAAAGAGTATACATATGGTTAGGTATGACACTCAAATGTTATACTCCCTAAATCTCATTATCAATTTGTATTATGTTATATGATTTTAGACCAGGAGATTGCATATGGCTCGGTCATGTAAACATATATATCTCGATTTATGTTATATGGAAAGAGAGTTGTTTATAATGAAAAACTAGACAAAAGATTTTCCTTTGTCATTAGGGTTGTAAACGAACCGAACGTTCAGCGAGCAGTTCGACGGGAAGTTCGTTTATGTTCGTTCGATTAGCTTAACGAATGAATACGAACAAAAAAATTTGTTCGGTTAGCTTAGCGAACGAACACGAACAAAAAATGTTGTTCGGTTAGCTTAGCGAACGAACACGAACACAGGTCTCGTTCGTTCGATTACGTTCGTGAATGTTCGGTAGTATGTTCGGTTACGTTTATTCGTTTTCGTTTTATTATATTAAAAAATAATAAATAAGAAACCTTTTATCTAAACATATTGAAAACTTGAAACACTATTTTTTTCTAAGTTAGCTAAACTTTGGGCATAACTAAACATATTGAAAACTTGAAACCCTAATTTTTCTAAGTTAGCTAAACTTTGGACATTCTAAGACATTATTTTGGGATAATTATGTCTAAGTTGGTTAAACTTTCAATAATTATGTCTAAGTTAGTTAAACTTGATTCATCGTTTGGTGGTTGCAGAAGACTTCTTGTGTTTTGATTTATCATTTGATGGTTATATTTAACTACTTATATCCAATGTTTAAAGATAACAATGTTTTTTTTTATTTTCAAGCTAAATGTTCGTTTTTATTTGCTTGTGTTCGTTTGTGTTCATGAACTGTTCATGAACAACTTAATTTCCTTAACTAACGAACACGAACATAAACTTATGTTCGATACGCGTTCGTGAACAGTTCGCGAACGTGTTAATTTCCTTAATGAACGAACACGAACATGGCCTTGTTCATGTTCGTTTACAGCCCTATTTATAATACCTAAGATATGCTACTGAAGTAGGAATATTATTAAGAAAGTATGATAGTTTGAAATAATTTCATACTCATGGGACTGAGTAAAGGATGAAAATTCATGAAAGTTTTTAGATTCTATCTCATTCCCTGAAGTAAATGTGATTACATATTAATCATTGTAAAGGTAATGATCATGGACATAATTGAGAAAGTTGTAATAATGAGATCGACCATTTAGAATCGTAAATGGTCATGTTGATAATGAGATGGACCACAAAAAGTGGCAAACTAAGAAGTGACAATATAACATGATAATTGAACTATAAAGTTACAAGACACCATCTCGTATCTAAGGTTTTTTATTACATACGTGTAAGTAATACACATACGATCATAAACCAGAAGTTTATGGATCATAATTATTTAATTAGTTGGCATGACCGGTTAGACCACACCGAGTCGATGATGTTGTGAAACTTAACAAAGAATCAAAAGATTCTTGATGACAATTAAACTTGTCATCTTTGCTCTTAAGGGAAATTAATGATTCACCAACCAAAGTAGGGTAAGAATCCCTAAATATTCTGGAAGTGATTAAAGGATATGCATATCCCAACATGATACCATTTAGTGTTTTAAAATCGATGCATCGTCTAAATGGTTATCATACACACAACCTGAAGTTTTTGTGATTGTGGCTTAGCTAATATGATAGCAAGCATATTATTCCAGATTGGCACATTTATTTTGGTTATGATGATTAATTTGATTCCCATGTATTTATCATTGGAATATGTGTTATTGCTTAGACGATCACTAAACGTCTACTATTGATTGCAAAACCAGTGACCATGAGGGCAAAATGTTCATGTTCATATGAAGCCAACAAGTTATAACACTTCTTCCCCATTACACTTGGTTTTTGGTCAGGAACCAAATATTTCTCATCTAATGTTTTTGTTTATGCAATATACGTTGTGAATGATCCACCACAACGTACATAGACGGGACCTTAAAGGAGATAAGGAAATACATGTTAGGTATGAAAAACTATCTATGGTTAAATACTTTGAGTCATTAAAGATGGATTTATTTACGACTCAGTTAATTGATATCCATTTTTATGGATCAACATTCCCAACGTGAGGGGGAGATTAAAGGCAGTTGGAAATAGAAATAAGTTAGAATGAATTATCATTGATCCTCGTACTAAACATTATGAACAAGAAGTTCAAAGGATAATTCACTCATAAAGATTAGTTAATCAATTACCAGACCCATTCACTGACCTGAAAAGAACGACTAGCTAAGTCATATATGCCAACTACTAATGCTCCAATTAAGATAATTGTCTAAAAAGGACAACATAAATTGGTAATGAGTTTGTGGCACGCCTGGAGCGTGGTAGACTAGTCGATTCCAAAAATAAAAATCCTCGAGTGTTGGATCGTCGTGTGACCCTAACGAGTCAATTTGAGTAGTTCATCATCAAGAACAAAGGCGGAATCAATGTAAATGAGGTCAACACAGCTTGTTCCTTTCTAATCTTTATCTATTACTGATTTCCTGAGCTTTTACAAGTTCAAATGACAAATGGACAGCACCTCGGCTCAGAGAACATAACCTAATTCCGTATGAAATGAACATGCACAACCCCTATTTATAGACGAAGTGATTTCGTTTGAATGTGGCAAGGCCCATTTCAAACGAAATTACCTCTGTTAATTTCGTTTGAACTGTACCTTGTCACCTTCAAACGAAATTACCCACTTAAACATGAACAAACCCTAAATTCTATCCTGTTGTGTGCTCGTTTATCCTATCTAGACATAAGACTCGATTAAGACGAAGTTAACAGACAGTAGATGCACCAACAGGCTCCCCCTTGGATGTTGACGAAGTCTTCGGCGTTGAGTCTTTAGTCTTAGTCTCTCTCCAAATTGCCTTGACATTGTAAAAGCTTCCTTCAATCTTTTATCTTCCATCAACAGCTAGCATGAATCATATACTCTGAATCTTTAACAACCTTCAAGCTCCCCCTCGAATGTAGATCCAGACCTGCATCTGACTTTAAGTCTTCAGACTCCCCCTATCAGTAGGCTGGGATCTTGCTTAGCTGCTTTCATAAACTCATACCTGTTACCTGCACAATCTCTACCTAAATATAAGATATATGACAATAACAGTTTCAATCCAATACTTACCATTCACCTTCAATTTGATGATCTTGTCAGAATTTAGAAATCCACTTAAGTATTCAGGTCCAAATTAATGACCCTGATTACTCAAATTGTCTACCAAGTCCAACTTAATGACCTTGGTTGATCTGAGATAAAGCACACTGACTTATGTTCAACATTGTTCACTTCAATTCCTGAAAAATTTACAAGTTTCAACTTAATGAACTTGTTTTGACTTTTCAATTCTCAAGATTTTAACATATTAAGCTCCAAACCCATCATCCAGCCCAGAAACTTCCTGTATCTACTTCAATTCGAATTTGAAGATCAACTCTCCACTTTGCTTTGTCGGAAAATAAAGCAGAAATGTAAAATCTTTTTGGATTTTTAATAAATTTTCTAAACTAGAAATGAATTGCAGAAATAAAATGCAGTAAAAGTAAACTATTTACAAACATATTTTTGGTGAGCGTGTTAGGGAATCATATCAGCTATTCGACAAGTCACAAGTACCGTTAAGCTTTAATTTCATACTCAGAATTAAACAATTCACTTAGATTGTCGATATACTGATCCACTTAAATTCTCACACAATTTTCAATCTGTCCAGGATACGCATTTAGTGTATTAGAGACTTGAACTTATACATGTGTACCACCTCTTGAATATACTCCCGTATCCAGATCCCAATATTCAGTCTTATAGGTGAGTATACCACAGATGATATCTGTAAGGGGTTAAATTGCGAAACCGTGAGAGCTCAGGTCAGAACTTCCGTTCAGCAGAGAGATGACGGTTCGACTTTAGTGGGTCCCCTTTAGAGGATCTTTTTTTACAACAACATTGATTAGCAATTTTATTGTCTCATCATTTTATGCTGAGGGCGGCGCTATATTTCAAGCAAGCGGTAAAGTATTCTCCGGGGACTAGGCCATTGCTTCGGCAAAATCAGAAGTCCCGGGATAATACCCCATATATCACTGAGTATAAAGACCTAGTATCTCAGAAAGAGGGATCTTTCAAACAAGATTTCAGGGGTTACCTATATATCCAAGTAGTGTTCCCCACAAAATAAGTAAGTAAAGATTTAGGTTTATATCCCGAACAAACCTACTAAATGTGTAAAAACCTATCGGCACATCATCAGCGAGACTGTTTAAGACCTTTCAAACATTACAATTCTTTAGCATACCATAACCATCAAGCCGATGTACTATCATTTTCCCTTTTTACACAAGCTCTTTCCAGTTTTCTATTGTTTTTGGATTTTGAAAATATCTCATGTTTTTGTATTTTTGAAATTTTTACTGTTTTTGTATTTTCTGAAAATATTACCCTACACTCCCCCTAAATACCAAAACAGGTAAAAAATTGACAAACCATTGCAGATTGCTTCTCAACATCATCTACAATGTCTCCTTCATCAACGCCAATAATCTCCTCCAACACCGATAAAATCTTCATACCATTCAGTTTTAGCAAATATTGAAAACGATTTTTATCAAATGTTTTGGTATGTAAATCAGCTTTTTGCTCGTCAGTGTCGATTTTCTCAATTCGTATCAACTTCTTCTCGAAACAATCGCGAATGAAGTGATAACGAATTTCAATGTGTTTAGTTTTAGCATGATGAACTGGATTTTTAGTAATGTTAATCGCTGCCTCATTATCAACAAAGATAGGGGTGTTAAGAAATTGCAAACCGTAGTCGCGCATCTGTTGCTGGATCCACAAGATCTGAGAACAGCAACTGCTCGCAGATACATATTCAGCTTCACATGTGGATAAAGCCACAGAGGTCTGCTTCTTGCATTGCCTAGTGACCAATCGTGGTCCGAAAAACTGACATCCCGCTGTTATTGATTTAGCATTAACTTTGCAGCTTCCGTGGTCAGAATCAGAATACCCTTCGAGCATGAAGTCGCCTGTTTTTGGATACCACAACCCCAATGATGGAGTTCCTTTCAGGTAGCGTAATATCCATTTCACAATCACCATGTGCGAAGCTCTAGGATTAGACTGAAATCGCGATGCGAGGCAGGTTGGATATATAATATCGAGTCTTGAAGCTGTCAAGTACATTAACGAACCGATCATAGAACGATACAACGTTTCATCTACCTTCTCTCCGGTGAGATCAGGGTTTATCCCATGGTTCGTCGCTAATGGGGTGGAAGCTGGAGTAGAACCTGAGATCCCAAATTTCTCTAAGATATCATGATCGTACTTCGTTTGATGTATGAAAATTCCTTTGGGTAGTTGATCAACCTGCAGACCCAAAAAGAATTTCATCTCACCCATCGATGACATTTCAAATTTCTGCTTCATAACTTGTTCAAAATCTTTGCACAGATTCTCATTTGTTGACCCAAATATGATGTCGTCCACGTATATTTGAACTATCAGAAGATGTCCACTTTTCTGACTCTGAAACCTTTGGTTTTGGAACACTTGATTTCTTTTCAACCACTTTTGGCTTCCATGTTTGTTGAGACGATGCAACCCGTTTGTAAAACCTGTCATTTTTAGTTACCATATTTTTAACAGGTTCAGTTTTGATCTTGGTGTTGTCATTTTTCAAAACCTTTTTCTCAACAACCAATGGAGCTTTTCCCTTCACATCATCTTTCTTTCTTGAATTCATCACAACTTCAGTCTTAGGCTTCAAGTTGGTACACTTTCGTGCAATATGTCCAACTTGATTGCATTTGAAGCATGTTCGGGTGTCAACTACCCGACTTGTGCCTTCAGACTGAGGCTGCGATGCTTTCTTCTCAAAGAACGCTTTGTTTGATTTTGAAAAAATCTCAGATTCTTCATCAGAAAGTGAACTCGAACTCGAAACAAACACCTTTTTCTGAGCAAATTTCTTGTTTTGAAAGTTTCTTCTTTGATAATTCTTACCTCCCTGATATCCACCCGACCATATGTTTTGGTTTTTGTTCTAAAAACGTGGCGGTATAACAGGCTTTTTGTAGTAAGCTTTATCTTTTTCAAAATTCAATTGTCTCTTAGCACTTTTCAGATTTTTAAGTTCAGAAACATCAATTTCGATCAACTTGAAAACATTTTTCAACTTGTCCACATTCACATTTTCCAACGGAAATTCAGAATCCGAATACAACTTATCCGATCCCGACATCTTGTAGATCACAAGATTAGGTTCTTCACTTAAGTTGTTTTTGGATTTTGATTTCGGAATGTATTTGTCCAGAAAACACTCTTCATCCTCAACTGAATCACTATCAGACTTCAAAACACTTTCAGCCATGCCTTTCACAATGTCAGTTTGAACACTATCATCAGATGAAGAAAATGTAACATCAATTGACTCTAGAAGTTTTATTTCATTTGTTTCATCTTCATCATTAACCAACCCAGATGTTTTCTTTGAAAAATTGTTTAACACTGGCGGTGGAACTTGATGATACCCAACCCCAGTTCCATCCGAGTAAACATCTTCGCCTGCTTTGTTTTTCCCAATGGGTTTAGGAACAATGTGTTGTAAAACAAAGCTTGCGGAGTTGTAACTGGTTAATTTCAGATTGATACGCTCATTCTCAATCTTAGCTTCTTCAAACTGAAGCTTCAATTTAGCAATCTCATCCAGTTGTTGGTTGATTTGCTCTTCTTTGTATCTAAGAACTACAGTTAAATGTTCATTTTCTTTATTGGTTTTACCGTTTCTTTCATCAGAATCTTTCACCGTTCGTTTTAGTTTGTCAAAATTTTATGAAAGTTGACGATTTTCTCGAATTAGCTTTTCATTCTCTTTCCTAATTCTTTCTACTTCAATTTTATCATTTTCAATTTTCTCAGTTAAATTTTTAGCTCGATCATTTGAAGTTTTTAGCATTTTATCACGGTCTAGAATCTGATCTTCAACCTTTCTGACTCTTGTTGTCAGTTCTTCAACCTTTGTATCACTAAGATAAGTGAGTGTACTACAAAACTTGCAGTTTTTCATGCAACTTTTGTAGTCACTATCACCTTTGACTTTCTTACCTGACTCACTTGTTGAAATGTTTGGACTGGCCTTGCTTTTAGACTCAGTTTCAGACTTAGAGTCTACCTCAAGTTCCTTTGCAGCAAGCACTTTGTCAGCCATATTCCCCAAGTTTTCAGCGGTGAATTTTTGCGAAGTATCAATAATCCCATCATCAATATTCTTAGACTGCGACTCATTCTCTTTCTCTTTTTCTTTTTCTTCTCCACCTCCCCACCATTCTCTCTATAATGCTTCTTCTTCTTCAGCAAATTCCTCAATGAAAGCTTCTATATTAAAAGTTTTCGCATCAATAGCAATGTTTCCTTGAGGATCAAGGTAACATTCTCTATCAGCATCCCATCTCTTTGCTTTCCTGGCTTCACTGAACACCCTAGATAATCTCATCATCTTGAATTCTGCTCTACCCTTTCTACTGAGGTATTTTTCTTCTTCAGTTCTGGTGTCTTTGTAAGGTTTAATCTTTTCTGCTACAAAAGCGTATCCTACTGCATCTTCCTCTGGTAGCAGTTCACTCCAATCAAAACCTTCGTCATCATGAATAACAACAAGAGCTCTTGATTTTTCTTTGGGGGTATCCTCAAGCTGCTTCATTCTGGGCGGTTCTGATTTATTCTGATGAAAGATTGCTCTTTTGTAGTAATCCTCACGGAATGGATTTGCAGTATCATCAGCAGGTGCGTTTCGACATTCACGTTTGAAATGTCCTTTTTGTTTACACCTGAAACACGTGACTTCCGATTTGTCAAAGCCAATTTTTGTGGACGGCCCACCGATAGAATGTCTCCCAGTAATTTCCATAAAACGTTGCGCTCTACGAACCGCACTGGCCATACACCACCTGATATCGATCAGTTCCATCTCTTCAGGATCTATTTGATCATAGTCCTCCTTAGTCAGGTTGGTGTTTTCAATCTTGCCCGCCACGAGGCTCTCGTATGATTCTAACACCGACGCTAAGAACACCATCTGTTGTTTTGCTGACTCTTCACTGAAATTTTGAGCATTTTTCTGATCCACAACAATGTTACATTGAAACAGATTCTTTGATGCAGATTGGCTTGGAGTTGTTGAAGAAGATCCACTATGAAAACCACTGTGAGGAATTTCTTGATTCACATTATTTGAACTCTCTGCAGAAAATGTTGTTCTTGGAGAACCAATCTTTGGTAGATTTCCTATGTAGTACAACTCTACATTCTGCTGATAAGATGAATTGTTGACCTTGCTAGATTTCTTGGTCTCCAACTCGTGACTCTCCAGTCTTTCGATAAGCAGATCCACTGTCAACTCTTCAGACTTGATTGTATTCTTCAGCATTAATGCAAAGTACTGCCAATCTTGTTCATTCGGCAGCGAGTCGAACAGTTTGTCAACCAACTCTTCTTGAGTATATACAATTTTGTGTCTTGCCAGCTCCAACTTCAGATGCCCGAATCTCTCAATCATCTTGGAAACAGACTCGTTCTTTAAACATCCAAATAAATCAAACTCTTTTCTTAACAGTTTCTTTTTGTTTTTGACTATCTCAGCACTACCTACACATTTTACCCTCAATTTCTCCCAAAGATCTTTTGAATTTGCATATTCTATCAATGAAATTATATCATCTCTCACAGATTGATGAATCAACACGATGCATTTTTGTTCAGCAACATATCTTTCAATCTCATCAGTATCTGTCAAACTTTCACCAAAACTTCCTCTAATGTAACCATTCTTTAAACTTTTCCAGCTTGGATATGCAAAAGCTTGAAGCCACTCATCAAACCTTGTAGCCCACCTATTGTAATCTTCAATAGCCATCAATTTTGGAGGTTTGTTATACGTCCCATAAGCACTCTCAACATTTAATGCATTAGAAAGAGTCTTTTTCACATTCAGAGCATTCTCATTTGTATTGATTGACGTGTCGTTTGAAGTATCATCTCCACCATTTCCAACAAACGCAAAAATATCACAGAACGGATTCGTGTAATCATCCATCTTTCAAGTACCTGAAATAATCAACAAACACTTAGAAAAATTTTTGTGATTTTGAAAAGTGAATTTCAAACGAAATCAGTTTAAGCAGAATTGCTCAAACGATATCCCACTTCAAACGGAATTATGCTTTCTCAAACGAATCATTTGAGATTTCAAACGGAATTACTGAACTAGTATAACTTTCAAACGAAATTACAACTAAGTGCACTCTCAAACGAAATCAACCAAACATTTCAAGCGATATACCCGGTTCAAACGGAATTAACTAGATTCTTGAAACGGAATTAGGTTTAATGTGCACTTTCAAACGAAATTACCAGGATATTTCAAACGAAATTAAGATGATGTCATCATTTTTCGAACAGTGTTCAAGCGGAATTATCTGATTTTATCAAAATTTGTTCGAATTATGGTCCAAATCTTTCACGGATTAGTTAAAACTGTGTATTGCTTGATATATGTGAGTTTTAAGCCATTTCAACCGTTAAATCTCATTCAAATAAGAAAAGAAAGAGTAGAAGTAAGAGAATCCGATGAAATCAAGCTGAATTGGTATGAACTCCTCGTCCTGTGCTCTGATACCACTTGTTGGATCGTCGTGTAACCCTAACGAGTCAATTTGAGTAGTTCATCATCAAGAACAAAGGCATAATCAATGTAAATGATGTCAACACAGCTTGTTCCTTTCTAATCTTTATCTATTACTGATTTCCTGAGCTTTTACAAGTTCAAATGACAAATGGACAGCACCTCGGCTCAGAGATGTTGGTGCACTTGTGTCTGTACTTTGTCTGTATTTTGTTATGATATAAAACGATGTCTTTTGTTAGTCTTGTTTACGTCTTAGGTGTGTTAATATGTGTGCTTAATGTAAGTTTGACCAGTCAACCATCCTCCTGGTTTGACTTGGTCAAACAGTTAGAACAAGTTTGTAAGTCATGTGTGTCAAAGGATGAGTCATCGAAGGATTGTTTATATCCTTCGATGAGCTCGAAGGATAACCTTCGATGGATATAGATGGACCTCGAAGGATATCATCCTTCGAGGTATATGTGGATCCTTCGATAGGTTTTATCTCGATAGATGATCTTTCGATCAGTCTATCTGATCCTTCGACCAGACGACCTGTGATGGATATATATACTGATGTAATGTGTTCACTTCAGTATGTGAGTGAACTTAGTCTTGTAGAGAGCGTATTTTCAGTTTGGTCAAGGGCTGTAACCGTGTCCACTGAAATACAGGAGAAAACTTTGATATCTTGTGTGTCTACCTTTCTCTTTGTAGCTTGTGTTCTCATATAAACTACCGGTTTGCATTCTAGCTTGGATTCCGCACTTGCTAGTGTGTTAAACATAACAAGGATAAGGTTTAACCTCAACCTCCGAGGGACCTACAAGTGGTATCAGAGCCGTGGCTCTTTTCCTTGTTAAAAACCGAGTTTATACAAGACTTTGGAGTGTTTTGGACAAAAACTCACTTGGTTTAGCACCCGTTTTTCTGTTTTTCTCTCTTTTCTGGTCATAAAAACGTGTTCTAAACTAACCGGGTGTGTTAAAGGACGGGTTGGGTAACTTAAAAACTTGTTTTTAAGAAGTTTGGTAATTTCCGGCCAAATTCCGGCTTACTCCGGTGACCGGTTTCTGGATAAGAACCTTCTTTTTAGGCAATATTTTATTGGTCAAATCTGGGTTGGCAGAAAGTATGGTCTGAACATACCTTCTGCCGAAAGTTCTTACCAACCAATCACCTTTTCACCAACCTGTCAACTTTTGTCAACTGTGTCAGTGCAGATCGAAGGATATCCTTCGAAGTCGAAAGATCATCTTTCGATCAAAGGAGGTTCGATAGATAATCATCGTTCGAACATCCTTCGAAGTCTGTGACTTATCCTTCGATCCAAGGAATCTTTTCGAAGGATATATCTGTCGATCTACAAGTCTTATTCGAAAGACAAGGATCCTTCGATTGGAGAGTCTTTCGAAATCTTTGTTCGAAACTCAACAGTGATCTTTCGAACACTTTTGATCCTTCGAACAAGTTCTGTTCCTTCGATCCTAGTCTGTTTAAGTTTAACAAGTTTGTGTTTTTCAGGTCTTTCGATCAAGGATCCTTCGACTGCTTGTGGTCATTCGAGATATTAAGATAGTTTGTGAAAATTAAATTTAAAAAAAAAAAAAAAAGAAAAACTTGTTTTCAAATTTTAAATCAATTTTCACTTAATATATTAATTTTCTTTACAAAATGGGAACAAACGGTCAGTGGGATCCAACTGCATGGACTCAAACAACTTTGACTCCACAATCATCAGCTACGCAATCATCAGCTACGCAATCATCAGCTACGCAATCTACGTCAGAGTTCAACAAAACTGCATGGATGCAGGCTATTGCCCCACCTCAAGCTGCAATGATAACTGCAAATCAATGGGCATTGGTCACAAATCAAAGCAACAGCATTCAAGCTATGATGCAGAACGACAGTGAAACTGGTACAAGCACAAAACCGCCAAAGCTAAATCACATCAATGATTGGGGATGGTGGAAAGAAAGGCTGAGAACTTATGTTCAGGGGCAAGGTCAAGATCTATGGATGTGTTTCTTCACCGCATTTGACAATGATTTGGAAGTTGCAGGAGCTAATCCAGAAACTTACAGCACCATGTCTGATGATGATAAGAAGAAATTTGAGTTAGAAAAGAAGGCATTCATGATTCTCACACAAGCTCTTCACAAAGACATTTACCACCAGTTTGTTTACTGCACGACTACTAAAAGCTTGTGGGATATGCTCACGTTACGATGTGAAGGAAATGCTCAATCTAGAAAGATCAAGCAAGAATTACTGAAGAAAGAGTTTGAAGGTTTCACGTGTATGGAGAATGAGACTTTGGCAGATTTATCTACAAGGTTCCATCACTTGTTGAGCGAGATGTTTGCTTTCAGAGTCACTGCCACTCCACAAGAAATGGTGAAGAGATTCGCTGATAGTTTACCAGCAAAGTGGAGCAGTTATCTTGAAATTCTCAAAGAAAATGGTGTTCTAGACACAATCACCGTTTATGAGTTAATTCAAAGATTGGAGAACAAGGATGTAGAAGAAAAGCTTAAGGCAAAAAGAACACTAACTCCTCAAAATCCAGAGATGTACTATGGGATTGCAGGAGGTATCAGTGGAGAAAAACCAGCCTCTCAACATGCGAAGCTTCAAACAGCTTTCATCTCAAACACCGGACCCTCCACAACAAATCAGTTTGATCCTTCAGCATACACGATGATGTATTCAAGACCAGATTCTTCTTCTCTACAACAGAATGTGCAACCGACAGCTCAGCAATTCACACCACCGCCTTTCTTAGACCCAAGCAGAGCACAGCAGCAACAACCGCAACAACAAGGGTTTTATGGAAGCTCTTCAAACTTTCAAGCCACTTCCAATCCGAACACAGTCAGATTAGACACTTCCAACTTTTCCAAAGTCAGTGTCGAAATAGCCAAGGAGCATATGGAGATGTTGAACACCTTGGTTAGTGCTTATTGTGGATTGGTCGCAGGTCAGATTGGGAATATCAATCTTACCAATGAAGATTACCAGCAAGTGGATAGAGAAGAGTTTGAAATGATGGATATCAAATGGGCTCTTGCTAGTGCAATTCGAAGAGCAAAGGAGTTTATGGAAAGGACGGGGAGAACTAACTTGAATAGCAACAACAACACCAAGTATGGTTTTGATAAGAATGTTGTCACTTGCTTCAATTGTGGTGAAAAGGGTCATTTCAAGCGGGAGTGTCAGAAGCCACCTAAGCAAGGAAATCAGAATCCCTTCAGGAATCAAGGACAGCCACAACAGCAACCGAACAACAATTCTGACAGATCAATAGTTCCCGTTGGAGGAAATGCATCTGGATCCACAAACACTAATCCCCACAGAGGATTGGTTGTTCAAGCTGATGAAATCTGCAATTGGAATCTTCAGCTTGGAGAAGGAGGAAATGGTGGAACAGCATGTTATGCTAAAGTGATTGAGAAGGTAGTAGAACCCGTGTCTGCTGGTGAATCTTCAGAAGATGAAAATAGTTCGGGTTATAGTGGGAGCATGGATGGGGAATCACTTGATGCTGGTGATTTATCAAGTGATGCTTTAGATTTGGAAGTTGATGAGCTTTTGGCTGAAGCTGAAGCATTATGCAAGAGGAGATCTATTCTTTGCCAGAAATCTGCTGGAACTTCCGAGAAGCTTGCTCAGTTCTTCTCTGAAGATGGATCTTTTTCTTTCCATTCAGCTTTTATGGCTAATGTCGACAGTTCATCAAGTCAGGTATGTGTCGATGAACCCACTGTAGTTAGTTGTGAAAATTGTGATAGTTTAAATGTTAAATATGCTGAAAAGGAAAGTCAGTTTGAAGTCACATACAAACACAATCAAGAATTGATTGTAGATCTTTCTAAAGCAACTGAAGCTAACTTGTTTTTAACCAGAAATGAAAAGGAATTTAAAGCAACAATTGCGTCATTAAGACATGATGTTTCAGAATTACAAAAGGCTGTTTTGCGAAAACAACATGCTAACAATAATCTTATTGACACAATTGAAAAGCAAATGGTAGAGTTGGCAACAGCTCGATGTGAATGTGAGACAATTAAGCAGAAACTGGAAAGCTATTCCAATTCCCGCTATGTATTGGATCACATCATTGACGTTCAAAAGAAAAAGAAAAAGGGGGATGCAAAAGGTGTTGGATTCAAATCATGTCCTCCCCCCAATGAATCACAATTACTCCAAATTGCCTGATGACGAGGATATGCCCCGTTTTGAACCTACTGTGCCACTCGGTCTAGATGACTTTGCAGCAGGCATCGGGTTCACAACTGGTACATCATCCTCGGGTCAATCAGAATCTGAGAATGTGACGGATTCATCGTGTGTTAAGGAACAGAGTCCTCCCATTGTTGAGGATGCTGATTCTACGGATGATGAATCTGATTCTTCGGATGATGAATCTGAAGAAATTGTGAAACAACAGTCTAACTCGGTTACAACAGATATTCCAATCGAGAATCACATCCTGTGTGATCCACCAGTGAAACCGAGTAAGACCGAAATGTCAAAAGCAATGGAGTCAATTGTATCTAGCCTTGAAGGGAATAACTTGTTGTACACGCTCAAAGGAGATAACAAAATTTACTCTAACAAAGATTTTCCAATTAAAAATGTAAATCAAGATTTAATTGAGCAAATTTTTGAAGGATGCACTGATAAGTTTTTGGGGAACAAAAGTGGCAAAGTTACCGTCACTCAATGTGATCTAATCCCGTGTGAACAAATTAGAAAACAATACGGAAACCAAAAACTACCAATTGAGCGAAAACAACAAGTCAACTCCGGAAAGGGTAAGGTACAGGGAAAGAAGCCTCAGAACAAGAATGTTCAAGCACCTAAAGTTCAGCAGCCTAAGACTGAACAACCAAAGGTTCAACAACCTAAAGTTGAAGAGTCTAAGGCTACTCAACCTAAGGCTGCACAACCTAAAATTCAACAATCTAAGGTTGAGCAACCTAAGGTTCAACAACAAAAGGTGCAAAACAAAAGAGCTCCTGTTAAGAAACGAGAACCGAAAATGAACTTTTTTGGATCCACGGGTTCAGACAAACTTGAAACATTTCAGGATAAATCTAACATTGATTTTATAAAACAAGTTAGAATTTTAAAACGAAATGATCAGAATAATTACACCCAACACACCAACGGATGTGATTTAGGTCCAAGCACGTCTAGATCACAAAGTTCATGGTCTGGTTCTCTGTCTGGTCATCAACGTGTTTCTCCGAAGTTTGTAGAGCGGAGAACATGTTTTGAATGTGGGACAATTGGGCATATTGTAAGATATTGCCCACACGTGCAAAAGCTGAAGTAAAAAACGAGTGCTCCCCAAGAAATCGATTACCGAAAACGATCAGTTTCCCCGAAACAAGACCCACATGTCTTGAAAGAAAGGGAAAAGAAGTTAAAGCAAAAGAATCAAAAGGTAATTGAAAAGGCCTTAAAATCAGAGGTCAAAGAAGAAAAACCTGTACAAGCAAAATCTGAGACTGTAAAACCAGTAAATGCTAAAACAATAAATTCAAATACTGGTAAAGGACAAACAGCTTGGAAGCAAAAGCAGGTAATTCAATCAGGGGGAGCACCACAGGTTCTTTTTCCTAATCATCAAGTGATTGAAATCACTTTCCTTGATGATCAAGGACGACCCAAGTCCACAAAGGCTTGGGTCCCCCTCTCAAACTGATAAGTTAATTGCGTGTGCAGGCGGCTCCAGGAGGAACTATTAATAGTCATTGGATTGTTGATAGTGGGGCTTCCAGGCACATGACGGGCGACTATCGACTTCTTTTCGATGTGCGAAGTATAAGAGGAGGATATGTTGCGTTTGCTGGAGACAAAGGAGGGTATATCACCGGCGAGGGAATGATCTCAAATGGAGTTGTGAGTTTCGACAAAATCAATTATGTACAACAGCTGGATCACAATCTCCTGAGTGTTTCTCAGATCTGCGACAAGAAGTTCACCGTGCATTTTGATGATGCCGGTTGTTATGTGCTGAAGCCAGGATTCAAGATTCCCGAAGAATGGATTCTCTTATCAGCACCAAGAGTTAATGATTTGTATGTCCTCGATATGAGCCAAGCAATAACCAAGTCCAAACAAGTTACTTGCTTTATTTCAAAAGCCACTGAAAAGGAGACGATCTCTTGGCACAGACGGATGGGTCATATTCACCTCAGAAAAATGAATCACCTTGTCAAAAACAATCTGGTGAGAGGTGTCAATGTGAAGAATTTCCAACTTCAAGATGTCTGTGTGCCGTGTCAGAAAGGGAAGCAGATCAAGAAATCACATCCATTGAAGAAGGTTAACACTGTAAACATGCCACTCGAACGTCTGCATATGGACCTTTTCGGCCCAGTCAAACACAAGAGTGTGCACGGGGAAGTTTTCTGCTTGGTTGTCACTGATGACTATTCAAGATTTTCATGGGTTGATTTCATGGTCCACAAGAGCGAGACTCCAGAAATTCTAAAGAATTTGATCACCTTGTTGGAAAATCTTTATAATATAAAGGTGAGGCGAATTCGAAGCGACAACGGAACCGAGTTCAAAAACAGGGTTATGGATGAATTTTGCACTGCAAAAGGAATCCTTCATGAATACAGCTCTCGGTACACGCCACAACAAAACGGAGTCGCTGAAAGAAAGAACAGAACCTTAATTGAGACTGCAAGAACCATGTTGGTTGAGTCTCAGCTTCCAGTTCGATTCTGGACTGAAGCTGTTGCCTCGGCTTGCTACACGTTAAACAGGGTTCTCACAGTGAAAAGACATGGCAAAACGTGCTTCGAACTCCTACACAAGAAGACTCCTAACTTGGAATATCTAGATCCTTTTGGTGCACCATGTACCATGATTGAACCTGACGGGAAGTTTGGTGCCAAAGCTATCGAAGGTTACTTCCTTGGGTATGCTACTCCTAATCTGCGAGTATGGAACCTAACTACCAAGAAGATTGAAGAGTGGGGTGAAGTAAGAGTTCAAAGATATTCTAATCCACCGAAGCAATCTGGAGATCCATGGATGTTCGATTCTGATGGTCTTTTCGACTCATTCAATCTGCCGACATTTGATGATGACAATGCAATTGCTCAAATGTTGTCTGAAAGCGAGAATGCGACTGGCTCTCAGTTAGTTCGTCCAATCCTTGTTGACTCTCAAGCATCTTCTTCTGTCAACAATCTCGCTTCAAATGAGGTGTTTAATGATGCTGTCGACTACAATTTGTCATCGGAAGATGAGGAGTATGTTGATGCAAATGATGGTGAAGCACGGGGTCCGATTCAAGGTACTTCAGAAGCAACGGATCCAGTGTCTGCGCCAATTGTCCAAGAAGAAACTGCATCATCTTCTACAACTCAACAGCTTCAGAATGATATCGGGAATTTAAATATCAATAACTTGAGGACCAATGTTGAAATTCCTCTAGTTCCTGAAACCCGAATTCATAACATTCATCCTCAGCAGAATATTATAGGTGATGTTCTCAGTGGTGTAAGGACAAGAAATCAAATCAGAAATAACGAAAATGCTGGCTTGTATGCTGAGATACGAGAATCGGGACAACAAAATGATTGGTCTTTCGCCTGCTATGTTAGCCAAGAAGAGCCTAGATCTTGGAAGGAGGCATTGAAAGATGATTCCTGGGTGGAAGCCATGCAAGAAGAACTTCAGCAGTTCGAGAAGTTGGGCGTATGGAAATTGGTTGATAGGCCCGACAACTACAAGAAGATCGGAACTCGTTGGGTGTTTAAGTGCAAGAAGGACGACCGTGGGATTGTTGTCCGAAACAAAGCAAGGTTAGTTGTTCAAGGCTTCAGTCAGATAGAAGGTATTGACTACAATGAAGTGTACGCACCTGTTGCACGTCTGGAGGCTATTAGAATCTTTCTAGCCTACGCATCCTTCAAGAAATTCAAGGTGTACCAGATGGATGTTAAAAGTGCATTTCTACATGGAGTAGTCGAAGAGGAAGTATATGTCAAGCAACCACCGGGGTTTGAAGATCCATTACATCCTGACAGAGTTTTACTACTTAACAAAGCGTTATATGGTCTTCATCAAGCACCTCGAGACTGGTATGAGACACTGTCTACCTACCTGCTGAACAACGGGTTTAGACGAGGTTTGATCGATTGTACCCTCTTCATCAAAGAAAAAGGTGAAGATCTTCTGTTGGTACAGGTATACGTCGATGACATTATTTTTGGTTCTACCGATGATAATTTGTGCAAGGAATTTGAGAAGGTAATGCAAGATCGATTCGAGATGAGTGCGATGGGTGAAATGACGTTCTTCTTGGGTTTGCAAGTTAATCAGTCCGAATCTGGAATTTTTATCCATCAAACCAAGTACGTCGGAGACATCTTGAGCCGGTTCCAGATGTCCGATTCGAAGCCAATTTCTACTCCTCTTCCGCAGAATCACGGGATTACTCCGGATGAAAAGGGGGAAGCTGTGGACTCTTCACTTTATCGTGCTATGATTGGATCTTTAATGTATCTCACCGCATCAAGACCCGGCATTATGTATCCAACATGCCTCCTCGCCAGATACCAAGCAAATCCAAAGGTCTCTCACTATGCTGCTGTCAAAAGGATTTTTCGTTATCTGAAGGGTTGCCCTGACACCGGGTTATGGTACCCTAAGGATGATAACTTCGATCTCAAGGCTTACAGTGATTCTGATTTCGGCGGCTGCAAGAAAGATGGCAAATCAACTACAGCAGGATGTCAGTTCTTAGGCAATCGCCTAGTCACTTGGCAGTGCAAGAAGCAGACATGTGTGGCTACGTCTACATGTGAAGCGGAATACATTGCTGCGTCTAGTTGCTGCTCCCAGGTTCTATGGATCCAATAACAGATGCGGGACTACGGTTTTGAATTCCTAACTACTCCTATTTATGTTGATAATGAAGCTGCTTTACAGATCACTAGAAATCCTATACAGCACTCAAAAACGAAGCACATCGATATTAAATATCACTTCATACGTGATTGCTTTGAAAAGAGACTTATCGATGTGGTTCACATTCATACCGATCACCAACGTGCCGACCTTTTTACCAAAGCATTTGATAAATCAAGATTCGATTATCTACTTTTGGTAAACGGCATAAAGGTGAAGCAAGAGTAACCGACATCGGAAAATCGTTTTTGTAAATATTTTTCTAAAAAAAAAAAATGTTTTTACTTTATTTTATTTTATTTTTGAATTTTAGGGGGAGAAAATTCAGAAAAACACAAAAACAATAGAAAAACAAAAATGAGTTTCTTGGCAATATAAGAGAAAATGATATTACATCAGAGGTCGGTCGAAACATGTTTCTAGAAATCAAAAGAAAAGAAAAAGATAAGTAGCTCTACTAATGATGTACCGGTAGACTCACGATCATTTTAAAGTATGCAGGAGATATAAACATAACGAACTGAAAACCGCGTGGGAACCGCTCATTGGCATATGGTCTTGGTACCGAAATTTCGTTTGATAGATTGCCGAGGTTCTGAGATATTCGGGGTTTATGCTGTTTATCATCTGGGTATCATGGTTGTATCTTTTACCGAAAAATAACGGGGACGCAAGTCTAGATCTTCCATGATACCATACATACGTGTACATACTGCATTCGACCTCAATAAGTGATCAACAATCACATGTCCAATCAAATAAGTGATAAAATATCACATTCATCCGGGAGTCAAGTTCGTCTCTCTGCTGTACGAAAGTACTGACCTGTTCACGGACTTGCTCCTGTGCCCTAATGCATATGAAAATCAAGTTCCTCATCAATAAGTGATTCTATCACATAGGGCTTGTTTTCAAATCAAATAAGTGACTTGTTCACATTTTATATACGTTAAAAACGGATGATAAATGGTATACTCCCCAGTAAGATGAAATCTCGTGCATACCTTGATACGGGAATGTGTCGTGAGAGGATGAACACCGGTCGGTAAGTATAAATCATACCTTTAATGTATCTCAATGTATTATGATTACACTTGATCGCTGAGTTTAAGTGGATAACAATATCGGTAATTGTGGTAGAATACTTATCCACTTCTGTAAAAGAATATTAAAAGGAAATGTGTTTTGACAAAAGACCGCAAACTGATATGATTCTCTTCGCCAGAAACTCGCAAAAATATTGTTGTGTGTGTACATATTTATTTACTGCTTAACTTTTATTGTCTTTTTAAACAGTTTTGTTGTTTGGTGCATATCAGCACGACATTAGCGGTGTTGTCGTTTGATAACATTCAAAGGATATTAAAATTGTTGTCTTTTATTTTATCAAAATCCAAAAACATTTTAAATTTAATTTTTTTTATTAACCGATGTTGGTACTCGATCAGATACCTGGCAAGCCGAGATACTTCATAAAACTGACCTTACTTCATAAAACTGACCTTTGCAGAACTTCATAACGGACAATTTTTCAAAACGGTCGTTTCTGAAAACTTTTAAGAATTTGAAGGGTTTGAATTGCAAATTCCCAAAATCCAAAGTGTTGGTGAAAATCTGATTCTTCGAGGAAGCATTGGCTCTCGAAAGATCAGATGGTCAATGAAAGTCAATCTTGAGGCTCGAAAGATGAAATGGTCAACGAAAGATTTGACCAATTGGATGGATCAGGTCGAAAGATATCCTTCGAGGATCGTCTTTCGAGGTTGTTGAGGGTTCCACAAATATCTGGCATCTTTCGATCCAGATCTGGATCCTTCGACTCAAAGTCCCATCTTTCGAGCACCTTCTTCATCTTTCGAAAGGTAGAGGATCCTTCGAGGCGGTTCGTATTTCGAGGTCAGGGTATAAAAGGGGTCTTCTTCTTCATTTCAACATAACAGTTCAACTTCACTATTTCAAAAACCTCTGATCCTACCGAAACTCTGCCAAAATTGAAACAAAAAGTTAGGGTATCAGGATTTTATCTACAATCTCGGTAGGATAATCCTAATACACTTAACAAACAACAACTTGAACACTTCATCTGATCATGTGTTTTTATGTAATGTGAATGTGTTGTAAGCATGTTAGTGGTAGATTTTGATGATCATAAGTTTTTGTCTTGTCTGATGCTCTGTGTTACAGTGTTTTATGCTAAATTTTAATGGTCTGAAAGTTTTTTTTTTTGTGTGTTCTTGGGTTAATCTGTTCTTGTGTGTGTATTGGTATTCGGGTTTGGATTAGTGTCCGGGGTTGGTTTTGATGTGGATGTTTTTAAGTGGTTTAATGTTGATGCTTTAACTGGTTTGAAATACACTTAAAACACACTTAAAACAGTCACCGGAAAAACGCCGTTGAACAGTGTCACCGGAAAACATCCTTCGATCTCGAAAGATGATGTTTCTTAACCTCTAAGGATGGACTTCAAAATATCCTTCGAACTGAGACTCGAAGGATACTAAGTCTTTCGAAGGATCATCCTTCGGTTGATCAGATCTTTCGATTGATCAAAATATCTTTCAAAATTTATGATCTTTCGTAAGTTGATCTTTCGATAAGACCTGTCATAAGACCTGTCATCTTTCGAGGAATATAACATCTTTCGATCAAATTGTCATCCTTCGATGTCTAAATAGAATCTTTCGAGAAAGAACACTTAGAAATTTTTCAAGAAACTGAAATCTTTTTAAGTGTGAAATCCTTGTTGACTGTTGACTGTTTCTTATTACGTGTCTTTGTTTTCATGAACAGAAATGGCACCGAAAGAGAAGAAAGAACGGGCAAAACCAACTAAGAAAGAAAAGTCGGAAGTTGAATCTATGTCGGAGCCAAGACACAACATGGCCGCGTATCTGCAACCTGAAGACAAAGTTAGTTCGGAATTCAATGGGATAATGCAGTATCTTCACCGGACATGAATTAACTATGCCATTACTACACAACACACCGCTTACCAGTCCCAGATCAAGGAATTCTGGAATTCTGTTGTGGTTGAAACAGTGAATAACCAAGAAGTGGTTAGAGGATTCGTCACTGAGAAACCCGTGGTGATCACCGAGAACACCATCAGAGCGCGTTTGCAATTGGGAGATCAACCAGAAGATTCGACTTCTATTGATTTACAGTGTCAGCGTGGTTTATTGATGAGGCTACGTTACAGCGATAATGTGCTAGCAAATCAGATAAGCAAGGGGTTCATGCCGTTACGATACAAGTTTTTGTTGCATATTCTTATTCATTGTTTGAGCAACAAACGGTCTGGATACGATTTGTCACCTATTGAGTTGACGGGATTGTTTACGGCTTTAATTCTGAACAAGCCGTTCAACATATCTCGTTACATCTTTGACAATCTGAAAGAGAATGCCCGCAGGCCACTTCCGTCAACAAATCAACGGACGTCAACCAAGTTTTGGTTATATCCAAGATTCTTGCAAATGATGATAGATGACCAGATTCCGAATCTTCCCAAGGTTGAAGCAGATGTCCTTCCAGTAAATCCGATGAACGAGCGTACATTGCTGATCTTCAAATCTATGTCTAAGTATAAGGAATCCGATCCAGTCAGAAAGCTTATTGGTCACCTCGATGATCTAGCCTACGAGGCACCACAGAACCACAAGTGGCGTCGAGATGGAAGTGATTCTGATGACGAAGAGCCCATATTAATCGCGTTGGCCAACACACAACTCGGGGCTAAGCACGGAATTAAAGCATCGAGCAAGAAGTCTGCTGGCAGTTCCAGTGTTGCAGCACATGTTGAAGTTGATGTAAATGTTGCTGCAGAAGAAGTTCAAGGAGTGTTCATCGAATCAGATGTCCGTGGTAATGTTGTTGGTCCTGCAAGTCGGTCAGGCGATGATGCGACAGACAAAGGTAAAAGTAAGGTGGACGAGCCGAGGAGGTTGGCAGATGAAAGCAGTTCGTCTTCTGATGTTGAAGGAGGTTCTGGTAATGATGATTCGTCTTCTGAGGATGATAATCCTCCTCCACCAGGGATGCGAAAGGCTTATGATCAGCGCGGGAATTTTCGTGGTTTTGAACGTATTGAGAAACCGGTTAATGCCGCAGAATCTGACAAAGATGATGATTATATTCCTGCTGCTCCTGGTTTAGTTAGAAGGAAAAGGCAAGCAAGAAGAGAGGGTACTCGTACTTCAAAGAAATCAAAGGGAGGATTAAGGTCAACAGGTGAAACTGCTGGTGATGTCACTATACCTGATCCGATCCAGCATTTAACGCCTCCGGAGCATCAGCTGCCTCCTGTCAGTGATCAGTTAACTACATCAGAGATGCTGGAGCTGGTCTCATCTCCACAGACGTCCTCTGGGGCACGCACGGCGACTGTTGATCAACAGCCGCCTGCAACCCCCGTCTCAGGTACACACACGTCCTCCTCTTGTTATTTCTGGTCCAACAGGTACTTCTGGTCCATCTGGCCAGTCTGGTTTCTCAGGACCTGAGCCCTCACGGCCGACTTTAGCAGAAACATTGTCTGGGTTGTCTGATGCTGAGAAAATTCACTTCCTGATCGAACAAGTCAGTGAATTGGGTACCTTAGTCGTTCGGAATACTAGAAAGATTGAAGAATACCGTGTACAACGAACACAGGATGCTGAGGCACACAACAAGCTGGTCTCACTTGTTAGTGCACAGAATCTCAAGATAAGAGAACAAGCTCAAGAGATTGAAAGACTGAAAGAAGCAAACAAGGCTCGTGATAGAGAAGTTGAGTTAATGAAGGGGCATAGTACTGTGTTAGAGAATGAGGCAAAAGCATTAAAGCAGAAGCATACAGAGCTGTCGGATCGCTATAAAAATCGTGATGATCGATTAATAGAAGCCTTCAAGCCTATTCAAGCAAACATGAAGAAATTTGATCACAAAGTAGTTACACTTTGGAATGAAAGGTGCAAAGCATTGGGCATCGTTCCCTCAAAGCGTGGAGATGACAAGGACGATGATGCAGCAAATCCTGATCAACCAGCTGCCACAGGTTCCGGTGCAACTGCATCCGGTGCTGCAGGTGGGTCTGGTACATCTCAAGATGCTCCTACTGCTCCTCCAACAGCTACTACTGGTCCGTCTGAGCAGACTGAAACATTGGAAGCTTCGGCAGGGTTTGAAAATGTTAGTCTTGAACCGGAAACGTTTACCGATCTCCCTGAATCCTCAATTGTTCAACAGTATCATCCAGTCACGGGTGAACTATTAGAAGAGGGAGAACACGTTACAGAGATGTCTGATGAATGTGTATTAGCTCTGACGGAAATGGATGAAGTTGATTTGACAACGATCGATGCTACTCCGTTAGTTCCGGACGAAACTTCATCGGTTCGGATCCGGAACGTCCTATTTACGTTAGTCAAGATAATGTGGAGCTTAATACGCTTGATGATGAGTTTGTGGCAGCAAAGACAGCAGAATTTTCTAATCTTTCTTCAGATTCTCCTTCAGTTCAAGAAAGCCGTGAGAAGACCGTAAACGAATGGCGAGCGGATTTCCTAGCTAGGAATCCTCCTCCACTCCCTCCGTTGGATCAGGCCAACTACATGATTCTGGAAAGGAATCCGGCTCGGGGTCGTATTATCAGCTGGATGTTCATTAAGGAGCTTCACTGCATGGTTGTGAAGCGAGAATGCGGCCTTCAGTACTTCAGGACTCTTCTCAGCATTCTTTCACTTCCTTATTATGATGTTGCGGTTTTGGCTCAGCTGGAGGTTATTAATCGAGTCGAAGACAAGATGGTGGATCTGTTCGCCAAGAAGATCAGGTTGGAACGAAGAAGAGGTTGGAAGGATCCGCTATACAAGCCGCAGTATCCTCGATACGAGCAGATCAGGTTCACACTTGATCCAGAGACAAATACTGCTCGTTATCGATTGGTTTATGATCCTCCGAAGTTGATGAAGAAAATACCGTTGTTGAAAATGAAGACAGATTTTCTGGGTAACTTTCGTTGCTGGGTTTATGATGCAGATACTGGAGAAGCGGTGATCTTATTCCGAGACAGTCAGGAGAACTTTCGAATGATAGACCCAATGTGGATTTCTAACATGTCCAGGTCGGATATTATTATTCTTAAGGATCACGAGATCAACTACTTGGTTAGGGATCGTGCACAAGCAATGAAGTTTCAGAAGATGGCTTTGTATTGCTTCAACCTACTTGTGAATGCGGGAAGTGCATGGTCTACGCATCACTTAACGGTTGAAAGGACGTCAGAGACTTGAAGACACGAAGATCGAGACAAAGCTACAGCCAAGGGGGAGTTTGTTGGTGCACTTGTGTCTGTACTTTGTCTGTATTTTGTTATGATATAAAACGATGTCTTTTGTTAGTCTTGTTTACGTCTTAGGTGTGTTAATATGTGTGCTTAATGTAAGTTTGACCAGTCAACCATCCTCCTGGTTTGACTTGGTCAAACAGTTAGAACAAGTTTGTAAGTCATGTGTGTCGAAGGATGAGTCATCGAATGATTGTTTATATCCTTCGATGAGCTCGAAGGATAACCTTCGATGGATATAGATGGACCTCGAAGGATATCATCCTTCGAGGTATATGTGGATCCTTCGATAGGTTTTATCTCGATAGATGATCTTTCGATCAGTCTATCTGATCCTTCGACCAGACGACCTGTGATGGATATATATACTGATGTAATGTGTTCACTTCAGTATGTGAGTGAACTTAGTCTTGTAGAGAGCGTATTTTCAGTTTGGTCAAGGGCTGTAACCGTGTCCACTGAAATACAGGAGAAAACTTTGATATCTTGTGTGTCTACCTTTCTCTTTGTAGCTTGTGTTCTCATATAAACTACCGGTTTGCATTCTAGCTTGGATTCCGCACTTGCTAGTGTGTTAAACATAACAAGGATAAGGTTTAACCTCAACCTCCGAGGGACCTACAAGATAACATAACCTAATTCTGTATGAAATGAACATGCACAACCCCTATTTATAGATGAAGTGATTTCGTTTGAATGTGGCAAGGCCCATTTCAAAAGAAATTACCTCTGTTAATTTCGTTTGAACTGTACCTTGTCACCTTCAAATGAAATTACCCACTTAAACATGAACAAACCCTAAATTCTATCCTGTTGTGTGCTCGTTTATCCTATCTAGACATAAGACTCGATTAAGACGAAGTTAACAGACAGTAGATGCACCAACATCGAGAAATGGAGCAAGTAATGAAGATGGTCAAGTCGAGGTATGTAAAAGGGTCTCCTGAAGAGACATTAGACATGAAGAACCATCAGGTACCTGAAAATAAAGGGATCTCCTTATATTGTATCATGTGTATACATATATGGAATCGAAACAAAATCGACGTTGTCATACTTTTGTATATAACATAGCGCTTGAAATGATGAGGATCAAAATTTAAGATCTGCTTATGAGAAATGATTGGCCAAAATGGAAAGACGCAAATGAGGTATAGTTGAATTCTCTATTAAAAATGGAAAGTTTTCGGACCAACAGTCCGTACAACTGAATTTGTAAAACATATTGGATACAAATGGGTCTTTTATGTGAATCATGAATTGAAATCAAATTAAGCTATATTAGACAAAATTGGTGGCACAAAATATTTGTAAAGACCTATTATTGATGATGAGGAGACACATTTTCCAGTGGTGGATGCATTGACTTTCCAATATTTAATTAGTCTGGTAATAATATTAAAGAGAGAATTAATATGCGTCTTATGAAAGTATTTTTCACTTGATAGTGAAAGTTTACATGAAAGTCCCTAGAGGATTTAAATTATCAAAGTCATGTAAAATAAGTTCTCGAGAACATTAAGATTCAAATTTGAATACGTTATGATTATTTTATATGTTAAATATAACTAGAACTCTTGAAGAGTTTCCTAAGGTAGTTGAGTGCCTAAAAGGTAAATTAAAACATCGTAAGGATGTAAGTATTGTGCACCAATGAACATACATAGAAAACTTGTACTCAGTGATTATGGTATCTCAATGTACAATGTACAGGCATGGTACATGATGGATTTTATTAATGAAGCAAGTGTTCAAGACGTCTTTGTATATGATATATAAGTCAATGAGGAACTTTATGTGACGGAACTCCTATAAAGTGTATGCTCATACATAATTAGTCAATGTGGAAAGAAGTATGTGAATGATTGTAAATGTCTAATGCATTGATTTCAAAACCTCGACAATATATCTTTATAAAGTTCGAAAAGATTTCTATGGACTAAAATAGTAGAGTCGAATGTGATATAATCGACTTATTAATGAACTTCAAAAGAGAAATACATATGGTGTGGTTAGTCCACTTGTTTTCATTAAAAGAACAATATGAGGTTTACAAATGTTATTATATATGTTGATGTCATTGAATCTCCTAAAAAGATAAAAAAAATGAGCTCAAATATTTAAATCAATAATTTGCAAATTAGAGATGGCATTGCAAATTTATGGCTCAATATGTGGAACACGTACTTATATTATTATCCATCAATCAAAATACATCAAGAAGGTGTTGGACATTGAATACGGACAAAGCTTATGGTGTAAGTACATTTAATGATATTAATTAGTTGCTATAGAAAATGACTCTTATCATCTCCTATCAAAGAAGCAACAATCCTTATTCCAGAAGTATCATAGTTATATAAGAATTGTACTAATATACCTTGGTGACAAGATATAACTTGTGTATAGTGAAGAGATAATGTTTTGGTACAACATATATTCTATACCCTTAAGGTACGAAAGATATGGGTTTATATTTTGCTAACCATCAAAACAAGTTTTGGTTAGTTTTGTAAATGCAGGGAATGTGACAAAACAAAATTGTGGATCTTACGATATTTATTTACAAGAAGAAGCACTGGAAGACTCATATGAAGATCATACAACACTGCGAACATAAAGGATTGCACATTAAGGGATCGAGCGATAAATCATTTGCTACACAACTTTGTTCGGCTTTTAAGGACGCTGGACACACGTCATTTAAGGGATACATGTTAAAATGAGGGGGAGACTTATTTAAGTTGCACTCTTTTCCCCTTGACTAAGTTTTGTCATATTGGGTTTTCTTACTTAGGTTTTTAATGAGGCAACATACATAATCCAGAAGTAACCAAAGAAGATAATACGCGCTGCACTCTTTTTCCCTTAGCTGAGGTTTTGTCCCACTGGGTTTTCCTGGCAAGGTTTTTAACGAGGCAACATATCCAAGCGTATAAAGTTGATAACCAAGGGGAGTGTTATAAACATATATTATTATGGTTATCAACACAAAAAATAGACTAGCTTTCTCTCCAAGTTTTATACCCCTATATATATCCCTGTTGTATCTCATTGTAAATACACCTCAATCAATAAAATATCAAATCATTTCTCCCTCAATTATTCTTTTCTTTCTCCTTCTATTGATTGCTATTAGGCTAGTTTCACAACAGATTCCATTTTCTCACTATTTTTATAAATAACATGGTTTGTTTCGGATATTAACTCTTAAATTTACCAAATTTTATTATTTATTATAGTTACTTTTAGACATTTATAAGAAGCTCCAATATCTACTTAACGTCTCAACCTCAATTGGGTATGTTATAGATGTGTGTGATCTATATACAGTTATACAAATAATAGCCCAAAATCATTGCAGCCCAAAAACACGGACGTTTTGGTAAGTGTTTGAACTTGCCCAAAAATAAAAGCCCAAAGTCATTGCAACCCATCCTAACTAAAAACCAGAGCCGTTCCAACGTTTTTGGAGGCCCTAAGCGAAGAACAAAGTCGAGGCCCTTTGAATTGGTATAAAGAAAACATCGATTCTGAGAGTTGCTACCTAGGTATTTATGTGAGTTGCACTCATATAATTTAGCCCCTAATTGGTATAAAGAAAACATCGGGACCCTGGTCGACATTACAGTTCACGAGGTAAATGAAGGTAGGCGTCGACAATGACGGTCCAATTTTAGGCCGAACCTACATTTTATTTGAAAAAAAAAATCAAATTCGTTAAAATTAAACGAGTGAAAGGTGTATGTTGTTTACAGTATACAAATATTGATGTGACGACGTGAATAGTGAAGCTGCAACGGCCTACGGGTTTACCAATATATATATAATAGGAATTTAAAATCCATATATAAAATTAATTTCTTTTAATTTACTAAAGTTGTGTTATATCGCATAAGTATAGTAACCATTTTCTAAACTGTAATAGAAACTATATAAAGGTTTTTCTTTGTACTTTTAGCTATATATCCAAGTTTGCACATATGATCCAATAAAAACAAGTTTGCAGTTTGCACATATGATGCAATAAAAAAACAGCACAAAATAAAATAGAGGGATGACATGTATTTGTTAACGTCATGTTTAGAAGTAAAGGAGTTTACCATGTTGTGTTGCTAGTTTGTTAACATTGAATGCCATGTATTTATTAGATAAACAATAATTATTATAATTTTTTTTAAATATTGGAGGCCCTATGTTTTGGAGGCCCTAGGCTCAAGCCTAGTATGAATAGCCCATAGGGCCGGCCCTGCTAAAAACCAAGGTTGCCTGGCCCGGACGAGGCACTTCCAGTCTGTTTTTCGATCTTATATTTTAGTGGTTATTAAGTTCAGGTCTCTTTCTACTTAGGGATGAGCTCGGTACCGACCGGTACCGGAAGCGAAAGTACAGGTATCGAAAATCCTCAAAAGTAGGTACCGGTACCGGTTCGGTACCGGTACCAGGTACCATTTGCTCATCCTTATTTCTACTAGAGGTGTTCTGATTTTTTATGTTTTTTTTTTGGGTCTAAGCCTAATTGTTAGTAATGATTATTTATTATCGTAACCAAAATAAAACCATTGAATTAGTAACGGTTTGGTGCTAGTTTGATTTTACAATTTGGGCTTTGTTGAGCCTTAATATAAAATGCTGACATATTTATCTGTTCAAAGTTTTCAATATGAGAAAAAAAAGAACATAAAAGAGTAAATTGCCATTTTAGTCCCTGAGTTTTGACCAAAATTGCCACTTTAGTCCAAATAGTTTTTTTCTTGCCATTTTAGTCCAAATAGTTTTGTTTTCTTGCCATTTTAGTCCAAATAGTTTTGTTTTCTGCCATTTTAGTCCCTGGTAGGTGGTGATGGTGGTGGGGTGGGTGGGCGGGTGGTGACGGTGCAGGCAGGTGGTGGCGATGATAGAAGGTTAGTCCCTGCACCGTCACCACCCACCCACCCACCCCACCACCATCACCACCCACAATTTCCACCACCACCGGGCACTTTTACGCCACCCACGTCATTAACCAACATCACCGTCATCATCGTAAAACCAACAACCACCGCCATCATCTTCACTGTAAACTGGCACAACACCATCCCCATACCATCGAACCTGCAAAAAAAGAAAGAAAATTGTGGTTCGACCAAAATTCACCTAAGTTAAATAATTTCTTTTGAATGGAGTTAGTGGGTTGGATGAAAATGGCAACAAATGACAAAACTCAGGGACTAAAATGGCAGAAAACAAAACTATTTGGACTAAAATGGCAAGAAAACAAAACTATTTGGACTAAAATGGCAAGAAAACAAAACTATTTGGACTAAAATGGCAAGAAAAAAACTATTTGGACTAAAGTGGCAATTTTGGTCAAAACTCAGGGACTAAAATGGCAATTTACTCAACATAAAACTTGATAGAAAGTAATTACAACAAGTTGTCTCAGAAGACTAAATTTAACATAACATTAGTCGCATAAATTTAAGAGTAAATTGCGGTTTTGGTTTTTATGGTTTAGTGGTTATTGCTATTATTTACAAAATCTGAATGTCTTGCAATTTTAATACCAATGTTTCTATTTTATTGTGGTTTTGTTCCATCACACTAACTCCATCCAACTTATAGCTAAATCCTTGTCACATGAGAGACATGTACAAGTTATTTTGGTAAATAATCATTCAAAATTCAAATGAAAGAAAACAAATATCACCTTTCTAAAATGTTAAGAGAATTCCGTGACCTACTGAATAAGTCACTGTTTTACATATCGAGCGAGCTTTTTCCAAGCTAAATCCTAGCGAGCTTCGAACGAGCTCCGAGCTTCAACCTTTTTGGACAGCCCTAAGTTAGTGTAAATGCACCTGTTGATGATAAATGCTAGATTCTGCATTTTGGAGATTCTACATGGTCTTCTGTGACAACTGGCACCAAACCGGTAATTTCCGTACACTTTAATCATTATTTAATGACTGCAATTATGTGCTTAAATGTCAACATGGTCTGATTACATACTATACAAGTGAATTCATGCACGTTTTATACTACAAAATATTGCTTTATGCATTAACAAGAGCGTTGCGTCAGAAATACTAGTAAACTCACCGGTAAGACACAATATGCCAACAACTCTGCAGAAAGCAGTCAGACAATAGAATTGGAGCCTAGGTGTAGGTCCAATGACAAGAATACATTAAAACCCAAGAGTACATACAAGGGTTTACATATAAGCTTTCCGGAGACTAAAATACGCACTAAAAAACCCGAAACGCACTTTAAGTGCAAAATTTTTCTAAATTCAGCTATAATCAGCCTTTACACATATAAATATTATGCAGAATTTACGTTTTATCGTCCAGAATATTTTCCTAAGTTTCGGGAATTGAAAGGGTTACAAAAGGGTACATAAAAGACAATAAACGGTGCAATTTAACACTTAACGAACCGGTATTTAACCGAACAACCGGACATTACCCGGGACACCAAATTTTTGCCAAACACATTGTTTATTTATTTATTTCTTGGCTAGTCGTGATCCCCGAACACCCTAACACCCACTAATTTCTCTAGTAAATAACATATATACGCATCACTTGAAATCTAACCATCCATTGCATATTAGTTACAAAAGTTACATCCAACCCCCCCCCCCTTAGCCGAAATCGGTCCCCATGTGGACCCACACAATTTCCACACCATGCTTCATATATCTTGGCTTGATTTTGTTGTAATTGTTTAATGGATATTGCTTGTAGAAGTAACCATAAGATGAGAGGTAATCTCTTTAAGTATGGAGCAAGATCACAACCATTTCTACTCATCATTTCACTCCCTCACTTCACTCTCTCCCTCCCTCTCTCGGCCACACTACCACCGCCAACACCACCACCATTCCACCACCATCAACCTCCATCTTCAAGTCATATTCAAGCTTAAAGGTTGATACAAGAAGGCTTGCTACTGGTGGAGCATCAAGGGAGCTTTGTCTCTTGCTTCTTCATCATCTTTTCTCGTCATCTTCTTCACTAGATACTACCCTAGCCTTGTGCTAGTAGTAAGTTACTTGTACACCCTTGTTCATCTTGTTGTTGTGACCAAAAGTTGTAGTATGTTTAAATCACTAAAGAAACAAGAACATTAAAAAGATGAACATGAAACTTTACAAGAAACTTGAACCTAAAAGTTTACTTAAACCTTTGCATAATGTTTACATAAGAATGAGACATGAAGATGAAATCTTGTTGGATGAGGGTTGGTTAAATCATGCATGATATGTGATCGTTGGTTTCTTGATACACCCGTTGTTCGGACATTTGTTGATACGATTTAGTAACGTTTAAACTATAAAGAAACACGCTGATTTACATTTTCAGCTGACTTCAAATGGCTGTAAACAGACCATAATAAATCGAAAAACAGAATTTCTGAAGCCTAAATTATGTATTTTCGAAAAACAAATGGCACTGGAATCGTAATTTTTCGAAGTCGTTTACTATTTTTAAAGGTCTGTTTTTGGACAGCAGCTCAAGCTGCATTTTTACTGCCAAAAACATGTGTTATATTCTTCATCATAACTTGAAACCTGAGTAGAACCAGCCCCTGAAATTTATATCGTAGATGATCACTGATGTCGTTGTGTCCCTCCAACTGGAATTTCGTAAATCGGACTTACGATGAATTTTAAACGAATTATTCCGTTGGCTGCGGTTAGAAAGTAACAAATCTGATCACAGTTCGGTAAATGATTTTCTACAAAATATTGATAATGAACTGGACCCCGATATTTATACACAATAATATTTGATTCGTATAAGACATTCTGTAAAAATTTGGGAATTTTTGGAATAAGTTAACCATTTTATTAAAATGTCCGAAAACAGTCCAGTTTTATATATATTAAAACTGAAACGACAAAAGTAGTATCTTGCATGTCAGAATGTCGGGTTGATTATTTGAGAACGATCTAACGTGTTATATGTTAAAGAAAATGATATGCTACTTAGCATGGACACCTCCATTTACAAAGGTGACTATGGCGAAATTTTCAGAAAATCCTAACACTTAGTAAATATTTTCTAGACAAATGTTTGCTAGTGTGTTCTAAACTATGCTTTTCGAATACAAACATCGCCATAATTTTTGTAACAAAAATACACATACAACATACAAGATACATAATTCGGGTGCAAAATACAAGAAACTTATATTTATTTTTGAGAAAATAATATAAGTAAGACACATAGTTAAAAATATAAATTATTTTTAACACCAGAATACGTATACAAAAGATAGTTGTGACACCCCAGGAAAATCAAGAAAACAACGCAACTTAGCTAGCTTACTCAGTAACCACGCGGTAAATTTCGGGACGAAATTCTCTTAACAAGGGGAGAATGTGACAACCCTCAAATTACATGTATTCCGTACAATTTATTAATAACAATTAAAGTACTTGACGACTGTGTGGAATTACTTAACTGCTTTCTGATATCTGTGTTATACTTACATGTATTTGTTAACATACAAGTAGGATACAGAAAAAGTTACTAAATAGTCCGGTATGCCTTCCTGAGTGTTAAAAAATTAAAAACGTTGCAAAAATATATATATAAGACACCTTACGGATTAGTTAAACACTTTAACGGATCAATATCCAACCGAACAACCGGACTTCGCCCGGAACATAAAAATATTGTCAATGACATTGTTATTGCTTTTCTGAGCCAATTAGGGTCCCCGAATACCCTAACACCCGTTACAAATTACTACACGCTAATAATTAATATTAATCACCAACTAAACTAACTAGTTATCTAATTGGTTAAGATCTAACCAAATAAAATCCCCCCCCCCCCCAACGATCGTTTCCCCAATGGGGAACACATTCCATCAACATTGACTATTTTATTAATTCATGTCCAATATCACCAAGACACTTTATACATTGGATAATTAGAAAGTTGTGGTTTATAAATAATACCATTAGATTTCTCATTTCATTCATAAACCACTAAACAAAGTTCAACTCTTTTCTCTCCTTCCCTTTGATATCTCGGCCGAACATATACCCACCCCCACATCCATTTCAAGTTTAGATTAAGGCATTTTATTAACATACAAAGGTGAAGGATCACGTATAAGGAGGCTTGGTGCTTCGGATTGCCAAGGACCTCACCACAACGCTATTAACCACCCGTTTTTCGTCTAGTTTCTTCCATAGCCTTGTGCTAGTTGTAAGTGCTTCTAAACACCTTCTTGATCTTGTCTAAAGTGGTTAATAAAAGATTTGTCGGATAAAAGTCATGAACATATAAGATCAAAGTTTAAAGTCTACTAAAAATGATGAACATGGTGGTTAATGAGCAAATATTAGTGTAAAACTCTTGGATCTTGTTTTGTTATGATTCTTGGTTGATTATCTGATGTGTTGCTGGTTAATATTGATGTTTGATGTTGTTACGATCACTAATCATGCTAACGGAATCAATCGAACGCGTCTTAGAAGATTAAAGAATGAAAACATAATCTGTCCAAGTTTTACAGCCAACTTCAGTTGGCTGTAAACAGGTCATAAACTCTACGAAAAACTGATATTTTGAGTCTAAAACGTGTTATTATGAAATACGGTTCTAATGGAACCGGAATCGTAATTTTTGGACTTCGTTTACTATTTTTAAAGCGTCAGTTCGTAACAGCAGCTAGAGCTGCATTTTTCTGCTGAAAATATGTGTTTTGTTTTCTGTCATAATTTGGGTTCGGTGTAGAGTTGGATCATGAAACTTGTACTGTAGATGACCACCGATATATTTTTAATTACCCCACTGGAATTTCATAAATCGGACCCTCGATAAATTTTAAATAAATTATCCTGTGGACTGTGGTCAGAAAAATATAAATCTGAGTTCAGTCCGGAAAATGAATTTTTATAAAATATTAATAATGAACTGGACCCCGATATTTTTACACATTTAAATTTGGAACGTTTAAGACATTTTGTAAAAATTTGGGAATTTTTGGAGTAAGTTAACTATTTTATTAAAATGTTCGAAAACAGTCCGGTTTTAAATATTTATGCTAAAATGACGAGTGTGCTATCTGTAAATGATCTAACATGTTATATGTGTTATGTGCATTATCGTATGTTTGTTTATGAGTGGGGAATGGATGGAAAACCTAGATGGGCATAAACCGTCAAAGTGACGCATGTTGTGTGATATATACGTGTAGGAACATTGTGCTCTATTTGAAAGCCACTAAATGACTAACTGGTAAATCATACTAGGACGTGATTGACCAACCTTGACTGCTAGCTATATTTGAGAATCTAACCGAGCAAACCGAGGTGAGTTCACACACTTTCTAAGGCATGGGATTCCCGGTGGTTTGGGAATGGGTTAAAGAATTTAAAACTAAATCTACATATCCTCCTTGGGTAGGATGTGTACGACCATCCTCCATAGATAGGATGCCATTATTAATCCTACGAATTCTCCTGGTGCAGAATACGTACGTTCGTCCTCCTGGTGCAGGACAACAACCTTAAAACTAGCTAGACAAAACACTATCATGAAGTCCCTTAATTTATATCGACTTAATCGTCGAGGCCAATGGCGAGCGGGTCATTAGTTAATAGCGCTATTAGGTTTAACAAACCTCACACCGTGCCGTTCGGACGGGCGTGTACTAATGGACTATGGCAAACTGTCAGTGATGATAGACACTGATGTAGGGCACAACTATTGTTCGTAGTAGTCGATATCATACCGTCTAGTAGTTCACACAGGGAAAGCCCCCACTGATTATGGTTATGATTTGGGTAATGAAAAAGGAACTGGTTAAACATACTTTCAACTACGGGGTAACCCCCACGGCAATTAAGCCAACGAAAGTCAAACCACGTTTTTCAGAAACAACTTAAAACTAAACAACCAAACGTGAACTCACTCAACTTTGTTGTTGACTCGTTGTTACATGCCTTACAGATCGCTAGGTGCTTTTGGAGGTTGCATGAGGAGAAGGTTGTTGTGGAATATGGGTTTTTATATCCCATACTTAATAATTGAACTTTATAAACCTATGCAACTTATGTTTGAGACTTTAAACTTATGAACTGTGAACTTATGTTTTGAACTTACGTTTTAAGCTTCCGCTGTTATCTTAAAATCGGTCACCTTCTTTAGGTCACCAATCGTATTGTAGTTGGTTTCATTTACTTAATTGTGTTGTTCAATATGATTGGTGGCTCGATCCTGGTTACGTCACACCTCCAAGCGGTGGTACTCCGCATGGTGGATTTTTGGGGGTGTGACAGATTGGTATCAGAGCCATTGGTTATAGTGAACTTGGTTTTAAAAAAGGAAACGTTTTGATAAAACCAGACTATAACCTTTACAGTGCTCAACGATCCACAACGACGCTTCGCTCCACGTGCAAGACTCGACACCATAAGTGGTATGATTTATGTTATATTGTCGGTTAGATAGTTCTCACTGTGCATTAGATAATGTGATAATTGCTATTTGAACCTTGTGTGCTTACTCTCTAATGTCGTCCCACACTTACGCACTTTCGCGACACTTTCCTCACTTACGTTGCTTCGTTATGAAGATCATGAGCGGACGCGGAGGACGTATCAACCTCACTCAAGCCCAGTTGACGGCTTTGATCAACGAACGAGTCGCTGAGGCACTCGCATCTAACCCAGCAGGAGGTATAACCTGCTATACCAACTCACCTTAGGACGTTTAGATCCTACCTTCGCAAACCAACCCTCGTGCTTAACCTTGTCTTTTATTCTCGCGCAACAGGTCAACATGCTCAACCTCCTGTGTGCACGTTCAAGACGTTCATGGACTGCCGACCTACCACTTTCAGTGGCACCGAAGGAGCAGTGGGCCTTCTTCACTGGTTTGAAAAACTTGAGTCTGTTTTCGAGATGTGCGAATGCCCCGAAGACCGTAGGGTGAAATATGCTACCGGAACACTTGAAGGAGCTGCGTTAACCTGGTGGAAGGCACAGGTTCAACTACTAGGACTGGCAGTTGCTAATGCCACACCCTGGAATGGTTTCAAAGAGCTGATCAAGGAGGAGTACTGTAGTCGGGATGACATCCACAAGCTAGAGGTGGAATTTTACAATCTGAAGATGACGAGGTCTGAGATTGAGGCGTATACTAAGAGGTCAAACGAGCTGGCCATCCTGTGTCCAACTATGGTGGACCCTCCCATCAAACGTATTGAGCTGTACCTCAAGGGCCTTGTACCAGAGATTCAAAGTCACGTAACTTCAGCCAACCTGGGTACCATTCAGCAAATTATCAAGTTGGCTCATCGTCTCACCGACTAGGAGGTGGAGCAAAACAGGCTACCCAAACGTATCAGTGCCACAGCTACTCTCGATGCTCCTAGCGACAACAAGCGAAAATGGGATGGGAACTCCGGAAAGGGGTCTACTTCAGTTCAGTCTCAGCAGCGAATGACTGATGACTACCAGAGTCCTGGTCAGCAATCTTCCGGTAGTCAAGGACAGGGTGGATACCGAGGGAACCACCCCAAGTGCAATCGGTGCCACAAGCATCACAGCGGGCAGTGCAACAAGGGTCGCTGTCTGAGGTGTAACAAGTTTGGTCATAAAGCAAAGGATTGTAGGAGCGCACGACCAGCAAATCAGAATCGCCAACAACAACAACAAGCTCCACAGAACCACCAACAACAGCAACAATAGGGCAATAAAGGATGCTTTCAGTGTGGCGCTGAAGGCCACTTTAAGAGGAACTGCCCCCAGCTGAACCAAAACCAGAACAATAACCAAAGAAACGGGAACCACAATGGAAACAACAACGGAGGTAACAATAATGGCAATGGCGCCCAAGGTCGGGTGTTCGTGATTGGTCAGGGAGAAGCAAGGAACGATCCTAACGTTGTGATGGGTAAGTTTCTTCTGGATGACTTCTTTGTTACTGTTTTATTCGATTCGGGTGCCGATACTAGTTATGTGTCCTTAAAAGTTAGCCAAATGCTTAAGTGCACTCCAACACTTCTGAACACCAAACACACGGTAGAACTAGCTAACGGTAAAAGTCTTGAAGCCACACACGTAGTTAAAGGTTGTAACCTCGTCTTAGCTGGTCAGACTTTCTCTATCGATCTTATTCCTATCACACTTGGTAGTTTTGACGTCGTTATTGGGATGGATTGGCTATCTCATCATCAAGCGGAGATTGTTTGCAAGGAGAAAATCGTCCGCATTCCTCGTCCTGGTGAAGAACCTCTGGTGATTCAGGGCGATAAGAGTGGTGCTGTTGTAGGCATTATCTCTTTCCTTAAGGCCCAGAAATGTCTACGAAAGGGCCACACTGCCATTCTAGCGCTCGTTACTGACACATCAACAGAAGAGAAGAGAATTGAAGACATCCCTATTGTGCGCGATTTTCCTGAGGTATTTCCTGAGGAATTGCCTGGTCTTCCGCCTCATCGTCAAGTTGAGTTTCAGATCGAGCTAGCTAGCTCCTGGGGCAGCACCAGTAGCTCGAGCACCTTATCGTCTAGCTTCATCAGAACTTGAAGAATTATCCACGCAATTACAAGAACTCTTGGAAAAGGGTTTTATACGTCCTAGCTCTTCGCCCTAGGGAGCTCCAGTATTGTTCGTAAAGAAGAAAGATGGTACTTTCAGAATGTGTATTGACTATCGCGAGCTTAACAAGGTGACTGTGAAGAATCGTTATCCTCTTCCACGTATTGACGACTTGTTCGACCAGTTGCAAGGGTTGAGCTATTACTCCAAGATTGACTTGAGATCGGGATACCATCAGCTGAGGGTCCGAGATGAGGACGTCTCCAAAACAACATTCAGAACTCGTTACGACCATTACGAGTTTTTGGTTATGCCATTCGGGCTGACGAATGCACCAGTGGTCTTCATGGATCTCATGAACCGAGTGTGCAAGCCTTACCTGGATAAGTTCGTTATTGTGTTCATCGACGATATCCTGATCTATTCTAAGAGTCAGGAGGAACACGAGCAGCATCTACGACTTATGCTGGAACTTCTTCGAAAAGAGCAGTTGTATGCCAAGTTTTCAAAATGTGACTTCTGGCTTCGCGAAGTCCACTTTCAAGGCCATGTGGTAAACAAGGATGGGATTCATGTGGATCCATCTAAGGTTGAATCGATCAAGAACTGGCCTGCACCCCGTACACCAACAGAAATCCGCCAATTCTTGGGTTTGGCCGAATATTGCAGAAGGTTTATAAAGGATTTCTCCAAGATTGCGCAACCCCTCACTTCACTGACTCAGAAGGGTGTCACCTATCGCTGGGGTGATGCACAGGAATCTGCGTTTCAGCACTTGAAAGATAGACTTTGTAGCACGCCTATCCTCTCATTGCCTGAAGGCACAGATGATTTTGTGGTTTACTACGATGCTGCCATCCAAGGACTTGGTTGCGTATTGATGCAACGTGTTAAGGTCATTGCCTACGCATCACGCCAACTCAAAGTTCACGAAAGGAATTACACTACACACGATCTGGAGCTGGGAGCAGTTTTTTTCGCACTTAAGATATGGAGACATTACCTGTACGGTACCAAGTGCACCATTTACACCGATCACAGGAGTCTCGAGCATATCTTCAAGCAAAAGGAGTAAACATGCGTCAACGCCGATGGGTCGAACTCTTGAATGATTATGAATGCGCTATCAAGTATCATCCGGGCAAAGCCAACGTTGTGGCCGACGCCCTCAGTCGAAAGGATACCCTACCTAAGCGTTTACGTGCTTTACAACTTACCATCCAGTCTAACCTTCCCGCTCAGATTCGTGATGCTCAGGTTGAAGCATTGAAAGCAGAGAACATCAGGGCTGAATCCCTACGAGGATCGAGGCAGCGGCTAGAACAAAAGGAAGACGGCGCTTACTATGTAACAGGGCGCATCTGGGTTCCACTTTATGGAAACTTACGCGAGCTTGTGATGGACGAAGCGCACAAGTGTCGTTATTCGGTACATCCTGGTTCGGATAAGATGTACCACGACCTAAAGACTACATACTGGTGGCCTGGCATGAAAGCTCACATAGCAACCTACATCAGTAAGTGCTTGACTTGTGCGAGAGTCAAGACTGAATATCAGAAACCATCAGGCCTACTTCAACAACCGGAGATCCCGAAATGGAAATGGGAGCAAATTTCCATGGATTTCGTTACCGGCCTGCCCAGATCTCAACGCGGAAACGATACCATTTGGGTGATCGTAGATCGACTGACCAAGTCTGCATATTTTCTGGCCATCAAAGAAACGGATAAGTTTTCTACTCTTGGAGACATTTACCTAAAGGAAGTGGTATCAAGGCACAGCGTGCCAACCTCTATTATATCTGATCGTGACGCGGGTTTTACTTCAGAACTGTGGCAAGCAATGCACAAGTCTTTTGGCTCACGTTTAGATATGAGCACCGCTTATCACCCACAGACGGATGGGCAATCTGAACGCACCATCCAAACCCTTGAAGACATGCTTAGGGCATGTGTAATCGATTTTGGTAATGGCTGGGAAAAGCACCTCCCGCTAGTGGAGTTTTCGTATAACAACAACTACCACACCAGCATTCAGGCCGCTCCATTCGAGGCATTGTACGGACGCAAATTCCGATCACCTCTCTGTTGGGCAGAAGTTGGTGACAGCCAAATCACTGGCCCAGAACTTGTGGTAGATACCACTGAGAGAATTGCTCAGATACGACAGCGAATAGCGGCAGCTCGTGACCGTCAGAAAAGCTATGCTGATAAGGGAAGAAAACCACTCGAGCTCCAGGTTGGGGATTGAGTGCTACTCAAAGTCTCACCTTGGAAAGGTGTAGTCCGCTTTGGCAAACGAGGCAAACTCAATCCGCGTTATGTCGGACCATTCGAAGTCACCGAGAAAATTGGCAAAGTCGCCTATAGGTTGAATCTACCTGAAGAACTCAGCGGAGTTCACAATGTTTTCCATGTGTCGAATCTGAAGAAGTGTTTGTCAGATCAGACCCTCATAGTTCCTCTTAAGGAACTCATAATCGACGACCAGCTGCGATTCGTCGAGGAACCAGTAGAGATTACGGATCGAGATGTTAAGATCCTCAAGCGTACCAGGATACCTCTGGTCCGAGTTCGTTGGAATGCTCGTCGTGGCCCAGAGTATACCTGGGAACGAGAAGACCAAATGAAACTCAAGTATCCCCAGCTGTTTAAGAAAAACGCAACCACTACTGAGGTTGAAGCTACTGCAGAATTTCGGGACGAAATTCCAAATCAACGGGGGGATGGTGTGACACCCCAGGAAAATCAGGAAAACAACGCAACTTAGCTAGCTTCCTCAGTAACCACGTGCTAAATTTCGGGACGAAATTCTCTTAACAGGGGGAGAATGTGACAACCCTCAAATTACATGTATTCCGTACAATTTATTAATAACAATTAAAGTACTTGACGACTGTGTGGAATTACTTAACTGCTTTCTGATATCTGTGTTATACTTACATGTATTTGCTAACATACTAGTAGGATACAGAAAAGTTACTAAATAGTCCGGTATGCCTTCCTGAGTGTTAAAAAATTAAAAACGTTGCAAAAAATATATATATAAGACACCTTACGGATTAGTTAAACACTTTAACGGATCAATATCCAACCGGACTTCACCCGGAACATAAAAATATTGTCAATGACATTGTTATTGCTTTTCTGAGCCAATTAGGGTCCCCGAATACCCTAACACCCGTTACAAATTACTACACGCTAATAATTAATATTAATCACCAACTAAACTAACTAGTTATCTAATTGGTTAAGATCTAACCAAATAAAATCCCCCCCCCCCCCCCAACGATCGTTTCCCCAATGGGGAACACATTCCATCAACTTTGACTATTTTATTAATTCATGTCCAATATCACCAAGAAACTTTATACATTGGATAATTAGAAAGTTGTGGTTTATAAATAATACCATTAGATTTCTCATTTCATTCACAAACCACTAAACAAAGTTCAACTCTTTTCTCTCCTTCCCTTTGATATCTCGGCCGAACATATACCCACCCCCACATCCATTTCAAGTTTAGATTAAGGCATTTTATTAACATACAAAGGTGAAGGATCACGTATAAGGAGGCTTGGTGCTTACGGATTGCCAAGGACCTCACCACAACGCTATTAACCACCCGTTTTTCGTCTAGTTTCTTCGCTAGCCTTGTGCTAGTTGTAAGTGCTTCTAAACACCTTCTTGATCTTGTCTAAAGTGGTTAATAAGAGATTTATCGGATAAAAGTCATGAACATATAAGATCAAAGTTTAAAGTCTACTAAAAATGATGAACATGGTGGTTAATGAGCAAATATTAGTGTAAAACTCTTGGATCTTGTTTTGTTATGATTCTTGGTTGATTATCTGATGTGTTGCTGGTTAATATTGATGTTTGATGTTGTTACGATCACTAATCATGCTAACGGAATCAATCGAACGCGTTTTAGAAGGTTAAAGAATGAAAACAGAATCTGTCCAAGTTTTACAGCCAACTTCAGTTGGCTGTAAACAGGTCATAAACTCTACGAAAAACTGATATTTTGAGTCTAAAACGTGTTATTATGAAATACGGTACTAATGGCACCGGAATCGTAATTTTTGGACTTCGTTTACTATTTTTAAAGCGTCAATTCGTAACAGCAGCTAGAGCTGCATTTTTCTGCTGAAAATATGTGTTTTTCGGTGTAGAGTTGGATCATGAAACTTGTACTGTAGATGACCACCGATGTATTTGTGGCACATCCTGCATCCAAATATGTGGTCAATCACATCCTGCATTTTTCGGTGTAGAGTTGGATCATGAAACTTGTACTGTAGATGACCACCGATGTATTTGTAATTACCCCACTGGAATTTTGTAAATCGGACGCTCGATAAATTTTAAATAAATTATCCCGTGGACGGTGATCAGAAAAATATAAATATGAGTTCAGTCTGGAAAATGAATTTTTATAAAATATGAATAATGAACTGGACCCCGATATTTTTACACAATAAAATTTGGAATGTTTAAGATACTCTGTAAAAATTTGAGAATTTTTGGAATAAGTTAACTATTTTATTAAAATGTCCGAAAACAGCCCGATTTTGAATATTTATGCTGAAATGACATAAGCTGTAATTTGCGTGTCTAAATGTCGAGTGTGCTATCTGTAAATGATCTAACATGTTATATGTGTTATGTACATTATCGTATGTTTGTTTATGAGTGGGGAATGGATGGGAAACCTAGATGGGCATAAACTGTCAAAGTGACGCATGTTGTGTGATATATACGTGTAGGAACTTTGTGCACTATTTGAAAGCCACTAAATGACTAACTGGTAAATCATACTAGGATGTGATTGACCAACCTTGACTGCTAGCTATATTTGAGAATCTAACCGAGCAAACCGAGGTGAGTTCACACCAGAGCCGTTCCAACGTTTTTGGAGGCCCTAAGCGAAGAACAAAGTCGAGGCCCTTTGAATTGGTATAAAGAAAACATCGATTCTGAGAGTTGCTATCTAGGTATTTATGTGAGTTGCACTCATATAATTTAGCCCCTAATTGGTATAAAGAAAACATCGGGACCCTGGTCGACATTACAGTTCACGAGGTAAATGAAGGTAGGCGTCGACAATGACGGTCCAATTTTAGGCCGAACCTACATTTTATTTGAAAAAAAAAATCAAATTCGTTAAAATTAAACGAGTGAAAGGTGTATGTTGTTTACAGTATACAAATATTGATGTGACGACGTGAATAGTGAAGCTGCAACGGCCTACGGGTTTACCAATATATATATAATAGGAATTTAAAATCCATATATAAAATTAATTTCTTTTAATTTACTAAAGTTGTGTTATATTGCATAAGTATAGTAACCATTTTCTAAACTGTAATAGAAACTATATAAAGGTTTTTCTTTGTACTTTTAGCTATATATCCAAGTTTGCACATATGATCCAATAAAAACAAGTTTGCAGTTTGCACATATGATGCAATAAAAAAACAGCACAAAATAAAATAGAGGGATCGAACGTTTGACGTCATGTTTAGAAGTAAAGGAGTTTACCATGTTGTGTTGCTAGTTTGTTAACATTGAATGACATGTATTTATTAGATAAACAATAATTATTATAATTTTTTTAAATATTGGAGGCCCTAGGCTCAAGCCTAGTATGAATAGCCCATAGGGCCGGCCCTGGTTCACACACTTTCTAAGGCATGAGATTCCCGGTGGTTTGGGAATGGGTTAAAGAATTTAAAACTAAATCTACATATCCTCCTTGGGTAGGATGTGTACGGCCATCCTCCATAGATAGGATGCCATTATTAATCCTACAAATTCTCCTGGTGTAGAATACGTACGTTCGTCCTCCTGGTGCAGGACAACAATCTTAAAACTAGGTAGACAAAACTCTATCATGAAGTCCCTCAATTTATATCGACTTAATCGCCGAGGCCAATGGCGAGCGGGTCATTAGTTAATAGCGCTATTAGGTTTAACAAACCTCACACCGTGCCGTTCGGACGGGCGTGTACTAATGGACTATGGCAACCTGTCAGTGATGATAGACACTGATGTAGGGCACAACTATTGTTCGTAGTATTCGATATCATACCGTCTAGTAGTTCACACGGGGAAAGCCCCCACTGATTATGGTTATGGTTTGGGTCATGAAAAAGGAACTGCTTAAACATACTTTCAACTATGGGGTAACCCCCACGGCAATTAAGCCAACGAAAGTCAAACCACGTTTTTCAGAAACAACTTAAAACTAAACAACCAAACGTGAACTCACTCAACTTTGTTGTTGACTCGTTGTTACATGCCTTACAGGTCGCTAGGTGCTTTTGGAGCTTGCATGAGGAGAAGGTTGTTGTGGAATATGGGTTGTTATATCCCATACTTAATAATTGAACTTTATAAACCTATGGAACTTATGTTTGAGACTTTAAACTTATGAACTGTGAACTTATGTTTTGAACATACGTTTTATGCTTCCGCTGTTATCTTAAAATCGGTCACCTTCTTTAGGTCACCAATCGTCTTGTAGTTGGTTTCATTTACTTAATTGTGTTGTTCAATATGATTGGTGGCTCGATCCTGGTCACGTCACGCCTTCAAGCGGTGGTACTCCGCATGGTGGATTTTTGGGGGTGTGACAATAGTGACTTGTACTTGTGCGATACAAGTCTAGTGACTAACGTTAAGAAAACACATATAGGTCACGACGTTAATTAAGCAAACCCGGTGAAGTTTATGACGCAAGGAACGCAAAGTTGTGAGTTCATGCTCCCCCTTTTCTTTAACTGTTTTTGGTTTTATAACTTCGGGTGTGAAATACATGTTACAAATGTTACAATGTTTACAAGTGGTATGATGGGTACACAAACATTCAAGTGAAACATTCTAGATCATGTCCCGAATAGGGTACCATAAGCACCATTAATCAACGTATACATTCAGACCGCGGAACAAAAGGTTAGATCTAATGGGTTTCAGGCAACCCCACTCTTGGCCTACTTCTACGAATGAGTGCTTCTGTGTCTCAGTCAAAGTCGACAAAAATGCCTAGGTTTGGTGGCTTCCTATGTCGTGACACATGTAAGTGGCCTTGCAAACCACTAGCGATCTCACACATTCAAACATTCATAGTACGGAGTTACTGATATGTGTTACAAATACATTCAAACATTCGTAGTATAGTTACAGATACGTTTTACAAGTTACATTCAAACATTCATACATTCTACAAGTTACATACCATGATCTCATTCAAGTATTTAAACATTCAAAACAATCACTGCATGAATTCACACCAACATTACGTTGACGTTTTTCCCAAACTCACATGTATTTCAGGTAACTAAAGAGGATGTGCGCGCGGTCTTACTCATGCTCGTGGATGTCGTTTATGTTTATCATTGAATAAAGTTGTAACTTTTCAGAAAAAATGTTGTCTTGTGATGTAAACACTAAAACCATGTTTTCCGTTATGAAATGTTAATGGTTTGAAGTTATTTTTACGAGCATGTAGTATGTTTACCTTTCGTATGCAATGAGAACCTTTCAGGATCACACCTCGTGCTTCCGCCGTAGAAAGGGGTGTGACAGATTGGTATCAGAGCTACGATTGTAGTGAACCAGGATTCCTTCTCAAGTCTAGACTACAATCTCTAGGATCCTTTCATGAAAATAACTTTTCAAAAAGTTTTCATTGCATAAAACTTCCCGCGACATCCACTACCTGAAACTATTTACATGAGTCAAGAAAAGACACTACGAGGCTTAGGGTGCACAGGAGTAGCACTTGTCTTTAACTGAGAAATTACTTGCAATTATGTGTGATAATTAGCATATACATATACTAGAAGCAGAATACCACTAGTATACATGACTTTACCTGAAAACAATGGCCTATCTGAATGAAGAGATACAAGGATGAAACAAACTGTGCAGACTGTGGAAGGAGTTACGTAATTATGGATGCATACATAATTATGGAATTCAGTGCACAGAAACCATAGCAAGTATTGTCACGTATAGATTCCCTCAGTGCAAGAAAAGGTCAAACATGAACACCAGCTTATTAAATACTCTGCAAGAGTAATAATTGTCTGATGTCACTTATGTGGTATATGCCTGTGTATATATATACTACTACTGTCTAGTATGACGATATCAAACAAATGCCTAAACCTATTGTGTGGTGTTCTTTCAGAACATGGCACCTAGGAGAATTGTGAACAATCGAGATTCTGATCAACCTCCTCCTCCCCCACTGCCAAAGACTGCTGAAGAGCTAAACGCACTACTGGAGGAAAGGACCTTCGCAGCTATCGCCTAGTACGAGGCGAACCGAACTCAAGACAGTGGCGGGACAAGCAATGCTAGACGTAATGGGAATGGAGATTCATCTGGAGGAAACGCAGCTCAGGGCTGTACGTTCAAGCAGTTTCTCGACTGCAAACCGCTGAACTATGATGGCACTGGAGGTGCAGTGGCCTTTGTACGTTGGACGAAAAAGACTGAAGCCACTATCCGTATGAGCAAGTGTACTGCGAATCAGCAAGTCACTTTTGCCACTGGGTTGTTTGTTGATGAAGCTCTGACTTGGTGGAACTTGCAAGTCCAAACCTTGGGTGATGATGCCGCGTATGGCATGACTTGGGATGAACTGAAAGAGAAAATGAGAGAAAAGTATTGCTCCTGTGCGGAACTCCAACATCTGGAAACGGAATTCTGGCACTTGGCCATGGAAGGTGCTGACATAAATGGGTATACTCGAAGGTTCCACGATCTGTCTAGAGTGCTTCCCTACATGGTGACTCCCGAATTTAAGCGCGTTGAACGCTACATTTGGGGGTTGGCCTCAGAATTTTGTGGCATGGTAACTTCGGCCAAACCTCAAACAATCACCTAGGCTGTAACTCTGGCTGTCAGCCTTACTGAAGACTGTGTTCATATGAAGAAACTATCACTGAACCCAACTGAGAAGACTGAGACGCATGCTGAGTCGTCTGGTGACAAAAAGAGAAAGCATTCAAATCTGAACCAAGCAACCCGCAACAACAAGGGTTTGAACAACAAGAAGCGTGACACTAACCCACCTATGGAGGCAAAAACCTTCGCGGCTGCAAGCAATACAAGAACTAAGAAGTTTTAGGGCACTCTGCCCAGATGCAACCGCTGTGACTTTCACCACGTGGGAAATTGTCGCGTTGGGAAATGCGAGAACTGCGGGAAGTCAGGCCATCGTATCGAGGATTGTTGGGGAAAATGTATTGGAGGTCGCAATGGTAATGGTAATGGTAATGGAAACAATGGTGGGAACGGCAACGGTAACCGGAATGGTAATAAAGCTGGGCGTAACCAAGGATGCTTCGGTTGTGGAAGCAAGGATCATTTCGTGAAAGATTGCCCAGGGGGAACCAATGCTCAGGCTCGAGCATTTGTGATTGGAGCAAGGGACGCACGCGAGGACCCTAACGTGGTCACCGGTACATTTCTCGTTAACAATCACTTTGCATCCATATTATTTGACACTGGCGCCGATTATAGCTTCATGTCTGTGGAATTTAAATGCATGCTTGGAATAGAATCTAGTAGATTAGAAATTCCTTATTCCATAGAGCTAGCCAATGGTAAACTTGTTGAATCAGGCGAAGTTGTTAGAGGCTGCTCATTAGAACTTGGTGAACGGAATTTTAGCATCGACCTCTTACCTATTCAATTGGGTAGCTTCGTGTAGTGGTCGGAATGGACTGGTTGTCCAAGAACAAAGCTGAAGTTATTTGTCATGAGAAAATCATTCGCATCCCTTTGGCGAATGATGAAACTCTCATCATACATGGAGAAAAACGAGACGCGCCTCTACGAATCATTAGTTGCATGAAGGCACAAAAGTGCTTAAGGAAAGGATGTGTTGCCTTCCTAGCACATGTTGTAGATAAGAAGGCCGAGGAGCCGAAACTCGAAGACATTCCTGTGGTGAAAGAATTCCTTGATGTTTTTCCCGAAGATCTGCCAGGATTACCTCTGCAACGACAAGTCGAATTCCGTATGGACTTGGTTCCAGGAGCCGCTCCTGTGGCCAAGGCACCCTATCGGCTTGCACCATCCGAAATGCAAGAATTATCTACACAACTTCAGGAGCTGTTGGACAAAGGGTTCATAAGGCCAAGCTTCTCGCCCTGGGGAGCTCCAGTGCTGTTCGTGAAAAAGAAGGATGGGACACTGCGGATGTGTATTGATTACAGAGAATTAAACAAGCTTACTATCAAGAATCGGTACCCGTTACCGAGGATTGATGACTTATTTGATCAGTTGCAAGGATCAAGCTACTATCCAAGATCGATCTTCGATCTGGATACCATTAGTTAAGGATACAAGAAGAAAGCATACCAAAGACGACATTCAGAACACGTTATGGGCACTACGAGTTTCTTGTGATGCCATTCGGACTGACAAATGCACCAGCAGTCTTTATGGATCTGATGAACCGCGTATGCAAACCATATCTCGATAAATTCGTGATTGTATTTATCGATGATATCCTGATTTACTCGCGAACGAAAGAAGAGCACGAGCAACATCTCAGAACCATCTTGGAACTACTGAAGAAAGAGAAACTTTATGCGAAATTCTCGAAGTGCGAGTTCTGGATTCGCGAAGTACAATTTCTTGGTTACGTTGTGAATGAGAAGGGCATTCATGTAGACCCATCCAAGATTGAAGCAATAAAGAACTGGGAAGCCCCCAAAACCCCAACTGAAGTTCGTCAATTTTTGGGCTTAGCAGGCTATTATCGGCGATTCATCGAGAATTTCTCAAAGATAGCCCAACCATTGACGACCCTTACGCAGAAAGATAAGAAGTATGACTGGGGTGGCAAGCAGGAAGAAGCCTTCTAACTGCTCAAAGACAAGCTATGCGATGCACCGATACTATCCCTACCCGAAGGCACTGAAAACTTCGTGGTATACTGTGACGCTTCACGACAAGGTTTGGGTTGCGTGCTCATGCAACGCCAAAAAGTCATTGCTTACGCTTCAAGACAATTGAAGGTACATGAAAGGAACTATACCACTCACGATTTGGAACTCGGCGCAGTGGTATTCGCCTTGAAGATCTGGAGACACTATTTGTATGGTACGCGATGTACAATCTTCACAGATCATAAAAGCCTACAACACATATTTGATCAGAAAGAACTAAACATGCGCCAGCGACGTTGGGTCGAGCTGCTGAACGATTATGACTATGAAATTAAGTACCATCCTGGAAAGGCAAACGTTGTAGCAGACGCACTAAGTCGAAAAGAAAGGGTTAAGACCCTAAGGGTTCGAGCATTGGAAACGACTATTCGAACGAACCTCACTGCATGAATTCGTGATGCACAACAAGAAGCTCTTAAAGGAGAAAACCGTAAAGCTGAATACCTCTGGGGTATGTTGAAATACATGGTTCCAAATGAAGAGGGAGCCTTATACTTTAAGAAGCGTATTTGGGTTCCGCTCTATGGCGGCATTCGAGAAGTCATCCTTGATGAAGCGCACAAATTGAGATATTCGATCCATCCCGGATCAGACAAAATGTATCAAGACTTGAAAGAATATTATTGGTGGCCCAGACTTAAAAGCGATGTTGCTGTTTACGTAGGAAAGTGCCTAACCTGTGCTAAGGTTAAGGCCGAATATCAGAAACCGTCTGGCCTACTACAACAACCAGGGATACCCATGTGGAAATGGGAGCAAATCTCGATGGACTTCATAACGAAATTACCCAGGACCCCGAGAGGGCACGATATGATATGTGTGATAGTCGATCGGTTAACGAAGTCTGCGCACTTCCTACCGATCCGAGAAAAAGACAGCACTGGAAAACTCGCTGAAATATACCTAAAGGAAATTGTGGCACGTCATGGAGTGCCAATCTTAATCATTTCAGACAGAGATGGACGCTTTGTCTCAAGAATCTGGCAATCCTTTCAGGAAGCCTTTGGATCTCAGCTAGATCTAAGCACGACATTCAATCTACAAACAGACGGCCAGAGCGAACGGACTATACAAACATTAGAAGATATGCTTCACGCATGTGTCATGGATCTAGGTGGCAGTTTGTGACAACTCGTATTTCCGAACCTATTTTTGTACTTCGATGTGTACGATATGTGACATTTCGAACTTACCTTTGTGCAACGTTATGTAATTATGTGACTTTTATTTAATGAATGTTATGTTGTTATGTGCTATGTGTAATATGCGTATGTATGCATACGAACCCAAACGAACAACACACACACAATCGCACAAGCCCACTTGGGGCCGTATCTCTTGTAATCGGATCCAAGGGCAGCCCAAGGTTTGGGTTCGGCCCACTCCCTCATACGCCTACACACACACACCCTTAGAGAGTTTATTCTCATTTGTTGCAAAAACATTCACATACACAAACCCTAGCTATTCTCCCTCTCTCTCTCGTGAACTCGAAGGCAGCCACACATCTCTCTCTCAATCGAAGATCCTTGCATTCGAATCAATCTTCGTTCCTTCTCCGATCGGTTAGTATGTTAGCAATTGTTTTATGATTGACTAATGTTATGTTATATATATGCTCGACATGATTGATGTTGTATTGTTATGATAATAGGTGTTAAATCTTGGATATATGAAATCGACCATATATATGTTAAATCCGAATGGTTGATGTTGTACTTGTGTGATTTGGGATTAATGATAATAAATGAAAACCGAAAGCTTGTTAATCGGCTGATATGTATGTATTTCGGGTTGCTGATGATATGATTGATGGTTTTGACTAAGTTGTTATTCATATTCATGATTAGGGTTCATAGAGATTTAATGTTAAATCCCTTGTTTAATCGATCTATGTGCATGATTGAAACTGTTGATGTTGTTAATTGTAAATCTCATATATGGAAATCACATGATTGGGTAATTATTGATTTAATTGGTTATAGAAACAAGCCAACTGTTATGCATGAAAATAGGGATTTAAAACAAATCGCACAAGACCTCATGTCGTACAAGGGGTCTACTCGCACAAGGAGCCTAGTCGAACAAGTCATCTGGTCGCACAAGATGACCTGCTCGCACAAGGGACTCCTGCTTGCACAAGGCTGCTGGGTCGCACAACTCGTGTGATTATTTAGCTGTTGGGCCGGACTTGTGTTGGGCCGGATTAGTATCAATCGCACAAGCCGACCGGATCACACAAGTGGTTCGGATCGCACAAGGTTTAAGATTATTCGTTTGGGCCGTGTTATACTTACGGATTTAATTGGGTTACATGTTATTGGGCCGGGTAGTAATGGGCTTCGACGAATGACTCGCACAAGGTCATTAGACTTGTGCGAGCCCAAATCACTTAATGTCAATATGTCTTATTTGATGAACGTGAAGCTGCATGATGCCATGATCAGTATGTGTTTCTCTTATATGCAATCTATGTGAAACTTATGTGCATTACTTGAGTCAAAACCTGACTTGTATGGTAACCATGTTAGGACGTGGTTGACCACTAGCTGATAGACTTGACCTTTCTGTGTAATCTGCCGAGCAAACCAAGGTGAGTTCACACTCTTACCAAGGCATGGGATTCCCCGGTTGGGTTGGGAATGGGAATGAATGATTATCTGCACTTACATTAACACTAGACTATTTACCACGGTCCTCGGATTGGGAAGGATGCCTGTGCCAAATTCTACGCAAAGCCTACGTACTGTCCTCGGATTGGGAAGGACACCAGCACTAAACCTACGTAAAACCTACGTACTACCGTCCTCGGATTGGGAAGGACGCCAGTGCTAAACCTACGTACTACCGTCCTCGGATTGGGAAGGACGCCAGCGCTAAACCTACGTACTCGCTACGTACTGTCCTCGGTTGGGAAGGGCACTTACATAAAACCTGCGTAAACCTATACATACTACTATCCTCGGATTGGGAAGGATACTTATGATTACGAATAGTCTAGGGGATATATAACATGGGAAGCCCCACCAATAGAACGTACTATCGGCCCAGTAGAGCCACATGTTACATACGAACTTACTATCACGCATTTACATTCTGTGAACTCGCTCAACTAGTTGTTGATCCTCTGTTACATGCCTTGCAGGTCCTTAGGTACTTATGGAGCTTGCACGGGAGGCGTAGTCGTTGTGGGCAAGGATCTTGAATACTTGTTTAGACTTTATGACATTTCATACTTTATTATGATGGGTTTAATTATACGCTTCCGCTATACATTGATAACATACTTATGTTTTGGAACACCTCTCATATGGATTGTTTGGAATTAAATTGCAATTACATTTACTTTATACATTGTTCTATATGATTGGTGGCTTGATCCTGGTCAGTCACGCCTCCAAGCGGTGATACTCCGCGTGTGGATTTTGGGGGTGTGACACAGTTGGGATACTCATCTACCTTTAGTTGAGTTTTCCTACAATAACAGTTATCATACAAGCATAAGAGCCGCACCGTTCGAAGCTTTGTATGGCCGCAAGTGCCGATTGCCCTTATGTTGGGCAGACGCTGGAGATAAACGTATGGTTGGTCCTGAACTTGTACAAGAGACAACCGACAAGATTATACAGATCTGAGAGCGCATTAAGGTGGCTCAAGATCGACAAAAGAGCTACGCTGATCGAAGACGAAAACCATTAGAATTCGAGGTGGGAGACAAAGTTCTGTTGAAAGTCTCACCTTGGAAGGGCGTAGTAAGATTCGGAAAATGTGGGAAGCTGAATCCTCGATACATCGGACCATTCAAGATTTTGGAAAGAATTGGTACCGTGGCATACAAGTTGGAATTACCGGAAGAACTAAATGGAGTACATGATACGTTTCATATATCCAACCTCAAGAAGAGTCCAACACAAGAAAACGTGATCATCCCTGCGGATGAAGTGCATATTGATGACGCCCTCCGATTTACAGAACAACCCGTTGAGGTTACCGACTGGAAAGTCAACAAGACCAGGAGGAGCACTGTTAAACTCATCAAAGTACGTTGGAACTCTAAGCACGGACCCGAGTACACGTGGGAACGTGAAGACCAATTTAAAGAAAAGTACCCCCACCTGTTCAAGAAGACTCCTGCGAGAGTTAGTTCAGCCTGAATTTTGGGACGAAATTCTTTTAACGGGGGGAGACTGTGACAACTGGCACCAAACTGGTAATTTCTGTACACTTTAATCATTATTTAATGACTGCAATTATGTGCTTAAATGTCAACATGGTCTGATTACATATTATACAAGTGAATTCATGCACGTTTTATACTACAAAATATTTCTTTATGCATTAACAAGAGCGTTGCGTCAGATATACTAGTAAACTCACCGGTAAGACACAATATGCCAACAACTCTGCAGAAAGCAGTCAGACAATAGAATTGGAGCCTAGGTGTAGGTCCAATGACAAGAATACATTAAAACCCAAGAGTACAAACAAGGGTTCACATATAAGCTTTCCGGAGACTAAAATACGCACTAAAAAGCACCCGAAACGCACTTTAAGTGCATAATTTTTTCTAAATTCTGCTATAATCAGCCTTTAAACATATAAATATTATGCAGAATTTACGTTTTATCGTCCAGAATATTCCCTAAGTGCCGGGAATTGAAAGGGTTACAAAAGGGTACATAAAAGACAATAAACGGTGCAATTTAACACTTAACGAACCGGTATTTAACCGAACAACCGGACATTACCCGGGACACCAAATTTTTGCCAAACACATTGTTTATTTATTTCTTGGCTAGTCGAGATCCCCGAACACCCTAACACCCACTAATTTCTCTAGTAAATAACATATCTAAGCATCACTTGAAATCTAACCATCCATTGCATATTAGTTACAAAAGTTACATCCAACCCCCCCCCCCCTTTAGCCGGAATTGGTCCCCATGTGGACCCACACAATTTCCACACCATGCTTCATATATCTTGGCTTGATTTTGTTGTAATTGTTTAATGGATATTGCTTGTAGATGTAACCATAAGATGAGAGGTAATCTCTTTAAGTATAGAGCAAGATCACAACCATTTCTACTCATCATTTCCCTTCCTCATTTCACTCTCTCCCTCCCTCTCTCGGCCACACTACCACCGCCAACACCACCACCATTCCACCACCATCAACCTCCATCTTCAAGTCATATTCAAGCTTAAAGGTTGATACAAGAAGGCTTGCTACTGGTGGAGCATCAAGGGAGCTTTGTCTCTTGCTTCTTCATCATCTTTTCTCGTCATCTTCTTCACTAGATACTACCCTAGCCTTGTGCTAGTAGTAAGTTACTTGTACACACTTGTTCATCTTGTTGTTGTGACCAAAAGTTGTAGTATGTTTAAATCACTAAAGATACAAGAACATTAAAAAGATGAACATGAAACTTTACAAGAAACTTGAACCTAAAAGTTTATTTAAACCATTACATAATGTTTACATAAGAATGAGACATGAAGATGAAATCTTGTTGGATGAGGGTTGGTTAAATCATGCATGATATTTGATCGTTGGTTTCTTGATAAACCCGTTGTTCGGACATTTGTTGATACGATTTAGTAACGTTTAAACTATAAAGAAACATGCTGATTTACATTTTCAGCCAATTTCGAATGGCTGTAAACAGACCATAATAAATCGAAAAACAGAATTTCTGAAGTCTAAATTATGTATTTTCGAAAAACGGATCAAATGGCACTAGAATCGTAATTTTTCGAAGTCGTTTACTATTTTTAATGGTCTGTTTTTGGACAGCAGCTCAAGCTGCATTTTTACTGCCAAAAACATGTGTTATATTCTTCATCATAACTTGAAACCTGAGTAGACCCAGCCCCTGAAATTTATACCGTAGATGATCACTGATGTCCTTGTGACCCTCCAATTGGAATTTCATAAATCGGACTTACGATGAATTTTAAACGAATTATTCCGTAGGCTGCGGTTAGAAAGTAACAAATCTGATCGCAGTTTGGTAAATGATTTTCTATAAAATATTGATAATGAACTGTACCCCGATATTTTTACACAATAATATTTGATTTGTATAAGACATTCTGTAAAAATTTGGGAGTTTTTGGAATAAGTTAACCATTTTATTAAAATGTCCGAAAACAGTCCAGTTTTATATATTTTAAAACTGAAACGACAAAAGTAGTATCTTGCATGTCAGAATGTCGGGTTGATTATTTGAGAACGATCTAACGTGTTATATGTTAAAGAAAATGATATGCTACTTAGCATGGACACCTCCATTTACAAAGGAGACTATGGCGAAATTTTCTGAAAATCCTAACACTTAGTAAATATTTTCTAGACAAATGTTTGCTAGTGTGTTGTAAACTATGCTTTTCGAATATAAACCTCGCCATAATTTTTGTAACAAAAATACACATACAACATACAAGATACATAATTCGGGTGCAAAGTACAAGAAACTTATATTTATTTTTGAGAAAATAATATAAGTAAGACACATAGTTAAAAATATAAATTATTTTTAACACCAGAATACGTATACAAAAGATAGTGACTTGTACTTGTGCGATACAAGTCTAGTGACTAACGTTAAGAAAACACGTATAGGTCACGACGTTAATTAAGCAAACCCGGTGAAGTTTACGACGCAAGGAACGCAAAGTTGTGAGGTCATGCTCCCCCTTTTCTTTAACTTTTTTTGGTTTTATAACTTCGGGGGTGAAATACATGTTACAAATGTTACAATGTTTACAAGTGGTATGATGGGTACAAAAACGTTCAAGTGAAACATTCTAGATCATGTCCCGAATAGGGTACTATAAGCACCATTAATCAACGTATACATTCAGACCGCGGAACAAAAGGTTAGATCTAATGGGTTTCAGGCAACCCCACTCTTGGCCTACTTCTACCAATGAGTGCTTCTGTGTCTCAGTTAAAGTCGACAAAAACGCCTAGGTTTGGTGGCTTCCTATGTCGTGACACATGTTAGTGGCCTTGCAAACCACTAGCGATCTCACACATTCAAACATTCATAGTACGGAGTTACAGATACGTGTTACAAATACATTCAAACATTCGTAGTACAGTTACAGATACGTTTTACAAGTTACATTCAAACTTTCATACATTCTACAAGTTACATACCATGATCTCATTCAAGTATTTAAACATTCAAAACAATCACTGCATGAATTCACACCAACATTACGTTAACGTTTTTCCAAAACTCACATGTATTTCAGGTAACTAAAGAGGATGTGCGCGCGGTCTTACTCATGCTCGTGGATGTCGTTTATGTTTATCATTGAATAAAGTTGTAACTTTTCAGACAAAATGTTGTCTTGTGATGTAAACACTAAAACCATGTTTTCCGTTATGAAATGTTAATGGTTTGAAGTTATTTTTACGAGCATGTAGTATGTTTACCTTTCGTATGCAATGAGAACCTTTCAGGATCACACCTCGTGGTTCCGCTGCAGAAAGGGGTGTGACATCTTCTTTGTAATATTTGAATAGTTGATGTTTTAGTCCTGTCCGAATTTGTAAGGTGGGTTTGAATATGTTATAAATTCGGACACCACCTATTTATTTTCTCATGTTTGAAGTCTGTATATGTTAAGTAGGTATGAAGTCCGGATTTGGTTGTTTAGGACTTGTTGTTCGATTTTGTTTAGTGGAATATGCAATTTCCAATTTGTTTTTGTTACAAATTCGGACTTGGTTGCTTGTAAGGACTAATGTGTCCGACCTTATGTACTTATATATATATTCTCAGTGAATGAATGCAAGAGACGACTTTTTGAGATTTATCTTTCTGTGCAAGCAAAACCCTAGCAACTGTGTGTTCTTGTGTGTGTTGGTAATCTGTGAATTATTTGTGGAATATAGAAGTAGGGTGATTGCCTTGAAAAAGGACATCTCTGAGTTTGAGAGACGACTGGCTCAAGCAACAGTAAAAAATCAAGATTTAAAAACTGAACTTGAAACTTGTCAAAATACAATCTTAGAAAAGAACAAAATAATTTTAGACAAAGATAACTTGATTCTAGATTTGCAATGCAAACTTGAGAAATTCGAGAGTTCATCAGAAGTGATGAATTATTTTATAAACAGTCAGCGTCTCCCAGACAAAGAAGATGAAATGTATAGAGTTGGTTATAGAAAGGTTCCACCACCTTTTAATAACACTATTGTAACACCCCGAAAACGGGTTTGGTAATCAAACCTCGTTAATAATAAGAAAATACGGGTAAAGTACCGTTATTGGTAAAATTAACCCGGAAAATATTAGGATTTATATAATTAAATCTAATATTTAATAAAAAGGGAAAAGAAAACTTTTGAGAAAATAAAGTTTATAGAAGCCCGAGTTAACGGGACTTAAAATAAACTTAGTCATGAATTCCCCGAACCCACTAATTTAACTAGGAATGTTTAACCTAGTTAATGAGTGGAAATATTGTTAGAAATAAGTAGGTAGTAGCCTACTAAATAACTAACCAAACAAGAGGGGCCAAATCTGGATAATTGAAGGTTTAATTATAAAAGGAATTCAAAGCCAAACACACACTTTGTGTGTGTGTTCTATGGGCGACCAGAAGAACTCCCTAGGAGCTCAAAAACCGTAGTTCATGCTAATCATCAAATTGAAAGGCCAAATGACTCTCAAATTCACAATTGAACGTGAATTAATGATCACCCAAGCTAGGGGATCATAAGGTATGTCTAATTTTGATGATTTATGAAGTTGTGAAATTTGAATAATCATCATAATCGCGAATTATGAATGAATTATTAAAGCTATGATTGAATTAGTGATGTATACTTGCTTAGGAACAAAACCCTAAGTGAAAATTATACATATGATGCTAAGAATTGAATGATTTGATGAATTACCACACTAGGATAAGTGAGTATTAATCATAGGATGATATTGATGATATAGTTGTGTTTATAATTATCATACATGATAGTAATAAGGAAATACTTGAACAAATTATGTGTTTAAGTATGTAATCATACTTACTATGAATTGGGTTTTGTATGATAAAACGAAAAATGATGATAGATTCATGTTAAAATGATGTTGATATCATCATGTGTTAAAAATGATTTATGTAATGATATTTCAATGAGTTATGAATTTTGATTACATGAACTTGATTGAATAAGTAATTAAACCGGTAACATAAGAATGATGCTTAACGGATATTGACAAAGTAATGTAGTTGATCTACATCGTGTAATTACTTTCGTCAATAGGTAGTTTGACTTTTAAAAGTCAAAAGGATCAATGATATGATCGAATGATAAATTCGACATAAGAAGCGTAGGATGGAATAGTCGTAAATGATTATGACTAATCTAACCATCTTACAAAAAAATTTCAATGATAGTTTGACGCTTAACAAGCTAGGTGGAAGCTTGGGAATGAAGCGGGTCAAACGAAGCAAGTATGAAGAAAAGCATAATCATGATGCAAGGTAAGTAAAGCTTGCACTCTTTTATTGAATACCTATTGATTTTATAGGTTATGAATAATGTAAAGTCTTGTTTGAATTATGATATTCCGACACGACATGATAGGGGTCGGAACAAAAGACAATAAAGATAAACCATGTGTAATGGTTAAGAAGAGCTAATACGATTACTTAGTCATGAATGACTACTAGATAGTGAGTTTTGAATAATTACCATATAAGGTAAACTAATACAAATAGTAAAGGTAAAACGGTAATTTGATCACTCGTTGACGATTACCGTTAGTTTGTGAAAGACACTTTATAGCGTAAGTTATAATGGGTCAAAATAATCAATAAATGATTTATAAGTAAAATGACTATATGGTGTAAGCCGGAGCGAGTCATTTAGATAAGATGGTAATAAATATCATATTGTAAAGATACACGGTCATTTAGACCAAACGGGTCAAGAGGTGAAAATATCACCCTTTGACGATATCGACTAATGACTTTGTCAAGTGTATGATTACAAGAATAAATATCGAATGGATATTTGCATCGCTATTACTTAGTGATTATTAAGCAAAGTATTATAACGGGTCAATATATTGATCCGAATCAGGTATGTATAATGATTCAACTCATCATTTAGAACTTGAAGTTCTATAAGAGTTAGACAAGGTCAAAATGAACATTTGGTTATCTTTTAGGTAAACCAAATAATTGAAATTATAATCATAATGTTTTTAGAAACATAATGGTTTCTAAACAAGATTATAGTGAAAAGTCGGATTTTTGGTCAAACAAGTACTTAAAAGTCCTTCGTTGTAAAAGGATGACTAAAATTGACCAAAACACCCTTGTAAGCTAAATCAAGCAAACGACCCTTAAAGGTTGTTTGGAAACGAGTTTTATGATTAAATAAATACTTAGAATAAGTATAAAAAAAGCGAAAGGTGTAAATTTATGGTCAAATGACTCTATATGAGTCCTTGCCGTAAAATGACAATCTGAGATGTAGAAACTCGGAATACATAAAGCACTACATTAAATCCGCCACAAATACAGTTGTGGAGGAAGATTAATTGATAAGAAATGGGGTAATAAAATGCTAGAAACAAATGAAAGCGATTCGGGTCAAAAATATGTTTAAAATCCCTTAACGGGTCAAAATAAGCATATGAACGAAAACAGGTTTAGAACACGTAAGAAACCCGTGGTTTGGACCTTGAATAAAAGAAACTGATATAAAATGAGGTTCATGATAGTTTGTATGCAACAAACTAGTTTTATATTGATAAAATCATGAACGGGTCAAAATTTGGTAATTATATTTTAAGCCGAGGGCTTAAAAGTCTAAATTTTTGTTAATCCAGATGTCGGATGTTAACTCCATGTGATGGAGAATAAATTTACGATCACGTAGGAAGAAACGTGACGTAAATCGTATTAAAAATGAGCAAGTTATGCTATTTTCGGCAAAGTGTAGTTTGGCTGGAAATGTGCAGGTCTGGAACCAAACTGTTCTGTCGAAATCACCCTCTCGCGTCGCGCGACGGTGAACTGGAATGGGTGTCGCGCAACGCGACTACCTTCGCGCCCCGCGAAGGAGCTTCTTAGTGGTCTCGCGGCCCGCGAGGGCCAGTATAACTGGCAAAAACGTTGCTGTTGACCGTTTTATCTTGCGATTTCGTTTAAACACGTTTTAAACACGATATAACAAACTCATTTCATGTTTTATGAAATGTAGGTTTAATATGTGGTACCGGTGGACGATCAAGCTCGATAAAGAACCGAACACAATCAAGATTCAAGCTTCCGCGAACGATTCGTCGTCACGTTTTTAAACGACGAATATTTTATGAAATGTTGAATTGTGTTATTTCTTAAAAGTTTTTAAGAAATGCATATTTTGTAATGTATGTGTAAGCATATTTAAATAATTATAGTCGGAAACTATATAAAAATCGTATAAATGGACTTAGGGTCTTACAACTATACATCGACACCTTCAATTGATTCTGAAATTGCAAATTTTGTTCATGTTGCCCCTTTACTGTTGATCCTATTAGTGAGGAAGAGTCTGAATCCGAAGCTGAATCGGGTTCAGAACGAACAAGGTCGTGTGATGCTAGAGCAAAAGAAGTTAATTTGAACAATCTTGAAGATTTAATAAACTCAAAAGTTTTAAAAGCTCTAAATCAAATTCAAAATGTTCAACAAAATTCAAAGCCCAACAAAAAGGGTAAAAAGAATGCTAAAAACATCAAGAAAACGAATTTTGTAAAAGGCGAACCCTTTAACAATGAACTTGAAAAGATAAAAACAAAGTGTCAAAAGTTCAAACAAAGCATCCTCGTCCTCTAGCAGTCAAGATGAGCAACAAGAAAATCTTGATAAATGGTGATGCTATAAATGTCGATTGAAAGGACATTTAGCTGCGAATTGTCTGAATGACAACGGTAAAAGCTGTGTTGATCCTGATCTTGATAAACCTTTTGTCACTAAACCACAAAATGAACCTAAAAAGGATGAAAAGAAAGGGGGTAAAACTCATAAGGTGGATAAAACTAAGGTTGAAAAACAAGAAAGTAAACCAATTTATAAACCAAAGGTTAAAATTCAACAAGAAAGGGATCAAGAAATCGACTTTTCGGATAATGGCAGTGGTCATGGTTTAGATCATGGTTCAGAAATTTCTTTCGCAAAACATGAGGGTCATCAGAAAACCTCTTCTCGACGATAGACTCAAGTGAATTTCCAATCACAAGAGCAAGATAATCAATCTGGAGGTTCTTACAATCACAATGTAACACCTCATGCTCAAAACTGTAATGTTCAAAACCGAAACATGTCACCAACCAGATTCCAAGGTCAAAGACAACCTTCGGGATACCAACAATGAAATGTCTTTCATGATAAAGAACAACCACGGTTTGATAGAAGTTTTAGACTTTCAGTACCGTCAAAACTTTGGGTATCAAAATTCTGGTAATCGTTTTTGTGACAACCCTCACAATTACAGGTACCGTACAATTAATTAATTTTAATTATGTGCTTAATGACTGTGCTTGATTACAACTGACAACTTGAACTGCTTTATGAATTATGCATCATACATACATATGCATCATATTGCATACAGTCACTCCATTTATTACACACAAACTTTAGTGACATACTTGATGCACAAAGCACAATTAGCACACTGAACGGATAATTCAGAAATATGCTGACAATGCCAACACATAGACAGAAAATGTTTTGAGGCCAGTATGAGCCAAGGACAAGGTACTACACTAGTATGGAGTGTCGGGAAGTGAGGACCATAAAACTGCGTCACTAGGTGATAGTTAAAGTGCCGGGAAGTGCCTAAAACACACTTTAAGTGCATAATTCTGCATTTATTTACAAAATTCAGCATTGTAACATACTAGTAAGGTGCAAAAATATGGCAGAATGGTCCTGTATGCTTTCCTAAGTTCCGGGAATAAAAAGTGTTACAAAAATATATATAAAAGACACTTTACGGTATAATTAAACGCTTTAACGGAACGGTATCTAACCGGATAACCGGACATTACCCGGGACACTAAATTTCTGTCAAATACATTGTTTAGTTATTTATTGGCTAGTCATGATCCCCGTACACCATAACACTCCCTAAAAGTCAACTAACTAACACATATAAGTTAATACTTGAAACCTAACTTACCTTTACCAACTTAGTCACAAAATTTACAACCAACCCCCCCCCCCAACCGAATTTGGTCCCAAGGGACCCACCCAAACATTCTCACCATGCTTCACATCTTCAAACTAGATTTAATTTCAATTTTATAATAGATGGTTGCTTGTTGATTTGGCCAAAATATTAGAAGACATCCTATAAGTATGGTTCCATAGATCCACCATCACTTCACAAAATCACACCCCACTCCCTCACTCTCTCTCCCTCCTCTTGGCTCACTTCAACCGCCACCACCATCACCATATCAACATCATCTTCATCCATTTTTGAGCTTCCTTCAAGGTTAGAAGGTGATTCAAAGGATCTTGCAACTTGTGGAACTTCAAGGAGCTTCTTTCACTTGCTTTTCACCATCATCTTCTTCATCCTTTCACTAGAGATTCTATCCTAGCCTTGTGCTAGTTGTAAGTCTTGATTTACTCTTGTTTATTCCTACTTTGAGTAGTTAAAAGTTATATTATGTTGAGATTCATAAGAACACTTAAAGAGTTTAAACAAGAAACTTGAACATAAAAGTTTACATGAAGCTTTACATAAAGTTTACATTAGAATGGAACATGATGATGAAATGTTACTAGTAGGATGTTGTTATGAATGTATTGTTGGTTTCTTATTGATTCTTGGTTATGTGGTGTTAATCACCATGTGGATCTTGTTAAATAATATTTAGAAATACGATTTAATAAGATTAGAAAGTGGTTATGTGTTACATAAAATAACCACCTTCTAGTTTAATCATGAACTTGAATAAAAACAATTTTTCTTGAAATATTAGTAAACAAAGTAAGAGAGGATCATGCAGATCCGGGTTTTACAAAGGAGTTTTTCTAAATAAACCAAGTTAGAGAAACGGTTTTTGGAAAATCATGACTCTTTCATACTCTTATACTTTTTTTGGACATAAAATATGTGTGAAAACCTTTTATTTAAAAGAAGAGTTCAAAGGATTAATTTTTGTAAAAATTGCTTACAAGTTGTAAACACTAAACTTTTGTAAGAAAATGATTTTTAAAGAAACAAATACACTTTAAAAGGTAACTAAGTCCACTAAAAGCTTTACCAAGTTACTACGTGTTTTCGGGATATATCAAGATTCATGATTAATATGTAACGCATATAGTTTTTACTCTCGGTGATGTAAAGTTGTTTAAAAGATAATTGTTGGCGATTGTTGATTGAATTTAAAAAGAAAATGATATGCTTATTAGCATGGACACCTCCGTTTTTAGGGGAAATGTGACAACCGTCACTTTTCCGTACATTCCGTACACTACTTGAACAGTAATCTGTGCGTAAATAATTGTGCATGATCTAGTTTACAAGACAAATGAATTATTGATTACCGTTATATACATACAAAGGCATTTCATGATACAAGACTTCATTCGTTGCTACATGCAACACGAGATAGTTCTAATGATACACAGAACAAAATTGGCACCGTTACTAGACAAATAAATTTCTGAATTCCGTGCAAGTGAATTCATGCTTGTTTTATACTACAAGATATGGCTTTATGCATTAATGAACCGCATTGCGTTAGAAATACTAGTAAACTCACCGGTAAGACACATTGTGTCAACATTTCTGCAGAAAGCAGTTAGACAATAGAATTGGAGCCTAGGTGTAGGTCCAATGACAAGAATACATTAAAACCCAAGAATACATACAAGGGTTTACATATATACCATCCGGAAGCTAAAATACGCACTAAAAAGCACCTGAAACGCACTTTAAGTGCAGAATTTATTTTAATCCAGCTATAATCAGCTTTTAACACATTAGAGTGATGCAGAAATCATGATTTATTATCCAGAATACTTCCCCAAGTGTTGGGAATTGAAAGGGTTACAAAAAGATACTTGAAAGACAGTAAACGGTGCAATTTAGCACTTTAACGAACCGGTATTTAACCGAACAACCCGACATTACCCGGAACACTAAATTATTATTAGAAACATTGTTTTGATGTTTCTGAGCTAGTTATGGTCCCCGAACACCATAACACCCCTTATAACACAACAACACATTAAGACCCTAAACCTTACACTTGAAAGCTTACTCATTTAAGTAATTAGGGAATGAAATTTAAATTTAACCCCCCTTTTTGATTATGAACGGTCATGAGTGGCCCCACATAATCCCATATGACCCCTCAAGATTTCCATAATCTTTCATTGATCCACTTTGGTCCTCTAAAGATTTAAGTCTAGTACTTTAGGAACATGATAACCTTTGGACAAAGCTAAAACACATTACAAAGAGATCACCTTCCTCATTTATCAACTACATACCATCAAACTCCTCCCTTGGCCCCCATGTACGGCCGAGATTAGTGCCATCACCACCACCCCCTTTCATTCTTAATCCAACATTTCCAAGCTCATTTAGAGGTGTTATAAGGTGGTTAACGAAGCTTGGAACACTTGGATCTTGAAGGACCTCAACCATTTTCTTTTATCCACTCAATCTTCTTCATTGTTCTTCCCTAGCTTCAAGCTAGTAGTCACGATGCTAGATAAGCAAACCCGGTGAAGTTTACGACGTAGGAACGCAAAGTTGTGAGTTCATGCTCCCCCTTTTCTTTAACTGTTTTTGGTTTTATAACTCTCGGGGGTGAAATACATGTTACAAATATTACAATATTTACAAATGGTATGATAACCAGAAGCACTCTTGGTGAGAACGAGTACCAAGTATGATGCGATTTGAGAATACAAAAATACAAGAAGCACTCTTGGTGAGAACGAGTACCAAGTATGATGCGTTCAAAGAAATGCCTATGAAATACTAGATCATGTGAGCATAGACTTAATACTAAAAATGCCATAAAGTCTTGGTGAAAACTAGTACCAAGCCATTAAAAACATTCATTAATTAGGGACGAGGGTTAGATCTAACGGGTACGGCCGAGCCCCACTCATGGTCACAACTAGTACCTAGTTGTGCTTCGGAGTCCCAGTCGAGGTTAATCGACACAGTCGAGGTTAATCGAAACAGTCGAGGGTAATCGACACAGTCGAGGAAAATCGACAAGGATATGAGCCATCACGAGTGCTCCCTATGAGCCATTACGAATGCTCCCTAGGAGTCATAACAAGTACTCCCCATGTCCTCACATGCCTTAAAGTCTCTCAAAGATTTACAAGAATACTTTATTGGTACAAGATTTGTACCACAAGAATACGTTATTGGTACAAGATTTGTATCACAAGAATACTTTATTTTACAAGAATACGTTATTTCACAAGAATACTTTATTTATACAAGATACATACCATGTTTCGCACAAGGTATGCAAAATGCATGAACTCGCTCAACTTTTGTTGATGTTTTCCAAAATTACATGTATTTCAGGTGACAGGATGGATTTTGGGCGTAGGTGTCGTAACTAGAAGTAGACTTCAAGTTTAGATGTCATCCACTTTTGTTGAATTGTAACCTAGACGAAGGTTGTGTTTTTTAAAACTTAATTAACAAGGATTTGTAACACTCAAATTTTCATGAATGGATGAACATCGTTTTGATCATGTAGTTGTTTATTACGATTGAATGCAATGATATTAAACCAGTCACACATCATACGCTTCCGCAAAAGACAGGGTGTGACAGTTTGGTATCAGAGCTTCGATTGTAGTGAACTAGGATTCCTTCTCGAGTCTAGACTACAATCACTAGAGCTCTCTCACAAAAACATTTTACAAAAGGGTTTTCATTGCATTCACGTAAGCGCCAAGATCCACGAGTCAGACACTTTTAAAAAAAAAAAGAGACAAGGCAAGGACATTAGTGAGGAACACCCTTAGAATGAGGTGCCAATTAAGGCATAGTCTACACGAGATAGACTTGCCAAAGATAAAATACACTCTTGGTGATAACCAGTACCAAGTAGTGTTTTTGTCGTAAATCGACATCTAGAAAAATGACCCCTCCAAAAACGAGAGTTATACGTGATATAATGCATCAAATTGCTTGTTTATGCTAAGTAGCATATTTGTTATTGATATACATATATACGAATAAGCGTACGGAATAAATATTGACGTGAATACATACAAATAAGTGTACGGAATGATTATTGACGTGAATAAGATACTTTGCAAAGCTCTTACCTATTACTATACATAACTCGCACGATGAAGCTATCGACCTCGCGTTCATTGCAAAGCTCATAGCTAGAGTGATCACCAGACAAGATTCTGAGCTTGCTTCCGTAGGAGATGGCTGCTCTTCCCTCTCGATCGTGAAGGTGCCTGACTACGGTGATGATGACGAGGCAGAGGCGGCAACCTTGAACAAATTCTAATCAGCGGGACGAGATCCCTGCGAATTTTGTGAAGCGAGATTGACGACATACTTGACCGGAAAAGGAAGATGAAGTATTCATCTTGAAGGTGCCCCTCCAACTACTAGGAATTCTCTTCATTCCTATCATCGTGCCTATACGCGCGTAACAATAACGAGTGTTAGCGCGTGGACCATCGCAAAGGTCCTTTCCATGACAGAGGTATAAGGACAGTAGTGTCCCCTCCTTGATTGATCATCTGAATGGACGAGAGAAAATTGGGGTAATTGTGCAAGACAATTTATTATTACGGGGGCCCACGTAATAACAACTTGTAGTGCACAGAAATCCTGGTGGACTCTGCGGGTCGAGCTAATGAAAACCACACAAAAATAATCTATAGGTGTTCACACCTTCATCTTGTAGAACAATACATAGATCAGTGCTTTAGCACTTTATAAAGTAGGAAGCTTGTCTTAGCCTACTTCGTGACTGACACTTCTACCTGTATACGAGACGTTTGAGAAAACAACATTTAAACAAGTGAAGATGGGTGACATTCGGAAAGATTTAGTGACGTTACACTCTCTATCACCCCTACACGAACAACCCCATCTCTGGGAAAATATACACATTAATAAAGCTAAATATAGCAGGAAATAATTGAAACCTAAATGGCCGAGGCGATGTAACCTCGAGTTCATCTTATTACAAACAATAAGCCAAGTTGGCAAGCCTATGTGAAGGCTCAGTAATTATTTCCTCGCTCATACATTGATTATATATACACGTGAAATTGGGTGATTACATGATGGCTTATGGTACTATGTACCTCATAGACAATTATGGAATATTGTCTAACCTACTTCATACCTTTTGACAGAAGAGAATGCCGCCCAGACGAGACATAAACACCAATACGTTGCCAAGAACGGAAGCTGAGCTTCAAGAACATATCGCACAGGAAATTGCACGACATGAAGCCCTCCGTTCTCAACACAGCGGTGGCACTACCGAAAATAACCCTCCAACTGGCTGCACCTATAAACAATTCCTGGACTGCAAGCCATTGAATTTTGATGGCACAGGAGGTGCCGTTGCATTTGTTCGTTGGTCAGAAAAGACTGACTCCATGCTAAGAATGAGTAACTGTTCACCCCAACAGAGTGTTACCTATATCTCAGGGTTGTTTTTAGATGGCGCACTCTCCTGGTGGAACCTTCAGGTTCAAACCCTTGGTGCAGATGCTGCTTATGCACTAAGCTGGGACGAGCTCAAGGAAATGATGGAAAAGAAATACTGTTCTAGGGCTGAAATCCAGAAGCTCGAGGTGGAGTTCTGGAATTTGAAAATGGACGGACCGAAGATTCCTGAATACGTCCGGCGATTTCACGACTTGTCTAGAGTCGTCGCCTACTTAGTCAAACCAGAATTCAAGAGGATTGAACGATTCATTTGGGAACTTGCACCTCAGATCAGGAGCATGGTTACTACCTCAAAGCCCTCAACCATTACAGAGGCTATCGATATGAGTGTCACTCTTACTGAAGAAGCTCTACGTGCGGGAAAATTTTCTGAATCTGAGGATAACAAGAAAGAGACTCATGTGGAGTCATCAGGCAACAGAAAGAGGAAGTCCTCAAACCTAAAGTTGAGTACCCAAGTCAGCTATGGAAGCTCTAAAGCAAACAAAAGAAAGGAAGTGAATCATCCGCATGGCAGAAAAACTGATGGAGCCACTAATAAGGCCGGTGGTAAAGTTTACTCGGGGACTAAGACGAGGTTCGGGGAACGCAATTTTCACCACGAAGGTCGATGTCTGAGACCTAAGTGCGGAAAGTGTGGAAAAGAAGGGCACAGCAAGGATGCCTGTTGGGCGAAGGACCCAAATGGAAGCAATAAGAGAATACCAGGTTGCTACAGATGTGGTGAAGCAGAGCACTTTAGGAAAGATTGCCGTGGGAAGAAACAAGCAAGGAAGGGTTTTCACGATCGAAACTCGTGAAGCACGCCAGGATCCAGATGCGGTTGCGGGTACGTCCCCTACTAACCAACCTAATACATCTACTTTTAATTAATACTGGCATTAACTTTAACCTTGCATGCTTGGAAACATAAGAAACTGCTTGGCCAAGTAAAATAGACGTCCTGTAATCTTTAGAAATGGGCGTATAGAAGGCTAGTTTAAACAGACGAAGCGATTAAGGATTGCATTTAGGAACTCAGAAGGCCGAAACCTTCTCTTACCATTATCTTGAGAAGTCATGATATGATAGTCAGCATGGATTGGATATCCAAGTATAAAGCCTGAGAACCTCCCCGTTATGGGAGAAGTTCTGGAAGCCATTTTTGAAGACTTGCCAGGAACGCCCCTCCGCAGCAATGAGAGGAGTTTAGGCTAAATCTCGTGCCAGGAGCGACACCAGTACCGAATGATGCCTTACCAACTAATTTCATCCGCGAAGCATGAACCTCCGATTTAACTGCAAGAGCTGCTAGACAGATGAAATTAGAAACACATGGAGAAAGTTGACAGTTCCATTTTGCATAATTTCCAGAAAATTTAGAATCAAACTTCTTGGCAAAGCTACTGAATGATGCAGACTGTATAGACATGATACGTGCTTGTGTGATAAACTTTGACGAAAAGTTGGAACACCCACTTGCCCTAGTGGAGTCTTCCTACAACAGTATTTATCACACCGCTGCTTAAATCGCTTCGTGTGAAGCTTTAAATGAAACATAATAAATCGATCCCCGTCGTGTTGATCAGAGATCGGGAATAAACAATCTACTAACCCGCGTTGGTTCGGAAAAACTAGGGGCAAACCGTTTAGATATGTGAACATATCAAGGCAGCCGCGGAATACAGAAAGATTAAGCCGATGAGCGGTAGAAACCGTAAGAATTTGAGACAAGAAGTATGACTAAAATGAGAGCCTCGCCTAGAGAAGGCGTAGTGTGATTTGGAAAACAAAAATGGTTGAATCCCGGGTGTAGGGATCAAGACCATTGCGCACAATATGAAACTTCCAGAAAAAGATCAGTAGTGATCGAGACACATTCATGTGTCTAGTTTTTAGAGGAGTCTGACTCAAGGAACAGTCGTTGTTCCCACAAATAAGATTCACGTCAATGACAAACGACAAGAATTACTATAGAAACCTGTTAAGGTTCTGGACCAAGAGTCCACAATACTATAGAAACCTGTTAAGGTTACGGACTAAGAGTCCACAAAATACAGAAAAGACATGATTGATTTACTTGAGTACGATAGAATTCATAACATGACCCAGAGATTACATGGGAACATAAAGACAAATCATGAATCTAAGTGACCATATTTGATTCACAACTCCCCTGCGACCGATGTCATCGCTTGAATTTCGGGACGAAATTCTTTTAACGGGGGGAGACTGTGACAACCGTCACTTTTCCGTACATTCTGTACACTAATTGAACAGTAATCTGTGCATAAATAATTGTGCATGATCTAGTTTACAAGACAAATGAATTATTGACTACCGTTATATACATACAATGACATTTCATGATACAAGACTTCATTCGTTGCTACATGCAACACGAGATAGTTCTAATGATACACAGAACATAATTGGCACCGTTACCAGACAAATAAATTTTTGAATTCCGTGCAAGTGAATTTATGCATGGCTTTTTGCATTAATGAACCGCGTTGCGTCAGAAATACTAGTAAACTCACCGGTAAGTCACATTGTGTCAACATTTCTGCAGAAAGCAGTTAGACAATAGAATTAGAGCCTAGGTGTAGGTCCAATGACAAGAATACATTAAAACCCAAGAATACATACAAGGGTTTACATATATACCATCCGGAAGCTAAAATACGCACTAAAAAGCACCCGAAATGCACTTTAAGTGCAGAATTTATTTAAATTCAGCTATAATAAGCTTTTAACACATTAGAGTTATGCAGAAATCATGATTTATTATCCAGAATACTTCCCCATGTTAGTGCAGTATGTCTATCACCTCCGTCAATCTTAACCGTAGCTGAAACAGTTTAAACATAGCCTTATATTGTAATATCTAAAGTAAAAGGCAAGGTGGCATTATTGTAAATAAGGGGAAATCCCTTATAATCCTTTGCCTATAAATAGAGGAGTTAGGGCTTAGTTTAGGGACTTTTGCCACATTTGAGATTTGGAGCTTTCAAGGTTAGAGAGAGAAAGTAGAGAGAGAAAGTGGCAAACCGTGATTTCCGGAGCTTGTACACGTCATACGGATCTATTGAATCACGCTAAAATTGGACGTTCTTGTGTGTTCGATCCACGCACGTTCACGGATTCCGCACGTCGAACGTTCGTTACGCAATCGTACGGTGTGAAAACCGATCCTACAATTGGTATCAGAGCAGGTGCTCGGTTGCGAAGATCAAACAACAAGATTCGTACCAGATTACAGCGTTTTCAGATCTGAATTTCATAGATTTCTTCATCTTTTTCATTCTTTCACGTTTTTAAACAAATTTTTCAGAATTAAACGGGTTTTACTGGTCCAAATCTGCTGAATTTTTAATATGTTGTGCGTAAACACCTGATCTATAACCCTACCAAATTTCAGAATCAAACTCCTAGCCGTTTGGGAGAAATTTAAGAATTTTTGATCGAAAAAAGGTTGAAAAATGAGGAATGTTGCTGCTGATGTTAACCGCACGGATTGCCATCCGTGCGGATGACCATCCGGGTTGACCTTCATTGACCTATCCGCACGGACACTTGTCCGAACGGATAACAATTCGTGTCACAACATCTTGTCTGATCTAGTCATTTTAGTCAACATATTCAAGTTTGTTAGTCAAACTTGTCAGTAGTACATGTGATTCATTAATTGCATTCGGTGAACTTGTGCATTCGGTGATCATTCCATGTGAATTTGTCTTTTTTAATAAGTTTGCACGTGATCATTCTGAATTCAGTGAACATGTGATCAGTCTGCATTCGGCCATTGTTAAATTCATGTGATTGTTTCAGAGCTTGAAAGTCAAGAGCATGTGATATTGTTTGTTGGTCGAATAGGAGTTGTGTTACCCGTACGGATAGCACCCACCCGTGCGGATAGCATCATTTCCCACCCGCACGGATTACTTTCAGCCATCAGTGTTGACTTGTTGACTTGCCACTCGCACGGACAACTTGTCCGTGCGGATAACATCATCACTCGTGCGGATTACTACCATCCGAGCGGATTACCATCCGAGCGGATTACCATCCGAGCGGATTACCATCCGAGCGGATAGCAATCCGAGTCTTGTGTTATCACCCGTGAGTGTCACTTAGTCAACTTGGTCAATGTGTTTTAATTGTAAGACATCAGATTTCATGTGATAAAGCAATCCTTGCATGTGAAGCATTTATGTTGTCGGCCATTAACTCAATAGATCACATGTTAAATACCGTGCTTTATTATCACGAGGCCCATTAATTATTAACAATAGTAGCGGTCCAATTATATTCTGTTTGCTTGAATAATTGTCATTACAATATGTCACGTGAAGTGTCAGGTTGCATGTGAGTTCATTTGAAAGTTAAGTTCTTTGGCTGAGGTCATTTAATTCAACAGGCTACTCATTCAACCAACATAGAATTTTTGTCGTGTAGTGCCACCCGCACGAACAGCAATCCGTGTCACTGCATTTGACTTTTGTTGACCGTGTCACTGCATTTAACAAAAGTTCATATCTCATTGATGGTTTGATTTTTTGATAACTCACCCGAACAACATTTATACGCAAATCTTCGACACGAGTCTTAGATTGATTTCATCAACGCACACTGTTACGAACTGATTGTTTGTTTGCTTGCAGGTAATTCAAGGATATAAAATCATGGCAAAGTCTGTTGAGCCTGTTCCTTTTAAAGATAACAGAAATGAAGAAGAGAAGCATATCAACAGAAAGATGAAAGCTCAAACCAAGTTGATCAGAATCAATCGTATAATCAAAGAAGCTAAACAAGCAAAGAGATGGAATGCTACTAGACAATGTTATATTGATCAAGATGGAAACATTGCAGTTGATCCAAATAATATTATAATGGATATGTTCATCAAGCAATATACTGAAGAAGAAGAGGGTTGGCAGAGAAAATGGCGGGGAAGTGGAGAAGAGAAAGAAAAAGATGAAACTTCAAAATGTGAAGTTGTGTGCTCAAAATGCGAAAAATTCGAAGCTGAAAATGTCAAACTCTTGAAGGATGTGGAGAGTTTGACATTGGAAATCAAAAATTTAAAAGAAAAGGAAAAAGATTTTGAAAGTAAAAAGAAATTTTCCGATAAAATTTTTGAAGATAAAATCAAAAGTTTTGAAATTGAAAAATTAAAAATTGAAAAAGAATTTCAAAGTCAAATAAAGATTCTTGAAGATGGGAGATCTGTTTTTAGCAAGAACAATATTGAAAAGCAAAAGGTAATAAATTCCTGTCACACCCCCAAAATCCACCTGCGGAGTACCACCGCTTGGAGGCGTGACTGACCAGGATCCAGCCACCAATCATATTGAACAAGCATATAAGTAGTTATAAAAATCCAACCAATACAATTGGTGTTCAAACAAAACATAGTTAAGTTGCAAGCGGAAGCATAAGTCTTAAATCAAAACATAAGTTTAATTGTTCAAAGTTTAACATGGCACACAGACGTCCATGTCCCACAATGATCCTCCTCCATGCAAGCTCCAGCTAAGAACCTAAGGACCTGCAAAGCATGTAGTAACGAGTCAACAACAAGTTGAGTGAGTTCACGGTTGGGTGTTCGTTTTAAGTTGTTTCGAAAACAGTTTCCTTTATCTGGCAATCCTGCCGTGGGGGTTACCCCATAGTTAAAAACGTGACTTGTTTATTCCCGGTTACTCTGGCTATCCAGCCGTGGGGGCTACCCCGTGTTAGTTATCTGGCATTTCGGCCGTGGGGGCTACCCCATGTATCTACTAGACTCGTTACCATATCGACTGCTGACTGTAGTCATGTTTATGTGCCCTGAAATGTCAATGTCTATCATCATTGACGTGCCAGTAGTCCATTAGTTCACGCCCGTCCTCTGCGGCACGGTGTGAGGTTTGTCAAACCTAAATAGCGCTATCTAACTAATGACCCGCTCGCCATTGGCCTCGGCGATTAAGTCGATACAAAGATGAGGGACTTCTTGATAGAGTTTTGGTCTAGTACGAGTTATCTGTCCGTGAGGACGAGGAATTACATTCCTGAACCATTGCTGTCCTACCCAAGGAGGACGAGGAACCTATGTTCCTTAACCCCAATTCCCGACCCCTGGGAATTCCATGCTTTGTAGAGGGTGTGAACTCACCTTGGTTTGGTCGGTAGAAACACAGAAAAGTCAAACAAGCAATGTTGTGGCTACTCGCGTCCTATCATAGTTGTATCATACAAGTCAGGTTCGTAACCAAGTAGCACACGGATGTTTCTAGCATATTGCATTCAAGTATCATCTATGGCAGCCCAAACAATTATTCATGTACATCAGCACGTATAAGGTCCATGTAGTAGGCCCAAAGGTCCGGCCCAATTACTTAAGTCCGAAATGAGGTGCAAGCCCAAACAGCGTGTATCTGCGTATAGTCTCGAGTCGCAACTAGGCGTTTGCGACTCGCAACCTGAGTCGCAATCATGGTCTCGGTTCGTGCTGTTTTGGTCTCGAGTCGCAACCGGACTCGTAACTGTGGTTTCGAGTCATACGGTTTATGTGCTGATCTCGTGTGGTTTCGAGTCGCAACCAGGTGTTTGCGACTCGCAACCGATGTCGCAACCGGGAGATTTCGACTCACCATGCGGTGGTTTCGAGTCGCAACTGGAGGTTTCGGTTGGACATGAGCTGATTCTGTACAGTGTACTATCCAATGGAAATTTGGTTTCATGAAACAGTTTGTACTACCCACTTAAACATGTTTATTTGTCTAGCAATTTACCAAATTGGATCAAACATATCAGATTTCAAATATTCAAGCATGTTCATATCACATTCAAGTTGTTCATCATACATTCAAATAGTTCATCATGATTATTCAAACTTGTTCATCATATTTTAGAGTTTTCGGCATCAATCACAAACATAATCATAACATGAACAACCATCAAAACTCTTGAACATATTCATCTAACCCACATATACACATCCGATTTCATGAGTAATAAACCTTCTAACATAATCAAGCCACTCGGATTTAAGCCTATGTGGAACCGATAGCATTCAATCCTAGTCAAGCATACATTGTTCATCCCAACATCATCAATACCTTAACCTATAATCATCTTTAACCGAATATAAACACACTACATGAAACATTTATGAACCGATTACTCAAGAAGGGTGTATTCCTCATGTATAACACTTAACAAGTAGACATATCATCACATAATTTTCATCACACATCATTATCAAACCGAATATCACACATTAACACCTTTAATCATGTATAGACATGTATTTACCAAGAGATCACTAACCGGTTCAAGTGTGGGTTCAAAGGTGTGAGTGAAGCTTCCAAACGGTGTGTGTGCAAGTTGATCCGAGAGCTCCTTAGTGGTCACCGGTTGATCCGAGAGTGAGGGAGGAGGGTGTTGTGGCTTAGGGTTTTCGTGAGGGAGAGAGGGAGTGTGTGTGGGAGAGTATGTGTGTTATCCAAAAATGGCAACATGGCTATCTATCAAGTTTATATATCCGCTCCTAGTAATACACCCTAGTGGGCTCTCGGATAGGCTAAGTGTGTGTGTGGCCCAACCGGCCCAATGTTTCATTGTTCACTCGAGACCACATGGTCTCGAGTCGGGTTCTTGTTGTCTCGGTCCATATACATACTCGCATACATACACACAAGCCTACATGTAACGTAACACATAATCATATAAAAGGTTCACTTATCATTCATTAAATCATCAAATTAGTTAGTCACTTAGTGTTCAAGCATACAACGAAGGGTTCTAAATTTCGAGTTGTCACAATTCCCATCGTCAGACAATCATTCGACTTGAAAAAGAAGCTGAAGGTGATAGAAAGAAAATCAAAGTTTTAGAGAATAAATTGAAAAGTTTGTGACTTCTACTTCATATGTTTGTCCAAAACCGATCAATTATGTTCCAATAAGTGACAATGTCACAAATTTTGACAAAGTCAAAATTGAAGATTGTGATGATAAATCTGATGATGAAAAAGAAAAAGAAGAAAAAAGAAAAACATTTTTGAAATTAAATGAAATGTTTAAAAATACTGTTTTACATTCTACTGAGAAAGGTGAATGCTCAACGCAAAATCTGTAAAGATGAATGTGGAACAGAAACAAAACGATAAAAAATCGAAAAATTTTCAAAAAGAAATAAAGGCTCATCAGTTAAGTCATCCAATCATTATGAAAAAACACAAAAAATTTAAAATCAAAACTCACAAAAAGTTGGTAATCAGTGGTGCAGGTTTGACCACAGTGCTCAAATGCCAAATCAAGGATACAAGAGGAGACATGAGTACCACAAGGCAAATCAATGCTATGATCTAAGTGTGTGGTATGAAGACGGTGTTTGGTATGAAGGCAGAGAGAGGTATGATAACAGAGTGTGTTACACTTGTGGCTATCAAGGACACATTGCTGTTAACTGCCAAAGTCAGAGATTCGAAATGAGAAGGTGCTATGAATGCCAAATCAGAGGTCATATTGCCAGAGATTGCCCAATGAGATCAAAGGGAGGATCGAGGGCTGAATCTCAGAAATTGACAAAGAAACCAGTCAATGTCAAGCCCAAAGAACAGAAAGTTCAAGAACCAAAAGTTCAAGAACAGAAAGTTCAAGAAAAGAAAGTAAAACTTTCACAAGGGCAGAAAGACAAACTGAGGAAGAAAAGAAAGAAGGCGAGAGAATATCTCGAGAAAATTTTGTCCTCGGATACAACTGGTAATCCGAGAAAAAGTTATGATGAATTGCTTTCCTCAACTGAAAAGGCAAGGAAAACGAATTCATCAGATACAAATCTGAGGACAAAATAGAAGAAAAAGGAAGTTGGTGGTGATGAATTTGTTTCTTTGGAAACAAAGGAGCCACGTGTTGGCGATGAATCTGGCTCAACAAAGTCAGACAAGCCACAATCAGGCAATGATTCTGGTTCGTCAAAACCAGAAGAGCCATCTGTTGAGGTAAAAATTGTCAAACCCAAGGCTGGTCAGGCTTGGGTAGATCTTTTCAAATGAAAAACCTGACTTGCTAGAGTTCCCAGGTTGGTAAGTGTGGAACAGGAATCGGCATATTTCTTGAGAAATTCACAGGTTGGTAACTGTGATATTTCGAATCACAAAAGACTAATCAAGGACATTAAGTTGTACTTGATTTTTCCTTCCGATAAGTGGATAAAGGTAAACAATGTGATGAAACCCCAAGTTTGTAAAAAGACACACAAAACTAATTTTCCGGAAAAACCATTTTGATTAAAACAAACTTAAGTGTTTTGAAATCTAAATGGGAAAATAGTTTGTTGTCAAGGGGAGTTCTGATTGTTTATGCCAAGTGAAGGCGAATTGAAGCGATTTGATATCAGTTTGTCACGTTTCCTTGTATAGTTTGTTTTCAAATTTTCCCAGAAAATCAAAATCGAGACATATTTTGATTTTAGGGGGAGAAAAATTAAAAAAAAAATTAGAAAATTTGAAAAAGCCAAAAACATTGAAAAAGCTAAAATGAGTTTTGTTGAGAAAAGAGGAAATGATAGTAAATCAGTGGACTGTCACAGCATGCTAAAGAAATGATATGTCAAATGTGATAAATGATTTCACTAATGATGTGACGATAGGCTCAGCTAGACTAGTAGATTTGCGATAACGATACAAACTTAAATGAAAAATCCTAGTTCTAGTGGGAAACACGGTCAAAAGTGTAGTACTTGGTTTTGTCCTTCTTGACTGTGTGCCTGCTCGGTAATCGCTGATTGTCGAAAGACATAAAACTGGTAAAGTCTGTGAACTTTCACAACTTTGCTGAAAAAGTCGCTGTGATTGTGCATTTCATTTTGCAAAGATTTAAACTTGTTTGATTTCTTTATTTTGTTTAAGCATTGGACATCCTCTGCGTATACGTGAGTATCGACCTGGATGTTATTGCCTAAACGTTCTGCTTTATTTTCTTTGGTGTTTCGTTTAAGCTTTAGACGTCCTCTGCGTATACGGAAGTATCGACCTGGTGGTTAAAGCCTAAACAACTTCAACTTATTTTTATTTTCTTATTTTGTTTAAACATTGGACTTTCTCTGCGTATACGGAAGTATCGACCTGATTGTTAATGTTTAAACATTCTGCTTTATTTTCGCACATATCACAGTTGATGAAAGTTTAAAGGCATTACTTGAGTCAGTGTATTGCATGATGAGGGGATATGCTGAGATCGTGGGGTCCATAAGAATTTAGTGAAAAATTAATATACCTTAACGTATCGGTAAGCATTTCGAAAGTTTTTAGATTGAGTTTAAGAGGACAACCATATCGTCAATCTACGTGAATCGTTTAGAACTTAAAATGATTAAAGCTTAACGGTGCTAGTGATTGGTCTCATAAACTGATATGATTCTCTTACACAAACTCACAAAAATATTGTTTGTATATATTTCTTTACTGCATTTCTTTAAACTCAAAATCCAAAAAGATTTTAGTGTGTTTTAGCATAAAGTTTTGAAAAATACAAAAAGATTTTCGACAACTGATGTTGGAAAGCGGATTTTCAAAATTCCAAGTGCTAAACATGATGAACTAGAGGGTTGGGAGAATATGTTGAAAATTTGAATGTTATATACAAATGTTTTGAAAGATTGTGGGTTTAGTTAATCAAGGTCATTCACTTGAACTTGATGTAACTATACAGATTGATGAACGAATGATTTCTACCAGTAAGTTTTTTAAATCTAAGTGTTATAAATTTGTGAAACTTATGTTATGGGTAGAGGATTTGCAGGTTAACCAGGTTTCAAATCCTGAGCATATGTAGATTAGAGCCAGGAATTGATCCTGAACTTGTGAACATGTGAAAGCCAGACTACGATCCCGACAGCTGAGTCTAAGGGGGAGTCTGAAGACGAGCTCAACGCAAGAGGAAGCGTGGATTCAAGAAGCCAGGAAACTATCCTGAAGGAGCTTGTATACGGAAAGCCAGGTGTCGATCCCAAAGCACGGAAGCTTGACGAAAGGGGGAGCCTGAAGAGTTTACTGAAAGGGGGAGCTAAAGCTCAAGACAGATCCATCGGGATTCTGTTCAAGAAAGAGGGAGTCTATGTTGCTGAAGAGATGATAAAGCTTCAAGAAGACTCAGAGAGAGAGAGAGAGAGAGAAACAAGTCGCTACGAGTTTGACTACAGATTGACTGCGGCAATATCCAAGGGGGAGTTTGTTAGTGCAGTATGTCTATCGCCTCCGTCAATCTTAACCGTAGCTGAAACAGTTTAAACATGGCCTTATATTGTAATATCTAAAGTAAAAGGCAAGGTTGCATTATTGTAAATAAGGGGAAATCCCTTATAATCCTTTGCCTATAAATAGAGGAGTTAGGGCTTAGTTTAGGGACTTTTGCCACATTTGAGATTTGGAGCTTTCAAGGTTAGAGAGAGAAAGTAGAGAGAGAAAGTGGCAAACCGTGATTTCCGGAGCTTGTACACGTCATACGGATCTATTGAATCACGTTAAAATTGTACGTTCTTGTGTGTTCGATCCACGCACGTTCACGGATTCCGCACGTGTTCGTTACGCAATCGTACGGTGTGAAAACCGATCCTACATCCCAAGTGTTGGGAATTGAAAGGGTTACAAAAAGATACTTGAAAGACACTAAACGGTGCAATTTAGCACTTTAACGAACCGGTATTTAACCGAACAACCGGACATTACCCGGAACACTAAATTATTATTAGAAGCATTGTTTTGATGTTTCTGAGCTAGTTATGGTCCCCGAACACCATAACACCCCTTATAACACAACAACACATTAAGACCCTAAACCTTACACTTGAAAGCTTACTCATTTAAGTAATTAGGGAATGAAATTTAAATTTAACCCCCCTTTTGATTATGAACGGTCATGAGTGACCCCACATAATCCCATATGATCCCTCAAGATTTCCATAATCTTTCATTGATCCACTTTGGTCCTCTAAAGATTTATGTCTAGTACTTTAGGAACATGATAACCTTTGGACAAAGCTAAAACACATTATAAAGAGATCACCTTCCTCATTTATCAACTACACACCATCAAACTCCTCCCTTGGCCCCCATGTTCGGCCGAGATTAGTGCCATCACCACCACACCCTTTCATTCTTAATCCAACATTTCCAAGCTCATTTAGAGGTGTTAGAAGGTGGTTAACGAAGCTTGGAACACTTGGATCTTGAAGGACCTCAACAGTTTGCTTTTATCCACCCAATCTTCTTCTTTGTTCTTCCCTAGCTTCAAGCTAGTAGTCACGATGCTAGATAAGCAAACCCGGTGAAGTTTACAACGCAGGAAAGCAAAGTTGTGAGTTCATGCTCCCCCTTTTCTTTAACTGTTTTTGGTTTTATAACTCTCGGGGGTGAAATACATGTTACAAATATTACAATATTTACAAATGGTATGATAACCAGAAGCACTCTTGGTGAGAACGAGTACCAAGTATGATGCGATTTGAGAATACAAAAATACAAGAAGCACTCTTGGTGAGAACGAGTACCAAGTATGATGCGTTCAAAGAAATGCCTATGAAATACTAGATCATGTGAACCTAGACTTAATACTAAAAATGCCATAAAGTCTTGGTGAAAACTAGTACAAAGCCATTAAAAACATTCATTAATTAGGGACGAGGGTTAGATCTAACGGGTACGGCCGAGCCCCACTCATGGTCACAACTACTACCTAGTAGTGCTTCGGAGTCCCAGTCGAGGTTAATCGACACAGTCGAGGTTAAACGACACAGTCGAGGGTAATCAACACAGTCAAGGGAAATTGACACAGTCGCGGTTAATCGACACAGTCGAGGAAAATCGACAAGGATATGAGCAATCACGAGTGCTCCCTATGAGCCATTACGAATGCTCCCTAGGAGTCATAACAAGTACTCCCCATGTCCTCACATACCTTAAAGTCTCTCAAAGATTTACAAGAATACTTTATTGGTACAAGAATTGTACCACAAGAATACGTTATTGGTACAAGATTTGTATCACAAGAATACTTTATTTTACAAGAATACGTTATTTCACAAGAATACTCTATTTATACAAGATACATACCATGTTTCGCATAAGGTATGCAAAACGCATGAACTCGCTCAACTTTTGTTGATGTTTTCCAAAATTACACGTATTTCAGGTGACAAGATGGATCTTGGGCGCAGGTGTCGTAACTAGAAGTAGACTTCAAGTTTAGATGGCATCCACTTTTGTTGAATTGTAACCTAGACGAAGGTTGTGTTTTTTAAAACTTAATTAACAAGGATTTGTAACACTCAAATTTTCATGAATGGATGAACATCGTTTTGATCATGTAGTTGTTTATTACGATTGAATGCAATGATATTGAACCAGTCACACATCATACGCTTCCGCAAAAGACAGGGTGTGACATGAAACTCTGGCGAAATTTTCTAAAAATCCCAAGACTTAGAAAATTATTTTCTAATAAGTGTTTACAAATGTGTTTAACTTCGTTTTTTCGGAAGTATACTTCGCCATGAGTATTGTTACAAAACTTCAAAGTGTCGGAGGTGGGTTTTCGAAAATAAAAGCGGATAAATATATATTTAGAATATATATTTCATACTAAAACGCTTGTGTGATTATTTGTTTATTTTGGGAACTAGTTATATTATTTAGGACAAAATAATGTAACTTAGCAAAATACAATCACATTTATAAATCCAGAAAATACGTTTACGAATATATTTTGGGGTAAATATTATTTGGATACAAGGAATTAAAAATATATTATTTTTGGGAAAAATATACATTTTGGGATATATTATTTTTGATAAATACATTATTATATATTTTCTAGAGTGGGACTTAAAAATATATAATGTCAAGACTTTAAATCACAAAAATACATGTATAAATACCCCCATCCTTGGGAAGGAAATACGCACATAAAAATACTTGAGAAGTATGAATACGGAATAGTTACCTAACTATTAGTTCAAGACCTAAAAATATAATGTAAGTTAAAATAATTATTATTTTAACAATAAGTTATAACTTGGAATAATATCGAAGTAACGTAACTCAAACGTAAATACAAAGGCAAGGCACGGCCCGATCGTCTAATAGACATTATCACATTGTAGGGAGTCGTGTTTGCTGACAAGACCGGAGATTTGAGTACGATACAGGAGACGCACTTCTGTGAGTTCATGTCCCCCTTCTCTCTTAACTGTTTTCAGTTTTATAACTTCGGGGGTGAAATACATGTTACAATTATACAGACATTTTATACATGGCATGGTTAGCTTAAGGAGGGACTTTCATACACCGTTAGATCATGTGAGTGGGTAGGCGGCTACTAAAGGCCATTAATCCTCGTCGTAGGACCGAGGGACATGAGTGATAGATCTATTTGGGTGTAGCGAGCCCACACCCATGAGGCCGGGGCGGCCCATAGTGGTAACTGTGTCTTACAGTCGGAAGCCCGGTACAACTCCGCTAGGTTTGAGTCTTCCTGCATCACTTCACACATATCAATGGCCTTGCAAACCATTGAGGATTTTCATACATCTTTCAAGGGTTATACATACATCGTTTACAAAGGTTTATACATACTCACATACACATGAACTCGCTCAACTTTTTTGTTGATTTTTCAAACTACATGTATTTCAGGGAATTGATTGGATCTGGCGGGTGATGCACGTTAAGCTGCGTACTAAATAAAAGATGTCATCCAGGGGTGTAGGGTTTGGGAGGTGTAACCCTTGCCTGGACGGGTCACATGTCTCCAAACCTCATTTTATTTAAGGTCTTTTGTTGGGTCCATTGGGAACTCATTTTTAAACAAGTCATGGTTGTAACTTATGTTGGGTTGATGATTTAAGACAATTATGTTATAGTATTTTCTAACTATATTAATGGATGAGCATCTTGTGTTTTTAATCATATAGCATTGTTATGATTATTGCTATGGTATTAAGAAGTCACACCAAATAAACCCACGCTTCCGCAAAAGCCAGGGTGTGCCAGCTTGGTATCAGAGCCTCGATCATAGCGAACTAGGATTCTTTCTCGAGTCTAGACTATGATCAGTAGGGCTCTCACGAAAATGTCTTCAAACATTTTTACATTGCATACACTAAAAGTCCAGATCCGGGGCACGAACATTTTACAAACAAAAGGCACAAATACATCGTTCAAAGTTCATATTTCAGCCTTAGAGGCTGGGGAGGCTCAGTCTTAGAGACTGAGGGAGGTTAAGTCTCAAAGACTGAGGGGTTCAATCTTAGAGATTGGGGAGGTTTAGTCTTAGAGGCTGGGAGGTTTGGTCTTAGATGCCAGGGAGGGGTCTTAGAGACCAGTGAATATAGTCTGGGGAAGACTAGGATGATTACTTGCTTGCATTGTTGTGACTTATATGCTTACTTTCCTATTATTGATATATGTTCCTATGTTGTGGTTGTGTTATTACAGACGCTATGTCTTCGTCGAGTGGAGTTTCTGACCCCGTGGCAGTAGATTCAGATGACCCGATGCACACCGATCCGGAGGTCTTTACGTCTGATACGGACAGTAGTGACGACGATGATTTCCAGCCTTTTGTGTTGCTGGATTTCGGTGACGACGTTCAACACGCTGATGGTATTCCTGCTGGGGATTTACCCCTCGTTCCGATCCCTGCTCCTGTTCCACTTGCCGTATTTCCCGTAGATGATTTGCCACTCGATGTTGTGTCTGATGACGAAATCGGTCTTTTCGTTGAGGGTCTCCCTGAGGATGACCATGAGGGTGGGGCCCCGATTGCTGATGATATCGCCATTCCTTTGGTTGAGGCTCCGGTTGCGGATGCTGTTGTGTTACCACCTGTTGAGGCTCTCGCTGAGGAGATTTTAGCTGATCAGTCCGGTACTGATTCTTTTGAGTCAGTATCATCTTCCACTTTGCACGCCGTCGGATAGCATCAATATCCTACTGACTCCGACTCTGATACAGCTATGTCGGCTGTACCTGGTTCACCCCACGAGTTTGAGTTTGATCCTGTGTTCGAGGACGAGTTTGATCCAGTTTTTCCTCCTGATTTTGATCCCGATCATGAGATCGAGTTTATTCCTGATGACCAGCCCTTGGAGGCACCGGTGGTTCCTATTGATCAGTTTCTTGATGTACCTGCCGACTTTGATATGGCCTTTGCCGACCCTAAGCCTGTAATGGCACCAGAGCCTGTTGATGCTCATGACCTTGTACCAGTGCACGACCCTATTCTTGACGATGCTCCAGTCGTTGAAATGCCTGTTGTGGATGCACCAGCTATTGCACCACCCATTGTTGATATTCCCGTTCTTGCACCGATATTACCTGATTCGGCCCCGGTGTATGCTGACCATGCACCTTTTGCCACTCACATCGATCCTCATTATGCTGACACCCATAATGGGTGGATCGAGGATGATGATGACTACCCTCCATTTGTGCTACTAGTCACTCCTCCTGTGGCACCTGTTTCCGTACCTGTTGATGTTCCATTGTTCCACCCACCCATCTCTGATGTCCATCGCACCGACCATCCTATCACGTTTCTCCAGGACATTCCTCCACCTCGTCCTGGGGAGGGTTCATCAAGACAGCAACCTGCTTTTGTACCGCCTGTATCGTCAGCTGTTCCATTCATGTCTCAGTTTCCTCACACTACACCATCTTTTGTACCTTCGGGAGAGCCGTTTCTGTGGTCTTCGCCCAATTTTATGCCATTATCAGACCCTTATCACCCTTTTCATGTGTGGTACACGACGGACGATATACTCATCTCCCTACAGTTACAGCCGGAGGCACTGAGCCAGAGAGTTCATGAGTTGGAGAGGATTCCACGTCCTCCCCCGTGCCATTGTCAGTCTCCTTTTTCTACACCACCAGCTCCTCTTCCACTACCCCCTGACTCTGATGTTCGTTTCCTTACTCCTGAGCAGCAGATTGCATACCTGCTGCGAGTTGTACACGCACTTGAGGAGGATTAGGTGCTTATGCGCCGTTTGCTCTTCTCTTTTCCTCCCCTCCTCCGCCATCAGCGTAGCTATATTTTGGTTTGGTGCAGGTAGATTGTTTTGGTGAGAGAGTCGCAATTGGGCCAACATATGAAGACTTTTGGAAGACCACGTTTTTGTATATGTTTTGTGTAGACTGACTTGTATTTTGGGGTGATGTAACCCAATGCTCTTATTTTGATGTATGATGTACTGTGAAACATGTAAAACTAAATTGTGGTCATGATTAAATGAAAGCTCAATGGAAACGTTCTCACTACATGCATTGTTGAATTATTTGTTTTATATTATAACATGGGATGTTATGTGTTATGAGGTTGATGGATGTTATTACATACGCACATTACTTACTTACTACAATTACTATGACGTGACCGATATGATCTTCTTTTAGAAGATGCCTCCGCGATGAGAACCACGTTTGCCTACTACCGAGGCAGAACTACAGGAACGTATTTCAAAAGCGATAGCTGACTATGAGGCCTCGCGAGCCGAAACAAGCAGGAATACCTCAAACAATAACAACCCCCCAAATGGCTGTACTTACAAGCAATTCCTGGATTGCAAACCCTTAAATTTCGACGGCACTGGAGGTGCTGTTGCATTCGTCAGATGGGCAGAAAAGACGGATTCTATCTTAAGGATGAGCAAATGTGCTCCTGAGCAGCAAGTTACTTACATCTCAGGGCTTTTTCTTGATGGTGCTTTATCATGGTGGAATTTGTAAGTACAAACCATGGGAGAAGCGGCGGCATATGCATTGACATAGACAGAGCTGAAGGAGCTCATGAGGAAGAAATATTGTTCACGGGCCGAGATACAAAAGCTGGAAACGGAATTCTGGAATCTTAAAATGGATGGCCCGAAGATCGCCGAGTATGTTCAGAGGTTTCATGATTTCTCCCATGTGGTGCCTTACATGGTTACGCCTGAATTCAAACGCGTGGAGCGTTTCATCTAGGGATTGGCACCCCAGATCATGAGCATGGTAACAACGTCGAAGCCTCCGACGATTACCGAAGCCATTGATCTCAGCGTGGCACTCACTGAGGAAGCAATCAGATTGAACAAATTCTCAAATTCTGAACTGAAAAAGAAAGAAACTCATGTTGAATCTTCAGGGGAGAACAAGAGGAAGTTCTCCAACTTTAAAACAAGTACCGGCAGTGCCAACAAGAGGAATGATGTGAACCGACCAGCTGAAAATAAGCATGGTGCTGAAGCCAAAGGGAAAGGATACATGGGCACTCTGCCCAAGTGCGAATTATGCCAGTTTCATCATGCTGGCCGGTGCAGACTTAACAAATGTGAATCATGTGGAAGGATGGGTCACTTAAAAGACACTTGTTGGGTTGGTGCTGGCCGGGGTGGCCAAGGAGGTTTTGGTAATAGGAATAACAATCGAGGAGGTAACGGAAATGGAAACCGCACTGGCGGGAATGGTAATAGGGATAATTCTGGGAATCGTGGTAATCAAGGTGGGAACCGCAACAACAATCAAGGTAATGGGAATGGTAACGACCAAGGGCCGGGATGTTTTAACTGTGGAGACATCCGACATTTCAAACGTGAATGCCCAAAACTCAATCAAGCTCGTGGAAGGGTATTCAATATTGGAGCAAGGGAAGCACGCCATGACCCGAATGTTGTCACTGGTACGTTCCCTATAAATCAACGCTTTGCATCTATTCTATTTGACACTGGTGCCGACTATAGTTTTGTATCGCTAGAATTTAAGAATATGCTTGGGTTAACTGCTAGTAAATTAGATATTCCTTACTCAATTGAACTGGCTAATGGAAAGCTAGTGGAAACAAATGAAGTCATTAGGGGTTGCGTGATAGAGTTGGGAGAATGCGAGTTTACACTAGATCTACTACCAGTCGAGTTGGGAAGCTTCGACATGGTAGTAAGGATGGATTGGTTGTCAAGCAACAGAGCCGAAATTATATGCCACGAGAAGACCATTCGTATCCCAATGGCGGATGGAGAGACGATTATAGTACATGGAGAGAAGCCCGATACACCTTTGCGGATCATTAGTTGTTTGAAAGCTAGAAGGTGTTTGAAGAAGGGATGTGTTGCCTTCTTGGCACATATCGTGGATAAAGAAGCCGCGAAGCCAAAGATAGAAGATATTCCAGTCGTGAAGGAGTATCCGGAAGTCTTTCCAGAAGACTTGCCTGGATTGCCGCCACAAAGACAAGTCGAGTTCCATATTGACTTAGTTCCAGGCGCCGCGGCTGTGGCTAAGGCACCTTATAGACTTGCACCTTCGGAAATGCAGGAGTTGTCAACGCAACTTCAAGAGTTGTTAAATAAGGGATTCATCAGGTCAAGCTTCTCGCCTTGGGGAGCTCCAGTTTTGTTTGTCAAGAAGAAGGATGGTGGTTTCCGCATGTGTATTGACTACCGGGAACTGAACAAGCTGACAATTAAGAACAAATATCCTTTGCCAAGGATTGACGACCTGTTCGATCAGTTACAAGGTTCGTGTTTTTACTCAAAGATCGAACTACGATCAGGTTATCACTAGTTGAGGATTCAAGAAGAAAGTATCCCAAAGATGGCATTTAGGACTCGCTATGGACATTACGAGTTCTTGGTTATGCCGTCCGGGTTGACAAATGCACCAGCGGTATTCATGGATTTAATGAACAGAGTCTGCAAGCCCTACCTTGATAAGTTTGTGATTGTGTTCATTAACGACATCCTTATCTACTCAAAGACCAAAGAAGAACATGAGCACCATCTAAGAGCCATTTTGGAACTGCTCAAAATGGAAAAGTTGTACACGAAGTTCTCGAAGTGCGAGTTCTGGTTACGCGAAGTCCAGTTTCTTGGTCATGTGGTTAATAGAAATGGAATCCATGTGGATCCTACAAAGATTGAAGCAATCAAGAATTGGGAGACTCTGAAAACGCCAACTGAGATTCGACAATTCTTAGGTTTGGCTGGGTATTATCACATGTTCATTGAGGATTTCTCGAAAATCGCTCAACCTTTGACCTTTCTCACACAAAAGGATAAGAAGTTTGATTGGGGAGACAAATAAGAAGAAGCATTTCAGTTGTTGAAGAACAAACTTTGTGACGCACCGATCTTATCTCTACCCGAAGGCACGGACGACTTCGTGGAATATTGCGACGCCTCGCGTCAAGGGTTGGGATGTGTATTAATGCAACGACAGAAGGTTATAGCATATGCCTCACGCCAGTTGAAGGTCCACGAGAAGAATTATACCACGCATGATTTGGAATTGGGCGCGGTGGTATTTGCTTTGAAAATCTGGCGACATTACTTGTATGGCACGCGATGTACAATATTTACTGATCACAAAAGCCTGCAGCACATTTTTGATCAAAAAGAGCTTAACATGAGACAGAGACGCTGGGTTGAATTGTTGAACGACTACGATTGTGAGATCAAGTATCACCCAGGGAAGGCGAATGTGGTCGTCGATGCCCTGAGTCGGAAAGAAAGGATTAAGCCCATAAGGGTTAGGGCTTTGGAAATGATTGTTCAAACAGACCTCACTGTGGGATGGAGAAACAATTGGTACCAAAGGAGGATGGAACGTTATGTTTCTTGGGAAGAATTTGGGTTCCTTTCTTTGGTGGTCTGAGAGACGTTATTTTTAATGAAGCTCATAAGTCAAGGTACTCGATTCATCCAGGAGCGGATAAGATGTACCAAGATCTTAAGGATTTCTATCGGTGGCCTAGAATGAAAGGCGATGCTGCTGTATATGTTGGCAAATATTTGACCTGCGCCAAGGTAAAGGCCGAGTACCAGAAGCCTTCAGGTCTCTTGCAACAACCTGAAATACCACAGTGGAAGTGGGAACAGATTTCCTTGGATGTTATAACAAAATTGCCAAGGACGCCTAAAGGTCATGATACGATCTTGGTAATTGTAGACCGCTTAGCAAAATCAGCACACTTTTTGCCCATCAGGGAAAAAGAAAACACGGGCAAACTTGCTGAGATCTACCTGAGAGAGATTGTTGTGTGACATGGAGTGCCTCTCTCAATTATCTCGGATAGAGATGGACGCTTCATGTCAAGGATTTGGAAATCCTTTTAAGAAGCCTTTGGTTCTCAGTTGAATATGAGTACTGCTTTTCACCCGCAAACAGATGGACAGAGCGAGCGAACAATTCAAACGTTGGAAGACATGTTGCGAGCTTGCGTAATGGATTTAGGTGGAAGTTGGGACACTCACCTACCATTGGTTGGATTTTCATACAATAACAGTTACCATGCAAGTATTCAAGCCTCACCATTCGAAGCTCTCTATGGGCGTAAGTGTCGATCACCGATTTGTTGGGCTGACGCGGGTGATAGACAACTAGTTGGTCCAGGAAACGACATACAAGATTGCACAGATCCGAGAACGCATCAAAGCGGCTCGTGATCGACAAAAGTGTTATGCGTACCTAAGAAGGAAACCTCTGGAATTTGAGGTGGGAGATATGGTTTTATTGAAGGTTTCACCCTGGAAGGGTGTGGCACGCTTTGGAAAGCGTGGGAAGTTGAATCCCAGATACATCGGTCAATTCAAAATCCTGCAAAGGATTGGTCTCGTAGCATACAAGTTGGATTTACCCGCTTAACTAAATGGCGTTCATGATACATTTCATGTATCAAACCTGAAAAAGAGTCCAACTCAGGAAACCGTGGTCATTCCTACCGACGAAATTCACATTGACGACACACTCCACTTTATTGAAGAACCGGTTGAGGTTACGGATTGGAAAGATAACAAAACACGCAGGAGTAGTGTCAAGCTCGTCAAGGTTCGATGGAATGCACGACATGGCCCAGAATTCACATGGGAACGTGAGGATCATATGAAGGCCAAATACCCACATTTATTCCCCAAGACCCCTGCAACTAGAAGCAGAACCTAAAATTTCGGGATGAAATTTTCTTAACGGGGGGAGAATGTCACAACCCTCACAATTACAGGTACCGTACAATTAATTAATTTTAATTATGTGCTTAATGACTGTGCTTGATTACAACTGACAACTTGAACTGCTTTATGAATTATGCATCATACATACATATGCATCATATTGCATACAGTCACTCCATTTATTACACACAAACTTTAGTGACATACTTGATGCACAAAGCACAGTTAGCACACTGAACGGATAATTCAGAAATATGCTGACAATGAAAGCACATAGACAGACAATGTTTTGAGGCCAGTATGAGCCAGGGACAAGGTACTACACTAGTATGGAGTGTAGGGAAGTGAGGACCATAAAACTGCGTCACTAGGTGATAGTTAAAGTGACGGGAAGTGCCTAAAACACACTTTAAGTGCAGAATTCTGCATTTATTTACAAAATTCAACATTGTAACATACTAGTAAGGTGCAAAAATATGGCAGAATGGTCCTGTATGCTTTCCTAAGTGCCGGGAATAAAAAAGTGTTACAAAAATATATATAAAAGACACTTTACGGTATAATTAAACGCTTTAACGGAACGGTATCTAACCGGATAACCGGACTTTACCCGGGACACTAAATTTCTGTCAAATACATTGTTTAGTTATTTATTGGCTAGTCATGATCCCCGTACACCATAACACCCCCTAAAAGTCAACTAACTAACACATATAAGTTAATACTTGAAACCTAACTTACCTTTACCAACTTAGTCACAAAATTTACAACCAACCCCCCCCCCCAACCGAATTAGGTCCCAAGGGACCCACCCAAACATTCTCACCATGCTTCACATCTTCTAACAAGATTTAATTTCAATTTTATAATAGATGGTTGCTTGTTGATTTGGCCAAAATATTAGAAGACATCCTATAAGTATGGTTCCACAGACCCACCATCACTTCACAAAATCACACCCCACTCCCTCACTCTCTCTCCCTCCTCTCGGCTCACTCTAACCGCCACCACCATCACCATATCAACATCATCTCCATCCATTTTTGAGCTTCCTTCAAGGTTAGAAGGTGATTCAAAGGATCTTGCAACTTGTCGAACTTCAAGGAGCTTCTTTCACTTTCTTTTCACCATCATCTTCTTCATCCTTTCACTAGAGATTCTTCCCTAGCCTTGTGCTAGTTGTAAGTCTTGATTTACTCTTGTTTATTCCTACTTTGAGTAGTTATAAGTTATATTATGTTGAGATTCATAAGAACACTAAAAGAGTTTAAACAAGAAACTTGAACATAAAAGGTTACATGAAGCTTGACATAAAGTTTACATTAGAATGGAACATGATGATGAAATGTTACAAGTAGGATGTTGTTATGAATGTACTGTTGGTTTCTTATTGATTCTTGGTTATGTGGTGTTAATCACCATGTGGATCTTGTTAAATAATATTTAGAAATACGATTTAACAAGATTAGAAAGTGGTTATGTGTTACATAAAATAACCACCTTCTAGTTTAATCATGAACTTGAATAAAAATAAATTTTCTTGAAATATTAGTAAACAAAGTAAGTGAGGATCATGTAGATCCGGGTTTTACAAAGGACTTTTCTAAATAAACCAAGTTAGAGAATCGGTTTTTGGAACATCATGACTCTTTCATACACTTATACTTTTTTTGGACATAAAATAAGTGTGAAAACCTTTTATTTACAAGAAGAGTTCAAAGGATTAATTTTTGTAAAAATTTCTTACAAGTTGTAAACACTAAACTTTTGTAAGAAAATGATTTTTAAAGAAACGAATACACTTTGGAAGGTAACTAAGTCCACTAAAAGCTTTACCAAGTTACTACGTGTTTTCGGGATATGTCAAGATTCATGATTAATATGTAACGCGTATAGTTTTTACTCTCGGTGATGTAAAGTTGTTTAAAAGATAATTGTTGGTGATTGTTGATTGAATTTGAAAAGAAAATGATATGCTTATTAGGATGGACACCTCCGTTTTTAGGGGAAACTCTGGCGAAATTTACTAAAAATCCCAAGACTTAGAAAATTATTTTCTAACAAGTGTTTACAAATGTGTTTAACTTTGTTTTTCGGAAGTAAACTTCGCCATGAGTACTGTTACAAAACATCAAAAGTGTCAGAGGTGGGTTTTCGAAAATAAAAGCGAATAAATATATATTTAGAATATAGATTTCATACTAAAACGCTTGTGTGATTATTTGTTTATTTTGGGAACTAGTTATATTATTTAGGACAAAATAATGTAACTTAGCAAAATACCATCACATTTATAAATCCGGAAAATACGTTTACGAATATATTTTGGGGTAAATATTATTTGGATACAAGGAATTAAAAATATATTATTTTTGGGAAAAATATATATTTTGGGAAATTTTATTTTTGATAAATACATTATTATATATTTTCTAGAGTGGGACTTAAAAATATATAATGTCAAGACTTTAAATCACAAAAATACATGTATAAATACCCCCATCCTTGGGAAGGAAATACGCACATAAAAATACTTGAGAAGTATGAATACGGAATAGTTGCCTAACTATTAGTTCAAGACCTAAAAATATAATGTAAGTTAAAATAATTATTATTTTAACAATAAGTTATAACTTGGAATAATATCGAAGTAACGTTACTCAAACGTAAATACAAAGGCAAGGCACGACCCGATCATCTAATAGACATTAGCACATTGTAGGGAGTCGTGTTTGCTGACGAGACCGAAGATTTGAGTACGATACAGGAGACGCACTTCTATGAGTTCATGTCCCCCTTCTCTCTTAACTGTTTTCAGTTTTGTAACTTCGGGGGTGAAATACATGTTGCAATTATACAGACATTTTATACATGGTATGGTTAGCTTAAGGAGGGACTTTCATACACCGTTAGATCATGTGAGTGGGTAGGCGGCTACTAAAGGCCATTAATCCTCGTCGTAGGACCGAGGGACATGAGTGATAGATCTATTTGGGTGTAGCGAGCCCACACCCATGAGGCCGGGGCGGCCCATAGTGGTGACTGTGTCTTACAGCCGGAAGCCCGGTACAACTCCTCTAGGTTTGAGTCTTCCTGCATCACTTCATACATATCAATGGCCTTGCAAACCATTGGTGATCTCTTTGTTTCCTTATTGCTACATACCAGGGACTTTCATACATCTTTTAAGGGTTATACATACATCGTTTACAAAGGTTTATACATACTCACATACACATGAACTCGCTCAACTTTTTGTTGATTTTTCAAACTACATGTATTTCAGGGAATTGATTGGATCTGGCGGGTGATGCACGTTAAGTTGCGTACTAAATAAAAGATGTCATCCAGGGGTGTAGGGTTTGAGAGGTGTAACCCTTGGCTGGACGGGTCACATGTCTCCAAACCTCATTTTATTTAAGGTCTTTTGTTGAGTCCATTGGGAACTCATTTTTAAACAAGTCATGGTTGTAACTTATGTTGGGTTGATGATTTAAGACAATTATGTTATAGTATTTTCTAACTATATTAATGGATGAGCATCTTGTGTTTATAATCATATAGCATTGTTATGATTGTTGCTATGGTATTAAGAAGTCACACCAAATAAACCCACGCTTCCGCAAAAGCCAGGGTGTGACAGTTTTGGAGGAAATTCCGGATATAATAAGCGTCTTTAAACTTCGTATAATACTCGATTTGTGGGTGGACATTCTAACAATTTCCGAGGTGGAAATGTTAGAGACAACAATGGAGATGGTTATTTTAAGGAATTTCCATTTTTTGATGAATTCGGACGACCCAAGACCATCACGGCTCAGGTCCCTCATTCTAACTAATTTCTTGTTTGGTAATGTAGGAACAGCTGAGGAGGGCTATCTATATTTGGTATATTGATAGTGGTTGTTCCAGGCATATGACAGGAAACAAGGAATTGTTAACAAATGTAAAATCTATTCGAGGTGGTTATGTAAATTTCGCGGGTGAAAAAGGGTGGTTACATCACCGGTGAAGGTTCTTTGTCAAATGGCAAGATCACCTAGCACAAGGTGAACTTTGTTGAAGAACTGAAGCACAATTTGCTGTCACTATCTCAGATTTGTGATAACCAGCATACAATGCATTTCACGGATAAGGCTTGTTTCGTGCTTAAGCCGGGATTTGTAATTCCAGAAGAGTGGATCGTGATGAGAGTACCAAGAGTGAACAACACTTATGTGAAGGACATGCGTCCAGTTGTGAACTCCTTTGATCCGGCAACGTGTCTGCTTTCAAGGGCAACAGAAGACCAATCCTTCCTTTGGCATATAAGAATGGGCCACATGCATCTACGCAAAATGACTCACTTGATAAAGAACAACTTGGTGTTGGGTGTTCCATTACGTAGTCTTAACATGCATTGTAATGTGAATTCTGTGAGAAAGGGAAAATTAAACGCAAACTTCATAAGCCTAAACGCATAAACTCTATCCGACAACCACTAGAGCTGCTTCACATGGATCTGTTTGGTCCGATTCATGTAACCAACATTGATGGTATGCCTTACTGTTTGGTTGTCACAGATGATTTTTCAAGATATCCGTGGGTATTTTTCTTAAAATCTAATGATCAAACTTTCGGAACTTTAAAAGATTTATTCAAAGGATTAGAGAAAAATTACTCATTACCCATCAAACGAATCAGAAGTGATAACAGAACTGAATTTAAAAATCAATATATGGATGAGTTATGTTGTGATATGGGTATTGTTCATCAGTTCAGCGCTCCTTACGTTACTCAACATAATGGAGTAGCTGAAAGGAAGAATAGGACCCTTATCGAGGTTGTATGATCCCTACTCTCTGAATCCAAATTGCCCGTTTTCTTTTGGGTCGAAGCTGTAAACAGCGCATGCTATGTGCTGAATCGTGTGCTTACGGTAGAAAGGGAAGATAAAACATGTTATGAACTTCTTGAGAATAGAAACCAAACTTGCAAGGTTTCCATCCTTTTGGGATTAAGTGCATTATCCGACGGAAAAAGGATACTCCGAAGTTTGGGGTGCGGTTTCTTCCTAGGTTACGATATAGGCTCTCCGAACAAACGAGTATACAATGTCAAGAAACGGATGGTGGTAGTGGTCTTTGATATAACTCCTTTAAGTTACGATCCGCCTCCATCTGAGTTCGGTCCCAAAACTGGTTACCAATTTGACAAATTGCTTGATTCTTTTGCTTTACCTGATCTAACAGATGATGAGAAAGAATTGGTGTATACACACCTAATCAAAAAAAGTTGAAGTGGATGCCGGTTGGCGTACTAGCATTCCAACAAATATCTCTTCAAATGGTGATTCAGGAGTTAACGTTGCCAGCACGTCAAATATCAATGATGTCGTTGCCGCTCAAAACCTCAATAATGCATATTCCAGCGATTTCGATGATGATATTGAAGGTGCTCAAGCTACAAATGCTGATACTTCCTTTGGGAATGCTGAAGCATCTGGTAGTGCATCTGCTGAGGGGGAGGTCCAGTCAAATTTGGTTACTAATCTGCAAGTTCCAGCTGTTCCTGTCACTCGGACAACTAGGAATCATCATATCGATAATGTTATCAGAGATCCGCGTGGAGGAATGTTGACTCGAAGCAGAAGTCTTAATGAAATGCAGTGTTTGTTCATAGAAGTCAAAGAGAAAGAGATCTACAGCTTAAGCCTGCACAAATGTTTAATTTCGCAGACCGAGCCAAAAAATTACCACATGGCGCTGAAAGATAACTTGTGGTATAGGGCGATGCAGGAAGAGTTGGCTCAGCTTAACAAGTTGAAGGTTTGGAACATGGTAGATCTTTCGAAGGGACAGGACGCAATAAATATTAAATGGGTCTTTAAATGTAAAAAGGACGATAAAGGCGTAGTCGTCAGGGATAAGGCTCGTTTGGTGGTGCAAGGGTTCAATCAGGAGGAAAGCATAGACTACATAGAGGTTTATGCACCTGTAGCTCGACTTGAAGTAATTCGTCTGTTTCTAGCTTTTGCAGCTCATATGCGCATCAAAGTCTATCAGTTAGACGTAAAAAGTTCATTCCTTTATGGGAAGTTGCAAGAAACTGTGTATGTTTCCTAGCTGCCAGGTTTTGAAGCTCCAGACTCGTCGAACAAAGTTTACTTGCTGGACAAAGCTTTATACGGTCTCCATCAGGCTCCACGTACCTGGTACGAGACGCTCTCAAAGCATTTGTTGGCGAATGGATTCACTCGTGGTGCAATAGATTCCACACTCTTCATCTTGAAGAAAGGGGGAGATTTCCTGATCATGCAGATATATGTCGATTGACATTATTTTTGGTTCTTCAAATGAAGAGCTTTGTCGGGAATTCAAAAAATTTATGAAATCGAAGTTTGAGATGAGTGCAATGGGTGAGCTTAAGTTTTTCCTCGGGTTGCAAGTGGATCAAGAAAAGAACGACACATATATTTATCAGACAAAGTACGTCCATGAGATCCTTAAGTGATTCAACATGGAAGATAGTCTGCCATACGAAACCCCATTGCCTACCAATCATAAGCTAGCGGAAGAAAAGGACAAAGATCCTGAAGTGGATCCTTCGGTTTATCGTGCAATGATTGGTTCTTTAATGTATCTTACAGCATCTCATCCCGACATAATGTTTTCTGTCTGTTTACGTGCCAAGTGCCAAGCTAATCCGAAAGAATTGTATTTGAAAGCTGTTAAATGGATTTTCCGTTATCTTAAAGGCAAACCAAGGCTTGGATTGTGGTATCCAATGGAGGGAGGCTTAGACTTGATAGTGTAAGCGGATGAGGATTTTGGCGGATGCCCAATCAATAGGAAATCAACCTCTGGTGGTGCTCAACTGCTTGGAAGCCGTCTGATATCCTGGCAATGCAAGAAGCAGCTTGCAGTGTTGTTGTCCACATGTGAAGCAGAATACATCTCCGCTTCGAGCTGCTGTGCTCAAGTCTTGTGGATACAACAACAATTGCGGGATTACGGTTTGAATTATACACAAACTCCCATCATGGTAGATAATAATTCAGCTATATCGATAACAAATAACCCAGTACATCACTCACACAGAAAGCACATAGATGTTAGGCATCACTTTATTCGTGACTGTGCTGAAAAGGGTTTGATACATGTAGTTCGAGTCGACTCTTTAGACAACTATGCGGACCTGTTTAGAAAGACATTCGATCGGACAAGGTTTGAGAATCTAGTCCGAATGATCGGCATGATAAACCTCGGTAGGATGGTTTCAAAAGCCCTCGTGGAAACTTTGTTTTTCTTTCTTTTGTATAGTTTACTGTCTTTCGTCAATCTCAAAAATCCAAAAAGGATTTTACTTAATTGCAGGATACTTTTATAAAAACCCAAAAGCATTAGAAGATGAAAAATTAAGAGCGCATTGATTGTGAGAAGAAATGATAATACATCGACAATCAGATCGTTTACATGGTATCTTACAAAATTAAAACCTAAACTGCTTGGCAGCTTTATTATATGTTGTAACGATAGGTTTTACGTGTAAATAAGAACATGTTTTTGATATATAAAGATAACGAACTGCGTAACTCGTGTGTAACATCTCTCAGATATATGGTCTTAGTATGGTAATTTCGTTTGAGAGATTACCAAAATTCTGAGATACTAGGTCTTTATATTTAATTGTTATCTGGGGTATTATACTTGGTCTTCTGATTTTGCGTCGGCAATGGCCTAGACCTCGTATAATACTTTGCTAAGTGCTTCGTTTGTGCGCAAACCCCCCAAGTGTATTTCTTTTCTGCCTAACAATCATCACCGGATGATCTGTTCTAAAGTTTGTCACCACCGGGTGAACAACTGAATATATATGTTACCACCAGGTACATAATATTAAATTCGCCACAATGCAGAAAAATATACCAAACACATTGGTACACCACCTTAAAGTCAAGCCTTCATCTCTTTGTCAGTGCGGTGGCACTAACCTGAGCTCTCAAGGTTTCGCAATTTTAGCCGGATACATATAATAGTTGGATGTATTCACCTGTAAGATGTAATTTTTGGTAGTTTTGATACGAGAGTATATTCTGAGGTGGGTAACACAGTTACATCAGTTAATAATACACTTAAATGAATATCTCGAAAATAGTGTTCGAACATGTGCTAAAGCTTACGTGGACAAATATATCGTTAAACATCTTGAAATGTCATTATCATTATAAGTTCCTAAATCGTTAAATGGATACTATCTGTGATAGATTTTGACAGATAAGCCAATATGATCTTCTTGTCCGCATTTTCACAAAAAGATGTTGTTTGTAAATATTTTCTTTCATAATTTTGTAAGTATTCTTTCATTATCACATATTGATAAAATACAAAAAGATTTTCGGTGCGTTTTAATATAAATTTTGAAAAATATAAAAATATTTTAGTTCTTATTTCCATGTGTGGGTTTTATATTTTTAAAGATACTCAATTGGGATTTTACAATTTTGATAAACGGGTTAAAATAATCTGGTGAGGTAATTTATAAATTAAGTCTTTTTAATAAAAATAAGTCTCGCTTAGTTTGTGAAAGTGTGCGTTTCTGTGTGGGAAATCGTGTTGAGTATGTCCAAGTTGTGTGAGATTTTTCTAAGTATAGGTTACCTAGGAAGTTTTGGGCACTTTTTCATAAATTTCGTTTTGGGCCTCAAATTGGTTTTGGGCTTCGATAAGTCTAGAAAGGTTTTGGGTCCGGGTTTTATAGCTCCGGATTTAAACGGTTCTGCGCATTCATTTATTAAGTTAGTTTTAAATATTTCTTTCTGGGTTTATGAGAACGTTTGGAGTCCGAGTTTATAAAACCTTTTTGTTTGTTTATCTAATCATCTGGTTTATCTGGATGATTTTTTCTTCGAATTTAACTGGAGCCCAAGTTTGTGGGCTAGACTGGTCAGTCTGGACTTATTATAAACTCATGCGGCCGAGTTTGTCGACTTTGAAAAACTGGATCCGGATTTGTGGATTTAATAACTCTGTCCGAGTTTGTTTACCATCTAAGTTTATCGATTATAAAAGGTTTTGGATCCGGATTTGTGCAGACTTTTCAAAACCCAGTTTGTCGACATATAAATCTCGTAAAACTTTGTTTTTGTGTTCATATTCTTCTTTTATTCCTTCATTGTTAAATTTGAATCTGCACATCAGGTACGTTTACTATTTTAATAATCATAATCATCTTCCTTAACAAGTTTGTGATTTTTGTATCTAGGGCTTGTAGTTGGATTTGTTGTTTGACTGATTAGAACTTAGTGTTCTTGGAACTTTAAATGATTTGGAAGATTGTTGCTTGGATGATTAAAACTTTGATTGTTTGTGGTTTAATCATAACTTGTTTATGATGTTACTTGCTTTTGATCTAGGTTAGGGTTTAGGTGCTAGTAAATTTTGGGGTTTTTTTATTAAACTTTAAGAACTTAGTGTTCTTGATGTTGGGTTATAGGTTTTAAAGATTTTAGGATAATGTTGGTATGATTACTTGTTATTTGCTTGTGTTTTGTTAAAATCTTGATTGAAATACGTTGGTTAGCTTTTGAAATGTGATTGTTTGGTTAGTTTTTGAGGTTGGTTTGTTGAGGTGTTCTTGGAGGGTTTTTGGTTGGTTTCTTCATGAAGAAGATGAATGGTTTTTGAAAAACTCTCTTTTTGATCCAAATTTTTTGATGAAAAATGAATCAAATTGTTTACTAGATTTCTGAAATTCCGGGTTTCTCCCTCCGTAGTTCGGATGGGTTTAAACCGTGGTATTGATGAAGTTATCTGTATAATCAATCTGATTCCAAGTTTAATAAATTTATCCGGATTTGTTTTATTGTCCGGTTTTAACTTCATTGTTCTGCCCGGATTTAAAGTGATTGGTCCGGATTTACTCTACATGTCCGGGTTTGTTATTCACCGTCCGAACTTAATCATTAATTATAGAGTGTACAGATTTACTTGTTGTCACACCCTTACTGGATAAATTACGAATTTTATACAAAATTTCTTGCATTTATAAAGTTTATACAAGATTACATTAACAAACCATCAAGTTATCAAAAGTGTTAGTGCTTAAAGACAGTAACTAAACATTTACGATGTTCGGTTTACGTAAAACCATTAAACAAAAAGCAGAAGCTTCACTTCAATCGTGTTCGGTTTATATTCGAGCTTGATCTTCATCCAAAATAAGATATGATATCACCTACGAATCAAAATTTTATTACACGTTACTTAACGGCAATTTAAAAAGCAACTGGTAACTTAGATGACCAGGTAACTTGTATAGGTTATAGCAACTGATAACCCAGATGACCAAATAACTCGTATGGGTTATGATATCTGATAACCCAGATGACTAAATAACTTGTCTGGGTTATGGCAACTGATAACCCAGATGACCAAATAACTCGTATGGGTTATGACATCTGATAACCCAGATGACCAGATGACTCGTATGGGTTATGGCAACTGATAACCCAGATGACTAAATAACTTGTCTGGGTTTTGACATCTGATAACCCAGATGACCAGATGACTCGTATGGGTTATGGCAACTGATAACCCAGATGACTAAATAACTTGTCTGGGTTATGACAACTGATAACCCATATGACCAAATAACCTGTATGGGTTACAGAACTTTTCCATTTTCCTTTCTTAGAAAATTCTGAGTAACTTTTCCGATATTTGTCCGTTTATTAAACCAAAATCCTCAACCCGGATTCTTAACTTTCATGAATTAAGCAGCCATTACCCGGTTTATGCGCATGTTCATCTTGACCCGTTATTGATTGTTTATGTGAAATCCATCACTTCAAGACAACCCAAACATATCGTCATCCATTATTGTTCATTCGGTTCATTTAGGTGAAATCCACCCCTTTTTCATGAGACGAACTTATTAAGTATTGTCTCATTAGCATACGTAAATCATTACAAAGACATAAATAAATCTTACGAAGTAACGAGTTACATACCTTAGAGCTTTCCTTTTAGACGAGTATCCGCACCGGCTTGACTTCCCGATGCTTCACTTTTGTTGCCTATAGTATACAAGCCAAGTGTTGTTAGAACCTCCCGACCATAACTTAGGCATATAAAATTGCCAAAAACATTATGTCAGGTTAAATCAACATTTTTCGCTCATTGATTAGGTTTGGCAATTCTTTTAGGCATTTCATCAAGCACCTTATGTTTATGTTACTTAGCTAGTTAATTTGATTCAATGATAACCTTGACTAACCAAGAATCCCTAATTTATCAAGTTCAATTTACTCATCATAACATATACCGACAACAAATTTTTAGTTAGGATTATAATCCTACACTTAGATTACACCTTTCTCAGGTCATAACATCAAGATCTTTCAAGAAATTCAATTACCCAAGTCTCACCCATAATCAAACTTCACCAAAACTGAAATTTCAACTTACCATAGATTAGTTATGTATGGATGATTAGATTTCTTGACTCATGCACCGAAAACAATCCCATTTAGCCCTTCAATTTGATCAATATAGTAAAAGAAGGGTTTGGGGTTCTCCTTTTGGCTCTGGTCACACATACACACACACACATAAGTATGTGTGCAGTGTTTTGTCTTGCTATTTAAGGAATTCAAGTTTACCTACTTGACTATTTTATTCCCTCATGTTTAGTTCTTTTTTTATTATTAAAAAGATCCAAATTCAGGATTTCATTATTTAATCAACATATCATTAACTAGGTTAAATATTCCTAGTTAATATTTCTCAAGATTTCAATTACGTTAAGTGTGTTTATATAAATATATATATATTTATATATATAATTTTATTTTGGGATGTTACAAGTCCATCCCCCTTAAAGAGGGTTTCGTCCCCGAAACCGATATACGTACCAAAAAGAGAAGGGTAAAGGAGTCTCATTTCTTCTTCGGACTCCCAAGTAGTGTCCAATCCCTTCTGATGTTCCCAATTGACCTTCACTTGTTCAATTTATTTGTTCCGTAAGCTTTTGATCTTCCGGTCAAGAATTGCAATGGGTTTCACCACAAAATTAAGTTTTTCATCCACTTCAATATCATCATAGTGGATGTAAGCCGTCTCGTTGGTCAAACACTTTCGGAGGTGCGAAATGTCACACCCGTTTCTAAGGCGGAAGCACGAGGTGTGATCTTGAAAGGTTCTCATTGCATACGAATGGTAAACATACTACATGCTCGTAAAAATAAATCCAAATGCCAATAACATTACGTAATTAAAAACATAGGTTCAGTTTAGAGTTTACATCACAACATAAAACATTGTCTGAAAAGTTTACAACATTATTCAAAGACAAACATAAGGGTTTTGGTCCTTATATCACCACACGGAGTGGGACATAACAACCAAACCCCACAAAACGGCATAGGAGTCTTGACAAAACATGGCTAACAACATAAACAACATCCAAGAGCAAGAGTAAGACCGCGCGCACATCCACTTTAGTTACCTGAAATACATGTGAGTTTTTGGAAAAATCGTCAACATAATGTTGGTGTGAATTCATGCAGTTTTTGTATTGAACGCTTGTATACTTGAATGAAAACATGGTATGTAATTTGTATGAAACAAGTATTTCTGTAAATATAAGGAAATCGGGATCGCTAATAGTTTGCAAGGCCATTAACATGTGACACGACATAGGAAGCATCCAAACCATAGGCATTTTTAGCTGTCGAATCCACGACTGTCGATTCACGACTAGAGACACAAAAGCACTGCTTGGTACTAGCATGACCAAGAGTGTGGCTGCCTGAAACCCATTAGATCTAGCCTTTTGTTCCACGGTCTTGGTATGTAACTGATTAATGGTGCTTATGGCACCCTATTCGTGACATGATCTAAAGTATCATTCCTTAGTTTTTATATTCAACATACCATAACACATGTATTTTCCCCAAGTTTAGAAACAAATAAAAGTTTAAAAGTAGGGACATGAACTCACAACTTTGCGTATCCTACGCTGTAAACTTCACCCGTTGTATTTATAGCGTCGTGACCTATACGTGTTTTATTAAAGTCAGTCACTAGACTTGTATCGCACAAGTACAAGTCACCATCTTTTATGTATGTGTTCCTTGTTGTTAAAAATATTTTATCTTTTTAACTATGTGTCTTACTTATATTATTTTTCCAATAAATATAAGTATCTTGTATTTTTCACCCGAGTTATGTATTTTTGTATTCTTACTCCTTAGGAGTATTTAGTGTATTTTCAAGTCCTAATGCACTATTACATATAATACATATTACATACACTTAGCACAAAATTTGGTGACCAATAAATATATATATTTTCCTCAAAAATATAAATACTTAATATCAATTTTATCATGAAGGAATCATCATTTCTTAACTTGAAATTTACACCAAAAATTTGGGAAACCTTGGTAAATATTTTTAGGTGAATTTTTAGGGAATGAGTTTCACCAAAATATATATTTTTCTAAGTGTCAAAATTTTATAAAAATTTTGACATAGTTTCCCCTAAAAATGGAGGTTTCCCATGTTTTCAAAACATGTGTTTATTTTCTTTTTAAAATCAACCTCAATCATCAACAATACAATCAAGACTTACCATAAGCCAAGATCATGTAAATTACATTACATCATCAACTTGAAGTTTTTGTAAAAACTTGTAGTAACTTACCATGTTATTTAGTAGGTTTAGTTGCCCTTTAAAACATATTTATTTGTTTCTAACTCACATTCTTGAAAGATTTAGTCATTTACAACTTGTAGGATGATTTTTCTAAAAATATTTCTTTTGTATTTTTCTTGTTACAAACATGTTTCTAGTCTTGTTTAAACACTAAAAATATGATTAGTTTACTTAGAAACCATGAGTTTGTAAATCTTGTGTATAACTTTAGTTTCTTGAAAGAACTAGTTTTGAAATCATCCAAGTTTAAGACTAGTAACATATTACATGCTTCATTATTCAACAAATCATTTTCATATTTCAAGTTCATGAAAGCATAAAGCATGATGATCTTGGTCTTTCACAAGATCACCACCTTAACTTACTAGATCATGTGTTAAATCACAATCTAGTAGGTTCCATATGATGTCTAACATTACTAACACAAATCATCAATCATCAAGAAGCAAAACAACATTAAAAAACATGTATTCATATGGTTTTAAGCTTATGTTAAAGTATCATGATCATGTTCTTTAGTGTTCTTGTGATTAACATCTTACATAACATCTTTTAACCAACTAAATATGAAGTAACAAGGGATCATAAGGGCCTTACTACTAGCTCTATGGCTAGGGATGAACACAAGAGGTTGAAGATGACAAATGTGTTGGATAAAAGCAATTGGGAGAGGTCCTTCAAGATCCACAAGCTTCAAACTTCCTTAGACACCTTCTTACAACTTAGGATGGTCTTGGAATGGATGAACAATGGATGAAAGGTGGTGGTGGTGTGGCCCTTGATCTCGGCCAAAAGGAGGGAAGAAGGAGAGGAGATGAAGTGTGTGTTTGTGTGTGTGAGGTGTATGAGAGTGATGATCTTCTTATAACATGTTTAAGCTTTAACCAATGGTTATTATGTCCTCATTAGTACATACAAGATCTTTAACCAAATCAAATGAGATTAAGTGAGATCATGTAAGATCTTGGGGGGGTCACCCTTGTGACCGTCCACATGAAGGGGGGGGGGGGTAAAGTGTAAGTTTCAATCACTAATTACAAAATCAAGTTAGGTTTCAAGTGTCTTGATTAGGGATTTAATGTGTTAATATGTTATAAGAGGTGTTATGGTGTTCGGTGTAACACCTGTGTCATTTCAACCATCAAACAAATGCCAAACCAATGAAATATTGTATTTCATACTTTGGACTTGTATAAATATGTGTATCTTTTGCACATATCAACTCTTGTTCGATTTCAAGCTCTAAATCGCTTTCTGGAAGGTTATACGCGCACTGATGCGTAAATATAACCAGTTTAATGCAACGAACACTCCAGAATAGTGAAATAGGCTTAACATACCTTAAATAACCTTTACATAACTTAGATATAAGTTTTGGAAGGTTTGGTGTGGTGAAATCAAAGTTATATCGCTTACAGGGACTAAACTTGACAAACTGCGAAAGTATGCCAATTTGAACTGTAACAGACATTCCGGAGCATGACCATAAGTTAAACATACCATAAATACCCTTCACATAGCTTAGAAATAGGCTTTGAGGTGTTCGGTATGCTAAAATAAACTTTTGTGTCATTCAGGGACTAAAAGTGTCAAAAAGTGCACAAGTATGCATTTTCGCGCATAACTTACGTTCTGAATACATCCGGACATCCAAAAATTTATGTAAGCACTAAAATATTTTATTTTAGTGTTCGCCATAAGAAAAATCCATTCGTCACGTCATTTGGATCGTTTTTCGCGCTTGTGCGCATTCCGTCGTAATTAAGCGAACATCGCGTTCGTACGACCAAACGAACCAACATCCGGCATATTTTTGAGCATGTTTTGAGTTCCCTATACTTTAACTTCATTTTAGAGCCTTGAAATGAGGTTAACGGGGTTCAAACGCATCGAAAAAGGCCTTAAACACGTGCAGGGACCATTTCTGCCAACTTTGAAACATTTCTGAATCAGAGGGGTGCTAGCGTAGCGCGAGCCCTATAGGCTTTACCAGTCGCGCTACGCGACTGCCTATGCTGGACAGAAAACATGCAGAAATATCAGTTTTGCACTTTCGGGACCAGATTCGATGTATTAGCCGTTGTTTAATTCACAACCACACATTCTAACATGCTTAGTCAGCGGATAAGGATGGAATTTAGGCACCATAACCTTGCAACACATGTATGGATGGAATTTAAGCACCTAAACACCATAACTTTGCAACACATGTATGGATGGAATTTAAGCACCTAAACACCATAACTTTGCAACACATGTACGGATGGGATTAAGGCACGTTTTCCATGAAACGATCTTAACGGTTCGGGTATTCCTATAAATACCCCATACCCCCCATTTCTAAAATCACTAGAAACTTGATTTGAGAAACTCTAAGTTGAAACATTTGTTTCATACCTGAGATTTTTGAATCGAGTTTAGCATTCGGGGACCCTTCGTAAGTATTCTTTCGTTCTTTTCCTTATTTTACTGCTTTTCGAGTCAGAAAGTCAAACTTTGTTTGACTCTCAGCGTTGACCAGTAATGGTCAATGCGAAGTTCGTTTGAACTTCGCAACGTGAGTGTAATCACGTTGGTCATAGTCCCTTGGGACTATGCCCACTGATTACCACGTTGTCTAGGGTCGTAGGGTAAGCGATCTAATAAATCGCTTATACCTCGAACCCGACCCAGTTTGGTCGATCATTAGGATCCGACCAAATACATTAGGTGACCCTAGTATAGGGCATAACCTTCCGAGGTTATACCCTATGGTCACATCGTTTAAGTAGTTGTATGATAGGTAGTTTATATGCCTTAGGTAAATTACCAGAATACCCTTTTCATGTATAATTGGTAATTAAGCATATGTAACCTAAATTTTTGTCACATAACTGATTATGTAACATGTTTAGGCATATAACACTTGTCATAGGGCTAGTTAGGCGGTCTGAACGCGTTTCACGCGCATGACGCGTTAAAGTAGCATAAGCTTCCTAAACGGGTCGTAATGGGTCGTAAACAATTATGTTAGGTTTCATTTAGTATGTAGGCTTTGTTAAACCAAATTACACGAGTCTCTACACTCGTTTGGTTTACAAACCCTAATGCTACCCAATCTTCCGATCTAGGTCCGGTTAATTAACATAGTTACCTATACTAGGTGTCGTTTGATATCCGCGATCTCTAGCATTGTTTAGTTGTTACTCAAGGACTACTGAGCAATCTCAAGTGAGTACATAGACCCCTCTTTTACTGTTTTCCAAACTGTTTTGGGGTGGAACACATGTGCCTACTTGTTACTTTCATGCTTTCATGTTTTCACATCATATACATGCTATGTTCGTTAGTACATTATAGTACATGATTTCATTACATCTTATGCTAGGTGTGCCCATTGTGCGCATTACTTAGTACATTGTTTTACATTGCTTTTCTGTTGCATATGCTTATCCAGCATATGAACACATTATACTACATATTGAACCGTTGTAAACATTTGACTATGTGAACCGTTGTAATCATTTGACTATGTGATCCGTTGATATCTGTGAACCGTTTGTATCTGTGATCCGTTGATATCTGTGAACCGTTTGTATCTATGAACCGTTTGTATCTGTGAACCGTTTGTATCTGTGAACCGTTTGTATCTGTGAACCGTTTGTATCTGTGAACCGTATTTGACCATACATAAACATTTCTACTATTGTTAAACATTACTTTGGTGGTTTGGTTTGATTAAATGATTAAGTAACGATACGTGTGTAATATGATACAAGCATGGTGGATACGCCGCTGGTACTTCCTATATATAAGTGTTTGTATGGTATTACATATTGTAGCGTTATTTGAATCATTTCAGTTTGATACATATAACATTTTATACAAATAACATACTTTTTACAAGACATTGTTTTACAAAACAACTTATCTTTTACAAACTCATTTTACTTGGTTATTCATTTAACCATGCATTATTCACTTATTTATACATATCATCTGAACTCATTGTTTTTCAAATGATTTACAAAACAAAGCAAATTACAAGGTTCATGACTAAACATTTTCTCAAACATAAGTCATGGAACCTATTTTCACAAAACCTATGTATCTCACAGGCATTTTTATGCTGACGTACCTATTTTCACATGTGTTTTTCAGGAGCTGTTGCATAAGATGATCAAGATACACATAGGCAGACTTGGGCTTTAGTGACAATAAAAGATGCAAGACTAGTTAATTATATTTTATTCCTTTGTTTGTTAAGACATTGTAACACCTTTAATCAATAAAACGAAACTTCAATTGCCATGGATTTGAAACAATTAATTCTGTTACAACACTCCCCGATGTTTCCGCCACGTTTTGTATGTTCTACGTGGTCGGGGTGTGAAAGAAAAGATGGTATCAGAGCCAATGGTTATAGAGAATTAGGTTATTAGTAATGCTTTGACCTAGTCTATAACCTTCTTAGGACCCTAACGCGAGTTTACTTGCGTTTAGTCATAAAACAATACCGTCACCTATCCTTAGGCGACGACCACAACAAGAACATAAATTTCAAAACCGCTTTGAAAACTAATCATCTGTTCTAGGATGATTGATTACAAGGTTTTGAACCCTCTATTGTAAGGTTTTGAACCCTCTATTGTAAGGTTTTGAACCCTCTGTTATATGGTTTTGAACCCCTTTGAATTTTCAAAAATCTCGTCAAGGTTTTGGGTTTTAAATAATGTGAACACGTGCAAACTGGAAGGGTGAATGCCTGTATTCTGGGTTTTCTGTCTAGGCAAGCACTTCGTATACATCTCAACCAGACGCGAGACCAGTTGTGCTTACCTGGGAATTCTTGGGATGAGTGTTCACTTATAGGCGAGCATGTCTTCGCGATACATTATTTTTGACCTATTTACTTTGATTAGTCACCATCTCATTTGTTTGCCTTTGGTAACAAACAAATGGTCACAATCTTCATGTGTTGTTATTTTCTTTTGACTACCTTCGGCTTGTTTCCTCCTATGTCTTCCATTTTCTTCATTATACCTTTTCATTTCAACAAGACTCGAGTGTCCGGACCAGGTGCTACAACTGCTCAACAAATAGGCGTCGTACTCCAGAAGACCGTTGATTTAGCTATTACCATGACTCGTCTCAAGGATGAAGCCGTATAAGGGAACTGCTCCTTGGCGCAATCAATGTCACTGGCATCATCTGAATCAAATACCATGTTTCAAATGTACCCACGGTGGACGATGGAGACATTTGGTTAACATGTGCCGCTTTGCAATCCAAAGCAAAGCTGTTGCAAATCCTGCTGCTGCTCAACCTTCAAACTCTGCTTCATATGTCGCTTGACATATTTGGCGCCTCAACCTCATGAACTTTCTACCTTGTGTATCGACGCAAGCACGCCTAGTGCAAGGTGTCGGAACACCTCCCGTTACACAAACTCCAAAAATCCATGTAGGATCTTTCTATCCTCATAATTAGATCCTTGTGGATGGGTATCATTCATCGGAGTCCTTAATTGAATTCTTTGTATGATTCAATACGTACATCACAATTCAATAAGGATAAAGCCGAATTCCTTTTAAGATTATCCTATCTTAATAGATAGATTCTTGAAATGATTAAAGTACCAAATGAAATCCACGAATTGGATTCCTGGTGTGCTTTAAGTATCCGCGTCCAGAGATAACAAATTAATAAACAAGTTAAACAACTATGTGATTATGTACTTATGAACATTACAAGACAAACTGTGGGGACTATGCAAGGAATTACGTAATTATGGATGCATACATAATTATGAAATTTAGTGCACGGAAACCACAGCGAGCTTTGTCATGTACCTAGAAGTTAACCCTATTCATTTCCAATTCTGATGAAGTATCCGTTGAGGAAAAATGAACTAGCTATTCATTTTTCACTTCTGAAGAATATCCGTTGAGGAAATGAATATCCGTCTATCCTTCATTTCCAATTCTGAAGAATACCCGTTGAGGAAAATGACTCTGTTTGTGCATTTTCGTTCTGAAGAGTATCCGTCAAGGGAAATGAATATCCGTTGTTTAATCCTTCATTTCCGAACCTGAGGAAACAACCGTTGAAAAATGACTCCGTTAGTTCATTTTCGTTTCTGAAGATTATCCGTTGAGGAAATGAATATCCGTTGTTTAATCCTTCATTTCCGAACCTGAGGAAACAACCGTTGAAAAATGACTCCGTTAGTTCATTTTCGTTTCTAAAGATTATCCGTTGAGGAAATGAATATCCGTTGTTTAATCCTTCATTTCCGAACCTGAGGAAATAACCGTTGAAAAATGACTCCGTTAGTTCATTTTCGTTTCTGAAGATTATCCGTTGAGGAAATGAATATCCGTTGTTTAATCCTTCATTTCCGAACTTGAGGAAACAACCATTGAAAATGACTCCGCAAGTTCATTTTCGTTTCTGAAGATTATCCGTTGAGGAAATGAATATCCGTTGTTTAATCCTTCATTTCCGAACCTGAGGAAACAACCGTTGAAAATGACTCCGTTAGTTCATTTTCGTTTCTGAAGATTATCCGTTGAGGAAATGAATATCCGTTTGTCTATCATTTTCATTTCCGTTTCTGAGGAAGCAACCGTTGAAAATGACTCTGTTTGTTCATTTTCGTTTCTGAAGATTTGTCCGTTGAGGAAATGAATATCCGTTGCCTATCATTTTCATTTCCGTTTCTGAGGAAGCAACCGTTGAAAATGACTCCGTTTGTTCATTTTCGTTTCTGAAGATTATCCGTTGAGGAAATGAATATCCGTTTGTCTACCATTTTCATTTCCATTTCTGAGGAAGCATCTGTTGAAAATGACTCCGTTTGTTCATTTTCGTTTCTGAAGATTTTCCGTTAAGGAAATGAATCCCCGTTTGTTTATTCCTTCATTTCCGCTTCTGAAGAATACTCGTTGAGGAAAATGACTCCGTTTGTTCATTTTCGTTCTGAAGAATGTCCGTTAAGGAAATGACAGGATTATGCTTTACATATCTCTGGTGGTTATCTGACATAAAGTCACAAATAGACTCCTACGAATTAATTTCGGGACGAAATTTCCTAAAGTAGGGGAGACTGTAACACCTGTGTCATTTCAACAATCAAACAAATGCCAAACCAATGAAATATTGTATTTCATACTTTGGACTTGTATAAATATGTGTATCTTTTGCACATATCAACTCTTGTTCGATTTCAAGCTCTAAATCGCTTTCTGGAAGGTTATACGCGCACTGATGCGTAAATATAACCAGTTTAATGCAACGAACACTCCGTAATAGTGAAATAGGCTTAACATACCTTAAATAACCTTTACATAACTTAGATATAAGTTTTGGAAGGTTTGGTGTGGTGAAATCAAAGTTATATCGCTTACAGGGACTAAACTTGACAAACTGCGAAAGTATGCCAATTTGAACTGTAACAGACATTCCGGAGCATGACCATAAGTTAAACATACCATAAATACCCTTCACATAGCTTAGAAATAGGCTTTGAGGTGTTCGGTATGCTAAAATAAACTTTTGTGTCATTCAGGGACTAAAAGTGTCAAAAAGTGCACAAGTATGCATTTTCGCGCATAACTTACGTTCTGAATACATCCGGACATCCAAAAATTTATGTAAGCACTAAAATATTTTATTTTAGTGTTCGCCATAAGAAAAATCCATTCGTCACGTCATTTGGATCGTTTTTCGCGCTTGTGCGCATTCCGTCGTAATTAAGCGAACATCGCGTTCGTACGACCAAACGAACCAACATCCGGCATATTTTTGAGCATGTTTTGAGTTCCCTATACTTTAACTTCATTTTAGAGCCTTGAAATGAGGTTAACGGGGTTCAAACGCATCGAAAAAGGCCTTAAACACGTGCAGGGACCATTTCTGCCAACTTTGAAACATTTCTGAATCAGAGGGGTGCTAGCGTAGCGCGAGCCCTATAGGCTTTACCAGTCGCGCTACGCGACTGCCTATGCTGGACAGAAAACATGCAGAAATATCAGTTTTGCACTTTCGGGACCAGATTCGATGTATTAGCCGTTGTTTAATTCACAACCACACATTCTAACATGCTTAGTCAGCGGATAAGGATGGAATTTAGGCACCATAACCTTGCAACACATGTATGGATGGAATTTAAGCACCTAAACACCATAACTTTGCAACACATGTATGGATGGAATTTAAGCACCTAAACACCATAACTTTGCAACACATGTACGGATGGGATTAAGGCACGTTTTCCATGAAACGATCTTAACGGTTCGGGTATTCCTATAAATACCCCATACCCCCCATTTCTAAAATCACTAGAAACTTGATTTGAGAAACTCTAAGTTGAAACATTTGTTTCATACCTGAGATTTTTGAATCGAGTTTAGCATTCGGGGACCCTTCGTAAGTATTCTTTCGTTCTTTTCCTTATTTTACTGCTTTTCGAGTCAGAAAGTCAAACTTTGTTTGACTCTCAGCGTTGACCAGTAATGGTCAATGCGAAGTTCGTTTGAACTTCGCAACGTGAGTGTAATCACGTTGGTCATAGTCCCTTGGGACTATGCCCACTGATTACCACGTTGTCTAGGGTCGTAGGGTAAGCGATCTAATAAATCGCTTATACCTCGAACCCGACCCAGTTTGGTCGATCATTAGGATCCGACCAAATACATTAGGTGACCCTAGTATAGGGCATAACCTTCCGAGGTTATACCCTATGGTCACATCGTTTAAGTAGTTGTATGATAGGTAGTTTATATGCCTTAGGTAAATTACCAGAATACCCTTTTCATGTATAATTGGTAATTAAGCATATGTAACCTAAATTTTTGTCACATAACTGATTATGTAACATGTTTAGGCATATAACACTTGTCATAGGGCTAGTTAGGCGGTCCGAACGCGTTTCACGCGCACGACGCGTTAAAGTAGCATAAGCTTCCTAAACGGGTCGTAATGGGTCGTAAACAATTATGTTAGGTTTCATTTAGTATGTAGGCTTTGTTAAACCAAATGACACGAGTCTCTACACTCGTTTGGTTTACAAACCCTAATGCTACCCAATCTTCCGATCTAGGTCCGGTTAATTAACATAGTTACCTATACTAGGTGCCGTTTGATATCCGCGATCTCTAGCATTGTTTAGTTGTTACTCAAGGACTACTGAGCAATCTCAAGTGAGTACATAGACCCCTCTTTTACTGTTTTCCAAACTGTTTTGGGGTGGAACACATGTGCCTACTTGTTACTTTCATGCTTTCATGTTTTCACATCATATACATGCTATGTTCGTTAGTACATTATAGTACATGATTTCATTACATCTTATGCTAGGTGTGCCCATTGTGCGCATTACTTAGTACATTGTTTTACATTGCTTTTCTGTTGCATATGCTTATCCAGCATATGAACACATTATACTACATATTGAACCGTTGTAAACATTTGACTATGTGAACCGTTGTAATCATTTGACTATGTGATCCGTTGATATCTGTGAACCGTTTGTATCTGTGATCCGTTGATATCTGTGAACCGTTTGTATCTGTGAACCGTTTGTATCTGTGAACCGTTTGTATCTGTGAACCGTTTGTATCTGTGAACCGTTTGTATCTGTGAACCGTATTTGACCATACATAAACATTTCTACTATTGTTAAACATTACTTTGGTGGTTTGGTTTGATTAAATGATTAAGTAACGATACGTGTGTAATATGATACAAGCATGGTGGATACGCCGCTGGTACTTCCTATATATAAGTGTTTGTATGGTATTACATATTGTAGCGTTATTTGAATCATTTCAGTTTGATACATATAACATTTTATACAAATAACATACTTTTTACAAGACATTGTTTTACAAAACAACTTATCTTTTACAAACTCATTTTACTTGGTTATTCATTTAACCATGCATTATTCACTTATTTATACATATCATCTGAACTCATTGTTTTTCAAATGATTTACAAAACAAAGCAAATTACAAGGTTCATGACTAAACATTTTCTCAAACATAAGTCATGGAACCTATTTTCACAAAACCTATGTATCTCACATGCATTTTTATGCTGACGTACCTATTTTCACATGTGTTTTTCAGGAGCTGTTGCATAAGATGATCAAGATACACATAGGCAGACTTGGGCTTTAGTGACAATAAAAGATGCAAGACTAGTTAATTATATTGTATTCCTTTGTTTGTTAAGACATTGTAACACCTTTAATCAATAAAACGAAACTTCAATTGCCATGGATTTGAAACAATTAATTCTGTTACAACACTCCCCGATGTTTCCGCCACGTTTTGTATGTTCTACGTGGTCGGGGTGTGACATTCGGGGATCATAACTAGCTCAGAAACATTAAAACAATACTTCTAGTATAATTTTGGTGTTTCGGGTAGTGTCCGGTTGTTCGGTTAGATACCGGTTCGTTAAAGTGTCAAACTATTCTGTTTAGTGATCTATAAATACCCTTTTGTGACACTTGTAATTCCCGACACTTAGGAAAGCATTCAGGACCATTTAGTCATATTTTTACATGTTACTAACTCGTTACAATGCTGAATTTTGCTGAAATATGTAAAATTCCGTATTTAATGTGTGTTTCGGGTGTTTTTTAGTGCATATTTTAGCTTCCGGAAAGTCTATATGTCAACCCTTGTATCCATACTTGGGTTTTAATGTATTGTAGACGTTGGACCTTCTCCTTATCCCTAATCCCATTATCTGACTGCTTTCTGTAGAGTAGCTGACACAATGTGTCTTACCGGTGAGTTTACTAGTCTTTCTGACGCAACGCTAACAGTAATGCATAAAGCAATATTTGAAGTTTAAAACTTGCATGAATTCACAAGTATAGCATGAAATCAGACAATGTTGACATTTAAGCACATAATTGCATATATTAAATAATGATTACATCATACGGAAATTACCGGTTTTGTGCCAGTTGTCACAGTCTCCCCCCGTTAAAAGAATTCCGTCTTGAAATTCAGGCTGAGCTATCTCTCGCATGAGTTTTCTTGAACAGGTGGGAGTACTTCTCTTTAAACTGGTCTTCACGTTCCCACGTATACTTGGGTCCGTGCTTAGAGTTCCAACGTACTTTAACAAGTTTGACACTACTCCTCCCGGTCTTGTTGACTTTCCAGTCTGTAACCTCAACGGGTTGTTCTGTAAATCGGAGTGTGTCGTCAATATGCACTTCATCCTCAGGGATGATCACTGTTTCTTGGGTTGGACTCTTCTTGAGGTTGGACACATGAAACGTATCATGTACTCCGTTAAGTTCTTCCGGTAATTCCAACTTGTAAGCCACGGTACCAATTCTTTCCAAGATCTTGAATGGTCCAATGTATCATGGATTCAGCTTTCCACGTTTTCCGAATCTTACTACACCCTTCCAAGGTGAGACCTTCAACAAAACTTTGTCTCTCACCTCGAATTCTAAGGGTTTTCATCTTCGATCAGCGTAGCTCTTTTGTCGATCTCGAGCCGCCTTAATGCGCTCTCGAATCTGCATGATTTTGTCGGTTGTCTCTTGAACAAGTCCAGGACCAACCATACGTTTGTCTCTAGCGTCTGCCCAATATAATGGCGAGCGGTACTTACGGCCATATAGAGGTTCGAACGGTGCGGCATTTATGCTCGTATGGTGTCACACCCTGACCACGTTAAAACAACAAACCGTGGCGGAAACGTCAGGGAGTGTTGTAACAGAATCATCGTTTCACAACCATGGTAATTAAAAGTTACGTTTTATTGAATTATTATGTAATGTACATTGTCTTTGAAACCATACAACCAAATTAAACATTGTCTACTATCGTTTTTATGTCACTAAGGCCACGTCCAGATCCTAAGTGAACATGCTCCCTAGCAATCATCACGCAACATCACCTGAAACATATGTAAAAACAAAGTCAGCAAAGAAATGCTGGCGAGCACATAGGTTTTATAAGAGTATCGGAATCATGGCTCGTTTATATATATTGCAATACCTCGAAAACCTTGTTTTGAAAAGTATATAATATTGCAACATGATTAACCAACTCAAATCAAGATGGTTATAATTTATAAAATCTCGTAAGCATGATTCTTAACTCAAAAACTTTTGTTTTAGTAAACCAATTCGTAAAACATCTCGTTAAAACTTGTTAATAAAACTCGTATGGTTTATATCCTTTCGAAAACCTCGTTGTGTGACATCGTTTCAAATCGTTTCTCAAGTGAACTAAATAATGACACGCAATGTAATATGACAAAAGCACTTATATATAAGATGTACCAGCGACGTATCTACCATGCTTTTATCATGATACACCCGTCCCATTATCTAATCACTACCCAAAACTAATCGTTTAAATCGTACCAAATCGTTTAATTTGTCCCAAAATCGTATTTGTTTTAATTGTGAAACTACTTTTGGTCGTCTCGCTAATAAAATTCAAACCTTCGTGACTCGACTACCTCGTTTATCGTATTAACAAACCACCAAAGGGTAAGTTAACAATCATCAGATTCGGTGGTTACCTACATAACCCCCACACATAACCATGGGTGTAGTCTGATAACGGGATTTGTCAGATCCTATGGTACCATAACCTAATACTGGTCGGTTCGGCCAAAATTAATGAATGTCATTCGTTATGTAACTACAACCAACAAGTTCGTTCACATTATCAAAATCGTTATTAGTTTAATATAAACCATCTTTATCGTTTTTGAAACCATCGTTTAAATATCGAAAATCATTTTGATACATATGAATCACCCCAAAACAATTGAAAACAGTAAAATAGGGGAACTATGTACTCACATTGAATGGAAGGGTATCCTTGATCTAAAGAACTTAGCGAAGCTTAGACAAACCAAGGAATTTCAAGTAGTACCTAGTAATCCGATTACTAGTAAATAAATCAACACCTAAATCGGAAGATCGGATAGAATGAGGTCCTGTAAACCAAATGAGTGTTGGAACTCATGTGATATGGTTTAACAAAGCCTACATTCTAAATCGAAACATAACCTAAGTGCTTTCGACCCGTTACGACCCATTAAGGTAGCTTATGCTACTTTAACGCGTCGTTCGCGCGAAACTATGTTCGGATGGTTAACTATGTGCTATGTCAAGTCTTACATGCCCAATAATACCTAAACATGTAACTAAATCAGATTATATGTCAAAAACATGTTCACATATGTAAAATACGGATTTATGCTTCAAAAGGGCATTTTGGTCATTTCTTATGGGCATACAAGCTACTTAAAAAAATAACTAACCAATCCTATGTGATCATAAGGTATAACCTCAGTGGTTATTCCCTATGCAACTATGATCACTAGTCAAGCTTGGTTGGATCCTAATGATCGACCAAACGGGTCAGGTTCGAAAGTCTAAGCGTTGTTTAGACAGCTTAACTTACGACCCCTAACAAGCACTAAACTAATAGTGACGAGCTAAACATGTCAAAACATGTTTAACTAGCTTATAAAAACTGATTTGGTATCAAAACAATGGGATTTGATACCCGAAAATAGTTCCGTTGCAAAATGCGTGCTAAAACGTATTTTGACCGAAACTTTGACTCGTCACTACGCCTAGTTAACGTGGTAATCAGTAGGTATAATTGCCGAGGATTATAACCATCGTGATTACAATCACGTTGCAAAGTTCAATTGAACTTTGACTTTACCAATTGATGGTCAAAACTGAAAGTCAAACTGTTGGCCAAACTGTTTGACTTTCTGCTTAAACATAAAGAATAAGCATGAAAGAAGACTTACAAATGGTCCTAGCTATCTTTTCTACCAAGAATAAGTTTCCAATCAGATTAGAAAGCTCCCCAAGTCAGATGTAGAGGAGAAATGAGAAGAATGAGCAATGAATGAATGAAAGGTGATGGCTATTTATAGTTGTGGTGAGTTCATGAGATCATTCAAAGTTTTTGTGTAACTTCCAAGCAATAAATCTCCACCATACAAGTGTTGTAAGCAGGTTAAAAGCCTTGGGGAGGTGTTAACTTGGCTACCACACAAGGAATTTTACATAAACAGCCCCTGAAGTATCAAACAGTTTCTGAAAACAAATTTCTGGTCACTGGGACTTTCATATGGCCCGCGTAAGAATAGGGAGGTGGCTTACGCGCCCCGCTTGGGCTCCCCAGTTCAGCAAAAGTTTGAAAATTTACAGTTTAGGTCCCTGCACTTGGTTTAAGCTCATTCCAGGCCCTTTTGACCCCCGTTAAGCCATTTTCAAGTCTCTACAAGGTCAATAAAGTTTACAAGACTCAAAATGTGTTCGGAAAACTCTCGGAGGTCGGCTCGTTTGGTCGTACGGTCGCGTTATTCGTCAAATTACGACGAAACTCAAACGGACGCGAAAACGAACCAAATTAAGCGACGAATGGAATTTTTGCATGCCGATCACTAAAATAAAAATATTTTAGTGTGTACAAAAATTTTAGATGTCCAGATGTGGTCAGAACGTAAGATATGCGCGTAAATGCAAACTTACGTCGTTTTTGACACTTTTAGTCCCTGTAACATGTTTTTGCACACCGAACCCCTCAAAGCTTATTTCTAAGCTATGTTTAGGTTATTTATGGTATGTTTAGCTTATGATCAAGTTCCGAACTGTTCGATACCATACGAATCGGTATAGTTTCGCAGTTTGACACAAATAGTCCCTGCGATCGAATAGACTTGTTTTCAACACACCAAACCATCCAAAACTTATTTCTAAGTTATGTGGAGGTTATTTTAGGTATGTTAAGCCTATGTCACTATTCCGGAGTGTTTGTTGCATTAAACTGACCGTGTTTACGCGCCAGTTTGCGTATAACCTTCCAGAAAGCGATTTAAAACTTGAAATCGGAATCGAATCGAATTGTAAAATCACCAAACATAAATACACAGATAATAACACATATAATAACACCAAAGCACGTTCTTTTATTGATAACTAACATTGTTTTACATTGTACATCTATTACAGAGCACAGTTGTCACAGTCTCCCCTACTTTAGGAAATTTCGTCCCGAAAATTTAACTAGAGGAAACTTGTGTGAACAATTGCTGATATTTCGCCTTCATTTGGTCCTCACATTCCCAATTAAATTCTGGGCCACGTTTGGATTCCCAGCAAATCTTGACCAAATGAATTCGTTTGTTCTTCAACTGTTTGTATGTACGGTCCACTATCTCCACAGGTTTCTCGACAAAGTGCATCGTTTCATCGATTTGGATTTCGTCGAGTGGAACGTAAAGATTAGCGTCAGCTAAACACTTTCGCAGATTGGACAAGTGGAAAGTCGGATGGATATTTCCAAGCTCTGGAAGTAGCTCTAGTCGATAGGCAACCTTTCCAACCCTTTCAGCAATCTTAAATGGTCCAACATATCGTGGTGCAAGTTTTCCTTTCTTTCCAAATCTCACCACTCCCTTCCAAGGTGACACCTTGAGTAGGACATGGTCTCCGACATGAAATTATAAGGGCTTGCGTCGTAAATCTGCATAACTCTTTTAACGACATCTAGCTGTCACAAGATTATTGCGAATTTTCTTGATTTTGTCTGTTGTTTCCAAAATGAGATTAGGTCCAGTAAGCTGAGCTTTACCGGTCTCGTTCCAACAGACAGGTGAACGACATTTTCGACCGTAGAGAGCTTCGAATGGTGCCATATTAATGCTAGCATGATAACTATTGTTGTAAGAGAACTCTATCAATGGAAGATGAGAATCCCAATTACCACCAAAGTCTATCACGCATGCTCTAAGCATATCCTCCAAAGTTTGAATCGTTCTCTCAGATTGTCCATCTATTTGGGGTTAATAAGCAGTGCTTAGATTTCGTTGGGTTCCCATAGCAGATTGCATGGTCTTCCAAAAATGAGATGAAAATCGAGCATCACGATCGGATATGATGTCCAAAGGAACACCATGTCGTGATACAATCTCATCAACATAAATCTTTGCAAGTTTATCTGCAGATAGATCCTCGCGAATCGGAATGAAATGAGCTGACTTCGTTAATCGATCGATAACAACCCATATAGCATCATGACCTTTAGTTGTACGCGGTAGTTTAGTGATGAGATCCATCGCAATGTTCTCCCACTTCCAAACTGGTATCTTTGGTTGTACAAGCAAACCAGATGGTCGTTGATGTTCAGCCTTGACTTTGAGACAAGTTAGGCATTTCGACACATACAAGCCAACATCTTTCTTCATACTAGGCCACCAGATCTTAGTACGAAGATCCTTGTACATTTTATCAGCACCAGGATGGATAGAATATCGAGACTTATGAGATTCGTCCATCACTAGAGTGTGGAGATCGTCTTGTTTCAGAATCCACAAACGATCCTTGAAATAGAGCAGACCATCGTCTTTCCTTTCGAGTTTAAGCTCGAGTTGAAGCGGTAGCTCATATTTCAATAAGCCTTTGATCACACAAGACCGTTGAGCTTGAAGAACACGAGATTGAAGACCAGATAGAGTTCGAACAGAATGAAGCTTAACTCGCTCTTTTCGACTTAGCGCATCGGCTACGACATTCGCCTTACCAGGATGGTAGCTAATTTCGCAATCGTAATCGTTCAAGAGTTCAACCCAACGACGTTGCCTCATGTTGAGCTCTTTCTGATTAAGAATATGCTGGAGACTCTTGTGGTCTGTAAAAACCACACACTTCGTTCCATAGAGGTAGTGTCTCCAGATTTTAAGCGCGAACACCACAGCCCCCAACTCAAGATCATGAGTTGTGTAGTTCTTTTCGTAAACTTTCAGCTCTCTTGACGCATATGCTATAACCTTACCTCGTTGCATAAGAACACAACCAAGGCCTAAGTTGGATGCATCACAATAGACAACGAAATCATCGTTTCCCTCGGGCAAAGATAAAACAGGAGCATTACACAGCTTCTGTTTCAGCGTTTGGAATGCTTCTTCTTGTTTGGGTCCGCACTCAAAAGGCTTATTCTTTTGAGTCAAAGCAGTGAGTGGAACCGCAATCTTCGAGAAGTTCGAAATAAAACGACGATAATATCCAGCAAGACCAAGAAAAGATCGAATCTCAGTAGGCGTCGTCGGTGTGTTCCAATCCTTAATTGCAACAATCTTGGATGGATCCACATGAATACCCTGCTCGTTGACAATATGACCCAAGAATTGAACTTCTTTAAGCCGAAATTCACACTTGGAGAATTTAGCAAAAAGTTGATCCTTCTTCAGGAGTTCCAATGTCAAACGAAGGTGTTGCTCGTGATCGGCTCGAGACTTCAAATAAATGAGAATATCATCGATGAACACAATGATGAACTTGTCTAAATAAGGTTTACAAACCCTATTCATTAAGTCCATGAAGATAGCTGGAGCATTCGTCAAACCAAAAGGCATGACTGTGAATTCGTAATGCCCATATCTCGTGCGGAATGCAGTTTTTGGAATATCTTCTTCGAATACACGAAGCTGATGATACCCAGAATGCAGATCGATCTTGGAAAAACAGGTAGCACCTTGCAGCTGATCAAAGAGATCATCGATTCGAGGTAGGGGATATCGATTCTTGATGGTAAGCTTGTTAAGCTCACGATAATCGATACACATTCGAAAAGATTCATCTTTCTTTTTCACAAAGAGGACAAGAGCTCCCCAGGGTGAATAACTAGGACGGATGAATCCTTTATCCGATAACTCTTGACGCTGTTTCGATAACTCCTGCCTCTCAGACGGTGCAAGACTATAAGGTTCTTTTACAATCGGGTTGACGAACTGGAGGCAAACCAGGCAGTTCATCAGGAAACACCTTTGGATAATCCCGAACAATCGGAATATCCTGAATACTCTTGTTCTTGCCTTTCTCCTCGGTGACATGTGCCAGAAAAGCTACATATTCTTTTCGTAGGTAACTTTGGGCTTTCGTGCACGACATGAGTTTCAATCCACCAGATGGTTTCTCGCCACGAACCTCTAGGACATCACCAGACGAAAGAGGAATACGAATGATCTTATCAAAACAAACAACCTCGGCATGATGTTTGGTTAACCAATCCATCCCCACGATAATGTCAAAACTCCTAAGTTGCATCGGTACGAGGTCAATGGGAAAAAGATGGTTATCGAGGTTCAATTGACAACCAAGAATAACAGAATCAAGAACAAGAGGTTTACCAGTAGCAACTTCAAAAGAGATAAGGGTTTCCTCAGTTTAGTTCTAGGTATCACAAGTAAAGGCTCAAAGGATAACGAAACAAAACTCTTATCGGCACCAGAATCGAAAAGAACAGATGCAAGTTGATTGTTAACAAGGAACATACCGTTAACAACCTCATTGTCAGCTCGAGCCTCGTTTGCATTCAGATTAAATGCTCGTCCACGAGCGGGATTCACATTCGCGTTTGCGTTCGGATTTACATTCGCATTTGCATTTACCAACCTCGGGCAGTTGTTGCGGAAATGACCCATTTCTCCGCCATTAAAACACGAACCAGGTGGGAATCTCGCAACTTTCCCTTGAGCTTGTGTTGGAACCTGAGCAGCTTGATTTTGACCAAAACGACAAATGTTGGCCAAATGCCCAAGTCTACCACACGTAGCACACTGTTTACAGGCCTGCTGGGCAACATGGTGGCCATTACATCGAGCAAAGTGTGGTGCGGTACCAACATATGCTTTCTTTGCAGGAGGTTGAGTCGGTGGGTTCTGAGCAGTAACTGCAAAGTTCTGGGAAGCCTTGTGCTTCCTCGACTTTTTAGAAGACTCACCCTGCTTCTTACCCTTACCCTTGTCAGAATCGGTCGACTTCTTTTTATCACCCTTGCGGGTGAGTTTACCCTTCCTGACTTGGGACTCAGTCAGGGTAGCCGATAACTCGATTGCTTGACGGACCGTAGTAGGATTAACACCGGTCACAATATCCTGAATGGAATCGGGTAAGCCATCGATATACCTCTCGATTGCTTTCTCCAGTGGGGTAACCATAGTGGGACACAACAAACTGAGATCCTCAAATCGATCCGTATAAGCATGGTGTTCTCCCCCGTCTTGTTTCAAATCATCGAATTCTTGTTCCAAACCTCGAATCTCGTGACGGGGACATAACTCTCTCATCATGAGAGCTCGAAGCTCTTACCAAGTTTGTGCTAATGCCACTTCGGCACCCCTATCACGCATCACTCCGTTCCACCATGTAAGAGCTCGCTTCTTAAACACGCTTGAAGCAAACTCAACCTTTCGCGCATTCGGACACTGCACATGTCTGAATGTGCTCTCGATACTCTCGAACCACTGCAGGAGCGCAATTGCTCCTTGTGACCTAGAAAACTTAAGCGGCTTCGCAGAATTGAAATTCTTGAAATTACACTGAGCATTATTATTGTTGTTATTATTGTTGTTGTTGTATAACTCATGGATTTGGGTCACAACGCCTGGAAGCACAGCATCCATTTGCTGAGAGACAAGGGCTGCAACTTCCTCAGCAGTAAAAGTTCGAGCTTCGCGTCGAGGAGGCATAGTCTAACAAGGAAACATGAGAAACAAGTGAGGTCGACAATTGGAGAAACAAAAGAGGTATTGAAAACATCGACAAGATATAAGGAAAGCGATCATTCGTTTGTTACCTCGAACAAACAAACGACACGCAGTGACTAATAAAAGTAACTGGGTCATAATAATGTATCGCCGAAGACATGCTCGCCTATAAGTGAATACCCACCCCAAGAGTTCCCAGGTAAGAGTGACTGGTCCGATACTGCGGATTTGTACGAACACTCTAGCCTTAGACAGAAAACTCAGGGTACAGGCATTCACTCTTCCAGTTTGAACGTGTTCACATTATGTAGACCCAAATTTTGACGAGATTTTGAAAACTGAGAGGGATCAAAACCTTGTAATCAATCATCCAAGGATAGATGATTAATTGTCGAAGCGGATTCGATATTGTGTTCTCGTTGTGGTTATCACCTAAGGATAGGTGACAGTATTGTTTTAAAAATCTAAATGCAATAATACTTGCGTTAGGGTCCTAGAAAGTTATAGTCTAGGTCAAAGCAATATTAAAAACCTAATTCCCTATAACCATTGGCTCTGATACCAACTCTTCTGTCACACCCCGACCACGTTAAAACAACAAACCGTGGCGGAAACGTTGGGGAGTGTTGTAATAGAATCATCGTTTCACAACCATGGTAATTAAAAGTTTCGTTTTATTGAATTATTATGTAATGTACATTGTCTTTGAAACCATACAACCAAATTAAACGGGTCGGGTTTGAAAGTCTAAGCGGTTGTTTAGACCGCTTAACTTATGACCCCTAACAAGCACTAAACTAATAGTGACAAGTTAAACATGTTTAACTAGCTTATAAAAACTGATTTGGTATCAAAACAATGGTTTTTGATACCCGAAAATAGTTCCGTTGCAAAATGCGTGCTAAAACGCATTTTGACCAAAACTTTGACTCGTCACTACGCGTAGTTAACGTGGTAATCAGTAGGTATAATCGCTGGGGATTATAACCATCGTGATTAAGTTCACGTTGCAAAGTTCAATTGAACTTTGACTTGACCAATTGATGGTCAAAACCGAAAGTCAAACTGTTAGCCAAACTGTTTGACTTTCTACTTAAACATAAAGAATAAGCATGAAAGAAGACTTACAAAGGGTCCTAGCTATCTTTTCTACCAAGAATAAGTTTCCAATCAGATTAGAAAGCTCCCCAAGTCAGATGTAGAGGAGAAATGAGAAGAATGAGCAATGAATGAAAGGTGATGGCTATTTATAGTTGCGGTGATTTCATGAGATCATACCAAGTTTTTGTGTAACTTCCAAGCAATAAATCTCCACCATACAAGTGTTATAAGCAGGTTAAAAGCCTTGGGGAGGTGTTAACTTGGCTACCACACAAGGAATTTTACATAAACAGCCCCTGAAGTATCAAACAGTTGCTGAAAACAAATTTCTGGTCGCCGACACTTTCATACGGCCCGCGTAAGAATAGGGAGGGGGCTTACGCGCCCCGCCTGGGCTCCCCAGTTCAGCACAAGTTTGAAAATTTACAGTTTAGGTCCCTGCAGTTGGTTTAAGCTCATTTCAAGCCCTTTTGACCCTCGTTAAGCCATTTTCAAGGCTCTACAAGGTCAATAAAGTTTTTAAGACTCAAAATGTGCTCGGAAAACTCTCGGAGGTCGGCTCGTTTGGTCGTACGGTCGCGTTATTCGTCAAATTACGACGAAACTCAAACGGACGCGAAAACGAACCAAATTAAGCGACGAATGGAATTTTTGCATGCCGATCACTAAAATAAAAATATTTTAGTGTGTATAAAAAATTTGGATGTCCAGATGTGGTCAGAACCTAAGATATGCGCGTAAATGCAAACTTACGTCGTTTTTAACACTTTTAGTCCCTGTAAGATCAAATAAGCATGTTTTTGCACACCGAATCCATCAAAGCTTATTTCTATGCTATGTTTAGGTTATTTATGGTACGTTTAGCTTATGATCAAGTTCCGGACTGTTCGATACCATACGAATCGGTATAGTTTCGCAGTTTGACACAAATAGTCCCTGCGATCGAATAAACTTGTTTTCAGCACACCAAACCATCCAAAACTTATTTCTAAGTTATGTGGAGGTTATTTTAGGTATGTTAAGCCTATGTCACTATTACGGAGTGTTTGTTGCGTTAAACTGACCGCGTTTACGTGCCAGTTTGCGTATAACCTTCTAGAAAGCGATTTAAAACTTGAAATCGGAACCGAATCGAATTGTAAAATCACCAAACATAAATACACACATAATAACACATATAATAACACCAAAGCACATTGTTTTATTGATAACTAACATTGTTTTACATTGTACATCGATTACAGAGCGCAGTTGTCACATATGGTAGCTGTTATTGTTGGAAAACTCAACTAAAGGTAGGTGAGTATCCCAGCTGCCGCCTAGGTCCATAACACATGCGCGAAGCATATCTTCCAGCGTTTGTATGGTTCGTTCGCTCTGGCCGTCTGTTTGCGGATGGAAGACCGTGCTTAGATCTAGTTGAGATCCAAAGGCTTCCTGGATGGATTGCCAGATCCTTGAGATAAAACGTCCATCTCTGTCTGAAATAATTGAGATAGGCACTCCATGACGTGCCACGATTTCTTTCAAGTACAGCTCATCAAGCTTTCCAGTGCTATCCTTCTCTCGGATCGGTAGGAAATGCGCGGACTTTGTTAACCGATCGACTATCACCCATATCATATCGTGCCCCCTAGGGGTCCTGGGTAATTTTGTTATGAAGTCCATTGAGATTTGCTCCCACTTCCACATGGATATCTCTGGTTGTTGCAGTAAGGCAGACGGTTTCTGATATTCAGCCTTAACCTTAGCACAGGTTAGGCACTTTCGAACATAAACAGCAACGTCATCTTTAAGCCTCGGCCACCAATAGTATTCCTTCAAGTCTTGATACATTTTGTCCGATCCTGGATGGATCGAGTATCTCGACTTGTGAGCTTCATTAAGGATGACTTCTCAAATACCGCCATAGAGCGGAACCCAAATACGCCCCTTAAAGTATAAGGTTCCCTCTTCATTTGGCACCAAATTCTTCCGCATACCTCAGAGGTATTCAGCTCTATGATTCTCCCTCTTAAGGGCTTCTTGTTGTGCGTCATGAATGCGTGCTGTGAGGTTCGTCTGAATAGTCATTTCCAATGCTTGAACTCTTAGGGTCTTAACCCTTTCGTTTCAACTTAACGCGTCTGCTACAACGTTTGCCTTTCCAGGATGGTACTTAATCTCACAGTCATAATCGTTCAGCAACTCAACCCACCGTCGCTAACGCATGTTTAATTCCTTCTGATCAAATATGTGTTGTAGGCTTTTGTGATCTGTGAAGATTGTACATCGAGTACCATATAAATAGTGTCCCCAGATCTTTAAGGCGAATACCACTGCCCCGAGCTCCAAGTCGTGCGTGGTGTAATTCCTTTCATGCACCTTCAACTGTCTTGAAGCGTAAGCGATGACTTTTTGACGTTGCATGAGCACGCAACCCAAACCTTGATGCGAAGCGTTGCAGTATACCACCAAGTCTTCAGTGCCTTCGGGTAAGGATAGTATCGGTGCATCGTATAGCTTATTTTTGAGCAGTTGGAAGGCTTCTTCCTGCTTATTACCCCAGTCGTACTTCTTGTCTTTCTGCGTAAGGGTTGTCAGCGGTTGAGCTATCTTGGAGAAATTCTCGATAAATCGCCGGTAATAGCCCGCTAAGCCCAAAAATTGTCGAACTTCAGTTGGGGTTTTGGGGGCTTCCCAATTCTTTATTGCTTCTATCTTGGCTGGGTCCACATGAATGACCTTCTCGTTCACAACATGACCAAGGAACTATACTTCGCGAATCCAAAATTCACACTTTGAGAACTTTACGTAAAGTTTCTCTTTCTTCAATAGTTCCAGAATGGTCCTGAGGTGCTGCTCGTGCTCTTCTCTCGATCGCGAGTAAATCAGGATATCATCGATAAATACAATCACGAATTTATCGAGATATGGTTTGCATACGCGGTTCATCAGATCCATAAATACCGTAGGCGCGTTCGTCAGTCTGAATGGCATCACTAGGACTTCGTAATGCCCATAACGCATTCTGAATGCAGTCTTTTGTACGCTCTCCTCTTAGATCCTTAACTGATGGTATCCCGATCGAAGGTCGATCTTGGAATAATAGCTCGATCCTTGCAATTGATCAAATAAGTTGTCAATCCTCGGTAGTGGGTACTGATTCTTGATAGTGAGCTTATTCAGTTCTCTGTAATCGATACACATCCGCAGTGTTCCATCCTTCTTCTTCACGAACAATACTGGAGCTCCCTAAGGCGAGATGCTTGGCCTTATGAATCCTTTATCCAACAACTTCTGGAGTTGTGTAGATAATTCTTGCATCTCGGATGGTGCAAGCCGATAGGGTGCCTTGGCTACAGGAGCGGCTCCTGGAACCAAGTCTATATGGAATTCGACTTGTCGTTACGGAGGTAGTCCTGGCAGATCTTTGGGAAAAACATCAGGGAATTCCTTCACCATAGGAATGTCTTCGAGTTTCGGCTCCTCAGCCTTCTTATCTATGACGTGCGCCAGAAATGCAACACATCCTTTCCTTAAGCACTTCTGTGCCTTCATACAATTGATGATTCGTAGAGGCGCGTCTCGTTTTTCTCCATACACGAGGAGAGTTTCATCATTCTCCAGAGGGATGCGAATGATTTTCTCATGACAAACAACTTCAGCTTTATTCTTGGATAGCCAGTCCATTCTAACCACCACATCGAAGCTACCCAAATGAACAGGTAAGAGATCGATACTAAAGCTTCGCTCATCAAGTTCTAATGTACAACCCTTAACAACTTCGCCCGATTCAACAAGTTTACCATCGGCTAGTTCTATGGAATAAGGAATATCTAATCTACTAGATTCTATTCCAAGCATACGTTTAAATTCCACAGACATGAAGCTATAATCGGCACCAGTGTCAAATAGTATGGATGCAAAGTGATTGTTAACGAGAAACGTACCGGTGACCACATTAGGGTCCTCACGTGTGTTCCTTACTCCAATCATGAATGCTCGAGCCTGAGCATTGTTCTCCCTTGGGCAATCTTTCTTGAAATGATCTTTGCTTCCACAACCAAAGCATCCTTGATTCTGCCCAGCTCCATTTCCATTCTGCCACCGTTTCTATTACCAGCACCGTTGCGGTTTCCATTCCCGTTCCTATTACCACTTCCATTTCCTTTTCCCCAACATATCTCAGTATGGTGACCCAGTTTTTCACACTTTTTGCATTTTGGGACGCGACAAACTCCTTCGTGATGATGCTTGCACTGGTTGCAGATGGGCAGAGTGCCCTGATATCCCCTGGTAGGAGCGTCATTCATGGCTGCAAGAGTTCTCGCCTCCTGTGGCAGATTGGGGTCGCGCTTCTTATTGTTGGAACCTTTGTTTTTGCTACGGGTTGCTTGATTCAAATTTGAATGCTTCCTTTTCTTGTCACCAGACGACTCAGCATGCGTCTCGGTCTTTTCAGTTGGGTTCAGCGATAACTTCTTCATACAGACAGCATCTTCAGTAATGCTGACAGCCAGAGTTACAGCCTGAGTGATTGTTGCAGGTTTAGCCAAAGTTACCATATTGCGAAATTCTGGAGCCAATCCCCAGATGTAGCGCTCAACGCGCTTAAATTCAGGAGTCACCATATAGGGATCACTCTCGACAAATCGTGGAACCTTTGGGTATAACCAGTAATGTCTGCACCTTCCATGGTCAAGTGCCAGAACTCAGTCTCAAACCTTTGGAGTTCAGCACGAGAGCAATACTTCTCTCTCATTCATTCCTTTAGCTCACCCCACGTCATGCCGTACGCAGCATCATCACCCAGAGTCTGGACTTGCAAATTCCACAAAGTCAAAGCTTCATCAACAAACAACCCCGTAACAAAAGTGACTTGCTGATCTGCGGTACACTTGCTCATACGGATAATGGAATCAGTCTTCTCCGTCCATCGTACAAAAGCCACTGCACCTCTAGTGCCGTCGTAGTTCAGTGGTTTGCAGTCGAGAAACTGCTTGAAGGTGAAACCTTCAGTTGTGTTTCCTCCAGATGTATCTCCCTACCCATTACGTCTAGCATTGCTTGGTCCTCCACTTTGTTCGGTGCGGTTCGCCTCGTATTGGGCGATAGCTACGGAGATCCTTTCTTCCAGTAGGGCGTCCAGTTCTTCAGCAGTCCTCGGCAGAAGAGGAGGAAGGGGTTGATCGGAATCCTGATTAATCACAGCTCTCCTAGGTGCCATGTTCTGTCAGAACATAACATAATAGGGTTAGACATTTTTTTGATATCGTCATACAAGACAGTAGTAGTATATACACAGGCATATACCACATAAGCGACATCAAACAATCCGCCAAACCTATAAATCAATTCATACAGCAACAAGCATGCATAAATCGATAAATACTGATGTGTCATAAGATATTCACCGAGTCTTTATACATATCAGGACAACTTGTTACATCATTTTTTGCGAAGTAAACACAATGCATAAGGGTTACATCTCCCCATAGTACAAGTTTAATATATGTAAAAGACAAAATATCTTTCTTCACATTGGCGGTTCTTGTCTTTATACCCAAAATCATTACTCCAATAGAGTATTCAATAGGCTGGGGGAGGGGTGGGGGTGTTCACATTTGATCTTTTCTTGTATTGAAAGAATCTCTTATGATACGTGACAAGACTTGTTGTGGTTTCTGTGCACGGAATTCCCTAATGATATATGCATCCATAATTACGTAATTCCTTGCACAGTCCGCACAGTTCGTTTCATCATCGGATCGCTCCCTTCAGATAGGCCACTGCTCTCAGGCGAAGACACGAGTACCTGAGATATTCTATTTCTAGTATATGTGTATATCAATTATTACACATAGTTGCAAGTAATTTCTAGTCAGAGACAAGTGCTACTCCAGTGCACCCTAAGTTTCGTAGTGTCCTTACTTGACTCTTTGAAAAATAGTTTCAGGTAGTGGATGTCGCGGGACGTTTAATGCAATGAAAACTTTTGAAAAATTGTTTTCGTGAGAGGATCCTAAAGATTGTAGTCTAGACTCGAGAGGGATTCCTGGTTCACTACAATCGCAGCTCTGATACCAATCTGTCACACCCCTTTCTAAGGCGGAAGCACGAGGTGTGATCTTGAAAGGTTCTCATTGCATACGAATGGTAAACATACTACATGCTTGTAAAAATAACTCCAAATGCCAATAACATTACGTAATTAAAAACATAGGTTAAGTTTAGAGTTTACATCACAGCATAAAACATTGTCTGAAAAGTTTACAAAATTACTCAAAGACGAACATAAGGGTTTTGGTCCTTATATCAGCACACGAAGTGGGACATAACAACCAAACCCCGCATAACGGCATAGGAGTCTTGACACAACATGGCTAACAACATAAACAACATCCAAGAGCAAGTGTAAGACCGCGCGCACATCCACTTTGGTTACCTGAAATACATGTGAGTTTTTGGAAAAATCGTCAACATAATGTTGGTGTGAATTCATGCAGTTTTTGTATTGAACGTTTGTATACTTGAATGAAAAGATGGTATGTAATTTGTATGAAACAAGTATTTCTATAAATATAAGGAAATCGAGATCGCTAATGGTTTGCAAGGCCACTAAAATGTGACACGACATAGGAAGCATCCAAACCATAGGCATTTTTAGCTGTCGAATCCACGACTGTCGATTCACGACTAGAGACATAAAAGCACTGCTTGGTACTAGCATGACCAAGAGTGTGGCTGCCTGAAACCCATTAGATCTAACCTTTTGTTCCGCGGTCTTGGTATGTAACTGATTAATGGTGCTTATGGCACCCTATTCGTGACATGATCTAAAGTATCATTCCTTAGTTTTTGTATTCAACATACCATAACACATGTATTTTCCCCAAGTTTAGAAAACAAATAAAAGTTTAAAAGTGGGGACATGAACTCACAACTTTGCGTATCCTGCGCCGTAAACTTCACCGGTTGTATTTATAGCGTCGTGACCTATAGGTGTTTTATTAATGTCAGCCACTAGACTTGTATCGCACAAGTACAAGTCACCATCTTTAATGTATGTGTTCCTTGTTGTTAAAAATAATTTATCTTTTTAACTATGTGTCTTACTTATATTATTTTTCCAATAAATATAAGTATCTTGTATTTTTCACTCGAGTTATGTATTTTTGTATTCTTACTCTTTATGAGTATTTAGTGTATTTTCAAGTCCTAATACACTATTACATATAATACATATTACATACACTTAGCATAAAATTTGGTGACCAATAAATATATATATTTTCCTAAAAAATATACATACTTAATATCAATTTTATCTTGAAGGAATCATCATTTCTTAACTTGAAATTTACACCAAAAATTTGGGAAACATTGTTAAATATTTTTAGGTGAATTTTTAGGGAATGAGTTTCACCAAAACTTATATTTTTCTAAGTGTCAAAATTTTAAAAATTTTTTGACATAGTTTCCCCTAAAAATGGAGGTTTCCCATGTTTTCAAAACATGTGTTTATTTTCTTTTTAAAATCAACCTCAATCATCAACAATACAATCAAGACTTGCCATAAGCCAAGATCATGTAAATTACATTACATCATGAACTTGAAGTTTTTGTAAAAACTTGTAATACTTACCATGTTATTTAGTAGGTGTAGTTACCCTTTAAAACATATATATTTGTTTCTAACTCACATTCTTGAAAGATTTAGTCATTTACAACTTGTAGGATGATTTTTCGAAAAATATTTCTTTTGTATTTTTCTTGTTACAAACATGTTTCTAGTCTTGTTTAAACACTAAAAATATGATTAGTTTACTTAGAAACCATGACTTTGTAAATCTAGTGTATAACTTTAGTTTCTTGAAAGAACTAGTTTTGAAATCATCCAAGTTTAAGACTAGTAACATATTACATGCTTCATTATTCACCAAATCATTTTCATATTTCAAGTTCATGAGAACATAAAGCATGATGATCTTGGTCTTTCACAAGATCACCACCTTAACTTACTAGATCATGTGTTAAATCATAATCTAGTAGGTTCCATATGATGTCTAACATTACTAACACAAATCATCAATCATCAAGAAGCAAAACAACATTAAACAACATGTATTCATATGGTTTTAAGCTTATGTTAAAGTATCATGATCATGTTCTTTAGTGTTCTTGTGATTAACATCTTACATAACATCTTTTAACCAACTAAATATGAAGTAACAAGGGATTAGGCCTTACTACTAGCTCTATGGCTAGGGATGAACACAAGAGGTTGAAGATGACAAATGTGTTGGATAAAAGCAATTGGGAGAGGTCCTTCAAGATCCACAAGCTTCAAACTTCCTTAGACACCTTCTTACAACTTAGGATGGTCTTGAAATGGATGAACAATGGATGAAAGGTGGTGGTGGTGTGGCCCTTGATCTCGGCCGAAAGGAGGGAAAAAGGAGAGGAGAAAAGTGTGTGTTTGTGTGTGTGAGATGTATGAGAATGATGATCTTCTTATAACATGTTTAAGCTTTAACCAATGGTTATTATGTCCTCATTAGTACATACAAGATCTTTAACCAAATCAAAGGAGATTAAGTGAGATCAAGTAAGATCTTGGTGGGGTCACCCTTGTGACCGTCCACATGAAGGGGGAGGGGGGGTAAAGTGTAAGTTTTAATCACTAATTACAAAATCAAGTTAGGTTTCAAGTGTCTTGATTAGGGATTTTATGTGTTAATATTTTATAAGAGGTGTTATGGTGTGCGGGGATCATAACTAGCTCAGAAACATTAAAACAATGCTTCTAGTATAATTTTGGTGTTTCGGGTAGTGCCTGGTTGTTCGGTTAGATACAGGTACGTTAAAGTGTCAAACTATTCCGTTTAGTGATCTATAAGTACCCTTTTGTGACACTTGTAATTCCCGACACTTAGGAAAGCATTTAGGACCATTTAGTCATATTTTTACATGTTACTAACTCGTTACAATGCTGAATTTTGCTGAAATATGTAAAATTCATTATTTAATGTGTGTTTAGGGTGCTTTTTAGTGCATATTTTAGCTTCCGGAAAGTCTATATGTCAACCCTTGTATCCATACTTGGGTTTAATGAATTGTAGACGTTGGACCTTCCCCTTGGCCCTAATCCTATTATCGACTGCTTTCTATAGTGTAGCTAACACAGTGTGTCTTACCGGTGAGTTTACTAGTCTTTCTGACGCAACGCTAACAGTAATGCATAAAGAAATATGTTGGACCGTGTTGCGACCCGAAAAGTCAGTTGAGAAAGTTCATCTTCATGTATAAAGGCAGAATCAGTATACACGAAGTTACACAGCTTATCCTTTCAATTTTCTTCACTTTTATTGCTTTTTGAATACAATTTGACAGAGTTTCGACACCTAAGAAATGACCAAGTCCCTAACCAAATGAACCACACATCAACCTATATATAGATCTAAGATTTCGCTTGAGTCAGTTCAAGCTAAATCATGATTTCGCTTGAACCAGTTCAAGCTAAATCTCTGTTGTTGATTTCGCTTGAACCAGTTCAAGCTAAATCTCCTATGTTGATTTAGCTTGAATCACACAAGAACACTTTCAAGCGAAATCTACAAGATAAACAAGTAAAACCCTAAATTAAACCCTATTGTGTGTTCATTCAACCTATCTAGACACAAGACTTGATTAAGACGTAATCAGCAGACATTTAGTGCACCAACAGACTCCCCCTTGGATGTTCACGAAGTCTTTGGCTTCAAGTCTTTGTCTTTATCATTCTTCAAACATTGTAAAAACTCTCTTCAATCTTTATCTTCAAACTTTAAAACTTCAATCTTCCCTTTCACAGACTCCCCCTCTCGATATGCTAGAATCTGAGATATCTGGTTCAAGCTTTGACAATTAGCTTCCGTTGGGAATAATGAAGTCCAAACCTGTTACTCAACCAACAAACATTACAAACTATCTTTCCAACAATAACTCACAAACTCAATCAGTTTTAACAATCCACTCAAGTATTCAAGTCCAAGTTAATGACCCTGATTACTCAATTAATCTACCATGTCCAAATTAATGACCTTGGTTGATCTTTTGACGAATCAAACTGATTTTAAAAACAACAATTTCAAACATTTTCTAAAATTAACAAGTATCAAATTAATGAACTTGTTTTTGACTTTTCAAACAATTCAAACTTCATCAAAGTAAGCTCTCCTCATTCTTCAGTCCAAAATCTCCTGCATCTTCTTCAATCATCTGAGAATCCAACAATCAACTCTCCACTTTGGTTCGTCGGAAAATAAAACAGAAATAAAATCTTTTTGGATTTTATCAAAGTGTTCTAAACTAAGAAATGAAATACAGAAAACTTAAATTGCAGAAAGTAAACAAAGTAAACTATTTACAAACATATTTTTGGCGAGCGTGTCAGGGAATCATATCAGCTTTTTAGACAAATCACAAGTACCGTTAAGCTTCATTTCATACTCAGACTTAAACAATTCACCTCGATTGTCGATATACTGATCCATCTTAAATTCTCACACAAAGTTCAATTTACTCAGGATACGATTTAGATGAATTAAGAACTTAGCTCATTCATGTGTCCCACCTCTTGAATATACTCCCGTATCCAGAATCACAATAATCAGTCTTACTGGTGAGTATACTACAATGATATCTGTATATAAATTAGGTATGCGAGGGCCGAGGGATCTCAGGTCAATACTTCCATATACACAGAGAGATATCAGCTTCGACTTTACGGTATGTCCCCTTTAGAGGATCTTTTTGCTTACAACAGCAGCGACTATCAATTTTATTGTTTCATCGGCATGCTGAGGGTTTAATGCTATGTTTCAAGCATTGCAGAAAGTATTAGCCCAGGCCTAGGTCAGAACTACCGTTCAGCAGAAGTCCCGGAATAATACCCCAGACATCATTGAGTATAAAGACCTAGTATATCAGATTATGAGACCTTTCAAACGAGATTTCAGGGGTTACCTATATATCCAAGTAGTGTTCCCCACGAATTCACAAGTTTGAATTTAGGTTTATATCCCGAATAAATCTACTAAATGTGCGAAAACCTATCGACATATCATCAGTGAGACTGTTTAACTCAATTAAACTTTACAAATCTTTAGCATACTATAATCGTCTAGCCGATGTACTATCATTTTCCCTATATACACAAGCTCTTTTTCAGATTTTATCATGTTTTTGTATTTTTTACTGTTTTTGTATTTTCTGAAAATAAACTATATACAAATATCTACTCCCCCTAAATACCAAAACAAGTAAAAAATCGACAAACCATTGCAGATTGTTTCTCGTCTTCATCCGCAACAGTACTCTCATCAACGCCCACAATTCCATCCGACACCGAAAGAAGCTTCATACCATTAAGTTTTAACAAATATTTAAACCGATTTTTATCAAAAGCTTTGGTATGTAAATCAGCTTTCTGTTCGTCAGTGTGGATTTTCTCAATTCGTATCAACTTTTTCTCAAAGCAATCACGAATAAAGTGATGACGAATTTTTATGTGTTTAGTTTTAGCGTGATGTACTGGATTCTTTGTTATATTTATAGCGGCCTCATTATCAACAAAAAGAGGTGTGTTAAGAAACTGCAAACCGTAGTCGCGCATCTGTTGCTGTATCCACAAGATCTGAGAGCAGCAACTGCTAGCAGAAACATACTCCGCTTCACATGTAGATAACGCCACAGACGTTTGTTTCTTACACTGCCAGGTGACCAATCTAGGACCAAAGAACTGGCATCCTGCAGTTGTTGATTTTGAATTAACTTTGCAGCATCCGAAATCCGAATCCGAATACCCTTCGAGCGTAAAATCGCCTTTCCTAGGATACCACAACCCCAATGAAGGAGTTCCTTTCAGGTAGCGCAATATCCTCTTCACAATGATCATATGCGATGCTCTCGGGTTAGACTGAAATCTTGCTGCGAGGCACGTTGGGTACATTATATCAGGACGTGAAGCAGTTAGGTACATTAAAGAACCTATCATGGAACGGTAAAACGTTTCATCAGCCCTGTCTCCGGTGAGATCTGGGTGAATCCCATGATTTGTTGCAAGTGGGGTAGCAGCTGGAGTAGAACTTGACATCCCAAATTTCTCTAGAATATCATGAACATACTTTGACTGATGAATGAAAATTCCCTCAGGAAGTTGTTCAACTTGTAAACCCAGAAAGAATTTCATCTCCCCCATTGATGACATTTCAAACTTTTGCTTCATCACTGATTCAAAATCTTTGCATAGATTTTCATTTGTTGACCCAAAAATTATATCGTCCACATAAATCTGAACTATCAGAAGATGACCATCGACCTCTTTAGTGAAGAGAGTGGCATCCACTTCTCCACGAATAAACTTGTTGGCTAGTAGGTGTTGAGACAAAGTCTCGTACCAGGCTCTCGGGGCCTGATGTAAACCATACAGCGCTTTGTCCAATAAGTAGACCTTGTTTTTGTGGATTGGATCGGTGAAGCCCGGTGGCTGACCGACATAAACCTCCTCTTTAACCTTCCCGTAAAGAAACGCCGATTTAACATCCAACTGATAAACTTTAAAGTTCTTCCAAGACGCAAATGCTAGGAAAATTCTGATTGCCTCTAGTCGTGCGACAGGAGCATAGACTTCGGTAAAATCAATCCCCTCCTGTTGACTAAAGCCCTGAACAAAGAGTCGAGCTTTATTTCTTATAACAACTCCTTTATCGTCCCTCTTGCACTTGAACACCCACTTCGTATTGATTTTCCTATGACCATCCGGCAAATCAACTAACTTCCACACTCCTAATTTTTCGAATTGACTAAGTTCCTCCTGCATTGCATTGATCCAAGAGTCTTCAGTAAGCGCCTCTTTGTAAGTTCTTGGCTCAACCTGCGAGATAAAACAACTCAATGAAAATTCAGTTTGCAAAGGAGAAACTTTTGTATAAAAACATGTAAGCCCTTTATCAATCTGATTTCGGGTGCGAACGCCTGTCTGCAATTCTCCTATGATCAACTCCTCTGGATGATATGAAAATGTTCGCGGCATCACTTCGCTTGGAACATCTACATTTCCCTCCAAATTAGTAACATTCTGTTCTGCATCTTGTTCACCAACTTGGTTTGTTTGACTTGAAATCTGAATTTGCTCCCCCTCAGAATCTGAATCTGAATCACCATGATCAAATACTGGCATGTTTTCAGCTTCTTGATTATCATTCTGAGCCGACTGATTATCCTGAGCAACTTCATTCTGTTGGACATCATCATGTTCACCAGCATTACTCGGACCTGCTTCATCGTCATTTGAAGTTTCCCGTGGTCTCCTCGAATACTCAGCTGGGAACCTTAGCTGCGACTCATATTCACGCAAAATATCCAACTCATCAAAGAAATCTTCATCATCCTCTGATTCTTCTCTCATGTCAAACGAATCCCAAAGTTTGTCATAATGATAACGCCATGAATCACCAGGATTCTGTGGCGGCATAGTATAACCTTGACATTGAACATTTGCAGCTTCAATAATCCGCTTCTCACTTGGAACGAAGACACGTCGCATCGGATTTGCATAACCAAAAAAAATTCCCTCAATGCTCTTCGGACCAAACTATCCATGAGGCTCTATAACCGTACAGGGTGATCCAAACGGTTCTAGATACTTCAAATTCGGTTTGTGGTTATTGATTAGCTCAAAACATGTTTTGTTGAACTTCTTGACAGTGAGAACCCTGTTGAGCGTATAGCATGCGGCGGAAACAGCTTCAGCCCAAAATTAATCGGTAACTTTGAATCTGCGAGCATAGTTCTAGCCGTCTCGATTAGTGTCCGGTTTTTGCGTTCTGCGACTCCATTCTGTTGTGGAGTGTACGGAGCACTAAACTCATGCAAAATACCTCTTTCATCACAAAATTCTTCCATCTTACTATTCTTGAATTCAGTACCATTATCACTTCGAATTCTCTTGATACGCCTTTGGTACAGATTCTCAATTTTTCTGAACAACGCCATCAAACTTTCAAATGTTTCATCTTTCGTCTTCAAGAAAGAAACCCACGAAAATCTGGAATAATCATCAGTAACGACCAAACAATAATAATCTCCTGTAATACTTTTGACATTCACCGGACCAAACAAATCCATGTGAAGTCTTTCCAGAGGTCTCGAAACTGAATTAACTTGCTTTGTAGGGTGTGACTTTTTCTTCTGCTTGCCTTTAACACAGCTAATGCACTCCCCTTCCAGATGAAAACCTTTGATATTAACACCCAATACCAAATCATTGTGTACCAAGTGATTCATTTTTCTAAGATGTATATGCCCCATCTTTCGGTGCCACAATCTTGATTCTTTCTCAGTTTCTCTAGACACAAAACAATATGCTTAACCAGTAGTTGTAGTTGCTACACTCATATCTAACACATATAAATCATTCACTCTAGGTGCCCTCATGATAATCCATTCTTCAGGAACAACAAAACCAGGTTTCAAAATCAAACATTCTTTATCAGTGAAGTGAGTAGTATACATATTGTCACAAATCTGCGAGATACTAAGTAGATTGTTCTCCAGCTCAATGATGTAGTTAACTCTATCAAACGTCACAATCCCATTGGATAACGTTCCTTCACCAACAATTCGACCACCTTCATGACCAGCAAATCCTACGTAACCACCATTAATGTTTCTCACATCATACAACAATGCAGTCTTCCCTGTCATATGTCGAGATGCTCCACTATCCATGATCCATCTGGATACAAGTTGTGGAAGATCCTGCACAAAAATAAACTTCAAATTAACCAACTACAATAAAGATGCCGATTCATGCTTCGCGATCAAGGAAGCTCCGGCAATTCAAACTGCTTATTCGAACATAGTGTCCACCCAGGCCTCATCAGCCTTAGGTGTAACCTTGACTCTAGCAATTTGAATTTTGAAATTTTCAGCCTTCAAAGGTGGAAAATTTGCATCATAATCAACCGAAATTGATTCTTCAGCCTTTTTCACTTTAGAAGTTGAAATTTTCATTTCTGTTTTAGGTTTCCAAACTTGTTGAGATAAAGTAACCCTTTTATAAAACTTGTCGCTTTTATTTACCACTTTCTTTACGGGTTCATTTTTCATTTTGATGTTGTCATTTTTCTCATTCTTTTTCTCAACAATGATTGGTGCTTTACCCTTCACATCAACTTTCTTCTTTTGTCTGTCAACAACTTCAGTCTTAGGCTTAGAGTTGGTGCAATTTCTTGCAATGTGACCAACTTTGTTACATCTAAAACATGTACGAGTATCAACAACTCGACTTGTGCCTTCAGACTGAGGTTGTGAAACCCTCTTCTCAAAGAACTCTTTATTTGATTTTGAAAAAAAATCATTCTCTTCATCAGCAAGTGAACTTGAACTGTTCACAAACACCTTCTTTTATGCAAATCTTTTGTTTTGAAAACTCTTCTTCTGATAACTATTACCACCTCGATAACCACTCGACCAATTGTTTCGATTGTTATTATAAAAACGTGGTGGATTAACAGATTTCTTGTAGTATGATTTATCTTTCTCAAAACTCATTTTTCTCTTTGTTTGACTGAACTTGTTCACTTCTGACAACTCAACTTCAACCAACTTGAAAACATTTGTCAATTTGTTCACATTAACATTCTCAATCGGAAATTCAGAATCCGAATACAACTTATCAGATCCAGCCATCTTGTACATCACAAGACCCGGTTCATCACTTAAGTTGTTTTTGGATTTTGATTTCTGAATGTACTTGTCTAAGAAACACCCATCTTCCTCAGTAGTGTCACTATCCATTTTTAACACATTTTCAACAACACCTTTTACAATATCATTTTGTACACTATCGTCATTGGAAGATGTAAACGTGACATCAATGTTCTCTGGAAGTTTAACTTCACTTTCTTCCTCAATTTCAACCAACCCAGACTGCTTTTTAGTGTAATTATCAAGAACAGGTGGTGGAACTTGATGAAACCCCACCCCAGTTCCATCACAATACACATCTTCGCCCGCTTTGTCTTTCCCGATGGGTTTGGGAATAATGTGTTGCAAAACAAAGCTTGCGGAGCTGTAACTGTTAAGCTTCAACTGGATTCGCTCGTTTTCGATTACAGCCTCTTGAACTTTAAGTTTCAATTTAGCGATTTCATCCAGTTGTTGGTTGATTGATTCTTCTTTGACTCTAAGCACTGCTTTTAGATGTTCATTTTCTTTAAAAGTTTTACCATTTCGATCATCACAATCTTTCATTGTGCTTTTGAGTTTTTCAAATTTTTCAGAAATCTGACGGTTTTCAAGAATCAACTTTTCATTTTCTTGTTTAATTTTGTCATGATCAATTTTATCATTTTCAATTTGTCTACTTAATTCTCTTATCCGTTCAGTTGAAGCTTTAACTGTTTTGTCACGATCAAGAATCTGATTCTCAACGCTTCTGACCTTTGCTGTCAGATCATCAACTTTCTTCCCGTTGAGATACGTGACTGTGCTACAAAATTTGCACTCTTTGTTGCAATTTTTGCAATCAGCATTTCCGTCGATTTTCTTACCTGACACATTTGTTGACACATCTGAACTGACCTGGCTTTTTGACTCAGACACGGAGTTAGAGTCTACCTCAAGTGCCTTAGCAGCTAGCACTTTGTCAGCCATTCTTCCAAGATTTTCAGCAGTCAACTCTTGCGTTGTGTCAATAACTCCAGTATCAACTTTCTTTGCTTTCTCGATCTCTTCTTTCTCTTTTCTCTCTTTCTCTTCTTCTTTCATTTTCTCTGTTGGAGTTCCCCACCATTTGTGTTGCCAATACTCATCATCTTCTTTGTATTGCTGGATTATGGCTTCGATATCAAGTGTACTATCATCGATCACAATATTTCCATATTCATCAAGATAACACTCTCTGTCTGGATCCCATCTATTGGCTCTCCTCGCTTCCAGAAAAATACGAGATATTCTAATGATTTTGTTTTCAGCTATCATTTTCTGTATCTATACTTTTGCTCTTCAGTTCGATCGTCTTTCCACGGAATAGGATCGTCATTTTTCGCCATGAATGCGTAACCAACCGCATCTTCTTCTGGTAGAACCTCTTGACTCCAGTCATAACCCTCATCATCATAAATCACCGCAAGAGCTCTAGATTTCTCTCTGTTGTCTTCAACCTGCTTCAATCTAGGCGGCTCGGATTTATTCTGATGATAGATTGCCTTCTTGTAGTAATCATCTCTGAAAGGATTCTCCGACTCATCAGCATAAGCGTTTCTGCATTCTCGTTTGAAGTGACCTTTTTGCTTACACTTGAAGCATGTCACCTTGGACTTATCGAACCCCAGCTTGGTAGATGCACCACCAATTGTTTTCCGTCCTGTAATTTCCATGAAACGCTGTGCTCGACGAACAGCACTAGCCATAGCCCAACGAATATCGATCAACTCCATTTCCTCAGGATCAATCTGATCATAATCTTCTTTCGTCAGATTGGTGTTGCCTATCTTCCCAGCTACTAGCCCTTCATACGATTCCAACACCGATGCTAGGAAAATCATCTGCTGCTTGGCCGACTCCTCATCAAAATTCTGAGCATTCTTCAAGTCTATTGCGATGTTATATTGAAAACGATTCTTTGCATCTGGATGATTTCCAGATGATGAAGATCCACTGTGATAACCACTGTGACTTCCACTGCTTTGACCACTTTGACTTTCTTTGCCAGCTGTCGACACATTTTCAGCAGAAAACGCAGTTTTTGGAGAAGTTGCTTTTGGCATCATGCTCTTTGGATAATACAAATCCAAATTCTGCTGGTAAGATGAGTGATTGACTTTGTATGTCTTCTTCAACTCCAACTCGTGACTCTCGAGTTTCTCAATCACCAAATCTGGTTTCAACTTTTCAGGAACAATAGTGTTCTTTAGCATGAGAGCATAATATCTCCAATCCATCTCGTCTGGTAATGAATCGAACAGTTTGTCAACAAGTTCTTCATCAGAATAATTGATATCATGTCTTGATAATTCCAACTTCAGATGACCGAACCTTTCTATCATTTTACACACTGACTCATTCTTAAGACAACCAAACATATCAAACTCTTTTCTAAGAAGTTTCTTTTTGTTTTTCACGATTTTAGTACTTCCTAAACATTTCTTTTCTAACTTTTCCCAAAGATCTTTAGCATTTGAATAATCTATCAATGAGATGATATCCTCCCGAACAGACTGAAATAACAAAGCCACACACTTTTGTTCGGCTACGAACGATTCAATTTCCTCAGCTGCTCTTAAAGTTTCACCATATTTCTTTCCATGTTCATAACCGTTTTTCAAACTCTTCCAGCTGGGAAATGCGAATGCCATCAACCAGTCTTCAAACTTTCTTGACCATCGACTGTATTCTTCAATAGCCATTAGCTTTGGAGGTTTATTGAACGTTCCGAAGGCACTTTCCGATTCCCAAGCTTCCTTTTTCTTCTCTTTTGGCGGGTTATCATTCACATTGCTTGACGAAGTATCATTGTTTCCGGAATCTCCAGCAAACGCGTACATATCACTAAACGGGTTCATGAAAATATCATCCATCGTGAATGTTCCTGCAAAATCAGCAAACACTTAGAAAATTTTTAAGTTTTGAAAAATCAACAAGTTCAAGCGAAATCAACACTTAAGAATGTTCAAGCGAAATCCAAGATTACACTCAAGCGAAATCTGATCCAAACTGTTTTTCAAGCGAAATCTAAGAAATCAATTTCGCTTCAACTGTTCAAGCGAAATCCCCAAATACAAGTCCACTGATTCAAGCAAAATCTAACAACTCAATTTCGCTTCAACTGTTTCAAGCGAAATCCGATAATACTAGTCCAACAGTTCAAGCGAAATCCAATCAAATCAATTTCGCTTCAACTGTTTCAAGCGAAATCGTCTATATTTCAAGCGAAATTGTCTGTTTTCAAGAGAAATCGACACTTATAATTCAAACTCTTTCAAGCGAAATCTGCTTTTAGTCCATTTTTCACAAGTTTTAATCTGAATTTTAGTCCGAATCTTTGTAGGCTTTGTTAAAACTAAGTTTTACACAATATACTCGAAAATCAGACCATTTCGACTGTTGGAACTCGTTCAGATCAGAAAAGTATAAAAAGAAATGAGTAGAAAGAAGAGAATCCGGTAATATCAAGCTGCTATGGTATGAACTCCTCGTCCTGAGCTCTGATACCACTTGTTGGACCGTGTTGCGACCCAAAAAGTCAGTTGAGAATGTTCATCTTCATGTATAAAGGCGGAATCAGTATACACGAAGTTACACAGCTTATCCTTTCAATTTTCTTCACTTTTATTGCTTTTTGAATAGAATTTGACAGAGTTTCGACACCTAAGCAATGACCAAGTCCCTAACCAAATGAACCACACATCAACCTATATATAGATCTAAGATTTCGCTTGAGTCAGTTCAAGCTAAATCTCTGTTGTTGATTTCGCTTGAACCAGTTCAAGCTAAATCTCCTATGTTGATTTAGCTTGAATCACACAAGAACACTTTCAAGCGAAATCTACAAGATAAACAAGTAAAACCCTAAATTAAACCCTATTGTGTGTTCATTCAACCTATCTAGACACAAGACTTGATTAAGACGTAATCAGCAGACATTTAGTGCACCAACACAATATTTGAAGCGTAAAACGTGCATGAATTCATAAGTATAGCATGAAATCAGACAATGTTGACATTTAAGCACATAATTGCAGATATTAAATAATGATTAAATCATACGAAAATTACCGGTTTTGTGCCAGTTGTCACACGAAACATGAAACGTAATGTGTATACCGTTCAGTTCCTCTGGTAGTTCTAAACGGTAGGCTACTTTCCCCACCCGTTCCATGATTTTAAAAGGCCCAATAAACCTTGGGCTCAACTTCCCTCGTTTCCTAAATCGAATAATCCCTTTCCACGGAGATACTTTAAGCATGACTCTATCTCCAATCTGGAACTCGAGCGGTCTTCTTCTTTTATCAGCATACGATTTTTGTCGATCTTGAGCCGCTTTCAAATGAGCTCGAACCATATCAGTTTTCTCGTTAGTGGTTAGAACTATATCTTTGTGGGCTAGTTCACGTGGACCCACTTCACCCCAACACACCGGGGTTCGACATTTCCTGCCATAAAGCATCTCATACGGGGCCATCCTGATGCTAGAATGGTAGCTATTATTATAAGAGAATTCTACCAAAGGTAGATAGAAATCCCAACTTCCTCCAAAATCAAGGATACATGCTCGCAACATGTCTTCCAATGTTTGAATCGTTCTTTCACTTTGCCCATCTGTTTGAGGATGGTATGCGGTACTAATAAACAACTTAGTACCCATTTGTGCTTGAAAATCATGCCAAAAGTTTGAAGTGAACCGAGTATCCCTATCGGACACGATGGATATCGGCACTCCGTGGCGTGCCACGATCTCATTCGTATATACCTCTGACATCTTTTCAGATGTATAAGTCTCACGAATCGGAACTAAGTGAGCGCTTTTCGTCAGTTGATCTACAACTACCCAGATGGCGTCGAACCCATGAGTTGTTCTCAGTAGTTTGGTTAGTAGATCCATTGTGATATGTTCCCATTTCCACACCGAAATGTCTAACGGCTGAAGTTTACTGTAAGGCTGTTGGTTCTTTGCTTTTACCTGTAAACAAGTTAAGCATTTCTCCACATATTTGGTTACATCTCTCTTCATTCCGGGCCACCAATAGTTTTGTTTCAAATCTCGGTACATCTTGGTCGCCCCCGGATGAATAGAATAGCGTGACTTATGAGCTTCGTCAAGTAGAATCTTTTTAACACCACATGAATTTGGGACCCATGTTCTACCGAAACGGGTTTTCAACCCGTTATTACTATCCACCAAATCTTTTAGTTGGCCCACTATTCGCTCCTTCTTCCAATTCTCTTCTTTTACTGCTTCAACTTGTGCCTCTCGGATTCGTTCAAGTAAACCCGAGGTCACTATCAATTGCATTGAGCGCACTCGAATGGGAGAATAATCTTCTTTTCGACTCAAGGCGTCTGCCACCACATTGGCTTTTCCGGGATGGTAATGTATCTCACAGTCGTAATCTTTCACCATCTCTAACCAACGCATCTGTCTCGTATTTAATTCCTTTTGATCAAAGAAATACTTCAGGATCTTGTGGTCGGTAAATATTGTGCACTTCACTCCATATAAGTAGTGCCTCTAAATTTTTAAAGCGTATACCACTGCCGCCAATTCTAGATCATGCATAGAACCTTTCTTTTCATGAACTTTCAATTGCCTCGAGGCGTAGGCTATTACCTTGCCCCGTTGCATAAGTACACACCCAAGACCTAGGTGTGATGCGTCCGAGTATACTACCAAATCATCTGTGCCATCCGGCAAAGTTAATACCGGAGCACTAGTCAACTTCCCCTTGAGCATTTGGAACGCCCTTTCTTGTTCGTCATTCCAAATAAACTTTTAATCCTTACGGGTTATTTTAGTTAATGGTGAGGCGATCTTGGAGAAATCCTGGATGAATCTCCTATAGTAACCCGCAAGTCCTAGAAAGCTTCTAATCCCCGAAGGATTTTTCAGAGAGTTCCATTTTGAAACTGCTTCTATTTTCGATGGATCGACCAATATCCCATCGGCACTAATGATGTGCCCTAGGAACTGAACTTCTCAAACCCAAAAAACGCACTTCGAGAACTTAGCATAAAGTTTCTCTCGTCTCAACGTCTTTAACACTTCTCACAAATGACAAGCGTGATCTGCTTCGGTTTTTGAATAAACAAGGATGTCGTCGATGAATACTATCACTGATTTATCGAGCATTGGCTTGCAAACCCGGTTCATGAGGTCCATGAAAGCCGCGGGTGCATTCGTTAGCCCGAAGGACATCACGAGAAATTCGTAATGTCCGTACCGCGTTCGGGACGCTGTTTTTGGCACGTCTTCTTCTTTTACCTTCAATTGGTGATATCCAGACCTCTGGTCAATTTTCAAAAACCAACTCGCACCTTGTAGTTGGTCAAATAAATCATCGATTCTTGGAAGCGGGTATCGGTTCTTTACCGTGAGTTTGTTTAACTCCCGGTAATCGATGCATATACGCATGCTACCATCCTTTTTCATTACAAACAATACCGGCGCTCCCCAAGGAGAGACACTGGGTCGAATAAATCCCTTATCAAGCAGTTCTTGCAATTGCGATAGCAATTCTTGAAGTTCCGACGGTGCTAACCTATACGGGGACTTGGCCACCGGTTTTGCACCTGGGATTAATTTGATCCTGAACTCTACCTCGCGTTCGGGTGGTATCACCGGTAAATCCTCTGGGAATACATCTTCAAATTCTCGTACAACAGGTACTCCTTTAATCTTCGGGAGTTCTTTTTCTGTATCCAGTACGTAGGTAAGATACGCTTTATACCCATGTTGAATAAGCTTTCGAGCCTCCATCATCGAGCATATTATGAGGTTGTCGCTTTTCTTCCCATAAATGGTGACACATTTTCCACTTGGAGATATTAACTGTATCTCATTGCGGAAACAAATCACATTGGCGTGGTAACGGCATAACCAATCCATTCCAATCACCACTTGGAATTCTCCCATAGCCATGGGTATCAAGTCGACTAAGTAGTCTTCATCCTCGATGCTCAATTTGAAATTTCGACATATATCACAAACAATAAAAGTTTTGTTATTACCTACTTCTACATCTAAGGGCACAGGTAATTTTGTTAACACAAACGATGGGTGTCGAACAATTTCATGTGAAATAAAAGATCTATTCACACCCGTATCAAACAAAATGTGAACGGGAATTAAATTTACGGTAAAAGTACCTGTGACCACATCGGGTTCGACTTTTGCTTCAGCTGCAGTTATGTTGAAGGATCTTGCCTTAGACTTTGGGGTTTCCGGCTTTGCATCAGTAGCTTCTTTTCTTCCCACCAACTCAGGGCACTCTGATTTCTTGTGACCCAGTTGGTAACATTTGTAACATACTGACACTTTCCCCGGGCAGATTGAAGCTACATGCCCCATTTTCCCACATATAGCACACGGTTTGTTTTTGAAATGACATTCACCACGATGTGCACGACCACAAATCTTACAACTAGGCGATCCCTCCTTTGCAGTCACTTTCTTTGAGGACTCTGTTGTCTTTGGTTTCTTTGTGGGGCTTGGATTTGTGTCAAGCTCTCTCCTTTCACCCCTTTTGTAACACCCCGTGTTACGAAAGTCAAAGTCAAGATTGAAGTCAAAGGAAGAAAATATTGCTAATTGCGATCTGTCACTCCTTGCTTAATTATTGATTTGACTTCTTTGACTGTAACCGAATCTTTATTTTATTCGCTTTAGTTGTATTATGTGGAGTATCTATTAATAAGCGAGGTTTAATCGTTGTTTATCGCTTGTTTTATCGCTTTATCACTTATCGCATCGCAATCGCAACATGCGTTCTGGATATTGTTTTACGTGTGTGTGCTACATATGTGTTACTTGTGCATGTTTATTTTAGGTTTATGGTTGTGGGGATTAATCGAAACGCAATCGCAACTCTATCGCAATCTAATCGCAAACGCTAAACGCAAGTTATTTGTAGTGATTGTATGCCAGATATAGTAGCTAGGTTATTTGTCTAACTAATGGGTAAAACTATCGCATCGCTCGCTCGAAACGCATCGCAACGCAACGCCCAACACGCGAATCGAAACGACAAAACTCAGCACGTCGGACACCAGGATCGAGTGGCCAACCGATCGAGTGGCCATCCGATCGGATTGCCATCCGATCGGGTTGCCATCCGATCGGTGACCCATCCGACCCAGTGCACTTTCCTCTTTTGGAAACCCTATAAATACCCTCCTGTCACATCATTTGTGATGTGACAGCTCTCTCACTCGACCAGCTCGCTCAAGCACTCTTTTCTCTCGATTTCTCGCGATTCTTGTAAGTTTTCAACCTAAATCTTGTACTTCTATGATCTACACACACTTCTTCATCTTTTTCACCTTTGAATCTTAACTTTTAACCGCGAAATCAGCGGATTTGAGGTGTTCTAGGATGATGTCATCATGGAGTTCTTATAAACATCAAGATTTGGCTTCATTCCACCAAGAACAACTTAGATCTAAAGGATTTCCACATGAATAAACAAAGATCTTGCATAGATCTAAACATATTCAAGATTAAAAGGATTGAAAGATGGTTTTCCAACTTCTTTCAACTCTTTTACACTCAATGCACTCAAAGACGTTAGAATCGGAGCTTGTTCTGATCTTCCACTCTTTCTTAGTGATGTGTTAGTTCAAGATCTGAATTCTATCCAAGAGATAATGATTTTGAGTTAAACATGAACAACCGTCACGAGCCGTTAACTGATCGGACCAGGGTGATTCATGTTCGATCGGGTGACTTGGGTCTGATGAGGGTTCTGTTGTCTAATGTGTTTTCATACCATCTCGATCAAATCGCAAAACTTAGTAAAACACCAAGTTAGCAACACGATCAGATCGCGGGATAGATTGCCATCCGATCGAACCGCAATCCAACCGGATTGCACTTGGGGTTCAACACTTTTAACAATTTTCAACATGTTCAATGCCTAGTCAGTTCCAACGGATTGCCACCCGATCGGTAGACCATCTGATTGGATGATAGTCCTGCTGTGAACTTGTTCTCTGAGAAATACCTCCCAAACGGATCACCATCTGATCGAACAGCCGTTCGATCGAACGACCTGAAAGGTAGAGATACTTCTCTGTTTTCAAAATGCTACAATGAAAACTTCAAAAGACAAACCATCATACGCAAACACATCCTTAACAAACAAGGTGTCAATCCGACCGAATGACCATCTGATCGGATGACCATCCGAACAGATTGACATCCGATCGAATGACCATCCGATCAGATTGCCATCCGATCGGATTGTTGTTCGATACTTGGTTCCTTTGCACTGTTTTACGTGCCGTTCTTCGCTTATACTATCGTTAACTGTTCACGCTAATCTCTCTCAGCGCTCCCTTCAATCCAAGAGGGTGTTTACTTGTTAAACACAATCTATGAGTATACTCGACCCCTTTTTGCTTTACGCAGTTTTGGGTGTTACATACGTTACTTATTCGAAATCACAATCGACACACAACGCCAACACTATTTATACGCCAACCTTTATTGCATGCTACATGTAATTCGATGAATGCTTGTATGTTATGTTAACACAATGATTGTTGCCTGACACCTTAGCAACGATAGTACTATAGTTTGGACTCAGCACCTGTCGTGGATAGGGGTTGTTAAGGGCTTTACTTCACGTGTCCCAATGGGGATAAGTGTTATGCATTCTACAAATCGCAGTGACGTCTGTGCATATTTCTCTGTTGATAACCTACTTGCCTTCACTTTATACATGTTACATGATGGTTATGCGTAAATGATTTCGAACCCTATTATACTATTAAACTTGTATGCTTACCTTTACACTAAGTGTATTGACCTATATTTTAACGTATGTGATAGGTGTTTAGGATGCTATCTACTAGGATGCTTGCTATGGGGAATCGAGTTAGGAAGAGTCTAGAAACAAACGAATAATTTATTTGAATCTGAGTTGTCGAAACGGAACTATTTATCTTTGATTTGTTGATAATAACTATGTTACTTTTTATGTCATGGTATGGGACGTGATGCTTAAATAATTGGTAATCGTAGTTGTTATGGAATCTCTTGGACAATCTGTTTTGCTTAGTACCGCGCCCTGATGTTTCCGCCACCGGTTGGGGTGTGACACCTTTCAACTTGTTTCTTCAATTTGATTTCATGTTCTCGTGCAGCATTGATAATCTCCGTGAGATTTTTATAATTTGAGGGAGACATGAACTCTCGGTATTCCGCACTCAAGACGTTATGGTAGTGATATACCTTTTGTTCTTCAGTTTTTACTAGTTCGTCACTGAATTTTAACTTATCCATGAATATCCCCGTAATCCTGTCGATCGATTTGGCCTTCTGCCTTAGATGCATAAACTCCTCCTTTATTTTGTTAATCACGGACCTGGGGCTGTGATGTTTGAGGAATGGTTCTTTAAATCCCTCCCAGGTCATGGCTCGTGTAGCTTCAGCTCCTAGCTCTTTCTTGTAATTATCCCACCAATCCTTGGCTTGGCCTCTTAGTTGGCCCGTTCCGTAAATTATGAAATCGTTCGGATCATAATGAGTCCGTTCAAACACACCCTCAATATCACCTATCCATCTTTGGCAAGCAATTGGATCTACTTCGTCGTTGAAAATTGAGGGTTTACATACTACGAACTTGTTGTATGAGCAACCCTTCTTTTCTTTAACCTTATCTCTTTCGTTGATAAGGTCCTCTTTTAGTAAGTTTATTCTTTCTTCAATAGTCATGAGTATCACAGTTTGTAGCCTTTCGATGAATCCCGGCAGGCCAGCTTCAAAAGCTTTTCTGACTTCTTCGAAGATCTTTCCCTTTATTTGCTCGGTGGTTAAAGGTATCGTATCATCACCGTTTCCACCCGACATCTTTGTATCTGAAATATTTACATCAACTTAATAAACATTTTGTCTCAATGTTCCGACATTATTATGTGAGAATTTATCCAATTCATTCATTTTTATGCTTTGTGTATCTTTCTACTTCGATTTGGCCAAGTTTATAACTTGCCTAAACCGTTTATGTTTAGTGTGCTTTCTCAGGTTTGAGTGTATCAATACACCCTTCCCATGCACTTTAAATCGTTATCTTTTCTAGTATTTTATTTAGAATTCATTGTATAATTAATTCTTACCGGATCTCTTGATCAAGCCTCGAACCGAACATGTTTTACTAATAACCTTAAGCTCTGATTACCAACTTGTCACACCCTTACTGGATAAATTACGAATTTTATACAAAATTTCTTGCATTTATAAAGTTTATTCAAGATTACATTAACAAACCATCAAGTTATCAAAAGTGTTAGTGCTTAAAGACAGTAACTAAACATTTACGATGTTCGGTTTACGTAAAACCATTAAACAAAAAGCGGAAGCTTCACTTCAATCGTGTTCGGTTTATATCCGAGATTGATCTTCATCCAAAATAAGATTTGATATCACCTACGAATCAAAATTATATTACACGCTAGTTAACGGCAATTTAAAAAGCAACTAGTAACTTAGATGACCAGGTAAGTTGTATAGGTTATGACAACTAATAACCCAGATGACCCAGATGACCAAATAACTCATATGGGTTATGACATCTGATAACCCAGATGACTAAATAACTTGTCTGGGTTATGGCAACTGATAACCCAGATGACCAAATAACTCGTATGCGTTATGACATCTGATAACCCAGATGACCAGATGACTCGTATGGGTTATGGCAACTGATAACCCATATGACTAAATAACTTGTCTGGGTTATGACATCTGATAACCCAGATGACCAGATGACTCGTATGGGTTATGGCAACTGATAACCCAGATGACTAAATAACTTGTATTGGTTATGACAACTGATAACCCAGATAACCAAATAACTTGTATGGGGGTTACAGAACTTGTCCATTTTCCCTTCTTAGAAAATGCTGAGTAACTTTTCCGATATTTGTCCATTTAGCTTGAAACTTGTTTCTAATTGATCGTAATACCTTTACCTACATTATTAAACCAGAATCCTCAACCCGGATTCTTAACTTTCATGAATTACGCAGCCATTACCCGGTTTATGCGCATTTTCATCTTGACCCGTTATGGATTGTTTATGTGAAATCCATCACTTCAAGACAACCCAAACATATCGTTATCCATTATTGTTCATTTAGGTGAAATCCACCACTTTTTCATGAGCCGAACTTATTAAGTATTGTCTCATTATCATACGTAAATCATTACAAATACATAAATAAAACTTATGAAGTGACGAGTTACATACCTTAGAGCTTTCCTTTTAGACGAGTATCTGCACCGGCTTGACTTCCGGATGCTTCACTTTTGTTGCCTATAGTATACAAGGCAAGTGTTGTTAGAACCTCCCGGCCATAACTAAGGCATATAAATTTTCCAAAAACATTATCTCAGGTTAAATCAACATTTTTCGCTCATTGATTAGGTTTGGCAATTCTTTTAGGCATTTCATCAAGCACCTTATGTGCATGTTACTTAGCAAGTCAATTTGATTCAATGATAACCATGACTAACCAAGAATCCCTAATTTATCAAGTTCAATTTACTCATCATAACACATACCGACAACAAATTTTCAGTTAGGATTATAATCCTACACTTAGATTACACCTTTCTCAGGTCATAACATCAAGATCTTTCAAGAAATTCAATTACCCAAGTCTCACCCAAAATCAAACTTCACCAAAACTGAAATTTCAACTTACCTTAGATTAGTTATGTATGGATGATTAGATTTCTTGACTCATGCACCGAAAACAATCCCATTTAGCCCTTCAATTTGATCTATCTAGTGAAAGAAGGGTTTGGGGTTCTCCTTTTGGCTCTGGTCACGCATACACACACACACACACACAAGTATGTGTTCATTGTTTTGTCTTGTTATTTAAGGAATTCAAGTTTACCTACTTGACTATTTTAGTTCCTCATGTTTAGTTCTCTTTTTTTTATTATTAACAAGATCCAAATTCAGTATTTCATTATTTAATCAACTTATCATTAACTAGGTTAAATACTCCTAGTTAATATTCTCAAGATTTCAATTACGTTAAGTGTGTTTATGTAAATATATATATATAATTTTATTTTGGGATGTTACACTTGTGTATATCATGATTGAAAGTTTATCCTTACTTCCGAGTTTAATAGTTGGTCTCCGGATTTAATCCTTTGATGTGTTTAATTGTGTCCGGTTTTACTTTCTTACGAAATCTATGTTTAACTGCATTCTGGCTTTGTTAACTGTTATATGTTAACAGTTAGAGGTTTGCCTGGATTGAACGGTTTAACTTTCCATCCGAATTTGTTCAAACATGGTTTGTGTTTCCAGATGTGTAAGTTAGTCTGTGTAATCCTTCAGTGTATCTTGCAGTTCTTACTAAGTGTTCATTACAACAAGTTCAGCACGGGGCCGTGCTCAGCCCAACACGCCCTTGTCCCCAAGGATCTGCAGAAACGCCCAGTTCAGGTAACTGGACACGAGGCCGCTTGGTTCTTACGACTCTACAACTTGCCATGACGATACACTCCCAGTCCTTACCAACTTAAACCCAAGTAAGTAAATGATGGAGGCATTAGGACTAACCCATTTTCTTTTCAACACCATTATTTTTCCTTTTCTTTTCACCTACCTAAAATCCCTCTAGTAAACCCCTTTGAGCCTAAACTTTTTTCGTTGCTAAACCCACAAAACGAACAACCTTCATCCACCAAACACTTTTTCTTTTAAACCCCTTATTTTAGTAAAAAGCTCGGTTTTCTTGTGACGATTCCTTATAAAAAATGAATTCTAGCAATAAACAAACAAGTTCCTCAAAGAAACTTTGTTTGAAAGTGATTAGTTTGAAGAAAAGTCACAAAAACAAAAACTTTTATGACGACCGACGCTTTTTACGCTTTTAGCCCTTTTTATTAACCACTAACCCAAAACCACCTACCTTTAACCCAAGCCTAACCCTTCCCCAAAGTCCTCTTGATATTTACAAAGGTTTATAGTTAAAAAGGAGGAGGATTGATTGCTTGGCAAGCTTATGCTAGAAATAAGTTCCATGCCGGTCTCGAATGTTTCACAAAAATACATCTTCGGCCGAGTGTTGAGTGATCTCCCGTGAGGTATGTGAACTTGTATATAAATGGAATTTTAAAGAGGTATGCCATGCCCAAATAAGTAATTTCTCTTATGAAACATTCTAAATAAATCATAACTAGTTTTCTTATGTTGAAGGTGAAACTTCCTTATCATTTGTCCGTAGTGTCTTGGCGTTATTTTACTGTCTATATAAAATAAAAGATTTACACCATTCATATCTATACGGTCTATATAGAGATATCTTGGCTACCAATTCAGTTATCAATAAAACAATGTCATTTGACCCCAATATTTGTTTGTTTATGTTCGACATTTTGCATGTTTTGACTTTTGTCCAATTTCAAACTCTATATCGCTTTCTGGAGAGTTATACGCAAACCGATGCGTAAGCATAATCAGTTTAACACGACAAACACTCCGGAACATCAATTTATGCTTAACATACCTTAAATGACCTTTACATAACTTAGAAATAAGTTTTGAAGGCTTTGGTATGGCAAAATCAAGTTTATTTGCTTACAGGGACTAATTTCAACAAACTGTGAAAGTATGCCGATTCGTAGTGTAACGAACATTCCGGAACTTGATCATAAGTTAAAAATATCCTAAATATCCTTTACATAGCTTAGAAATAGGCTTTGAGGGGTTCGGTGTGCTAAAATAAACTTTTTGGTCATTTAGGGACTAAAAGCGTCAAAAAGTGCATAAGTTTGCATTTTCGCGCATAACTTACGTTCTGAATATATCCGGACATCCAAAAATTTATATAATCATTGAAATATTTTATTTTAGTGATTAGCATGCTAAAATTCCATTCATCGTGTAATTTGGATCGTTTTTCGCGTCCGTTCGTGTTTCGTCGTAATTAACCGAACAACGTAACCGTACGGCAAAACGAACCGACATCCAGGATATTTTTGAGCATATTTTAAGTTCCCTATACTTTAAATTCATTTTAGAGCCTTGAAATGGGGTTAACGGGGCTTAAACATGCCAAAAATGCGTCGAAAACCAAGTTTTTGCATTGAAGGGACCAAAGTTGACATATCTGCAAAACTTCTTTCAGGCGGGGCGCGTAAGCCCAGATCAGAAAAATCTGATTTACAGCTTGTTCCAGTTGTTCCCCTCATTTGCACATGGTATTTTTCATTCTATGGGCTATTTTGAGGCACCCATGGTATTCTAAAACCATGGGCACACTTGTACGGCTCAAATCGAAGCTCGGTTTTCGAGGAATGATCTTAACGGTTACCCGAAATCTATATAAACCCCAAGTTTCTCATTTGCAACTCACCTTTGATCTGATAAATTTCTCTAAGTTGAAGTATATACACTTCATACCTGAGAATTTTCAGATCAAACCTCCTTTTCTTGGACCTCTTCTAAGTATTCTTTCGTTCTTTTATGCGTTTTAAGCACGGAAGTCAAACAGTGTTTGACTTTCAGCTTTGACAAGTCTATGGTCAACACGAAGTTCGTTTGAACTTCGCAACGTGAGCGTAATCACGATGGTTATAGTCCTTTGTGACTATACCTACTGATTACCACGTTATTTTGGCATTGTGACGAGTCGTAGTTTCGGTCAAAATGCGTATTCTTGCGTATTTTGCAACCCAAAAACCCTTTGTTTTGATATCAAAACTGTTTTCAAACTTTGTTAAACATGTTATGACATGTTTAACATAGGGTCGTAAGATAAGCGGTCTAAACAACCGCTTAGACTTTCGAACCCGACCCGTTTGGTCGATCATTAGGATCTGACCAAACATACTTTGTAACCATAGTTGTATAGGGAATAACCTTCCAAGGTTATACCTTATGATCACTACGTTTAGTTAAGTTGTATGATAGGTAGTTTATATGCCTTAGGAAAATGACCAAAATGCCCTTTTTGCGCATAAATTCATTTTAAGCATATGTAACCTAAATTTTGACATCTAAACTGATTACAAAACATTAAGGAATATATTACTTGTCATAGGACTAGTTAGGCGGTCCGAGCACGTTTTACGCGAACGACGCGTTAAAGTAGCGTAAGCTACCTAAACGAGTCGTAATGGGTCGTAAGCACTTAGGATAGGTTCCGTTTTAGAATGTAGGCTTTGTTAAACCATATTACATGAGTTCCTATACTCATTTGGTTTACGAAACCTCATCCTATCCGATCCTCCGATTTAGGTCCGGTTTATTAACATAGTTACCTATATTAGGTGCCGATTGATTCTGTGATCTTTCTAGCGTTGCTTGGTTGTTATCCAAAGACTATTGAGAAATCTCAAGTGAGTACATAGCCCCCTCTTTTACTTTTTTCAAACATTTTGGGGTGAAACACATGTGCCTACTTGTTACTTTCGTGCTTTTCATGCTTTCATAACATATACTTGCTATGTTCATTAGTACACGTATAGTACATGATTGTATCCATGTTTTTGCTATGTATGTTCATTTATTGCATACTTAGTACATTGTTTTACATCACATGCTATGTATGTTCATTTAGTGCATACTTAGTACATTGTTTTACATCATATGCTATGTATGTTCATTTATTGCATACTTAGTACATTGTTTTACATCACATGCTATGTATGTTCATTTCTTGCATACTTAGTACATTGTTTTACATCACATGCTATGTATGTTCATTTATTGCATACTTAGTACATTGTTTTCACATAACATGCTTACATTTTGGTATGACATTTGGTTTGTTTAAATGGGACAAAAATACATTCATTAACATTAGCTACGCCGCTTGGTAGTAAGTAATGGTACCATAGGAATTGACAACTCCCATTCCTGAAATCCTAGGTTTGTTTGGGTGGAAGGAATGACTGAATCCAATATACATAATTTAGATAAACCTTTAATTTGTTTAAGGGTTTGTCGCCACAGTCGCAAGGCTTGAATGTATGCATTTTAACAATACCGCATAGATGTTTGTATCAGTATAGCATGCAGTTATTTTACAAAACATAACTTTGATTTAAACTATGCTTTATTTCAATACCTTGTTTTGTGTATTTTACATATGGTTTAGTTGATATATTTCATTTACCATACATGACATTTGATTACACATTATATGATTTACATTGGACAATAGACATTGTTTACACATAAACATCTTGACATTTGGTTACACATTACGTGATTTACATTTGACAATAGACATGGTTTACACATAAACATTTGACAATTGGTTTAAACAAGACATTTTTGGTGGTTTGTTTGGGTAAGTGATTTAAGTAACGAGGCGTGTGTAATATGATAAAAGCATGGTGGATACGCCGCTGGTACTTCCTATATATAAGTGCTTTTATGATATTACATATCATAGCGTTATTCAAATCATTTCAATTTAGACATATTACATTTTACATAAATAACATGTTTTTCACAAGACATTGTTTTACAAAACAGTTTATTTTATACAACTCATTTTACTTGGTTATTTAATTAACCATACATCTTTCTTTTATATAATCTGATTTCTTATCAAGTTTTCGTATGATTTATAAAAGAAAACACTTAACAAGATTCATGACTAATTTTTATTAAACATTTCTTTAAACATTAAGTCATGAATCCTATTTTGATAAAACCTATGTATCTCACAGGCATTTTTATGCTGACATGTGTTTTCAGGAGCTGTTGCATAGGATGTTCAAGATACACTTAGGCGAACCTGTGCCTTAGTGACATAAAACGAAGCTAGAATAGTTGAAATTCTGCTATGTCTGTTTCAGTTGTTTTAAGACAATGTAACCCCTTTGTTTATAAATAAAACAAAACTTTATTTACCATGGTCGTGAAACAATAATTCTGTTGCTACACTCCCCGACGTTTCCGTCGCGGTTTGTTGTTTTACGCGGTCGGGGTGTGACAACTCAAACCACTTAGCCGAGGGTAACGTCACCATCAAAAGAGGGGCCTACCACATTACGCATTAATACCTTAATTAATTATCTTTCAATATTCCAACCCTTTAGGATTGTATCCTTGCTGACTCAAACTACTGGGTTGAGGGTAACGTCACCTTCAAAAGTGGGGCCTACTACTATAACTAAGATAATCTCTTAAAAAGTGCAAAAGTGGGGAAATCATCAAAGGTTACATTAAAGGCGAGTCAGATCCAAGTGATTCATCTTGTCTATCTGTTTTGTTTTATTTTTAATTTTTAGAATTTTTAGTTTTTATTTTCATGTTTAAAACCTTTTCTAAAACTTTTGATTTGATTAGACGTTGAGGATAAACCGGTATTAAAAGCTCTTGTGTCCTTGGACGACCTCGGTATCTTACCAACGCTATACTACGCTCACGATGGGTGCACTTGCCCATATGTGTGTTTAGTGTTAGTAAAATATGATGTTTTATAAATTTAAAACTTGACTAAAGTGTTAAAAAGGGCTTAAAATATAAACAAAAACATATCACGCTACACACGCATCAAGTTTTTGGTGCCGTTGCCGGGGACACAAGGATTTTAAGAAAGTTAGCAATCAACGGCCTAATCATTTTTCTTATTTTTCTATTTTTTTTTTGGATTTTTCTAAATTTTTCAGCTTCTGCAGACTATAGCACGGGGCCGTGCCCGCTGAACACGCCCCCGTGCCCAATCTTTGGTACTGGCAATCCTGTTTTAAGTCAGTCAGTAGCTGAACACGGGGCCGTGCCCACTGAACACGCCCCCCGTGCCCAAGTTTTAGTTACTGAAAACAGAACCGTAAGATCCCGACGGTTGGTAATTTCTAGCATAAACATGAGTGATGCTGATCGTTTTTACTTTCGCTCCTCATATGGTGCGTGGTGTCAAATATGTGGTGGACCTCATGAAGATTTAAAATGTTATTTTTTAAACTACAATCCCCACTATATAGACCCATCGTTTTCCTGTAGCCTTAATATGGGTGAAAGTAAAAATAATCCCTATCTCTCCCTCGAATGCTCTTAATCATCTCTTCTAGATGATATGATTCTCGAAGAATTATTTCAAATGGAAGAAGTAATTCTCCAATTGATAAGAGAACTTGAGATGGAAATAACCAATTCATCTCAAGACGACAATCAAGGGGAATTATTGAGATCACATTCGGAGTATAACAACATCGTTGCTCCCGAAAGCACCTCCAACTCTTGTAAGGACTTGAGCGATAGTCGTCCCTGTGTCGATTGTGCCATGAAGGACTCCCCATCGGTTCCCACCAATGCATACAAAGATCTGAGCGATTCGACATACACCTTCTTTAACGAGAGCCCGAATAAGGGAAATAAAGGTTGGTCTTGCCTACCGGTATTTAGTTTAGGATTCACCCTTTCCAATAACCTCTTGCGTTCTTGTCTTAAACTAGGGCAACTAAGGTACCTCAGGCACTTCGGTGTTGTTCCAACCAGTAAGGAACCACCCGATCCGGATAAATTCCTTAAAATAAGACATAACTTCATAAAAACCTCTAGCCATGGGGCCGTGTCTAGGTCAGCATGCCCCTGTGTCCGCCTGAAGATTCTAGTCTGACTTTTGGTCAGAATACGGATAAAAAGTGCCAGAATCTTGTCTGCACACGGGGCCGTGTCCAGTGTGCTATCGTTTTCTATAAATGCAGCAAGATTCCTGCACTCTTGGACCCATTCCAAAGACAAAGATCTGGTGGGATCTTCACATATACCCTTTAAGGTATATTCTAAAGATGGTTCTCAACAACCATCTTGTCTTTTCTACTTTTTTCTATTGCCTTCCTCTTCATTCTCCACTCAAAACCTCCATTAAAACTTGAATTCTCCATGATTTCAAGCTTTATTGTTATGATTGTTAGGTTTTTATTCAAGGAATCTTACCAAAAATAAGTTTTAGAGTTAATTACATAGTTAGTCCTTGTGGTTTGCAAAAAATAACAACCTTAGGTACTAATAGTTTAGAATCACATTCTAGGGTATTAACTTTTCATTTTGTAACGTTTGAGGGTATTAGCACTGTTTAAAGGCTTAAAATCACATTTTATTAGTACCCTCAAACGTTACAAAATGAAAAGTTAATACCCTAGAATGTGATTTTAAACTATTAGTACCTAATGTTGTTATTTTGTGCAAACCACAGGGACTAACTATGTAATTAACTCTAAGTTTTATAACACTGTTCTAAGTTATTTCTGCTTAAAAATGCTTCAAAAACCAGAAAAATAATTTAAAGCCATAAGATTCCTTGTCTCAAAAACCTGTAGAGAGGTGGCCACGGTGCCGTGCTCAGCGAGCACGGGGCCGTGGCCAGAGTACTGTTTCATTGTTTTGAAATTTTTCGGTTTGTTTTCTTAGAATGTCAAGCCAGAATAGCGGAACCTCTTCAGCTCATTCAAGGAACAGCCGCAGGGAGCGAAGGCCTTCGATCGAAGCAACCCTAGTGCATTATGTGATGGCACTACGAGCAGCTCTCGACGAAATGACATCCGTAGAAGAAGTCCTAATCGACCGTATCAACTATCTAATGGTGGGGATAGAAAATAGCTTCCAAGAAATCAACCTTTTGCACCAAAGGTTGAATATTCTTGCAATGCCTCCAATGGAACCAATCTTTCCCCAAGAAGATTGGAACTTGGCTCAAGAAGTGTTAACCCCACCGGTTGGGATGACATCCCCGCGGAACCTCCTCTTGACAACTTACAAGAGGTTCCGGTGGAAGTGACACCCCCTCAAAATGAGGACGCCAATGAGCCCGCCTTCCTTCTCCCTCGGGAGATAGAAGAATGGCTTAACGATGTGTGAGGGGCCCCTTTCCGGAGAAGAAGTTCTTCAAGCCTCATTCAATCGAAAAAAATATCTTTTCAGAATTTTTTTCTTAAAATAAAGTTATATAGGCTAGGACTTCTTTGTGGTTTGAGATTTCTTGTATTTCATGACCTACTTATCCAGATTTAGCTTATGTTTTTATTTTCTAGGAAGTTACGTAATCCGCTCTTGATTGAATGATGGTTTTTAAGTATTAAATGGCGCTTGGATGATGTTGTAATGGTTAAAACACACTTGAATGGTGGAGGTTACTAAGGGAATCTTGAACCCACACCCCATGCACAAAAACAAAGCCTCCCGATAATTTTTCTTCATTACAGCAAGTTCAGCACGGGGCCGTGCTCAGCGCAACACGCCCCCGTGCCCAAGGATCTGCAGAAAACGCCCAGTTCAGGTAACTGGACACGGGGCCGCTTGGTTCTTACGACTCTAGAACTTGCCATGACGATACACTCCCAGTCCTTACCAACTTAAACCCAAGTAAGTAAATGATGGAGGCATTAGGACTAACCCATTTTCTTTTCAACACCATTATTTTTCTTTTTCTTTTCACCTACCTAAAATCCCCCTAGTAAACCCCTTTGAGCCTAAACCTTTTTCGTTTCTAAACCCACAAAACAAACACCCTTCACCCACCAAACACCTTTTTCTTTTAAACCCCTTATTTTAGTAAAAAGCTCGGTTTTCTTGTGACAATTCCTTATAAAAAATGAAGTCTAGCAATAAACAAACAAGTTCCTCAAAGAAACTTTGTTTGAAAGTGTTTAGTTTGAATAAAAGTCACAAAAACAAAGAGTTTTACAACGACTGACACTTTTTACGCTTTTAGCCCTTTTTACTAACCACTAACCCAAAACCACCTACCTTTAACCCAAGCCTAACCCTTACCCAAAGTATTCTTGATATTTACAAATGTTTATAGTAAAAAAGGAGGAGGATTGATTGATTGGCAAGCTTATGGTAGAAATAAGTTCCATATCGGTCTCGAGTATTTCACAAAAATACATCTTCGGCCGAGTGTTGAGTGATCTCCCGTGAGGTATGTGAACTTGTATATAAATGGAATTTTAAAGAGGCATGCTATGCCCAAATAAGTAATTTCTCTTATGAAACATTCTAAATAAATCATAACTAGTTTCTTATGTTGAAGGTGAAACTTCCTTATCATTTGTCTGTGGTGTCTTGGCGTTATTTTACTGTCTATATAAAATAAAAGATTTACACCATTCATATCTCTACGGTCTATATAGAGATATGTTGGCTACCTGGTCGGGGGTTAAGGGAATGGTTTGGTAAGTTTCTTGCCTTGTTCAGTGTATAGATCCTGCAAGGACCTGGGTCAAGCTTACTAGGACCTCCTTAAATACCCACTGGTATTGGATGGCGGGGGTGCGAATGGCTTGATCCCATCATATGTAAACTACTATTAATACATTAATCCGGCTACTTGGGATTGTATCCCTGTTGACTCAAACCACTTAGCCGAGGGTAACGTCACCTTCAAAAGAGGGGCCTACCACATTACGCATTAATAACTTAATTAATTATCTTTCAATGTTCCAACCCTTAGGATTGTATCCTTGCTGTCTCAAACTACTGGGTTGAGGGTAACATCATCTTCAAAAGATGGGCCTACTACTATAACTAAGATAATCTCTTAAAAAGTGCAAAAGTGCGTAAATCATCAAAGGTTACACTAAAGGCGTGTCAGATCCAAGTGATTCATCTTGTCTATCTGTTTTATTTTATTTTTAATTTTCAGCATTTTTAGTTTTTATTTTAATGTTTAAAACCTTTTCTAAAACTTTTGATTTGATTAGACGTTGAGGATAAATCGGTATTAAAAGCTCTTGTGTCCTTTGACGACCTCGGTATCTTACCAACGCTATACTACGCTCACGATGGTATACTTGCCCATATGTGTGTTTAGTGTTAGTAAAATATCGTGTTTTATAAATTTAAAACTTGACTAAAGTGTTAAAAAAGGCTTAAAATATAAACAAAAACATATCACGCTACACACGCATCAAGTTTTTGGCGCCTTTGCTGGGGACATAAGGATTTTAAGAAAGTTAGGAATCAACGGCCTAATCGTTTTTCTTATTTTTTTTGTTTTTTTGTTTTGGATTTTTCTAAATTTTTCAGCTTCTGCAGACAGTAGCACGGGGCCGTGCCCGCTGATCACGCCCCCGTGCCCAAGTTTTAGTAACTGAAAAAAAAACCGTAAGATCCTGACGGTTGATAATTTCTGGCATAAACATGAGTGATACTAGTCGTTTTTACTTTCGCTACTCTTATGGTACGTGGCGTCAAATATGTGGTGGAACTCATTATTTTTTAAACTAAAATCCCCACTATTTGGTAATCAGTAGGTATAGTCGCAAGGGACTATAACCATCGTGATTACGCCCACGTTGCAAAGTTCGAACGAACTTTGACTTGACCAATTCATGGTCAAAGCTAAAAGTCAAACACTGTTTGACTTTTTAGCTTGAAATAAATAAACAAGACATGAAAGAATACTTACAAGTGTTTTAGGCTGGAAAATAAGACTAAGAATGCTTAGGTATGAAGCCTCCAACTAAGTGTGGTAGTCTCAATTCAGAGCAAGAGTGAAAAGAAAGGAGATGGGCAAGTTGAAGAGTTGATGTTCTTGGGTGTTTATAGGAAATCATGAACCTTTAGATATTTGCCAAGTGTTTGTGTGATGATCAAGGAATAATCCACACCTTACACTTGTTAGGACCTGATTTGGGGACTTGGAGAACAAATAAACCAGCCCACAATACCCAAAAACTAGGATTAAAAACAAGTTCAGCAGGCTGTTTTGAAGAAAAATGTTTTCTGCCAACTCCAGGCCTCGCGGCCTGCGACCCAGGAAGACTCAGTCTTCATGGCCAGCCTACCAGTATGCTGTCCAGACTTTTACATTTTGACAGAAATGGTCCATGCGGACCAAAATTTGTTTTTCGACGCGTATAACCCCCGTCAACCCAATTTCAAGGCCTTACAAGGATGTTAAAGTATAGGGGACTTGAAATATGCTTGGAAATATCATGGATGTCGGTTCGTTTGGTCGTACGGTCGCGTTTTTCGGTTAATTACGACAAAACGTGAACGGACGTGAAAACGATCCAAATTGCGCAACGAATGGTATTTTTGCATTCCTATCACTAAAACACAATATTTTAGTGATTACAAAAATTTTTGGATGTTCGGATGTGGTCAGAAAGCAAGATATGCACGCATTTGCATACTTTCGCAGTTTGACGCTTTTAGTCCCAATGATCAAATAAGCGTATTTTCGCATACCGAACCCCTCAAAACTTATTTCTAAGCTATTTTAAGGGTATTTAGGTTATTTTTAGCTTATGATCTTGTTCCGGAGTGTACGTTGCTATACGAATTGGCAGACTTTTGTAGTTTGTCGCAAATAGTCCCTGTGATCGAATAAACTTGTTTTTGCCATACCAAACCCTTCAAAACTTATTTCTAAGTTATGTAAAGGTTATTTAAGGTATGTTAAGCTTATGTCACTGTTCCAGAGTGTTTGTTGCGTTAAACTGATTACGTTTACGTAACAGTTTGCGTATAACTTCCAAGAAAGTGATTAAGAGCTCGGAATCAAACAAGAATTGATATGTGTAAATGTCACATGTAATTGTACAAATCCCGAGAATGAAACACAAGATTTCATTGGATTCGTGTTTGTATGATGGTCGTAGAGGCACAAATGTCATTGTTGTGACAACTCGAAATTTAGAACCTTTCTTGTATCCCGATGTAACATGAACGTGTGACTAGTTGTCTTGTGTGATTAATGATAAGCGAACCTTTATGTGACTATGTGATTATTTTGTGTTGTGCTTGTATGTATAGTGTGTATATATATGCATAATGAGCCGAAAACCATGAACCCGACTCGGGACCATGTGGTCTCGAGTGAACTAGTGAAACAGTGGGCCGGATCGGGCCACACACCCCTTAGTCTACCCGAAAAGCCCATTAGGGTGCATCAACTTAGAACAAGTATATAAGCTTGTTATTAGCCAACATTGCCATTCTTTGGGCAATCTACATACACTCTCCTACACACACACTCCTATTTTTCCTCTCACTAGAACCCTAGAAACACAAACCTCCTTCCTCATTCTCGGATTCAAAACCGGCAACAAGAGTCTTCGGTTCAAGCCTAGGATCTTCTTTGAGAACTCATTCATCGATTCCCTCATACCCTCACACCTTGGGAACCTAACCGGTTAGTGATTCATGCTATGTATTGTATTTTGAGTTGATAATGATGTGTGATTTTCGGTTGATGATGATGATTTGATAACATGTTTGCTTGTTAAGATTCATACATGATAAATATATATCCTCCTTGAATAACCGATGTTAAGATTGTTGTTGTTCATCTATGATGTATATGCTTGATTTCTAGATAAAGTCATGATTAGAGTGGTTGCTAATGTTCATGCTAACTTAACATATGAATAAGTAGAAAAATGTTTGAATATGGTGCTACTATGTTCTCGGTTGGATGTGTGAATGATGAGGATCGATGGTGCATTAAACTAGGTGGATTATGCTAGCATAAATCGGTTAAATGAGCATGTTTGTTTAGGATGAAAACCCTAAAGATGAACTAGATGAATATGTGTTGAATATGATATGAATGTGGCTTGAATATTTGAATAATACTTGTTTGATCCATTTTAGTAAATTGTGAGACAAGAAAACATGTTTATGTGGGTGGTACAATCTGATTCATGAAATCGGTTTTCCATTGGATAGTACACTGTACCGAATCAGCAGTTGTCCAACCGAAACCTCCAGTTGCGACTCGAAACCAGTGCATGATGAGTCGAAATCTCCCGGTTGCGACATCGGTTGCGAGTCGCAAACACCTGGTTGCGACTCGAAACCACACGAGATCAGCACATAAACCGTTTGACTCGAAACCACAGTTACGAGTCCGGTTGCGACTCGAGACCAAAACAGCACGAACCGAGACCATGATTGCGACTCAGGTTACGAGTCGCAAACGCCTAGTTGCGACTCGATACTGTACGCGGATACACGCTGTTTGGGCTTGCACCTCATTTCGGACTTAAGTAATTGGGCCGGACCTTTGGGCCTACTACATGGACCTTATACGTGCTGATGTACATGAATAATTGTTTGGGCTGCCATAGATGATACTTGAATGCAATATGCTAGAAACATCCGTGTGCTACTTGGTTACGAACCTGACTTGTATGATACAACTATGATAGGACGCGAGTAACCACAACATTGCTTGTTTGACTTTTCTGTGTTTCTACCGAGCAAACCAAGGTGAGTTCACACCCTCTACAAAGCATGGGATTCCCAGGGGTCGGGAATTGGGGTTAAGGAACATGGGTTCCTCGTCCTCCTTGGGTAGGACAGCAATGGTTCAGGAATGTAATTCCTCGTCCTTATGGACAGATAACTCGTACTAGACCAAAACTCTATCACGAAGTCCCTCATTTTTATATCGACTTAATCGCCGGGCCAATGGCGAGCGGGTCATTAGTTAGATAGCGCTATTTAGGTCTGACAAACCTCACACCGTGCCGCAGAGGACGGGCGTGAACTAATGGATCTGGGGCACGTCAATGATGATAGACATTGACAGTTTCAGGGCACATAAACATGACTACAGTCAGCAGTCGATATGGTAACGAGTCTAGTGTATACATGGGGTAGCCCCCACGGCCGAAATTCCAGATAACTAACACGGGGTAGCCCCCATGGCTGGATTGCCAGAGTAACCGGGAATAAACAAGTCACGTTTTTAACTATGGGGTAACCCCCACGGCAGGATGCCAGATAAAGGAAACTGTTTTCGAAACAACCTAAAACGAACACCCAACCGTGAACTCACTCAACTTGTTGTTGACTCGTTACTACATGCTTTGCAGGTCCCTAGGTTCTTAACTGGAGCTTGCATGGAGGAGGATCGTTGTGGGACATGGACGGCTGTGTGCCATGTTAAACTTTGAAACAATTAAACTTATGTTTTGATTTAAGACTTATGCTTCCGCTTGCAACTTAACTATGTTTCGTTAAACACCAATTGTATTGGTTGAACTTTTATAACTATGTGTTTGCTTGTTCAATATGATTGGTGGCTGGATCCTGGTCAGTCACGCCTCCAAGCGGTAGTACTCCGCAGGTGGATTTTGGGGGTGTGACAGATTGGTATCAGAGCCATTGGTTATAGAGAACTTGGTTTTAATAAAGGGGAAAACGTTTTTGTTAAAACCAGACTATAACCTGTACAGTGCTCGACGCTCCACAACGATGCTTCACTCCACATGCAAGGCTCGACATTCTAGGTGATATGATATGTGTATATATTACCTACTTGTTAGATACATAGTACATGGTTCATGGTATGCTTGGTTAGTATAACTATTGTTGCTTGAACACGTGTGCACTTACTCACTTCTGACATCGTACTTTCGCGAACCCCTCTCACTCACGTTCTTCTTGATATGAAGATCATGTCTGGACGCGTTAACCTAACACAAGCCCAGTTGACGGCTCTGATCAACGAACGAGTTGCCGCAGCAGTTGCAGCTGCACACGCAGGAGGTATATCCTGCAGTCCGAACTCATTCTAGGATCTTTAGGATCCTACTCTCGTGAACCAACCTTTGTGTTAAACTCTGTCTTTTCTTTCACCTACGATAGGTCAGCATGTTCAGCCACCCGTGTGCACTTTTAAGACTTTCATGGACTGCCGGCCAACTACTTTTAGCGGCACAGAAGGAGCAGTAGGTCTCCTACACTGGTTTGAGAAGCTAGAATCTGTGTTCGAAATGTGTGAATGCCCTGAGGCGCGCAGGGTGAAGTATGCTACTGGTACTCTCGAGGGTTTAGCCCTCACATGGTGGAACGCTCAAGTTCAGATGCTGGGGTTGGTTGCTGCCAACGCCACCCCATGGGAGAATTTTAAGGAAATGATCAAGGAAGAATACTGCAGTCGTGATGAGATTCACAAACTGGAAGTGGAGTTCTTCAACCTCAAGATGACGGGGTCGGAAATTGAAGCTTATGTGAAAAGGTCGAACGAACTGGCAATTCTGTGCCCTACTATGGTGGATCCTCCGATCAAACGCATCGAACTATTTCTTCAGGGCTTAGTGCCGGAAATCCAAAGTCATGTGACTTCAGCGAACCTCGCCACCTACCAGCAAACTGTTCAGTTGGCTCACCGTCTCACGGATCAAGCGATGGAGCAGAACAAGTTACCAAAATGCATAGGTGCTGCAACTACTTCTGGTACCTCTAGTGACAACAAACGGAAATGGGATGGAACATCAAGTAAGGGTTCGACTTCTGTTCATTCCCAGTCTCAGCAGAGAAAGACTGAGGACTACAAGAGCCCTAATCAGCAATCGTCTGGTGGTCAAAGTCATGGTGGGTACAAAGGAAATCACCCCAAATGCAATCGCTGCAGCCTGCACCACAGCGGGCCATGCACCAGGGGCAACTGTCATCGGTGCAACAAGCCTGGTCACGCTGCAAAGGATTGCAGGAGCTTATACCCCGCCAATCAGAATCGTCAGCAAGCTCAACAGAACCAGCGCCAGCAGCAGCAACAGGGTGATAACAAAGGATGCTTTCAGTGTGGAGCTGAAGGCCACTTCAAGAGAGACTGTCCCCAACTGAACAGGAAGCAGAACAACAACAACAACAATAACAACAATCAGGGGAATGGTAACAATGGGAACAACAACAACAATGGCGCCAGGGGGCGGGTGTTTGTGATTGGCCAAGGTGAAGCAAGGAATGACCCCAATGTTGTGGCGGGTAAGTTCCTTCTCGACGACTTTTATGTTTCAGTTTTATTTGATTCGGGTGCCGATACTAGCTACATGTCATTAGAAGTTAGTCGAATGCTTAAGCGTATTCCAACCCCTTTGAACAACAAGCACACCGTAGAGCTAGCAAATGGTAAGAGTTTAGAAGCCACACACCTAGTCAAGGGTTGTAAACTTATTCTCGCCGACCAAACCTTCTCTATCGACCTCATTCCTATTGTCTTGGGTAGTTTCGACGTTGTCATTGGGATGGATTGGTTATCCCAGCACCGAGCAGAGATTCTTTGCAACGAGAAGGTTTTCCGTATTCCAGGTTCCGGTGGCGAACCTCTCATGATTCATGGCGACAAGAGGAGTGCTGTTGAGAACGTCATTTCTCTCCTTAAGGCCCAAAAGTGCTTGCGAAAGGGCCACACTGCCATTTTGGCTCTCATTACTGACACCACGGAGAAAGAGAAGAAGATAGAAGATTTTCCAGTGGTACGCGATTATCCAGAGGTATTTCCTGAGGAATTACCTGGTCTTCCGCCTCATCGCCAAGTCGAGTTTCAGATCGAACTAGCTCCTGGAGCTGCGCCTATAGCCCGTGCACCTTATCGTTTAGCCCCATCAGAGTTGAAAGAACTCTCCACGCAACTACAAGAACTCTTGGATAAGGGTTTTATTCGTCCTAGCTCATCGCCCTGGGGAGCTCCGGTGCTATTTGTAAAGAAGAAAGACGGTACCTTCAGAATGTGCATCGACTACCGAGAACTCAACAAGGTGACGGTGAAGAATCGTTATCCTCTACCGCGTATCGACGACTTGTTCGACCAGCTGCAAGGGTCGAGCTACTATTCGAAGATCGATCTGAGATCAGGATATCACCAGCTGAGAGTCCGAGAAGAGGACGTCTCCAAAACAGCTTTCAGAACTCGATACGGGCACTATGAGTTTTTGGTCATGCCGTTTGGGATGACAAATGCACCTGCGGTTTTCATGGACTTGATGAACCGAGTGTGCAAGCCTTACCTGGACAAGTTCGTTATAGTCTTCATCGACGACATCCTGATCTATTCCAAGAGCCGGGAGGAACACGAGCAACATCTGCGACTTATTCTGGAACTCCTTCGAACAGAACAGCTTTATGCAAAGTTCTCGAAATGCGACTTCTGGCTTCGAGAAGTCCATTTCCTAGGCCACGTGGTAAACAAGGATGGGATTCACGTTGATCCATCCAAGATAGACTCGATTAAGAACTGGCCTGCACCTCGTACACCAAAGGAAATTCGCCAATTCTTGGGTTTGGCGGGATACTACCGGAGATTCATTAAGGATTTTTCTAAGATCGCACAGCCTCTCACTTCACTGACGCAGAAGGGCGTTGTTTATCGCTGGGGAAACGCACAGGAGTTGGCATTTCAGCACCTAAAGGATAGGCTTTGTAGCGCACCTATCCTTTCCTTGCCAGAAGGCACAAACGACTTTGTGGTCTACTGCGACGCATCAATTCAAGGTCTTGGTTGTGTATTGATGCAACGAGATAAAGTTATAGCCTACGCCTCACGCCAACTCAAGGTTCATGAAAAGAACTACACTACGCACGACTTAGAGCTGGGAGCTGTTGCTTTTGCACTTAAGTTATGGCGGCATTACTTGTACGGTACCAAGTGCGCCATCTACACCGACCACAGGAGCCTCGAGCATATCTTCAAGCAGAAGGAACTGAATATGCGGCAACGACGATGGGTCGAACTACTAAATGACTACGAGTGCTCAATTAGGTATCACCCGGGCAAGGCCAATGTTGTGGCTGACGCCCTCAGTCGGAAGGACACTGCGCCTAAGCACGTACGAGCTCTACAACTCACGATCCACTCTAGTCTCCCTTCTCAAATACGAGCTGCTCAGATAGAAGCACTGAAACCAGAAAACGTCAGGGCTGAAGCCCTACGTGGATCAAGGCAACGATTAGAACAAAAGGAAGACGGTGCTTACTACGTAACGGGACGCATTTGGGTCCCACTCTATGGCAACCTACGAGAGCTTGTGATGGACGAAGCACACAAGTCTCGCTACTCGGTGCATCCTGGTTCGGATAAAATGTACCACGATATCAAAACTACGTACTGGTGGCCTAGCATGAAGGCCCACATAGCAACCTACGTCAACAAGTGTTTGACTTGTGCGAGAGTCAAGTCGGAATACCAGAAACCATCAGGCCTACTCCAACAACCAGAGATACCACAATGGAAATGGGAGCAGATTTCCATGGATTTTGTTACTGGCCTGCCTAGATCCCAGCGCGGAAACGATACTATTTGGGTGATCGTGGATCGACTTACAAAATCTGCACACTTCTTGGCTATCAAGGAGACGGATAAATTCTCCACTCTTGCAGAAATATACCTCAAGGAAGTCGTTTCGAGGCACGGGGTGCCCACCTCTATTATCTCGGATCGAGATGCGCGTTTTACTTCAGAACTGTGGCAAGCAATGCACAAATCCTTTGGCTCACGACTAGACATGAGCACAGGGTATCACCCTCAGACGGACGGGCAGTCCGAGCGCACTATTCAAACCCTAGAAGACATGCTTCGTGCATGTGTAATCGACTTTGGCAACCGCTGGGAAAAGCATCTGCCACTTGTGGAATTCTCGTACAATAACAGCTACCACACCAGCATTAAAGCTGCTCCATTTGAGGCATTGTACGGACGTAAATGCCGGTCTCCTCTTTGCTGGGCAGAGGTGGGAGATAGTCAGATCACTGGTCCAGAATATGTGGTAGATACAACCGAGCAAATCGCTCAGATACGAAAACGCATGACGGCCGCTCGCGAACGTCAGAAAGTTTACGCCGACATGGGCAGGAAACCACTTGAGCTCCAGGTTGGGGAGCGGGTACTACTCAAAGTTTCACCCTGGAAGGGTGTGGTTCGTTTTGGTAAACGCGGTAAACTTAACCCACGATACGTTGGACCTTTCGAGGTCATTGAGAAAATAGGCAGGGTGGCCTACAGACTGAACTTACCAGCAGAACTCAGTGCAGTTCACAACGTTTTTCACGTGTCGAATCTGAAGAAGTGTCCGTCAGATGAGACTCACGTAGTTCCTCTAAGGAACTCACGATCGACGAGCAGTTACGATTCGTCGAGGAACCAGTTGAAATCACGGACCGGGATGTTAAGGTCCTCAAGAGCACTAGAATACCTCTCGTTCGAGTTCATTGGAACTCACGTCGCGGCCCAGAGTTCACCTGGGAGCGCGAAGATCAGATGAAACAAAAGTATCCCCAACTGTTCGCAAACAGTACACCCACTACTGAGGCCGAAGCTACGGAATTTCGGGACGAAATTCCAGATCAACGGGGAGTGGATGTGACACTCCAGGAAAACCGGGAAAACCATACAACTTAACTAGCTTCCTCAGTGAGTGCCTACCAAATTTCGGGACGAAATTTCTTTCAACTTGGGGATGATGTGACAACTCGAAATTTATAACCTTTCTTGTATCCCGATGTAACATGAACGTGTGACTAGTTGTCTTGTGTGATTAATGATAAGCGAACCTTTATGTGACTATGTGATTATTATGTGTTGTGCTTGTATGTATAGTGTGTATATATATGCATAATGAGCCGAAAACCATGAACCCGACTCGGGACCATGTGGTCTCGAGTGAACTAGTGAAACAGTGGGCCGGATCGGGCCACACACCCCTTAGTCTACCCGAAAAGCCCATTAGGGTGCATCAACTTAGAACAAGTATATAAGCTTGTTATTAGCCAACATTGCCATTCTTTGGGCAATCTACATACACTCTCCTACACACACACTCCTATTTTTCCTCTCACTAGAACCCTAGAAACACAAACCTCCTTCCTCATTCTCGGATTCAAAACCGGCAACAAGAGTCTTCGGTTCAAGCCTAGGATCTTCTTTGAGAACTCATTCATCGATTTCCTCATACCCTCACACCTTGGGAACCTAACCGGTTAGTGATTCATGCTATGTATTGTATTTTGAGTTGATAATGATGTGTGATTTTCGGTTGATGATGATGATTTGATAACATGTTTGCTTGTTAAGATTCATACATGATAAATATATATCCTCCTTGAATAACCGATGTTAAGATTGTTGTTGTTCATCTATGATGTATATGCTTGATTTCTAGATAAAGTCATGATTAGAGTGGTTGCTAATGTTCATGCTAACTTAACATATGAATAAGTAGAAAAATGTTTGAATATGGTGCTACTATGTTCTCGGTTGGATGTGTGAATGATGAGGATCGATGGTGCATTAAACTAGGTGGATTATGCTAGCATAAATCGGTTAAATGAGCATGTTTGTTTAGGATGAAAACCCTAAAGATGAACTAGATGAATATGTGTTGAATATGATATGAATGTGGCTTGAATATTTGAATAATACTTGTTTGATCCATTTTAGTAAATTGTGAGACAAGAAAACATGTTTATGTGGGTGGTACAATCTGATTCATGAAATCGGTTTTCCATTGGATAGTACACTGTACCGAATCAGCAGTTGTCCAACCGAAACCTCTAGTTGCGACTCGAAACCAGTGCATGATGAGTCGAAATCTCCCGGTTGCGACATCGGTTGCGAGTCGCAAACACCTGGTTGCGACTCGAAACCACACGAGATCAGCACATAAACCGTTTGACTCGAAACCACAGTTACGAGTCCGGTTGCGACTCGAGACCAAAACAGCACGAACCGAGACCATGATTGCGACTCAGGTTGCGAGTCACAAACGCCTAGTTGCGACTCGAGACTATACGCGGATACACGCTGTTTGGGCTTGCACCTCATTTCGGACTTAAGTAATTGGGCCGGACCTTTGGGCCTACTACATGGACCTTATACGTGCTGATGTACATGAATAATTGTTTGGGCTGCCATAGATGATACTTGAATGCAATATGCTAGAAACATCCGTGTGCTACTTGGTTACGAACCTGACTTGTATGATACAACTATGATAGGACGCGAGTAACCACAACATTGCTTGTTTGACTTTTCTGTGTTTCTACCGAGCAAACCAAGGTGAGTTCACACCCTCTACAAAGCATGGGATTCCCAGGGGTCGGGAATTGGGGTTAAGGAACATGGGTTCCTCGTCCTCCTTGGGTAGGACAGCAATGGTTCAGGAATGTAATTCCTCGTCCTTATGGACAGATAACTCGTACTAGACCAAAACTCTATCACGAAGTCCCTCATTTTTATATCGACTTAATCGCCGGGCCAATGGCGAGCGGGTCATTAGTTAGATAGCGCTATTTAGGTCTGACAAACCTCACACCGTGCCGCAGAGGACGGGCGTGAACTAATGGATCTGGGGCACGTCAATGATGATAGACATTGACAGTTTCAGGGCACATAAACATGACTACAGTCAGCAGTCGATATGGTAACGAGTCTAGTGTATACATGGGGTAGCCCCCACGGCCGAAATGCCAGATAACTAACACGGGGTAGCCCCCACGGCTGGATTGCCAGAGTAACCGGGAATAAACAAGTCACGTTTTTAACTATGGGGTAACCCCCACGGCAGGATGCCAGATAAAGGAAACTGTTTTCGAAACAACCTAAAACGAACACCCAACCGTGAACTCACTCAACTTGTTGTTGACTCGTTACTACATGCTTTGCAGGTCCCTAGGTTCTTAACTGGAGCTTGCATGGAGGAGGATCGTTGTGGGACATGGACGGCTGTGTGCCATGTTAAACTTTGAAACAATTAAACTTATGTTTTGATTTAAGACTTATGCTTCCGCTTGCAACTTAACTATGTTTCGTTAAACACCAATTGTATTGGTTGAACTTTTATAACTATGTGTTTGCTTGTTCAATATGATTGGTGGCTGGATCCTGGTCAGTCACGCCTCCAAGCGGTAGTACTCCGCAGGTGGATTTTGGGGGTGTGACAATTGTCTCCCCTACTTTAGGAAATTTCGTCCCGAAATATATTCGTAGGAGTCTGTTTGTATAAGTTGTGTTAGGCAATTGTCTTGCGCGGAATCTAGAGTTTTATCTATTTGCATAGAATACCCCATCCATGATTTCCACGTAAGGCATAACTTTATCATTCCCTAGTGGATGCTTCCTCAGATAATGCAAGAAGTGGGAACGGGCTATTATACCTATGATGCCCATTCCCTAATGGATACTCCCTTGATTAAAGAAGGAAGTGGGAATGATGGATTTGATCAATGATAAGACAAAATCAACCAATAGTTCTGTGAGTAATACTTTAAAAAATCTAACTATTAAGACATAAAGATCTTGTAAGGATTTGTATTTCATTTCCCAGTGGATATTCTTCAGAAGCGGAAATGAATGGATAGTTCATTTTCCTCAATGGATTCTTCGTCAGAAGTGGAAATGAAAGAATGTATAAGTTGTTCATTTCCCAATGGTTATTTCTTTGGAAGCGAAAATGAATGGATAATTCATTTTCCTCAGTGGATACTTCGTCAGAAGTGAAAATGAAGGATTATTGTGTAGATTATTCATTTCCCTGATGGATATTTCATCGGAAGCGAAAATGAATGGATAATTCATTTTCCTCAGTGGATACTTCGTCAGAAGTGGAAATGAAGGATTATTGTGTAGATTATTCATTTCCCCGATGGATATTTCTTTGGAAGCGAAAATGAATGGATAATTCATTTTCCTCAGTGGATACTTTGTCAGAAGTGGAAATGAAAGATTATTGTATAGATTATTCATTTCCCCGATGGATATTTCTTCGGAAGCAAAAATGAATGGATAATTCATTTTCCTCAGTGGATACTTTGTCAGAAGCGGAAATGAAAGAATTCATACAAGATTATTCATTCCCCAATATTTCTTTAGAAGCGAAAATGAATGGATAAATCATTTTCCTCAGTGGATATTTCTTCAGAAGCAAAAAGAAACGGAGAGTTCATTTTCCTCAGTGGATACTTCATCAGAAACGAAAATGAATATGGTTTTCGAATGGATTATTCATTTCCCAATGGATATCTTCAGAAGCGAAAAATGAGTAGCTGGTTCATTTTTCCTCGGTGGATACTTCATCAAAAACGGAAATGAATATAGATAACTTTTATTTCTTGTTTAAGTTAACACATGACAAAACTTACTGTGGTTTCTGTGCACTGAATTCCATAATTATGTATGCATCCATAATACGTAATTCCTTGCACAGTCCGCACAATTTATTATATAATGTGTAGGGGAAAGAATCAAACGAATAATCTTGTGATAACCTTTATTAGATCACCATAGGGTCTTTTTAACTAGATCAACATATGATTTCTTTAACTAGATTGACGAATCAATCTCTTCAACTTTGGAATAGTACTTTAAAATCCAAGGGTCTTAACTATTGCATAGAAGCCCATTAAGGATTTAAGATAGTACTTTTGGATATCCTTTTTAAGAATCCATCTTATGAAGATATGGAAAATTCTACAAGGATTTGGATAGCGAGATTTGGATCACACATAATCACATAATCACATAATTGTCAACTTGGTCATCAACTTGTTATCAACTTGTTATCAATTTGTCGTCGATTTGTACACATGCATTTAAAGTACACCAGGAATCCAATCATTGGACTTCAATTAGTACTTTAAACATCCTCAAGAATCTATCTATAAAGATAGGAAGATCATGTAAGGATTCAGTTTTGTCCTCTCGTAACATACGTATTAAAGCACACAAAGAATCCAATTAAGGACTTTGATTTTGCACTTTAAACATCCACAAGGATCTAACTATGAAGATAGGAAGTTCCTATGAGGATTTGGAATTTGTGTGGCGAAAATGTTTTGAAAACCATATACTAGGTATGCTAAGTCAACATACGAAGTATAGTGTTTATGAAATCAAGGTGCTAGATTTGTTAAGTCAACATATGAAGCAAAAAGGATCCTTGAAATCAATGTCCTAGGCATGCTAAGTTAACATACGAAGCAGAATGTCCTTGAAAATCGTGTACTACGTATGCTAAATCAACATACGAGCAGAGTGTTCTTGAAAATCGTGTACTACGTATGCTAAGTTAACATACGAGTAAAATGTCCTTAAAAACTATGCATGGGATCTTTGAAAATATGTTTGTAACATTTTTGAAATCATGTACCAGGTGTATTAGGTAAATATGTTTATAAAATGTTTTAAAACCATGTGAGATGATTTTGAAATCATGTATGAGGTTTTTGAAAATATGTATAATCTTTTTGAAATCATATGTTGTTTAAAATGTCGTGAAACTAGGACAAAATGATATGTACATAGACATATTGTGTAAGACCAATTAAGGACTTACGGAAGTACCCTTAGGTATCCAATCAAGGATTTAAAGTGGCACTCTGAGTATTCGTCAAGAGTGACAACTTGTACCTTGTACTCTGTTTCTTAGAAGAAAAAAGTACTTAGAATTTGTGTGGAGATCGCGAGCGATCTCAAAAATAGAAGAACTACGAGAGTAGTTTGTCTTGCAAGGAACACGGTTCCTTGGTGTCAGCATCGTAAGGGTATGTCATTTATATAAGTAACCACATTTGTTTTCGTCCATCGAAATGCGAATAAAGATTTATCCATAAACCAACTAAATTATTTCAGAGTTCTTGGATAACAAAAGAAATAAAACATAAAGTTCAGTTGTTTCAAAGCAGCATCGTCTTCCAGTTAGCCAAATGCTCATCCACGGGCTGGATTTGCGTTCACAAGCTTTGGGCAATTATTTCTGAAATGGCCCATCTCGCCACAATTGTAGCAAGAACCAGGTGGAAAACGAGCTTGAGCAGGGTTGTTAACAACTTGATTATGTGTAGTCGCAACTCGGCAAACCCTAGTTGTATGATCAATAAGCCCACAATTTAGGCATTTGCGGCAATGTACACTGGCATGATGATGAAGGTTACATTGGTTGCACAGAGGTGCAGTTCCATTGTATGTCTTTTTAGCAGGGGGTTGAGCTGGTTAGTTAAGGACAGCTTGATTGTTTTGAGCAATTACAGCGAAGTTCTGTGAAGCTTTATGCTTCTTTGACTTCTTGGTGGATTCAATCTTGTTATCCTTTGATTTTTATTTTGTAGTCTTGTCTGATGGTTTATTATCGCCTTTCTGGAAAAGTTTGCTCTTCCTAACTTGAGATTCAGTCAGGGTAGCGAATAGCTCAATGGTCTGTCTAACTGTGGTAGGGTTGCTACCAGTAACAATGTCTTGAACTGAGTCAGGGAGGCCATCAATGTATTTTTCAATCACCTTATCCAAAGGCGTAACCAACGTAGGACACAACAAACTTAATTCCTCATAACGATCAGTGTAGGCTCGATGCTCACCGCTATCTTGTTTAAGAACATTGAATTCCCTTTTCAGTGTCCTGAGTTCATGACGAGGACAGAATTCCTTCATCATTAGAGCTCGAAGCTCTTCCCAGGTTTGAGTCATTGCTACATCGGCACCCCTGTCTCTCATCACACCATTCCACCATAGCAGTGCCCTTTTCTCAAAGAAACTAGACGCAAACTCAACCTTTCGCTCGTTTGGACATTGAACGTGTCGGAATGTGCTTTCCAAACTCTCGAACCATTGTAGGAGCCCCGTAGCTCCTTCAGACCCAGAAAATTTAAGCGGTTTAGCCAAATTAAATGTCTTATAGTTGCGCTGAGCATTGTTATTGTTATTGTTGTTGTTCGCTTGATTTATCTGGGTAACGAGGTTTGGGAGCACAACAGCGATTTGCTGAGCGACTAAGGTTACTATTGCAGCATCTTGAGTTTGATCACGTCTAGGAGGCATTCTACAAGAATAAGGAAACATGGGGAACATGTGAGGTTGATATTTGGATAATCAAAAGAGGTATTGAAAATATCGACGAAACATAAGGAATGTGGTCATTCATTTGTCACTTTAAACAAACAAACGACACACAGTGACTAATCAAAGTAAATGGGTCTTTATAATGTATTGTGAAGATATACTTTAGCCTATAGGTGGACCCTCACCCCAAGAGTTCCCAGGTAAGAGTGACTGGTCCAATGATGTGGATTTGTACGAACACTCTAGCCTTAGACAGAAAACTCAGGGTACAGGCACCCACTCTTCCGGATTGCACATGTTCACATTTAAAGCCCAAACATTGACGAGATTTTGAAAACAGAAAAGGCTTAAAAGCCTAAAACAAATCATCTAAGGATAGATGATTTCTTGTGAAGTTTTGGAAAAAAATTGACTCGAGAGAATGAATTGTGTTTTGTTTTTGTTAATCACCTAAGGATAGGTGATTGGTATTGTAATAAGAATCTAAATGCAAGAAACTTGCGTTAGGGTCCTAGGAAGGTTATAGACTAGGTCAAGAGCATTACTAATAACCTAATTCCCTATAACCATGAGCTCGGATACCAACTCTTCTCTCACACCCCAACCGCGTTAAAACAACAAAACCGCGGCGGAAACGTCGGGGGAGTGTCCTAACAAAATCATTGTTTCACAACACATGGATATTGAAGTTATGTTTTGTTGAATTATTAAGTGTTTAACATTATCTTAAAGTAAAACAAACGAGTTCCACATATTGTCTTTCTTGTTTTATGTCACTAAGGCCTCGTCCATTCCTATATGAGCATGCATCGTATTCATCAAACAACAGCACCTGAAACATATGTGAAAATAAAGTCAGCATAAAAATGCCGAAGAGTACATAGGTTTTGTGAGTATGTCAAATTCATGGCTCGTATACAATTTGCAATACCTCGTACGACTACTAGAGTTGATAATTGAAAATCTTGTATTGAAAAGTGTTTGGTATTGCAATATGATTAACCAACTAAAACAAGTTGGTTATATGTTTGTGAAAACCTCGTTGCCATGAATCTTGACCCAAAACATTTGTTAGGAAACTTTATTTGTAAGTATTGAAGAAAATCATATTCAACTTGATCTATGAAGAAGATAACAGTCCTGAAGATCACAAGAAGAAGAAGAAGAAGAAGAAGATCGGATAGGACAACTGAAAGCAACAATATCTACTTCAAAGTATCATAAGTTGATCAAGAGCTGAAGAAGATTATCAGAGAAGGTCTTTCTGATGGATCTGATGATATTTCTGATGAAATATCATCAGTTTCTGACAATTCTGATCATTAGATTTTCTGATGATTTGTTCACCAGAATTTCTGATGAAGTGGTTTATCAGAAATTCTGATAAAAACCCCACTTGTCTAAAAATCAGCTCTATCCTGCCACAATAACCGAGGCAACTTAACATTATTGGATATCATGATGACAAAGGCAACTTGATTGTTTGATTCAATGAATATGTCAAAGAGCTACTTTTTGCAGGACTTATACATGAATAAACAAATGTTTATTCATGTATCCAACCGTCTATAAATAGAAGGCTCATCAAGCAGAGAACAATGAGTTAAGCTTAGCATTCAATACATACTACAAACTCCATTGTCCTTTCACTCTCAGAATTCAAGTATTCATTTGTAATAGATAATAATCTTAAAATCACCTTGTAAACCATTTTGTTTCAATGTGATATAAACTTGATAATTTTGTAGGTCTTGTTTCTTGAAAGTCTGATTGCTATGTCAGCACACTATTTTCACATCTAATGAAATCACTTGCCATATTACGTGAAAAGAAGTTTTTAAGTCCAAACTGGGACCAACAATTGGTATCAGAGCAGATTGAATAAATCTTTTTCAAACGATCAATCGCTCATCTTCTTTTCTCTAAATATGGCCAGCTTTCAAACATGGAATAATGCTTTTAACATTGGTTCTATGTCTAAACCTCCGACTCTGGTCATAGAGGAATACCCCCAATGGAAAATCAGGATGGTCAATGACTGAAATACTAGCTATTGTTTAAATCCATTGAAAGGCGTCCACATATACCAATGACTGAAATACTAGCTATTGTTGGTGCACAATGTCTAAAGCCTGCGTCTTTGTAATGCTAGTTTAATGTATAGGGTCCAGATAGGTCATTTTGTGTTAGTACAGGGGGTAAAAGTGTAATTTTATAGCTTTCATGTTTGAGGTCCGCTTTTGTGGCATGTGTCCACAAAAGCGAACCAGATCAGTAGTCTGGACCGCTCTTGTGGACATGTCACATGAGCGGACCAGGTTTCCTATAAATACCCCTAATGTGTTCATTTATAACGTTTTTCATGAACTCAACGTCGAACTGCTGATCGTACGACAAGTGTTATCAAGTGAAGAAAAAGTATTATAAGTGTGAATCTTCTATTTCTACTCATTTCTGTTACATTTTTCTTTGTATCATACTGAAAATGTGTTTCCGCCACATTTTCAGTAAGCACTAGCTCTGATTGACTCATTCGAAAGGTCAAAACTGATCCTACAATTGGTATCAGAGCCAGTTGCGAGTTAGTTTGCTAGATACGAAGTGTTTTACACGGACGTTTGTAGATCTGGACGGTTTGAATGGTGGAAATGCACTGAAATTTAGACAACAGGTGTTAAATACACTAATAACAAACCCTTGAAAGATTCGGATCAAAATACGGCCTAAAAGTGATCCAAAAACCCTCGTGAAAATGGTTCGCGCTTACGTCATGCTTCTGGTTCGCTCTTCTGGATCCCTCCAACGTACATTTTAAGCTGTTTCTGGTTCGCTCCAGTGTTAGTTGTGGTTTGCTCGATAGTCACTTTCTGGTTCTCTCCAGTGTTAGTTGTGGTTCGCTCGATAATCAACATTCTGGTCCGCTTTTAGTACAACATTCTGGTTCGCTCGAAGTATAATACTCTGGTTCGCTCAAAATGCTAATCTCTGGTTCGCTCAAAGTACAACATTCTGGTTCGCTCGAAGTATAATACTCTGGTTCGCTCAAAGTGCTAATCTCTGGTTCGCTCAAAGTACTAATCTCTAGTTCGCTCGAAGTATAATACTCTGGTTCGCTCAAAGTGCTAATCTCTGGTTCGCTCAAAGTACTAATCTCTGGTTCGCTCTTAGAGAAAATTTTTGGTTCGCTCTTAGTTACAGTTGTGGTTCGCTGATTGTTACTTCTGTGGTTCGCTTATTCAGAACTGTTTAACATTTCTTCATTACAACTGAAAATGGAAAGCCAAGATTTTTACAACATGTTTGCGGGTAGTGGTGGAGTTACTCAGAGTCCTGCTAACATCATGCAGAATGTCAATCTGGAAAACGAACTTGGAACGATGCAGAAGCCTCCAAAATTGATGAGTTTGGATGAATATTCAGGATGGTCCGGGAGATTCAAAAACTGGGTGCAGGCAAATCATCTAGAGTGCTGGATCAAGATAGAAAGAAAGTATGTTCCTCCGGTAGACGGGATAAATATGTTAAAGACCATTGCCAGTCTTACAGATGCGGAACAGGTCGAGTTCAAAGCAGAAAAGAAGATGGTTAGCATCCTACAGCAAGCTATAAAAGAGGATATTCTAGTTTTGTTACAGCACGATGATAGTGCACAGTCGATATGGCAAGCTTTGGAAAAGAAATTCAAAGGCAGTGTATCGATGATCAAGGGTAAGAGAGCACTGATAAAGAAAGAATTTGATATTTTCACAGGAATTAAAGGTGAATCAACAAAGCAGCTTATCGAGAGATATTGTCACTTGGTGGTAGAGATGAGAAGGTTGAATATCGAAAAGACGAATGAGGAGTGGATAGACAAGTTATGTGATGCACTTCCCTATGATGAATGGGGAACATACTTGATGATGTTGAAAAATAGTTCAGATTTTGTGAACTATAGTTTGAGCGTGTTTATAGAGAAAATTGAAGCTTATGAGTTGGAATTGGTGAAAATCAAAAAGATGAATTCAGCGAATATGCCACAAGATGTGTCTTTGTATTACAAGAATAGTCCGGCAGCTACTAATGTTCAGAGTCCGAAGATTCAAACCGGATTTAGTGCAGACAACACTTCATCTGCTGCTCCAAATGCCTATCAGTCAAGTCAGTCGACTCCGTTTGCCAATTATGAGCCGAATATCAAAGTAACTGAGCAGAATTCTCCTCAAAGTTCTATAGGGTCAAATCAACAGACGTTTGTATCCGGTGTGCAGTGTAACATTGCGGTTAACATCAAGAACGGGAATGAAATCACCGAGAATGCAGCCAAGCAGCACATCGCGGTATTGGCATCAGTTCTGGAAGCTTATGAAGGTTTGGTCGCTGGTAGGATCGGTAATCCCGATATGACTAAAGAGGATTACGATCAGATCGATCCGGAAGAACTGGAACTGATAGATATAAAGTGGGGCATGGCGAGTCTGGTCAGAAGAGCTCAACGTTTTATGGAGATCACGGGTAGAAGCAGTTTGTCAGGTCCTGATTAGAAATTAGGGTTCGATAAGTCAAAGGTGACTTGTTTTAAGTGCAAAGAACGAGGTCATTTCAAACGCGAATGTCAGAATCGTGAAGTGCAGAATCATCAGAATCCGTTTACAAACGATTATTACAGACAAGCTATATATCATCGACCAAATCAACAATCTGCAGTTCAGAGACCTCAGATAGAGAACAAACCAGAAAAGGCACTTATCGTAAACCAAGATGATGAGAAGGTTGTGTCTGGGTTTAGTTGGGACAAGTATATTCCAGGAAAGGATGATCAAGCAATGATGGCTGAGGTAGTTGAGATTACTGAGACAGTAGCAGAATCGAAGGGTAGCAATGAGGTGGTTACTAAGAATGTCGGTGAAGTAGTTTCTGAGAGTGTAGTTGAGTCTGATTCTGAGGTGGTTGAGGAAGAAGTTACTAAGATGTTTGATTCTCTTACTGAAATTGTGATCGAAGAGGTTATGGAAGTTGCTGATCAGGTGGTTCAAGAGGTTATTAAAGAGGTTTCTACAGATATTTCTGCAAAAGCTGAGGAATCAGTGAATGAAGATCTCAACTTTCAATCACGACAGGAGGAATTTGTTTATACAATGAAATCTATTCTGCCTCCTAATATTTTTGATTCTTTTGCAGATTATTTTGAAGAGCCAAGAACTGGAATGTGTTCAAGATTTGAAGCAGAGAAAGAAGCAGTCGAGGAGGTGATTGATGTTTCCAAAGAAATGACTGAAGAAGCTCTAAAGGAGATTGCAGATAAAGCGCTGATGAGCAAATTAAAAGAGGTAGATTCAGACATCCAGGAGTCAGTTGATAAAGTGTCAGGTCTAGGAGAGGATACTGGAGTCCTAGAGGTCACCGTGGTCAAGTCGTCTGAGTCGGAGTCAAATACTGTTGGTAAAGTTGTTTGTGAGGATGAGATTATAGTTGAAAAAATTTCAATCCCCGATACACCGTGTCTAAGTTGTTCACAACTATGCATGGGGTGTCTTGAAAAAGACACCAATTATCAGGAATTGAAACAACATGCAGATTTGGTGAAGTTTGACTTAGAACAGGTAAAAGAGGCATACGACACATTGTCTAGGTCAATAAAAATGATCCAAAAAGAGAGTATTGAAAATGATAAAGCAACAAAGTTGGCACAATCAACTTTATTTGATAAACAAAGAGAAGTCAACTTTCATTTAGATACAATAGCATCTTTGAGAAAAGAGCTTGAGTTGACTAAAATTGAGAATGATAGAATTGATCAGAAATTGATGAGTTATGTGGCATCATCGTATGTGTTAGAACAAATAGTGCCACAACAACCACATGCTTCACCTGCCTACAACAGTGTTCCACCTCCAATGTGGAATCATTATACACAGAAATATCCAGATGGGGTGGAAGCTGCTTTAAACATCAAACTGAAATCAATTGAGAATGATTTACCTGATAACATTGATATCACTTTCACTGAGTCTGACACTGACAACGAATCCCAGGTTATAAAAAATGTTATTGATCAGGTGTTGGACGATGAGAGTGAGAAATCTGAGAAGGCAAAATCAGTGGAGGGTAGTGATTCTGAGGAGGACGGAAACTTTTTAGATCGTTATTTGTCAAAAACGGATAAAAGTGTGGATGATGATTCGATTATGGTGGCTTACACTATGGTTGGGTCTGACAAACTTTATACCAACACCGAGTTTCCACTTCAGAATGTTAAATTTGAGAATGTTCAGAAAGTATTTAAGCTGGTTGAGCTGAGCGTAAATGAGTTAAAGAAAAATGATTTCTTTTCAAAACTGGATAAGTCAGTTGGTTCATCACTTCCTACTAGTCCAGAAAAGGTTGAGGGGGTGGGTAAAGACCAAAACAGAAAAAATCAGTTAAAGAAAAAAGGTATTGGTTTCGAGAAAAGAATGGCTAAGCAGGTGGTAAAGCCAAAGGATAGAATTGATGATGTATTTGTTTGTGGTTCTAATTTTGATACTGAAAAAGATTATATTTTTAGCCAAAAAGCTGTGGACGACTTCAATGCAGCACAAAAACTAAAAGTGGAAACTGTCTCAACCACTTTTGTAGAATATGATAAGCGTGTGTGTTATCGCTGCAATGAAGTTGGCCACATGGCAAAGCAGTGTGAGAAAGTAATTGAAAAACCGGTTGTGGTAAAAGTTGTTAATAAACAAATGATTGAAAAACCGAAGGTTGAAAAATCTAAGGTTGAAAACAAAAATGTTTCAAAACAAATCACTCAAAAACCTCGACCAAAATCACCAGTTATTGCTAAAAATAAACAAGTGTTGGTTTCGCCGATTCGAATTCTTAAACGGGGTGAAAAGTTGAAGTCGGAGGATAAGCCAAAATCGACTTTCGAGATTGGCGAGTCTTCTAAGTCTCCTAAGACTTCGAAATTTTACCCTAAAGCAAAAACTTTTGAAAATCAGTCATGGGTCGCGAAATCTAAACTATCTGGTGAGATCAAAAATATGGAAAGTGTGTTGAAAAATGAGTCACAGTTTGTGAAAGATGATGTTGCTGTGTTTGAGTCTGAACTTGATCAGTTTTTGTCAGAATTTCCCAAACTTCATAACAAAGTGAAACAAGATATAAAGGAAATTGAGTCAAATGTCACATTTAACTTTCCTAAAACAACTGAGAAATGCAATGTAGTTTTTGGTTCAGTGTCGGAAGTTAAAAAGTCGTGGGCATCGTTGTTTAACTGATGTGTTTGTGTGCTGATTGCAGGAGCTGCCCAAGTCTGTGTTATCTAGGTGGATAATGGATAGTGGAGCGTCGAGACATATGACGGGATCTTTAGCTCTATTATATGATGTCAAAGCAATTAATGGAAGCTATGTTGGATTTGCTGGTAATCAAGGTGGCAGAATTGTTGGTCAGGGAAAGCTCACAAACGACATCATATCTTTTGACAAAGTGAATTATATTGTCGAATTAACGAACAATTTGTTAAGTATTTCACAAATTTGCGACAAAGACTTTAGTGTACATTTTACGAAAACAGAGTGTTTGGTTTTAAAACCAGGGTTTATAGTCCCTGATGAGTTGGTGCTGTTGCGTGCTCCTAGGGTTAATGATCTTTACATTTTAGATATGAGCAATGCAACACCAACAATTCCTCAAAAACAATGTTTTGTAACAAAATCTAAAGCAACTGAGAAAGAGTCAATTATGTGGCACAGAAAAATGGGTCATATACATGTTCGTAAAATGAATTTTCTTGTGCACAACAATTTGATAGAAGGTGTGAATGTTAAGAATTTTCATTTACCTGATGATTGTGTTGCGTGTAAGAAAGGTAAACAGGTACGGAAGTCTCATCCGCCGAAGATACTCAACACCATCCGGTTACCTCTCGAGAGATTGCATATGGATCTCTTCGGGCCGATCAACGTCAAAAGCATCAGTGGAGATTCTTACTGTTTGGTGGTTAAAGATGATTATACAAGGTTCTCATGGGTTGTATGTTTGGAAAAGAAGGACGAAACATTCGATGCTTTGATGGTTTTATTCAAAAAGATGGAAACGGTATACAAGCTGCCGATCAGAAGAATTCGGAGTGATAACGGAACGGAGTTTAAGAATAACAAAATGTACGAGTTCTGCAACGAGAAGGGGATACTACATGAATTTAGTGCGCCGTATACACCACAACAGAACGGTGTGGCTGAAAGGAAGAATAGAACCCTGATCGAGACCGCACGTACTATGCTGGCAGATTCAAAGCTTCCAATTTTCTTCTGGAGTGAAGCAGTTTCAGCGGCCTGTTATACATTGAATAGAGTTCTGACAGTGAAGAAATATAGAAAGACTTGTTTCGAGCTGCTGCATCGCTATAAGCCAAATCTTGAGTTCTTAGAACCTTTTGGCTCTCCATGTACTTTCATAGATGCTGATGGTAAATTCGGAGCGAAAGCGAATGAAGGATTTTTCGTAGGATACGCTAGCCCGTTAAAAAGGGTGTTTGTACCGTGTCTAGGGAAAGTGATTCAGGTCCATCATGTGGATTGTCAGAAGCACACGCCGTCGCAACAACTTCCCAGACAAAGATTCCTATTTGACTACGACAAACTCTGGGAATCGTTTCATCTGCCGTCCGAGTCAAGTGAGGAGGAACTTGCTCTCATGTACTTGTATCAGCAAAGTCACTTGCAAGAGCCGGAATCTAGACCGCTAGATGTTCCTATACCCACCGTGGGTACTCATGATGATGAAGCCGGACCAAGTGGAACCGTTCATATACCACCAGATGAACCAGAGGAACCAGCTCCGTCATTTGACGTTTCTGACGACTCAGAGGAGGAACCCGCTCCTACCTTTGACGAGGAACCAAATGAGACATCAGAAGAGGCTGTTGATCAAATCGTTGATCTTAACATTTTAAATCTGGAATCGGAAGTTGTGGTGCCTGATACTGTGATGCCACGGACCCTGTCTTATCATCTTTCAGAACAAATTATCGGCGATCTACAGAGTGGTGTCAAGACGAGACATCAGATAGACCAAGCTTTTACATGTTTTTATTCAGATATTGCTGATATGCAGAAAGAAGTCTCACTCAAATGTTTTATTTCGCAGATAGAGCCCAGGACTTACAAAGAAGCATTGACCGAAGACAGTTGGGTGAATGCTATGCAGGAGGAATTACAACAGTTTGAGAAATTGGGCGTCTGGAGACTTGTTGATCTGCCAAAGAATCAGAAATTGATAAAGACGAAATGGGTGTTCAAATGTAAAAGAGATGATAAAGGAGTCGTGGTGAGGAACAAAGCACGTTTAGTGGTTCAAGGCTTCAGCCAGCAGGAGGGAATAGACTATGATGAGGTTTACGCGCCGGTTGCAAGGCTTGAAGCAATTCGCATCTTTTTAGCCTTTGCATCTTGGAAAGATTTCAAAGTCTATCAACTTGATGTTAAATCAGCATTCTTGTATGGCAAGATTCGAGAAGAAGTTTATGTGGGACAACCACCGGGGTTTATAGATTCACTGAACAAAGACAAGGTGTATCTATTGGATAAAGCATTATATGGTCTACACCAGGCCCCGAGAGCCTGGTATGAGACTCTTTCGACCTACTTGCTGGACAACGGGTTCACAAGAGGAACAGTAGACAGCACCTTGTTCACAAAAGAAGAAGCAGGCCACTTGCTGATTGTGCAGATTTACGTAGATGATATTATTTTCGGTTCCACCAACGACGATTTGTGTAAAGAGTTTGAAAGAGTAATGAAGAAGAAGTTCGAAATGAGTTCGATGGGGGAGATGAAGTTTTTCCTCGGGCTGCAGGTAGAACAAATGCCCGACGGAATCTTTATTCATCAGTCAAAGTATGTAAAGGATGTGCTAGACAAGTTTGATATGACAGATTGCAGTCCTGCATCAACCCCCCTCGCACAGAACCATGGTATTTGTCCGGATGAACAGGGAGTGAAGATGGATGAAACGTTATATCGATCGATCATTGGGTCTTTAATGTATCTCACAGCTTCCCGTCCCGACATTATGTATTCGACATGTCTGTGTGCACGATATCAGTCGAATCCGAAGCAATCACACCTGACGATTGTTAAACGCATCTTACGGTATTTGAAGGGTTGCCCAAGCATCGGCTTGTGGTATCCTCGTTCGGGTGATTTTACTTTATCCGGTTTCGCTGATTCAGATTTTGGTAGCTGTAAACAGAATGCAAAGTCCACCACTGCTGTGTGTCAGTTCTTCGGAACTCGGCTCGTTACCTGGCAGTGCAAGAAGCAAACTGCAGTTGCGCTCTCCACGTGTGAGGCTGAGTACGTCTCAGCCTCTAGCTGTTGTTCGCAGATCCTCTGGATCCAACAGCAGATGCGCGACTTCGGTTTACAATTCTTGGATACTCCGATATTTGTGGACAATGAAGCGGCCATAAATGTTACTAAAAATCCGGTTCATCATTCGAAAACAAAACACATTGAAATCCGTCATCATTTTATTCGAGATTGTCACGAAAAGAAATTAATACGGATTGAACATGTGGGCACCGATGATCAGAAAGCTGATTTTTATACTAAACCGTTTGATAAAAAGAGATTTTATTATCTTTAAAAATTAAATGGGATGAGAAATCTGCAATCTGGGAGGGTTATGGAATGTGAAGCCGAATTGGGCGGCGATCTGAAATGAACCATATCGTGTTGTCAATTTTCTTTGTACAGTTTTTTTTTTCTTCTGTTTTTTGATAAAAACAAAAACACAAAAATATGTTTTTCTTTTTAGGGGGAGAAAGTTTGCAGAAAAATACAAAAACATGATAAAATCTATAAAAACCAAAAACATTTGAAAAAGTAAAAATGAGTTTGTGTATAAAAGGGAAATGATAGTACATCAGCTAGACAGATGCAGTAAGCTAAAGAATTGGATTGTATAAAATGCATTTTAAACAGTCTCGCTAAAGATGTGCCGATAGGTTTTCACAAAATCAGTAGATTAGTTTGGGATATAAACATAAAATTTACTTGCATCTACGTGGGGAACACCTCCAGGATATATAGGTAACCCCTGAAATCCTGTTTGAAGGGTCCCGTATTCTGAGATACTAGGTCTTTATGCTTAGTGATATCTATATAAACATAAAATTTACTTGCATCTACGTGGGGAACACCTCCAGGATATATAGGTAACCCCTGAAATCCTGTTTGAAGGGTCCCGTATTCTGAGATACTAGGTCTTTATGCTTAGTGATATCTGGGGTATTATCCCGAGACTTCTGATTTTGCGGAAGCAATGGCCTAGTCCCCGGAGAATACTTTACGCTGCTTTGAAATATAAGCCTCCCTTCAGCATAAAAAATGATAACACATTGCAAAATGGTTAATCATGTGCTGTTGAAAAGAAGATCCCCAAAGGGGACCCACCAAAAGTCGAAGCCGTCATCTCTCTGCGTATCGAAAGATCGACCTGAGCTCTCACGGCCCTCGTAATTAACCCTTTACAGATATCATCTAGGTATACTCACCTGTAAGACTGAATACTGGGGTCTGGATACGGGAGTATATACTGAGGTGGGACACATGTAGATGTTTAAGTCCTAAAACACTAATTCTGTATCCCGAACAGATTGAAAGTTTTGTGAGAATTTAAGAGGATCAGTATATCGGCAATCTACGTGAATTGTTTAATGCTTAAAATGAAATAGCAGCTTAACGGTACTTGTATTTCGTCGGCAGCTGATATGATCCTTTGACACGCTCACAAAAAGATTGTGTGTATAGTCTTAATTTTTTTTGTACAGCTTAAAACCCAAAAAGATTTTCTTTTCTCATTTTAATTTTTGACAACTGATATTGGGGATTGAAAGTTCAAAGCCTGTGTGCAGATCATGTTAGTGTTTGATAAGGGTTGGGTAAGCTGTGGTTGCAAACAAAGAATTGGTATGATGTTTGAAAGAAAAAATGTGCAAAAGTTGGAAATGTTGAAAAGTTCATTAGTTTGAACTGATTTTATAACAAAATGATCAAGTACTTCATAAAACTGATCAACCAGGGCCATTAAATTGGACTTGATAGGTCAAACAGCTGTCCAGGGTCATTAACTTGGACTTGGTCAACTGGGTGTCAGCATATGAAATCGTAAAAATTGAAAAATGAGTAAAAAATTAAATTTCTTTAAAAATTGATTTTGGTTCGCTTTTGTGACAACATTGAGGTCCTCTTTTCTGTCAAAATAACATTGTGGTTCGCTCATATGACATGTTGAATAAGCGAATCAGACCCCATATAAAAGGAAGAGAGGTCCGCTTTTCTGTCATTTTCTGGTCCGCTTATAAGTCATCTTCTCCGGACGATTCAAGCGATCCTCCGTGTTCTTAGTGATTTCTTGCTGATTGAACCTTGTTTTCACCTGTTTTTGATAGATCTCTACTGATTACATCATGGGCAAGGTAAGTTCTCTTGAAATTTTATCTCTTTTGAAGTGAAATCATGTCAGTCGGTATGTTTGTGTATACAGATCGTGTTTTAAGCCTTTGAATGTCATATTTGTTTGAAATAATTGTTGTTTCAGTGTCGACTGATGATATTATGAGTTGTATTACATGTTAATTGCTGTAATTTGAATGTCTGATGTGTTTTATAGATAATGCATAGTTTCAGTTCCAGATCTAGGGTGTTTTAGGCAAGTATATCAAAATCAAAAGATATCCCTAGTCTCGGAATTCTGTGTAGATTGTGATTTTGAAATCAATTTTAGGTTTTAAGCAGTTTTTACAGATTTTTGATTCTAGATCGCTTTTACGAACAATTTAATCTGAACCGCTTATGTGACATTTTCTGAACCGCTCATGTGATATTTTCTGAACCGCTCATATGTCATTTTCTGAACCGCTCGTATGTCATTTTCTGAACCGCTCATATGTCATTTGCTGGACCGCTCATATGTCATTTGCTGGACCGCTCGTATGTCATTTGCTGAACCGCTTTTATGTCATCTGCTGAATCTTTTAGGTTCACTTTTAGAAACATTTCAGGTCCGCTTTTAAGGCAGAAAATTGTTGTTTCGCTTATATGGCTAGGGAAGGTTCGCTTTTTGTGCATTTTTTTAAGTAGGTTCGCTTTTTAGTCAGTATAGTGGTTTGCCTACATGATTGTGAAATGTTGGTTCGCTTTTAAAATAAATATGCAGGTTCGCCTTTTAGTTAGTAATAAACATGAGAAATTTTTCTAAGTCTTGATTTCTGTTGTTGTTGTGTAAGCATCGCCAAACACGTTATTTGATCCAGTACACAACAGTTGTATTGATTTAGATGTGGAGAAGTGTCCTTTATTGTCAGAGTTCAGCAGCATCTTGGATTATATGAATCGTATTCCAGTAAAGAAAGCAATGATTGACCAAAGACCATTGTATAAATCACATATTAGTCGATTCTGGATAAACTCAAAGTATGATGAGGAAAGCAAAATGATATCATCAGTGGTGGAAGTGAATGGAAAGTTGGAGACTATTCTGGTGACTGAAGAATTAGTTCGAGAAGTTATGGATTTTCCTGATAAGACTAACTACCCCACAAGATTTCCGGAACGGTTGGTGAAGGGATGTATGCTGAGAATGGGATACAGAGGTGCTTTGAACACCGGAAACTACTTGAAGTCAAAGTTTCAAAAATCTTTCAAGTTCTTAATACATTGTATTCTTATTTCATTGAGCCACACAAAGGGAAGTTTCGATCAAATGAGAGATTACCAAATGAATATGTGGACAGCGTTGGTGTTGAATAAGAGATACAACTTTTCACATATATTTTTTCATTATATGGTGGAGAATATCACGTCGGATGTTAGAATCTGGAGGTATCCACGTTTTGTACAAATGATGATTGATCGGGCATATCCTGAAATTGATAGAGACATTCAGGATGATCTTCTTGTTCAAGCTCACATGTCTAATATTTCTTTGAAGAATCTGATCCAGTATCATCCTAATCATCCAGAGCCTGATCTAGTGATTGAAAACTTTGGATTACTTAGAGATGTGAACTATGTGGATCCTGATCCGGTAAATCATCAAAATTGGAGAAATCAAGAAGAAATGAAAGAGGCGTTGTATGCTATAGAGTTGAAGATACTTGAGAATTTCAAAACAACCAAGAATGTGTGGTATGTAAAGGAGTTGGGACGCAGACGTAGACTTGCAACTCCTGTAGCTGAAGGTGAAGGTTCTTCTTCAAAACCGAAGAAGATAAAAAAGAAGAAAAAGCAAACAATGTTAATTGATGAATCTGATGAAAATATTTCTGAGATGAATGTTGAAAATGAACAAGAAATGACTGGTGCTGAAAATATTGAAATTGAGGCAGATTTGTTTACAACAGAAGCATTTTTTGTTGATAATGTTGTGAACACAGTTACTTCGGATGTTCAAAAGGAAAAAGAAAAGGTTGTAGATGTAGGATCGTGTTTGCAATCCGAATGAGTCGGTTCAGAGAAGTTCTATCAAATACAGGTGCGGAAAACAAGTATTTGACTATAATACAGCTGAATCTTCACTTTAACACTGATTATATTGATATCTGAACACAAATACAATCAGTTCTCACACCGGCAGCACTTCGGTATGGAATCACTCAAATGATACTCTATGATTTCGCTTGACACAGAACTCCTATATATAGAGTATGAGATTTCGCTTCAGAAAGACTCAAGCGAAATCTTATCATGTTGATTTCGCTTGAGGCTTCAAGCGAAATCTCAAACACAAAACATAACTTCAAACGAAATCATCTATCTTTCTCACAAATTCTCATTCTACGAGCCCTGATCTATTCTAACTAGTCTAAGACTCGATACAAGACGAAGTCGACAGATGTAGTGCACCAACAGACTCCCCCTCAGATGTTGACGAGTCGACTATCGAGTCACACCAATACTGTGTCTTCACATCTTCATTCTTGATCAGCCTCCGGGCTTTACTTTTTCAATCAGCATCAACAGACTTCCCTTTGCAATGTGCTGGCATTCCTTTAGTTCTTCAGCGTCATCTGCTTCAGGATCATTGTCTGACTTTCACAATTTTGGCTTTTCAGAATCATCACTTCTCAAACTTTAAACCTGCATAAACTCTACCTCACAATAAATTTTACAATTTACACATTTCAAACATATAAACTTTCACTAATTCAAACTCTTCTCTAGAAACCTAATCAAAATGATCTTTCAATTTGATGAATCACTTGAAGTTTTGACAAAAATAATCAGTTTTAAACACAAACTCCCCCTCAAATCATACTCATCATGTTTAGCACTCAGAATTTTGAAAATCAGCTTTTCAATACCAGTTGTCGAAAATCTTTTTGTATTTTTCAAAATTTTATGCTAAAACACACTAAAAATCTTTTTGAAATTTTTGAATGTAATGAAATGCAATAAAGAAATATTTACAAACAATATTTTTGTGAGTTCGTGCAAGAGGATCATATCAGTTTCTGAGACAAATCACCAACACCGTTAAGCTTCATTTCATATAAGTTCTAAACAATTCACCTAGATTGTCAGTATATTTGTCCACTTAAATTTTCACACAAAGTTCAATTGATCCGAGATACGAGGTTAATGTTTTAAGCTCTTGAACTTATTTGTGTGTCCCACTACTTGAATATACTCCCGTATCCAGAATCTCAATAATCAGTCTTACAGGTGAGAATACTACAATGATATCTGTATATAATTTAGGTGTGCGAGGGCCGAGGGATCTCAGATCGATACTTCCGTATACACAGAGAGATATCAGCTTCGACTTTTCAGTGTGTCCCCTTTAGAGGATCTTTTTGCTTACAACAGCAGCATATATCAATTTTATTGTTTCAGCATGCTGAGGGTTTAATGCTGTGTTTCAAGCATTGCAGCAAGTATTAGCCAGGGACTAGGTCAGAACTACCGTTCAGCAGAAGTCCCGGAATAATACCCCAGATATCATAGAGTATAAAGACCTAGTATATCAGATTAAGAGACCTTTCAAACGAGATTTCAGGGGTTACCTATATATCCAAGTTTGTGTTAACCCACAGAACAAGCAAGTTTGAAATTTAAGTTTATATCTCGTCACAATCTACTAAATGTGCAAAAATCTACTGACACATCCGCAGTGAGATCGTTTATCACTTTTGATCTTTACATTTCTTTAGCATGTCGTAATCGTCCACTGATGTACTATCATTTCCTCTTTTATGCAACAAAAACTCATTTTTGATTTTATCATGTTTTTGGCTTTTTCAAATTTTTCAAATGTTTTTGGATTTTCTAAAAATTCTTACTCCCCCTAAAATGCAAACACATTTTAGGAAATTTGAAAATAAACTGTATAATAAAATGACAACCGATATCAAATCACTTCAAATCGCCATTCACTTGGCATAAACAATCAGAACTTCCCCTCACAACAAACCATTTTCTCATTTAGATTTCAAAACACTTAAGTTTGTTTTAATCAAAATGATTTTTCCGGAAAATAAGTTTGTTTTTACCACTTGTAGAGTTAGGGATTTGGTTCATCACATTGTTTTTTAACCACTTGTAGAAAATCAGATACAACTTAATGTCCCTGATTTACCACTTGTACAAAAAACACAATCAAATACACAGAATGATGCCGATTCCTGATCCACGATTACCAATTTGGGATCTCCGGCAAGTCCACAAACTTACTGTTCGTAGTATGAGCCATCCCAGTCACAAACTAGGGATGGTTCAATTTTCTCCTTCTGCATCTTCTTCTCATAAAATTCTTTAACCCCTTTGACTTTTCGATCAATCATTTTACCAAAAATGTGTTTCACAGTGGGGTTAAAGGCTTTTTCAACATCAAAAACCTTGTTATCATCATAAAATTGGTTTGATATCTCAACTTTACCAATTTTCTTCTTAAAATTTTCATCCTTCAATGGTGGAAAATGAACATCATCCATTTGAGAGACTGAAGTTTTCAATTTTAACTCAACCTGTGGCTCCTCTGATTTTATGGAATCAGATTCATCGCCAGAAGATAGCTCCTCTGATTTCAACCTATCAGAATCATCACTAGAACTATCAACAGACTTCTTAACAACCCATTTCTGGTTGTCAATATTTCCTCTTTTCTTGTAAAACCTGTTTGAACTTTCACCAATTTCAAAAATCGAATTTTTGAATAATTTGGTTCGGTCAATTGGCGGTTCAAACTTAACCACTTTTTCTTTTTGTTTACGAAAAACTCCCTGTTTTGATGATATTGCCTTAGAACAATCTCTGGCAATGTGTCCAACAGTGTTGCATTGGAAACAAGTTCTCGTATCTTTCCTTTGTCCAGCAAACTTCATCTCTTCTTGCTTCGTTGCAAGAAACTCACTATTTGACTGCCTCCAAAACCTTTCCTTTTCTTCCTCATCTCTTGATGTACCTGAAACAAATGTCATCTTTGCTTTAAAATCACGAACATATGTTTCATTTTTCTGTTTTTCTGTTGGAGTAAAACCAAGATCTTTCTTTTTGAAATTACGGTTAGGGTTTGGTTTCTTGTGAAAACCAGAACCAGAACTGTAACCTTTTTTCTTGTTTAGTCTTTGTTGTACTCTTGAGATGTATTTTTAGGTTTATCAATAAGATTTACATCTTTTAATTCAGAAATATTGATTTCTGTTAGTTTGAAAACCTTTTTGATCATCTCAGTTTTGACACCTCTTAGTGGAAATTCCTCATCAGAATATAATTTGTCGGAATCATTCAATGTATATGCAACTTTGAATGTTTCGTCACTCAAATTAGATTTTGATAATAGGAATTCTTTGTTGTAAACCCTTTTAACTGAAGAATTTTGACTGTTGATCGTCGAACTCGAACTTTCAGAACCAGACTTTGACTCTGACTCTGACTTTGACTCCTCAGTTTCATCTTTATCCAACACCTGATCGACGACTTTCTTAATTAACTCGGACTCATGATCAGTGTCAGATGATGTAAACACGACATCAATATTTTCTGGCAAATTGACTGATGACTCCGACTCCCACTGTAAATTTGTTGCTTTTTCGACTCTTTCCTGATTTGGATTCCTGGGCAAATATCCATTTTCTAACGGGGGTTGACACTTGTTGTAACTGACATCTTGTTTCTTACCAGAATCCTTCTTGTCAGTCTTTTTCTTTGAGTCATTCTTCTTGTTCTTCTTTTCTGGAGTCTTTTCTTCAATCACTTTTCCATCATCCTTCTTTTCTTCAGTTACTTCATCCTCTTCAAATGCCTTCATGCCTTCAACAGTCGGATAAATCCTTTCAATGACATAAGAAGTACATGAGTAACTTTTCAACAAACGATTAACTCTTTCAGTCTCAATTCTTTGCAATTCCAACTTTTGTTCTAGAACAGCACACTACTCAATGTAGTTGTTCACCACTTTTTGCTTCGTCATAAAAGCTCCTTGAAGTGTTTTCATCGCTGTTGCTTGTTCTTCACTAGTTAAATTGTATTGGTTCATTGCTTTGTTCAGTACATCATAAGATTCCTTCAAACTATTCAAGTTATAGATCAATGTACTGTTCTGCTTTTTCACAGCTTCACAGTTTTCACACTTCACTGGAATCTTCTTTGCATCAACTTCATCTTCAACTTTGAACTTTGCAACTTCAACTTTTACTTTCCTTTTGATTACTGGAATTTCTTCGTCATCACTACTCACTGGAGTCTTGACTTTTTTCTTCTTCACGAAAACCTCATCATCATCACTGCTGACTGGTGTTTTGATCTTTTTCTTTTTCTTTTTAACTTTATCATCATCACTATCACTTTCAGCAAGCAGTTTCATATCAGCATCAAATTTTCTCGCCCAATATTCAGTATCATCATCACTGTCCTCTTCAACTCGGGCTACAAAAGCTGTGTGAGCTGTATCTTGATCAGTAACATAATCATCCCAAGTAAAATTTTCCCAACTAATTCCTTCAGGTAACTTTTCGTCGTCTTGATCTATTATCAAAGCACTACCATTAACTCTCTTTAAAGAATCTTGATTCACTGCACACGCTCTCTTTCCAGAATCTTCAATCACATCCCTTCCATGTGCAGTTTGTGCTTGATGTTGACGTTGTTGAGATGGTTGCTGAGCAACTTGATGGTAGATGGCCTTTCGATAGTAATCATTGTTGTTGTTAAACGGATTTTGAGCTCCACTTGCTTCGCGGTTTTTGCACTCCCTCTTGAAGTGTCCTTTTTCCCTGCAACGAAAACAAGTGACTTTAGATTTGTCAAAACCTAAAGTAGAAGTACCAGCCTCACGAAGATCATCTCTTCCAGTGATTTGCTTGAATTTCTCAGCTCTCCTCAACACGCTGGCCAAGCACCATTTTATGTCCATCAGTTCCATCTCTTCAGCATCGATCTGGTCGTAATCTTCCTTTGTCAGCATTGGATTCCCGATTCGACCTGCAACAAAACTACCATAAGATTCAAGAACAGTTCCCAATAAAGATATGTGACTCTTAGCAATTTCTGCTGAATATTCTTCATCATTTTCCAAATTCAGTACAATGTTGCACTGAAATTTCTTGCCATTCTTTGTTGTTGAAATGTTCGGGTCAAAAGACGGAAATGATGTGAAACTTGTTTTGCTGTTTGATCCTGATGATGAACTTCCAGAATCATTCTTGGTGTTGTAAGCAGTTTCTATTTTTGGAGATAGATTTGTAGACTTCTCATTCACCCCTGCTTTGTAATACAACCCAATATCCTGTTCACCATCGAAATCTTTCATCCGAATAACCTTTCTCTGCTCCATCTCCTGAGCTTCAATCTTTTCGATAAACTTGCTCAGTGTCAAATCTTTAAAAGCTTTCTTGTTTCTTAGCATCATAAGATAAGTACCCCATGTTTCATACGGTAACGCATCTGATAATTTTTCAATCAATTCCTCATTATCTTTAATGATCTTCAATCGTTTCATATTCGCCAACAGATTGCAGTATCTCTCAATTATTTGCTTAGTGTCCTCATTTTTCAATCTTCGAAACAAATCAAACTCTTTTTTCAGTAAAGACTTCTTGTTCTTGACCATTTCCTCACTGCCTTGAAACTTAGATCGTAAAGCTTTCCAAATTGAATATGAAGTTCCATTATGTTGCAATAGAACCAAAATATCTTCTTTCACAGCTTGTTGCAATAAACTCAGCATCATTTTCTCATCTTTGTACTTTTTTCTAGCATCAGCAGTCAGATCTTTAATTGGAACCACTTCTTCATCATCATTCATCGGTCGAACATATTTTGTCTCAACACATTCCCATGCATCAAGATAATTTGCTTGTACCCAGTTTTCAAACTTTTCTTCCCAACTCTTGTACTCTTCGATGTTCATGAGTTTCGGAGGTTTTTGCATTGTTCCCGTTTCGTTTTCCATCATCGTATTTTGTGCAAGAGAAATTGGAGTATTTGGAGTAGCGAATGCGTTGTAGAAATCCTCGTCCATGTTTCAGAATTCAAAAATTGCACACAACAGTGAATCCAAGTGAAAACACCAAATCAGTTTCACTTTCAAGCGAAATCAACAACCTAAGCTTTGAATCGAAAACCTTTGAAGCGAATCTATTTCAAGCGAAATTGTCAAGTAATAATATCTGAAGCGGAATCGTTGAAGCGACAGCCTTGAAGCGAAATAGTTGAAGTGACAGTCCTGAAGCGAAATAGTTGAAGCGATAACTCTTGAAGCGAAATAGAAATCTACTTGAAGCGAAATCAAGGTGTCGCTTGGAATTTCAAGCGAAATCTTCTAAAGAAAAACTGATATGTTCAAGCGAAATCCATTCGGATGTTTGTTTCTGATAGTTTTACGTCGAATTTTGCAATGAAACTTTCAAGGGTTTGTTATCTTGTACTTTTATACAATCTGTGAGAAATTGGATAGGTTTTGACCGTAAAATCTTTCTGAACTGAGAAAAGAAGGTGTAGAAGTAAGAGAACGATGTTAATTTCAGCTGAAATCTTGCAGAACTCCTCAACTGGCTCTGATACCAATTGTAGGATCGTGTTTGCAATCCGAATGAGTCGGTTCAGAGAAGTTCTATCAAATACAGGTGCGGAAAACAAGTATTTAACTATAATACAGCTGAATCTTCACTTTAACACTGATTATATTGATATCTGAACACAAATACAATCAGTTCTCACACCGGCAGCACTTCGGTATGGAATCACTCAAATGATACTCTATGATTTCGCTTGACACAGAACTCCTATATATAGAGTATGAGATTTCGCTTCAGAAAGACTCAAGCGAAATCTTATCATGTTGATTTCGCTTGAGGCTTCAAGCGAAATCTCAAACACAAAACATAACTTCAAACGAAATCATCTATCTTTCTCACAAATTCTCATTCTACGAGCCCTGATCTATTCTAACTAGTCTAAGACTCGATACAAGACGAAGTCGACAGATGTAGTGCACCAACAGTAGATAATGTTGAAGGTGACGACGTTGATAAAGACACTACTAGTTCTTCTAGTACGTCTGAATATGTAGTGATTGATGCAAAAGAACGTGAAAGACGAATGAGAGAAGAGGTAGAACAAGAAAAGTTAATTAAAAAGAGAAAGAGAGAAGAGAAAGAAGATGCACCTTATGTACCTTCTCCGGAGCATGTTTCCATGTCACAATCTACTCCGAGAGGTAAAAAGAAAGTTGTTTATCGAAAGAGAGCTACACCAAAGATTAAAGTATCAAAACGTCCTCAGAAGATCATGCAAACACATTCTACACTTCCACGTCAACCTACACCTCTACAATCTCCAATACATCAATCTCCTCCTAGACAACCAACACCCCATCAAGCACCAAAACAACCTACTCCTCCATCACATTTAACACCATCACCACAAACTAAACTACAACATCAACCATCACCAATCCATTCACCACTACTTCAATCACCACACAAATCACCTTCAAGACAACTCACACCACAACATGTTTCACCATTTCATCAAGAACCACCAGTTACTTCATTAAAACAAACATTTCAAACACCACCTTCTTCACAACCTATCATTCATACTACACCAGGTTCTTCAGGGTCAAAAAGTTTTCCATCTGTTCTTCCAAACATAAGTACTGGGTTTGACGAATTTGGAGATTTAGACTTTGTGAATATTTTTCAGTTGAAAAATGTTGAAAAGAAAGTGGATGATGTGATTGCTGAAAATAAAAAGCTGGAAGATGAAAACAAAAAGATTGCTGATAGAGAAAAGACTCTTGCTGGAAGGGTACAAAGGTTGGAAGGTGAGAACAAAGTGTTGACAATGAAAGTTGAAGTTGGTCAGACTGAAATCGACATTTTGAAAGTTCGAGTATCTGAATTAGAAGAAGAGAAGAATCGTCGAGAGAGTGAAAATGAAGATTATAAGTTGAAGAATAAAGAACTTAGAGCTGCTAAAATGCTACATGAACATAAAATTTACATGCTAAATAGAGTTGTGGAAAGCATGTTAGAGACAACAGTGGAACAGAAATATGAAGAGTTGAAGTTAGAAGACCTTCGTGTAGAACGTCAAAAAGAATTAGAAAGGCAGAAGAAAGATAAGGGTAAAGGGATAGAAGGATGTTCTGAAATGTCTATTGTACCTTCAATGGTAATAGAAAATCCTGAGCCTATATCTTCAGTTCCTGGTGTAATCGAAGAAGAAATTTCAACGCCTAAATTAATTGATGGAGAAGATGAAGAGGATGATGAAGATGATGATGATGATGATGATGAGTTTGTATATACTGCAAGCAGTCATAGTTCTGAGGGTAATGATGATGATGATGCAGCAGGAGGTTCAGGTGTTAGAGTGAGTGATGCTTCAAAAGAAAAAGTGGTTGAAGATTTGTTAAACAACACAGTCAATGAAGAAAGTGGTGAAGCTGAAAGAAAGGGGGAGTCGAGTAAAACACAGATTGTAGAGCATCATGAACCTTTGTTCTTATGTTTAGATGTGTATAGGGAGATGCTAAAAGATGTAAATCCTGAGATTCCAATTGATCTTGAAGCAGATTTGGAAGCGTTTGATATCAATAAACAGCAAGATTATAAGTATGATTATGTTGAAGATGCTGATATCTATGATAGAGTTGAGATTGAAGAATGTTCGGATAGTGAAGAGATTCCTGAAGATACTTCAAAACTTCCAACATTAATGGAGTTCTTTGCTGCAGAGAATAGAGATGAATTACGTCAGAAAGTGACTGAAGCTGTGAATAATAACGTATTTGAATGTTTGAGGAAAGAAGTTGAGAAAGAAGGTCAATCTAATGCTGATAAAGAAAGTCAATCAAAGGCTAAAGAAATTGATCGTTCTAAATGGTTTAAAGATTCTCATGAAAGAAAATACAAGAGGCCACTGAAGTTCTTCCAACGAGATCGAAATGTTTCGCTTGGTGATATCATTAGTTGGGGTTTTCTTCCACAAGTTAACGCTTATGCTATTCGAAGAGAATATGGCGTCCAGTATTTTGCACGGTTATATGATATAATGTCATTACCGTGGTGGGATGTTGATGAATTAGCAAAGGTGAGAGTCTTGGAGTACAAGGTGAGAAAGAATGATACTGCGATGTGGGGCTACATCAAATATGAACAATTGAAGCCATTTCGAAAATGGAAGCCACATCGACCAAGGCGTCTTCAGAGTGTTAATCCAGAAACTGGAGCTGTAGAAGTTATTCTGAATGTGAAGCCTCCACGTACAATGAAGATGATTCCAATGCCAGAAATGGAGCACGATTTTTATAAAGGCTTTATTGAATGGGTTTACAGTTGTAGAACAACTGAGGCAATAATCACGTATAGAGCTGGTGGAGAGCTGAGGGATATTCATGTTTATGACCCGATGTGGTTAGTTAATTGCTCAGCTAAAGACATCGAATGTTTATTCATTCACAAGATTCGCTACTCTCCAGCAGATAAAGAGCAAGTTCTTTAGTTTCAACGGGTTGTATCACTGTGTATTCAGAAAGGTATTAACTCTGATAACAAGTGGAAATCTTCGTGGTGGTCTTTAGACGAGAAGATGAAACAGAAAGCAAAGCGGGAGCGTGAATGTGAGAATCAAAAGATGGAAGAAAATAGAGGAAAGTTTATGAAGGAACAAGAAAAAGAAGAAAAGGTGAGGAAGATTGAGAATGAGAAGATCAGGATTGCTCTGAGTAGAAAGCCAAAACCGAGGGAAGAGATATTCAAATCTATCTGAAGGCCTACATTCAAGACAAAGACTGCAGCTTCATCCAAGGGGGAGTTTGTTGGTGCACAATGTCTAAAGCCTGCGTCTTTGTAATGCTAGTTTAATGTATAGGGTCCAGATAGGTCATTTTGTGTTAGTACAGGGGGTAAAAGTGTAATTTTATAGCTTTCATGTTTAAGGTCCGCTTTTGTGGCATGTGTCCACAAAAGCGAACCAGATCAGTAGTCTGGACTGCTCTTGTGGACATGTCACATGAGCGGACCAGGTTTCCTATAAATACCCCTAATGTGTTCTTCATTTATAACGTTTTTCATGAACTCAACGTCGAACTGCTGATCGTACGACAAGTGTTATCAAGTGAAGAAAAAGTATTATAAGTGTGAATCTTCTGTTTCTACTCATTTCTGTTACATTTTTCTTTGTATCATACTGAAAATGTGTTTCCGCCACATTTTCAGTAAGCACTAGCTCTGATTGACTCATTCGAAAGGTCAAAACTAATCCTACAGCTATTCCAGAAACTGATCAATCACCAGGAATCCCTGCCTCCCGGGCACCCAAAGGTGAAACACTTTGGAGCCCAGAAGACAAGGATCTAGTGCCTGCAGATGAAAGGGCAAAGTCAATTTTAACAATGGCTTATTTTCATAAGTTGATGCATGTTCATCAGCAAAGGAAATATGGGATCAATTGGAAAATCTTTGTAAAGGAGGAGAAAAGATGAAAAGAAACAAAACAACAAACAATTTTTCCTCATATGAGAGATTCAAAAGCTTACCTAATGAAAGATTAAATGAAACATATCAAAGATTTACAAAACTTTTGAATGAGCTAAAGAAATTTGGGATAACAAAATCAAATGATGAAAGAAACATAAAATTTCTGGATGCCTTACCTAGAGAATGGAGAAGTCTAACCATGACTCTGTCCTCAACCTTAGAACTAGGTAATATGAGTCTTCATGACTTATACAGCATTCTGGTCCCCAGAGAAGAAGAAATATTTGAACAATCCATTCAAAGAGGGGGATCTTTAGCTTTAATCTCAAACTCACAAAGAACACCTACCAATGATCCACAACCTTCAAACAGTCAAAATCTTGAAATTTCTGATACATCATCAGATTTTTCATCTTTTGCTGAAGCAATTGCACTGCTCACTAAAAACCTTTGAGCAGAGGTTGAGGGGAGGAGGCCAAAGATACTAGAAAAGTGATAGAGGGAGGATGGATGGAAGATCTAGGGAAGAAGGTAGATCTAAGGATAAGGGAAAGGCTGAAGTTGTGTGTTATAAGTGCAAACAGAGAGGTCACTATGCATCATAGAAACTGAATGATGTTGCTTATTATGAGAAGAAGCTGGAAGAAGCAAAGAACCAAAAAAAAGTCAGTTTGATTGCAGGGACAGATACATGGCTATCTGATGATTCTTCTGATGAAGAAGAAGAAGAAGAAATGGCTAATTTCTGCCTTATGGCACTTTCTGATGAACTACCAGAAACTTCAGGACATAAGGTAAATTTAGATAATCTTGATCTTGAACACAAGCTAAACAAGCTCATGTCAGATTTTCTAAATCTGCAAGATAAACAGAAATCAGATAGTAAAAAATCTGATGAATTGCAAAGGACCATGAATAAAATTATACTTGAAAACCAATTACTGATAGAAGAAAGTTTAAATCACAGAGCTAAAATTGAATTTTATGAAAATGAAAGAAAAGATCTTTACAAGAAAATTCTTGATAAGGAAATCAATGTAAGAGGTTTTCAACAAGCTAAGGAATTCATAAACTTTATTGAGTCCACACCAAAGAACAAAGGAGAGGGTTTAGGATATGTAAAAACAAGTGAAATTAAACCCACCGTCTTTGTAAAAGCAACATATCAGATTTCTGATAAATTTTTATCAGAATCTGATTCTGAATCATGCAAATCAACCAGTTCTGAATACTCTTTTGAAAAACCCAACTTTAAAGCCAAAAGGAGTGAATGCAAACAAAAATCTTTAAATATTCCAGAAGCAGTTGACTCATTGTTTCAAACTTATCCACTCATTCCATCACAAGAAATCAATTCTGAATCTTGTATGTGTGTTGACATACTGAAGCTTGTTTAACACCATCTCCAAAAGAAAAATGAAAAATCTGTTCATGGCTCAGCATGCAACAGATATTCTGATGAAAGGCCATCAAGAGAAAATAAAATCTCATCAGAAAGAGTACCCAAGCAAGTCTGGGTACCTTTCCATTTCAGGACTATCATGTGCAACAGATCTGGTACTGCGATTCTGGAAGCTCCAAGCACATGACTGGGGACCAGCAACTTACTCAGTAACTTTGTTTCAAAACTAGGTAAAATGGTAAATTTTGGAAATGGAGTAAAAGGGAGGATTATGGGATATGGATGCATAAAGTATAGATGTTTGACCATAGAAAAAGTAGCCTATGTAGAAGGCTTAAAGTACAATCTGCTAAGTTATGGTCAATTCTGAAATAAAGGTTTTCAGGGTACCTTTTACCAGAAAATTGCTTAAAAGATCAATTCTGATGATAATCAAGGAACAAAGATTTTCTGATAATCAAAAGATGAAACAAAAGTTTTCGGATAGAAAAATCATCAATCTGATAAATTATCAGAATATCATTAGAATATCTGATGAATCATCAGAAAGTTTGATGAAACATTAGAAAACTATTGAAACATCAGAATCATCCTTGATTATTAGAACAATTTCATGCATGTCACCATCTTTATTCATATCTCATATCTGCATATTCATAACTGTAGATTTTTTTTCGTCTAATTTTCATTATTAGTTTATATTGCATTTTTTTAACTGATAACGTCATAGACAGCAAATTTTCTGGGAACTCGTTAATGGTAGTTAAGCTTTTTCTCTTCTTCATTCAATTCACCTCATCAATATTAAGGAGATAGAAGTGACATATAGGCAGGTAATCATGATAAATTATCAGAAAATAGCCGCCTAAATCATTAAATGCAGGAGAGTTTATCTCAGTTATTCCTTACGCCATCTGATAGAAAATTAAATAACAAAGATTGTGATGAACAAAATCTATAAGTAGGTAGATATCATTTATGGCAAACTTCAAGTTTACTATAAATGATCACCACCTTGAGCTAAGACTGTCACCATCACATAAGGAAACCCTAGAAAATTCAAGTTCATCTTCTTCTTCATACTCACACTTCCTCACACTCACAAACATGCTTACCATCAAAGCTGATCGTTTCCCACTTCCTTATCATCCTTATCACAACCTCAGACTGAGGACCAACCGAGGGTCTTCAATGGGAAGGATGCCAAACCATACTGAATCTGATCATGGGAAGTCGTTTGAAATATGCCCTCACAGCCCACATAATGGTCCACCCAGACATTCTTCAAATGTTCTGGAAAAATGCAACATTATCAGAATATGAGGGTAGAGGACAGATGGTTATCGAAAGTGTGGTGCTTAACCAAAGAGTTCTGGTAACTAAAGATATCATCAGGACGGTTCTACAACTTAATGATGATAATGAAGTTGTGATGTTCACAAAGGCACAGATAGATGAAACCTTGGAGCAGATGGGTTACAATCCTGCAAACCCACTACGAGTAATCACCAAAAATGGCTTCAACAAGCCATGGCAATATCTGATCACACAAATGGGAGCATACTTCTCAAAGAAGATTATCAATCATCATGAAGCCTCCCATAGATTGATGGAGCTTGTACGAGCACTCGTACTAGACACACCTTACAATTTCTCTTATTACTTAATAAAAGATTTTGCAAGTAATATGTGGTCTGGCAAGCCATTCTTGGTTTATCCTCGTTTTCTGATGAGGATAATCACAAGTCAGCTAGGCTTTGGAGGTGTTCCTGCAGGTTATCCCAGAGCTGAGATGAGACTTCAACAAAACATGAATCTCAACATGCTCATACCTACTAATCAGAATTCTGGTTTGGTGACTGATCTATGGTTGCTCCTTGAGATGGATCATGGAGAAGGAATGGACCTTGATTAGGTCATATTTGTTTAAATTCGGTGCGTGTAGATATTCTCCTTGTTAACATGTTAATATAGTATGTTACTAATGTTGATTTGTTGTCTCGCTCATGGTTTGAAAAAAAATGGGTAAAAGATAAATGAGAAGTCAAATATTCACAAAGTCAACGCATGATCATCAGAAAACAAATAATTTGACACAAAATTCTGAGTCTCTGATGACATAAGACTAAAATATGGTAATATAACTTAAAATTTCTCTCTAAATTTTTTTCTCTTAAAACTTTAAAATGATGAAAAGTTTTAGAAAATATCAGAAAAAGTTAAGAGACTTACAGTCAGAGAAAATTTGGAAACTGTCTAGAAAATGTTTACAAAGCCTGCAAAAGAAGTCTAGTGGAAGAAAAGCTTGATTTCTTACTGTCAGAGATACAAGGTTAAAGGGCAGATATGAAGACTTTGTCTGAATCAGTGGAGGTGATAAAGACACAAACTGAAAGAAACACTGAAGCACTGAAGTCTCTTCAAAAGTTAAAGGAAAAGGCACCAGAAACCAACATCTCTGCATCAGAAATCCAGAAGATTTTCACAGAAATAGAAAAGATCAAGACACAAGTTACAAGTGCTGTGGAGTCAAGACAATCAAGCAGTGCAAACAAGGTCTTGGCGGAAATCACCATCCTAAGGGCAAGCAACAACAATATCACAGATGCCCTTGAGAAGCTGACAAAAGAATGGGCTACCATGCAGAAGAAAGTTCAAACTGAATTTACAAAAGTTCAGAAAAGCATAGCCAGCAACTCAAATCTGGTAGGAGAGGTGCAACATCTAATGAAGAAAATGCAATTCAACATTGCCAGATTGGCCAAAGTGGATCCCAAAGAAATCATGAAAGAAATTCATGTTGAAGGTTCACACCAAGAAATTCCAAATTCAACCCCACAGCAATCATCTGCTACACCAATCACCGAAGCTGGAACCACCATGATGGGTCCACCTCCAAATGTCTCAAAAGATGAAATGCTGAAAAGGTTAGCAACTTCAAAACCTCAAGTTGTCACAAATTTAAAACTTATAACTTCTCAAACTGTTCCAAAACCAACTTCTTCTGATAACCCTTCCATAAGTAAATTGATGAATCTGCAAACAATGAATGAATGGGAACAAGAAGCTGATTCAAGAAAACCACAGATTGTCAAAAGAAAAATCTCTGAAACTCAATCTGTCATGGTTAGAGAAATTGACAGGGATATAATGATATTCCCTGAATACAATATGGTGAAATACTATTGGTCAAAAGAAGATGTACCAGAAAGGCCACCAACTCCTGTCAGAATGGCTATAAGGGCAAAGAAGTTAGAAAGAGGACCAAGTAGCATTCACTACACCAATGAGAATCCAGTAAAAAGAATCATAAAAGTGGATGAAGTAAAAATTGGAACTGATGGTGTTGGAGGAACTTATGTGCACAACAAATACACACTTCTAAGAGAAAATGGGGAAGAAGAAAAAGTGACTGATGAAGAAATTGTTGATAGATTACATCCTTTGGACATTCATTCAGTTCATGAAGGATCAGTATGAAAAAGAAAAGAAAAACAACAAAGAAGTCAGAAGAGCATTAAAGGGCATATCAAATGCTGGAATAAAGCTATTTGAAAGAATAGCTTTTTCTGACTTTGATTTATGCATCAACTACGATTATGTGCACAACAAAAAGGTCTATATCAGTGCACCAAAGACAAGAATTCCCTAAGAGCTGATGGAAGATGCAAGATCTGGATACATCATTGAACTGCCAAGGAAAAATGACAGACATAACTATGGTGTAATCTACAGAGATATTGAGAAGAACAAAGCTCTGTTCAGAAGTGTTGATATCTGCAAGTACTCAAATCAGACTCTGAAGTTTATTATGAAAAGCATGAATAGGAGACAAGAACAACTTCAGAAGACAGGAATGAACAAAGAGAATCAAAGACAGGAAATTGAACATATGATTGAAGAATGTATTCAAGCAAGAAGCTGGTACAAAGACATGTATGACATCTGCAACAAGTATATCTCTTACAATAAGCAATTAAAGCATGGAGATGTACTAAAGAAATTGAAGTTGTATTGAAGAACATATTTGTTTTAAAATTTCATTTCATTATGTAATTTATTTTTCAGAATAGTAGTAACTGGTTTGATTTGCAAATTATAAGTTTCCACTATTTAGAAACTTTTTGTTCATGAGATAGTTCATTTTCTTACAATACTTGGGGGGAAACTGTTAGGAAACTTTATTTGTAAGTATTGAAGAAAATCATATTCAACTTGATCTATGAAGAAGATAACAGTCCTGAAGATCACAACAAGAAGAAGAAGATCGGATAGGACAACTGAAAGCAACAATATCCACTTCAAAGTATCATAAATTGTTGGTGCATTCATCTGTCGACTTCGTCTTGTATCGAGTCTAGGATTAGAATTGTTAGATTAGATCTTGTTATACGAGAGTATAGGAGGTTTTAGAGTGTGTTTAATGTAATTTAGCTTGAAAGTGGTGATTTCCCTTGAAAATGTTACTTGACAGTTTCAAGCTAAATCAAGGTTTCCCTTGAAAGTGTCATGTGTCATTTCAAGCTAAATCAAGGTTTCCCTTGAAAGTGGCATGTCATTTCAAGCTAAATCAACACCACTATAAATAGCCTTCAAGCTAAATCATTTGTAACGATTCTGAAATTCCATACCGAGGTGCTGCCGGTGTGAGGACTAATTGTAAACGATAGTATATCAATATAATTAGTGTTAAAGTGATACACAAGCTGTTTCGCAATCGGTTTCTTAGTTTCCGCCAAAAAATACGGCATGAAACCAATACTAGAAGAGTAAGGAGGAAGCATTAGAAGAAAGGGTTCCTCCCTCATAGCACAGTCCGATAAATCTCTTCTGAACGACTCGTTCGGGTCGCAAAACAATCCTACAAGTGGGATCAGAGCTCAGGAGGAAGATATTTCGCCAAAACAGCTCGTTTTTGTCATTTTTTTTCTGATTTTCTACACCTTCTTTCAAAATCGAAAAATTTTTATGGTTAAAATCGGCTCAAATTTCACATATATTGTGCGCAAACATGGTTTAATCAATCCTTGAAAGTTTCAAGTTTAAAATCGACCTAAATCTTGTATTTTTGTGTGTTTTCGCTTCAATTGCTCGAACCGATGATGACATCAGCAACTGTTTAGAACTGATTTCGCTTGAAATCATGATTTGACTTCTGATTTCGCTTGAAAATAGGACATAATTCTAGTTGATTTCGCTTGAGTGTGCACAAATGGGTTGATTCAGCTTGAAAACGAATATCTCACCTTGAGTTTACTCATAGATTTCGCTTTAAATGCATGTAATTTTTGCTTGACGTGATTGTTTTAAGATTACATCTGAACTGTTTTCACGTGATTAGATCAGGTGTTCGATATCAACTTGCATGTGAATTCATGATTGCATGTGAATGGTGAAGTGTATCAGTTTTGAAATCATAGTTGCATGTGATAATCATAAATGAGTTGTGTCAGTAGGTCACGTGTGAACTAGTTGCAAGAAACAATTTTTGGTGTCAGTCAATACATGTGATATTGTTGGGCAAATTATATTCATTGAACAATTAAAAGAAGTTTTTGTTCGACCCAATATAATTGTATAATACCGGCTCATTTACTTTGATTGTGAAAAGAATTTTCAACTCGTGTAAAAGTGTTAATCCATATCACATCGTTTGAAATCTGTTTGCTCGAAATAAAACCCACTTTATATTCGGAACAAGTGAAAGTGTGGTTTGAGTGAGATTTGTCGGGATTGTTTAAAAAAAATGGACAAGATGTTTGATGAGATGGAAAATCATGATCTTGAAAGATTAAATAATTGGTATATGGGGTATTTGGACGATAGTTATAGAAATATGAAAAAGGATGTTTGGGTCAAAAGGTTTAAATATTTTGCATGTTTGAAAAATGAAACATTGGAAAATTTAGAGAACCGATATGGAGTCTTACTTGGTTACTTAAAAAATCATGAGATATTTCCATCAGATGCTGAAAAAATAGAAAAGTTTGCAGATGCATTACCTATTGAATGGAGTGAATTTTTGAAAAAGTTTAGAAAGGATTCGAATTTTTCAAAATTACATCTAAAAAGATTCATCAGCATACTTAAAACTCGTGAATTTGAAAACGGAAAGAAAAAGAAAGAAATGATAAAGGTTTTAGAAAATCATTTGGTGGATATGGGATTAGATGTAATTGATGAGATGAACAAAAGGATTGTTGAATGTATTAGAGCAAAATATGTGATGAAATATGATATCAAGAGAGGTTGTTATATTGATGAGAATGCAAATTGTCTTGATTTCGTTAAAATTTTTTGTGCAGGTACATTCATGACAAAGGAGGAAGAAGTTTCAAAAAATGAAGAATTTGTGAAAATTGGATCTTCAAATTCTGAATCAGTGTGCACCAAATGTGACAACTTTAAGGATGACAATGACAAACTCGTGAAAGATGTGGAAAGTTTGGCATTGGAGATCAAGAAGTTGAACAATGAAAAGCAAGCTGATGATAAGCAGATTCTTATTTTGAAAGAAAATTGTGGGAGGGTGAAATCAGATAATGACAAACTGTTAAGTGATTTGAACAGTTTGACATTTGAAAACAAGATGTTGAAAGAGAAAGAGAAAAGTTTTGAAAATGAAAAATCAAGAATTGAAAAAGAATTTCAAAGTCAAATAAAAATTGTTGAAAATGGGAGAGATGTGTTTAGCAAAAATAACATCGAAAAGCAAAAAAAATGATGGGATTCCCATCTTCAGAAAATAATCAAACTTGAAAAAGAAGGTGAATGTGCTCAAAAGAAAATCAAAGAGTTAGAAGAAAAGGAGTTAAATTCAGAAAAGGAAGATTTCTGGATAAAGCTTGAGAATAAGAATCTGAAAGCAAATGAGACAAAATTTCAAGAACAGATAAATGTTTTGGAAAATGAAAAGTCTGTTCTTGAAAACATGAAGAATGAGAATGAAAAATCAATTAAGTCTCATCTTGAAAGAATTTCTCAGCTTGAAAACGAAGCTGAGAATTCAAGAAACAAGATTGATGAACTTGAAAGGAAATTGAAAGGTTTTGTGACTTCATCAGATAGTTTGAATTTTACTTGTCCAAAACCTTTAAATTCTGTTCCAATAAGTGACAATGTCACAAACTTTGACAATGTCAAAGTTAAAGATTGTGATGAAAAATCTGATGATGAAAAAGATAAAATTGAAAAACAAAATTTGTTTTTGAAATTAAAAGAAAAATTTCAAGAAACTGTTCCGCAATCAACTGAAAAGGGAGAATGCTCTAAGCAAAAACCTTTGAAGAAGAAAGTGGAACAAAAACAAAAAGAGAAAATTTTGAAAAATGTTCAAAAAGATAATAAAAGCTCATCAGATCGATCATCCAATCGCAATGAAAAATTACAAAAATCAAAAAATGAAAACTCTAAAATTGTTGGCAATAAGTGGTGCAGGTCGGACCACAGTGCTCAAAAGTCAAATCTAGCAAACAAGAGGAGGAAAGATTATCACCAAGCCAAACAGTGCATTGATCTAAGTGTTTGGACTAAAAATGGTGATTGGTACGATAACAGAGTGTGTTACAGATGCGGCTATCAAGGACACATTGCTGTGAACTGCCAAAGTTGGAATTATGAGACGAGAAGATGCTTTAACTGCAATATTAGAGGTCACATTGCCAGAGATTGCCCAAGGAGATCAAATGAAAGATTGAGGGTTAATTCTCAAAAGATGGAAAAGAAACCAGTCAATGTCAAGCCCAAAGAACAGAAGATTCAAGAACCTAAAGTTCAAGAAAAGAAAGTGAAGCTTTCTCAGGGGCAAAAAGACAGACTGAGGAAGAAGAGGAAGAAGGCCAGAGAGTATCTGGAGAAGATTTTGTCCTCGGGTTCATCTGTTGGTAAAAATAAGAGTTCTGGTGAATCAACTCCCTCGATGGCAAAGTCAAGCAAGACGAATTCATCGGATAAAAATCTGAGGACGAAAGAAGAAAAGAAAAAGAAGAAAATGGTTGGCGATGAATCTGATATGTTAAAGTCAGACAAGCCACCTTCAGGCGATGAATCTGACTCTTCAAAGTCAGACAAGCCAAGTTCAGGCAATGAATCTGGTGTGGTAAAGCCAGAAGAGCCAGTTGTTGAGGTAAAAACTGAGAGTTCTAGTCTAACAATGGATGAGGCAAACTTTCCACCATTGTTGAACAAGAATTCAAAATCACCCAAGGACAGTCAGGCTTGGGTGAAACTGTTTAAATGAAAAACCTGACTTGCCGGAGTTCCCAGGTTGGTAAGCGTGGAACATGAATCGGCACATTTCTTGAGAAATTCACGTTTGTGATATTTCGGACTTACAAGTGGTAAATCAGGGACATTAAGTTGTACTTGATTTTCTACTAGTGATGTTTGTGGATTGATCTTAAAAATGTTAGTTCTTACAAGTGGTTGAAGAAAACAAGGTGATGAATGATCCCCATGTTTGAGAAATGACTTACAAAACTTATTTTCTGGAAAAACCATTTTGATTAAAACAAACTTAAGTGTTTTGAAATCACTATGGGAAAAATAGTTTGTTGTCAGGGGGAGTTTTGATTGTTCATGCCTAGTGGATGGAGAATTGAAGTAATTCTCATCATGTTGTCAGTTTTCTTGTACAGTTCGTTTTCAAATTTTCCCAGAAAATCAAAATTGAAACAAATTTTGATTTTAGGGGGAGTAAAAATTTAAAAAAAAAATTAGAAAATTTGAAAACTACAAAAACATTAAAAAATACAAAATGATTTTTTGTTGTCAAAAAGAGGAAATGATAGTAGATCAGTTGGACTGTCTCAGCATGCAAAGAAATGGAAAGATAAAATGTGATAAACGATCTCACTAAAGATGTGACGGTAGGCTCAGCTAGACTAGTAGATTTGCGATAACGATACAAACCTAAATGAAAAAGCCTAGTTCCAGTGGGAAACATGATTGAAAGCATAGTACTTAGTTTTGTCCTTCTTGATTGTGTGCCTACTCAATAATCGCTGATTGTCGAAAGACATAAAACTGGTTAAGTTTGTGAACTTTCATAACTTTGCTGAAAAGTCGCTGTGATTGTGCATTTCATTTTGCAAAGATTTAAACTTGTTTTATTTCTTTATTTTGTTTAAGCATCGGACATCCTCTGCGTATACGTGAGTATCGACCTGGATGTTGTTGCCTAAACGTTCTGCTTTATTTTCTTTGGTGTTTCGTTTAAGCTTTGGACCTCCTCTGCGTATACGGAAGTATCGACCTGGTGGTTAAAGCCTAAACAACTTCAACTTATTTTTATTTTCTTATTTTGTTTAAACATTGGACTTTCCCTGCGTATACGGAAGTATCGACCTGATTGTTAATGTTTAAACATTCTGCTTTATTTTCGCACAAATCACAGTTGATAAAGTTTAAAGGCATTACTTGAGTTAGTGTATTGCATGATGAGGGGATATGCTGAGATCGTGGGGTCCATAAGAACTTAGTGCTATCTTAATATACCTTAAAGTATCGGTAAGCAGATTGAAAGTTTTTAGATTGAGTTTAAGTGGACAACAATATCGTCAATCAACGTGAATCGTTTAGAACTGAAAATGTTTAAAGCTTAACGGTGTTGGTGATTTGTCTCATAAACTGATATGATCCTCTTGCACAAACTCACAAAAATATTGTTTGTAAATATTTCTTTATTGCATTTCATTACATTAAAAAAATCCAAAAAGATTTTAGTGTGTTTTGGCATAAATTTTGAAAAATACAAAAAGATTTTCGACAACTGATGTTGGAGAGCTGATTTTCAAAATTTCAAGTGCTGAACATGATGAACTGGTTTGGGAGTATGTGTATTGAATTGAAAATTTTTTATTTGAGAAAGAAGTTGAGATTAGTTAATCAGGATCATTAATTTGAGCTTGATGAAACTATTTCTAATAAGTTTTTCTTATTGATTTAAGTAAAAACTTATATTTTGATGAGAAAATGTGTGCAGGAGTTGAGCTGAACAAAATTAAAGCCAGGATGTGATCTCTAGGTGATAGCTAATTCCAGACGGCGATCCCATCATGATGAGAGGGGGAGTCTGACGAGGTTAGAGCCAAAGAGAAGATCCTGGTGTATGCTAAGAAAGAAAAAAGACTGATAAAGACTGAAGATTGAGAATACTCGACACTTAAGACTTGTCAACATCTGAGGGGGAGTCTGTTGGTGCATTCATCTGTCGACTTCGTCTTGTATCGAGTCTAGGATTAGAATTGTTAGATTAGATCTTGTTATACGAGAGTATAGGAGGTTTTAGAGTGTGTTTAATGTAATTTAGCTTGAAAGTGGTGATTTCCCTTGAAAATGTTACTTGACAGTTTCAAGCTAAATCAAGATTTCCCTTGAAAGTGTCACATGACAGTTTCAAGCTAAATCAACATGTTGATTTCCCTTGAAAGTGGCATGTGTCATTTCAAGCTAAATCAACACCACTATAAATAGCCTTCAAGGGAAATCATTTGTAACGTTTCTGAAATTCCATACCGAGGTGCTGCCGGTGTGAGGACTGATTGTAAACGATTGTATATCAATATAATCAGTGTTAAAGTGATACGCAAGCTGTTTCGTCAATCGGTTTCTTAGTTTCCGCCTCTGAAACTGATAAATCTCTTCTGAACGACTCGTCGACAGATGAATGCACCAACATAAGTTGATCAAGAGCTGAAGAAGATTATTAAAGAAGGTCTTTCTGATGGATCTGATGATATTTCTGATGAAATATCATCAGTTTCTGACAATTCTGATCATCAGATTTTCTGATGATTTGTTCACCAGAATTTCTGATGAAGTGGTTTATCAGAAATGCTGATAAAAACCTCACTTGTCTATAAATCAGCTCTATCCTGCCACAATAACCGAAGCAACTTGACATTATTGGATATTATGATGACAAAGGCAACTTAATTGTTGGATTCAATGAATATGTCAAAGAGCTACTTTTTGCAGGACTTATACATGAATAAACAAATGTTAATTAATGTATCCAGCCATCTATAAATAGAAGGCTCATCAAGTAGAGAACAATGGGTTAAGCTTAGCATTCAATACATACTACAAACTCCATTGTCCTTTCACCCTCAGAATTCAAGTATTCATTTGTAATAGATAATAATCTTACAATCACCATGTAAACCATTTTGTTTCAAAGTGATATAAACTTGATAATTCTGTAGGTCTTGTTTCTTGGAAGTCTGATTTCTATTTCCGCACACTATTTTCACATCTATTGAAATCACTTGCCATATTACGTGAAAAGAAGTTTTTAAGTCCAAACTGGGACCAACAACATTTGCTTTTGTAAACCAAGTTATAAATCGTCATTGTAATAAAACTCGTATGGTTTATATCATTTAGTAAACATCGTTGCCTGTCATCTCTTGAAATCATTTGTCCAAGTGAACTAAATAACGTCACGGAATGTAATATGATAAAAGCACTTATATATAAGAAGTACCATTGGCGTATCTACCATGCTTTTATCACCTTACACCCGTCCCATTATCTAATCACTTAACATAAACCAATCGTTCAAAAATCGTTCAATTCATCCGTATTATCAATCGTTCATGTTATCAAAACCAATCGTTCTAATCGTTCGTGTTATAAACCATCATTCAATCGTTCGTGTCATAAAACCATTCGTTCAATCGTCCGTGTTTTAATTGTGAAAACTAACTTTTGGTCGTTCTAGTTGAACACATTCAAACCTGTGCGACTCGTCTATACCACCAAAGGGTATCTTTAATCGACTAACAAACCACCAAAGGGTTTGTTAAAATAACAGTTTCTGTCGTTACCCACATTACCCCCATAAACATGGTGATAGTCCGATAACGAGATTTGTCAGATCCTATGGTACCATAACATACCGCTGGTCGGCTTGGCCAAAGCTAATGAATGTCATTCGTGTTATGTATCAACGCGCCAACAAGTTCGTCCACATTATTGAAATCGTTGTGTTTAATATAAACCATAGAATTTGTTTTTGAAAACTCGAAATCGTTTTAGCACATATGAATCACCCCAAAACAATTGAAAGCATAAAATAGGGGAACTATGTACACACTTGAGATTGCAAGGTATCCTCGATTAGGTGACTAACAAAGCTCGGGTAATCAAGGAATCAAGTGGCAACTAGTATCGGATCACTATGTTAATAAATCGAGACCTAAATCGGGAGATCGGGTAGAATGAGGTCTTGTAAACCAAATGAGTGTTGGAACACATATAACATGGTTTAACAAAGCCTACATTCTGATTTGAAACATATCTTAAGTGATTTTGACCTGTTATGACCCGTTATGGTAGTTTACGCTACTTTAATGCTTTGCGCAATGCGTGTTCGGATGGTCTAACTAGCCCTATGATAAGTATTATATGCCCTAACATGTTTAATAATGTTGCATAATCAGTTTAATTGTCAAAATTTTGTTTACATATGCTTAAATTGGAATTATGCGCAAAAGGAGCATTTTGGTCATTTTCCTAAGGCATATAAACTACCTATCATACAACTAATTAAACAAAGTGACCATAAGGTATAACCTTGGAAGGTTATTCCCTATACAACTATGGTCACAATATATGTTTGGTCGGATCCTAATGATGGACCAAGCGGGTCGGGTTTAAAAGTCTAAGCGGTTGTTGAGACCGCTTGACTTATGACCCTAAATAAGCACTAAACTAAAAGTGATGAGTTAAACATGTTAAAACATGTTTAACTAAGTTCAAAAACTGATTTGATATCAAAACAAAGTGTTTTGATACCCGAAAATAGTTTCATCGCAAAATGCACATAATCGTGCATTTTGACCGAAACTTTGGCTCGCCACTTCGACTAGTCAACGTGGTAATCAGTAGATATAGTCGCAAGGGACCATAACCATCGTGATTACGCTCACGTTGCAAAGTTCGAACGAACTTTGACTTGACCAATTCATGGTCAAAGCTGAAAGTCAAACAATGTTTGACTTTTTAGCTTGAAATAAATAAACAAGAAATGAAAGAACACTTACAAGTGCTCTAGGCTAAAAAATAAGACTAAGAATGCTCAGGTATGAGGCCTCCAACTAAGTGTGGTAGCCTCAATTTAGAGCAAGAGTGAAAAGAAATGAGATGAGCAAGTTGATGTGTTGATGTTCTTGGGTATTTATAGAATATTCATGAACCTTTAGATCTTTGCCAAGTGTTTGTGTGATGATCAAGGAATAATCCACACCTTACACTTGTTAGGACCTGATTTGGGGACTTGGAGAACACACAAACCAGCCCACAATACCCAAAAACTAGGATTAAAAACAAGTTCAGCAGGCTGTTTTGAAGAAAAATGGTTTCTGCCAACTCCAGGCCTCGCGGCCCGTGACCCAGGAAGACTCATTCTTCGCGGCCAGCCTACCAGTATGCTGTCCAGACTTTTACATTTTGACAAAATTGGACCCTGCAGCCCAAAACTTGTTTTTCGACGCGTTTAACCCCCGTCAACCCAATTTCAAGGCTCTACAAGGATGTTAAAGCATAGGGGACTTGAAATATGCTTGGAAATATCACGGATGTCGGTTCGTTTGGTCGTACTGTCGCGTTTTTCGGTTAATTATGACAAAACTCGAACGGACGCGAAAACGATCCAAATTGCGCGAAGATTGGTATTTTTGCATTCCTACAACTAAAATACAATATTCTAGTGATTACAAAAATTTTTGGATGTCCGGATGTGGTCAGAACGCAAGATATGCACGCATTTGCATACTTTTGCAGTTTTGACGCTTTAAGTCCCAATGATCAAATAAGCGTATTTTCGCATACTGAACCCCTCAAAACTTATTTCTAAGCTATTTTAAGGGTATTTAGGGTATGTTTAGCTTATGATCTTGTTCCGGAGTGTACGTTTCTATACTAATTGGCAGACTTTTGCGGTTTATCGCAAATAGTCCATGTGATCGAATAAACTTGTTTTTGCCATACCAAACCCTTCAAAACTTATTTCTAAGTTATGTAAAGGTTATTTAAGGTATGGTAAGCTTATTACTTTCTTTATCCATAATTTTTCTTTATTTACATTTGTGTTGTATTTATGCAGGAGAACTCTGGTTATCCTTTTGGCAACAAATTTTCTAAACTCAATGAGTTAGTTTATCAAAACATATGGCGTGAGGCTTTAGATCGGCTTCTTGAGACAAATACTTCCCAGAGTTTATGGGCCGAGTTTGCCCTACTCTATGTGAAGGTCCTTGTGTACTTGGAATTATCGAAAATCTAGTCTTGGTTAAAAACATAGAGTGATTGATTATAGACAAAGCCTTTGAGGAAGGATGGATGGTGCCCCGACCGCCCCTCGAAATAACCCCTTTATATGAAATTTCCATTTTTATTTATTACTTATTTTCTTGATTTATCTAAAGCCTCACGCCATATTTATTTTCCATAAATAATATGAATGTTGTCACATCATGCGCTCTTGCTAACACATTTTGTTGTTGAAAGTTATTATCTTAGGCGATTTTCTCAAATGAGAGGCAACCACTACCAATAAGCCAGAAACCGAAATGGTCTGACGTTATTATGGTGCCCCAAAACGGCAATCCTAATCATGTCGCTCTGATTGCATACTAGGAACGATTCACCGAGATCATGGGCTACTTCCGAGTTGTATATTTGGCCGATAATCGACCTCTTCGCACTCTTCTTCTTATCGCAGAAGTAGTTAACTTTAACTCGGAAATTACATTGCAAGAACCCCCCCCCCCCTTTTAATTTTACCCCTATTATTGTTCAGGTATATTAATTATAGATGAAGTTACCGGTAAGTGGGTATTAGAGTTTGGGCATTTAAGAAGGTAGTTAAGAGTTAGAAGGAGGGAAAGTGGGTAAAAGTTCAATATTCGCGAAATTAAACATCTGGCTGAAAAGTGGGCTTCGTCGCGCCACGCGGCAATGCATTAGTGCTCCTTCACCTGGCGCGAGGGACCCATATTTTTCAAAATTTTGCAAATTGTTCATTGTACCCCCTAAGGTTAATTTTATTGCTTTTTCATATTAAAAGATCATAGTTAAGCATTTTTTGGATATTTAAGGTGTATGCAAGTATGTTATAAGTATAAAACACATTCGAAGTGAATATTAGACTTAAAGTATGGTTCAGTTTCGTATATAAAACACGTATTTGATGGTTGTTTACGTATTATGCAAGGTTAATTGTATAAGTATGTTATAAAATACGATTTCCATTATAATCAAGTTTTGAATTACAAAGGATTGAACATAGAATACGAATTAAAACAAAATTAGATAAAGATTCGAAATACGGAACGTTACAACTAGTATCTATGCGGGACCGTTAAGTCGAACAAAAAGTAAACGTATATATGATGAATTACGCACGCATGTTATGGCATGTTAACTCGCAAAAATTAGACCGAAAAAGTAAAACGTAGAAAAAAATAACTAAGTCCGCTTAGGACCCGCGAGTTTCAAGGAGTCATTAAACTGAAAAAATTAGATGCAAAAATCGTTGAACCATACGCACACGTTGCAACGTGTTAACTTGCAAAATTTAAAACGAATCATAAAACGACAAATCTGTAAAAGATGTAAAGCACAAGGGGAGCAAAGTTGAAAGTGGAAATGTCTTGGCGTTAATAAATAGAAAAGGTTTGTAACAAATATGTAAAAGATGAAAATTATACGGTTAAAAGTGTCAAAGGTGAAGACTATGAGGGTTATTTAAAAGATGAAAAATGTGGATAAAAAGTAAAATGGTTAAAAAGAAAGATGATAAGTGTTTTTGTGAGACTATGAGGGTTATTTAAAAGATGAAAAATGTAAATTAATATAGGGTAAACTAGTATTTTATCCCATGCATTGCGACAAATAGGTAAAATAAGTAAATGTATTGAATTTAGGGGTTGTGTGATATCTTTATTATAGTTCGCGGATAACAAGGTAAATTGGTTAAACGAAAAGAAAAAAATAGGTTGGTTAAAATTACACAAAAAGACAAAATACTTACTATTCGTAATTCTATTTTGTAAAAAAGGAAAAAGTAAAATCTGGAATCCAATATAATTGCAAAAAAGGATAAAAAATAACTCTATTAAAGTTTAGGGCTGTATGATAATTTTATTACATTCATTAAATTTAAAGGAAAAAGATAGGCTATTAAAGTGTAGGATGGCCTATGTCATTATAGCCTAGTGCCATTTTAGAGGTCAAATGGTTTGATTCCCACAAGGAGATTTTCCCCAGATTTATTGGGTTTCCTCTTGAATTGGTGTATAGACATTATTGCCCAGTGGAGATGGATATGATCATATTGTTACATTGGTGGCACGATGATACTCCAATGATCCGTTAGTGGTCCAAATTTGTCTAAGTGTAGGATGTGTAAGTAGAAATCTACATTAAAAGACAACAAAGTACAAGATCCAAAGTTACGAATAATAACTTTTGTGAGTGTGTTGACTTTTTGTATTTGTTAGTAAAACCATTGGTAAAGGTTGTTATCAATGGTGTAATTTTTGATAAATATGTATGAAAATACAAAATGGACAAGCACATATACTAATCGTTTAATTAATTCTTATATTTTTTCTTTGTTGTACCATCTGAACAACAACATTGACACCGTATTCATTTAATTGGTTTTTGGGACGTGCCAACACCATTTATACCATAATCAATAAAACCGGTACCAGTCAAACAACATTGGTACTACTGATATTCTTTTTTTAATGGTTTTCTAATCGATGTAAAGCGTGAGTCAAAACTGTAATGAATAAATCAATACTGTAACAAACTGAGCGAAAACCGTAATGAACTAAACCGATGCCGACTGAAAGCCCATCTTTAAGAGCAGGGAATCACACTAGTATGATTTAATACCTATTTTTATCATAAACTTTCATTGTAAAATTTAATATCTATTTTCTGAAGTTCCTGCCGTTAATAACTTTTGAAATGTAAATATAAACAATGAAGTTCATAATAATATTTCTATATAATTGTGTTTATTGGTAAAACAATACAAATGCTCATCACCATTTTCCTTGTTTGACCCATGCGCGATCATCAAAGGCTTTAAACCTTTTGGACAAGTAATATCCATCATTTTTTAATAGCCAATAAACATGATTAAGTTTAAAAGCTCTACCACTAACAAAATCAGATACCTTAACGTCAAAAACATTAAAAAATGCAGACTTCCCACCACAGGAAAAATGACCCCAAAAAAGAGTAGTATGTATGAGATTTTCACAAAAGAACATACTATACCCGTTGTTATAAGTAATGTTGTGAAACCCTAGATCATCATCTTTCGACTGCACATGAACACTGATTGTTGAATTCGGGATTCCATTCGTTATTAAGATAGACCATCTGAAAGGGGTCCAACATGTGTAACTAGGGGTTATGAGAAAGCTGGTTAAACAAGTTAACACAACCAGAAAGTTAGAAATTTTCTTTGCCATTTTCAACTCCAAGGAGAGAGTACGAGTGTTTCCATCTCATTCTCAACTAAAAATCTTTTTATACACAAAATAGGTATGTTTAATGATATAGAATATGCATATCATATTTTCTCTTTGTATTTTTACAATCTACAATTAATACACATATAATATATATCATATTTTACAAGTACTTGTTATGTTATTACAATCATTATATTACAAGTACCCGTTATGTTATTACAATCATTATATTATTAAAATATAGGCACATTATATTATTAACACAAAGACAAAACTACACAAATCTGTTAGTGCATTCATCTGTCGACTTCGCCTTTTATCGAGTCTCAGTTACGTTGCGGATCTGAACGAGTGTGATATCATCTTATACAATGTGCATTAATGTCTATCGTCTTCGTCAATCCGAGCCGTAGCAAGAAACCGAAGAAATCAAGCTTGTATAGAGTCTAGGGGTCAGAAATGTCTTTTATGTATAGTATAGGGGGCTGAATGTAAATGTTATGGTTTTATGATGTGATTCCGCTCCTAATGACATTGTGTCATTTGGGGCGAAATCATAAGGTTGTGATTCCACCCGAAATGACATGGTGTCATTAGGAGTGGAATCAACCTCCCTATATATAGTGGTTTTAGTTTCTCATTTGGTAACGATTTTCCAGAAGTGATACCGAGGTGCTGTCGGTTTTTCCTCTGATTGTAAACATTGTAAATCGAATATAAAAGAGGTTTAAAGTGTATCAAGCTGTTTTGTTATCCGTTTATCTGTTTCCGCCTTTGAAACGGACGAGAGCTCTTCCGAACGACTCGTTTGTGTCGGAATCCGATCCTACAAGTGGTATCAGAGCTCAGGACGAGGAGTTCTATACGATTCAGCTTGAAAATCTTTGTTTTTCTACACTTTCTTTAAAAAATACAAGATTTCACGGTTAAAATCGGCTAAATTTCAAATATATGGTGTAATATTGCATATTAACAAATCCTTGAAAGTTTCATGCTAAAATACAACTTAAAAATGGGTAAAATTGTTGTTCGAAGTGATTCCGCTCCTGTGATTTTGCTCGAGTTTTGTGTCTGATTCTGCTCCAAGTTGTCTGTGTTAGCTTAAAAGTGTTGATTCCGCTCCTATTTCAGTTCTAATTCCGCTCCTGAACTTCTTGTTGATTTCGCTCTTGGCTGCTAAATCCTTGATTCCACTCTTGTGAACAAGTTTGATTCCGCTCTTAGTGATCAAAGTCTGATTCTGTTCATCGTTGACCTGAAACACGGCATAGTGTCAGTACATCGGGAATATGATATCATGTGGTTTAAATCGGTTACATGTGAATACAATGAGTTTGTCGGTTCAGTGGAATAAAAGGTCGAATGAAATTGTGAACTTGTGAATATTTCGGTTCTTGTGCACATGTGATTATGTCATTTTGCATGTGAAAGAGTCGTTTGGTTTAGTTCAAGAATTGTGAGTTGGTATTAAAGTTGTCGGCATAGTGTTATTGAACGGTCCAATGATAATTCATAGAGTGAAAAGTTGAAAGTTGTTGGCCGCCCACTATTCAGTTGAAGGTCCAATGAGAATCCATTAAGTGTTGTTGGCCACGAGGAGTTAAGGGAATATTGGCGGTCCAATAGAGTTAAACATCAAATTAGTGTTGTCGACTATTATTAATAAAAACAAAATATCTTGTCAGCTTTACATGTGCTTTGATAGAAATTTATTCAAGATGTCAACCACGTGAATTGCATAGGAAGCCCATGTGACTTCATCTTAGTAGCCCAACAGATTTAGTGGCATTCTTATTAGCATTAATCACCGGCCCATGTGTGTTTTACTAAATAGTTGGATCGGCTCATGTAGTTGTGGTTTATCCTTTGAAAGTCCATGTGATTCACTTTACTTAAAAGGTTGTGAAATTCAGGTCGCGTGAGTTGTCAGGTCATTCGGAGTAAATCAGGTCACACGGATTGACATAACCTCAGTTCGTACAAGTACAGTTGTTCAGATCGTGTTTTTGTAAATCAGTTTGTTTGAAATTACACTCAGTTTGTACGTAGAGAGTCAGTTCGTTTGAATTTGATCTGAGTCATAGCAGTCCGTACTGTTGGTCATCTTTTAGTCCTCACAGAAAGTCATCAGTTCGTGTACCAGTCTTATTCAGTTAATTGATAAACAGTTAAACTGATTGTGTTTTTGTTTGAATATACAAGGTGTTTATACAAGGTATTTGCCAAAGACATGGAAGAGGAATTCTACAATGCTTTTGCGAGACCGGTTGCACCTGTCACTGCTGCTGAGAATTTATACAGTGAAAATGAAACGGGAACACATCAGAAACCGCCAAAGCTGATGTACATTGAAGATTTTCAGGGTTTGAAAAACCGATTCGAGAACTGGGTTCAAGCTTACAGATTCGATGCTTGGTGTTCACTGCTGAAAGACTATGAGAGACCCAAGAATGAGCGTAATTTGGAAAAAGGTTTCAATGATTTTACAGAAGCTGATAAGTTGAAATATACTAGTGAAAAAATGATGATCAGCATTTTACAGCAAGCAGTTAAAGAAGATATCTTTGTCTTACTTCAACATAATGGAACTGCTAGATCAATCTGGGAAGCTTTACTTCAGAAATTCCGAGGGAGTGCTGATATGATCAAAAACAAAAAAGCCTTATTGAAGAAGTCATTTGACATATTTACTGCATTTGATCATGAAACCACAAAGGAAACAATAGATAGATACTGTCATCTGGTTCTAGAAATGAAAAGATTGGATATTCAGAAAGATGATGATGAGTGGGTTGATAAGTTAGCCGAGGCATTACCCCCAACAGAAGTGGGGAACTTATCTGATGATTGTGAAACTCTTGAGGAAGACTGAGAGTATGAACTTGGCACAGTTTATCCAGAAGATTGAGGAACATGAGCTGGATATTCAAAAGACTGCTATAATGACGAATCCAAATGCCAAACAAGATGTTAGTTTGTATTACAGAGGGAACAAGTTTGAGGCCACTCCCAGTCCTAGCCCGAAGATTCAAACTGGTTATAGTGCTGACAGTTCGTCTGGAACAAAGAGTAGTAATGTGATTCAAAGTGGTGGATCTTCATCATTCTCAAGTTTTGATCCAAACAGCACAACATCAAGTTCTCAACGGCAAAACTCAACAAACCTTCAGTGCAATGTTACCTTAAACATTCAAAATGGTCAGAATCTGTCTCCTGAAGTTGCCAAGCAACACATGGCATCACTGGTTACTATGTTAGAATCTTACGAAAGTTTGATCGGTGGGAAGATTGGTAATCCGATGCTTACCAAAGAAGATTACGACCAAATTGATGCTGAAGAACTTGAAGTGATGGATATCAAATGGTGCTTAGCAAGTGCTTGGAGGAGAGCTGAAAAGTTTCAAGAGATCACTGGTAGAGATGAATTTCGAGGAATGGCTACCTCTCCATTGGGTTTTGACAAATCGAAAGTTACCTATTTCCGTTGCAAAGGAAAAGGACATTTTAAAAGAGAGTGCAAAAGCAAAGAAGCAACTGGGAATCAAGAAAAGAATAACTATTATCAGAAATCAATTTTCCATCAGATTGCTCAACAACCACAAACTGCACATGGTCATGCTATTGAAGATGGAAAGAAGAAAGCTTTACTTATCCATCAAGATGATGAATTTGTTGCTGAAGGTTTTAGTTGGGATGGTTCAAATTGTGTTGCAAGAATTCAGGGTGAAGATGAGACTAGTGAGAAAAGAATTCCAATTTTTCCAGATCTTGGAACTGATGTGAATACCGATGATGAAGAAGAACATCTCAACAGAGCTAGAAAAGGCATTGATCCTACTAGTTTTAATTTGTTTTTTGCAGATAAAATGGAGATGCTGAATCAAAAGTAGATTGGAAGATTGAAGAAAGAGCTGGAAGTAGCAAGAAGGCTAGCTGATGAAAAGACAAAGACAGAAGCTGGAGAAGCAAATGTTGCATCACCAACTGAGAAAGTAATAAAGAAAATCGTTGAAGTGGAGAAAGTGGTGGAGAAGATTATCGAAGTTGAAAAAGTAGTCGAAGTTGCAAAACTTGTCGAAGTTGAAAAAATAGTTGAAGTTGAAAAATTTATCGAAGTTGAAAAGACTGTCGAAGTTGAAAAGATAATTGAAAAATTGGTTGAAGTTGAAAAGCCATGTTTGAAGTGTTCAGAATCTTGCAAAGCTTGTGAGGAGAAAGATATAAAGATTGCTGAACTTGAGAAGATTAAGGAAGATTTACTGTCTGATGTGAAGTATGTGAAAGAGACATACGTAATACTGAATAGAACAGTTGATGGGTTGAAAAGAACGAATGCTGAAATCGAGAAAGCAAATGACAAAATGAGTGCAACTTTGATGACAAAGCAAAGCGTCATAAATGATTATATTGAAGATTGTGCTAAGCTGAAGAAAGAAGTGGAACTTGAGAAGATTGAAAGCGAAAGGATTAAACGATTATTGTTGAGTTACACTACTTGTGATTATCTGATTGATCATGTTTATCCTACTGTTGCAGGTCTAGAAGCTTTCATGGATAAAAAGACTGAAGATATTGATACTGGTAAGAAACCAAGTGTCAAGTATAACAGATGTCCGCCCCTGATCCATGAAACTTATTCTCCAAGGAATCCAAATGAGGAGCGTCTAAAAAAGGCAGTCAACATCAAGTTAAAGTCTGAAATCATTGATGAATTACCAGACAATATGTTGGTGCATCCGTCTGTCGTCTATGTCTTCAGTCAGTTTTCATTTTGATGCGAAGATTTGATCAAGCATGATGTCATGATGACATCATCAAAGTGATGTCATCAATAACTTCATTCAACATCATCACACAAAAGATAAACAAGATTGTATAGTCGGTATGAGCGGATCTCACAGATAGTTCTAGGTGTTTGTCTTCCGGTAAGCCACGAAGTGCTGCCGAGGTGTTGTCAGGTCTGTAATCGTTTGTATATCAATATAAACAACAGTTAAAGGTGAATACGCGCTGAATTACGCCGAAACATTTGTTTCCGCCTCTTGTTTTGGTGAAAAACTCTTCTAACCGACTCGTTCGGATCCGAAACCGATCCTACAATTGGTATCAGAGCTCAGGAGGAGGAGTTTTTGTCATTTTAGCTGAAATTCTTCTGTTTTTCTACACTTTCTTCAGTTTTTCAAAATTTTTCACGGTAAAAACGGCTCAAAATCACACAGTGCACTCGGAATCATGAATTAACAAATCTTTGAAGTTTTCAGAACTAAAATCGACCTAGAAAGTTGTTTTTTAGGTGGTTCGCTTTTTCAGATTCACGCAAAAGGTGACGTAAGCATCTGGACCGCTCCAAATTACTTGTCTGGACCGCTCAAAGGATCAGTTTTTAGTTCTGGTTCGCTCGAAAGTGAGGTGTCTGGTTCGCTCTTACAACATCATTCTGGTTCGCTCTTAGCAACAGTTGAGATCCGCTCTTAGTGATACTTAGGATTTGTTCATCAGTAAACTTTGTGATTCAGCTCCAAAAATGTATTGAGTTCATCGATTTGTGTGATACATCTATCGAGGCTGTCAGTTTGCGTAAAAAAAGATAGTAACGTGTATCAGTTGTCGGTTTGCATGTTGTGTGTCAGTCGCATGTGAATTGGGTTCACAAATTTGACATAGTGTCTCGGGTCTTCAAGTGGAAAAGAAATCATAAATTGAAGTTCAGATTGCATGTGAATCTGATAAAATGTTCCAACCCATGTGATAAGTCTCAGTTCAAGTGATCTTCATTAAAGTTGTTGACAAAAGTGCTTTGATTTTATCAGTTTGCATATGATAAGACTTTAATAGTGACCCAATAATATATTGCTTAAAGTGAAGGCCCAATCATATTTTGGTTTAGTGGATTTACATTAAATCAAAAGGTCCAATCAAGTTGTTGGCATGTGATCTGATTAAATGTTGTTGGCTAAGTGAAGTGTGTTTTGTCGGCTTGTTATACTTTTTGGTCAAAGGAAATATTACATGTGTTGGTTCATGGGTTAAAATTTGACGGCTCATTAAACTAAACACGTGAATTGTTTGAAGTCTTATTGTCAAATCATCCATATCTTGACATCTATTAAAAGTTTGACTTTGATATTTTTTAAATCAAAGAAGAGGCGATAAGTCGGTTTAATTTCAAACTAGTTCAAGGTCGTGTGATTTAGTGAGATCATTGGAAAAGTTCGGTTTATTTTGATCCGGGTCATAGCAGTCCGCACAGCGTGTCAACCTTCATTCCACACAAAATATTCACCAGTTCGACTCCAAGTTGCAAAATTCTGATTCAGCTCCAAATTACTTTGTGATTCCGCTTCAAACAGAGATCTTGCTTGAAAGTATATTCTTGTGATTTCACTTGAAAAAGATGACTTTTGCTAATGCTTACGATTTGAAATGTGCCGAAAGATGCAGAAAAGTAATGGAAGCTGCTGAAGCAAGACGGAGAAAGCTTGAAGAAGAGGAAGAAGAAGAAGAGAGATTGAAAGCTGAAGCTAAAGCTGAGAAAAAGAGAAGAGCTGAATTTTTACAATCTAACCGAACAGTCAAAGAGGTTCCTGAATTTGAAGTCAAAGTTAATGCAGAACCTGTTAAAGTTCCTGAAAAGTGTATGAATTGTGATTCTTTAATCAAGCAGAACAATGAGTTGCTGCACAACATAAACAGATTGAAAGAATCCTATGATACAATGAACAGAGAAATCAACAAGTATACTGATTCAAACGGTGAACAAGTTGTGGCAATGAATACACTGAAGAAAGCATATCTGAGACAGCTGGATGAGGTCAACTTTCACATAAAGAAATGTGCTGATCTGGAGTTGAAGTTGGCAACACAAAAGATAGAAACTGAAAGAGTCAACAAGTTATTAGAAAGTTACTCATGTTCTACTTTTGTTGTTGACAGGATTTATCCGATCGTGGAAGAATTAAAGACGTTTGAAGATGTGAAGACGTCTGAAGAAAAGAAATCTGTGTCAAAAGATGAATATAAAGTGACAAGTTCTGGTAAGAAACCAAGTGTGGTTTACACTAGATGTCCGCCCCCGGTCGAAAATGGATTTTTACCTCGAAATCCAAATTCCGAAAGAGTCGAGAAGGCAATAAACTTACAATGGGAGTCTGGGCCATCGGATAACTTGCCAGAAAATATTGATGTCACGTACACGTCGTCCGACACTGATCATGAGTCAAAGTTGATAAAAAGTGTGGTCGATCAGGTGTTAGATAAAGATGACATAGAGGAGTCAAAACCGGAGTCCAAATCCAAGTCAAAGTCTGAATCCGATACGTCAAAGTCAACATTCAAAAAGGACAAACGGGTTTATGATAAGAAAGTTTTGCTATCAAAATCTAATTTGAATGACGAACCGGTCAAAGTAGCATATACTTTGAAAGATTCTGACAAATTATATTGTGATGAGATTTTTCCAATAAGAGGTGTTAAAACTGAAATGATTAAAAAGGTTTTCAAACTAACAGAAATCAATATTTCTGAAATAAAAGATGAAAATCTTCATGTAAAACCTAATCCTTACACCTCAAGAGTTCAACAACGTTTAAACAAGAAAATGGGTTACAATTGTGGTTATAGTTTCCAAAAGAATCCAAACCATAATCGTAATTTCAAAAAGAAAGGTCTTGGTTTTGTACCACCGAAAAACTATAAAAATGAGAAATTTAATAAACCAAAAACTGTTTTTGTTTCAGGAACAAGTGCTGAGAAAGAACAAAAGAGTTCATTCTGGAAGCAGACAAATCAAGAATTCCTTGCCAAGAAGCAAGAAGAACTGAAGAAGAATGTTGTTCCAAAGAAGATTGAAAAGAGAACAAGTTTTCAGTGTAAAACTGTTGGTCATGTTGCTAGGGACTGTCCAAAGACATTCAAACCGAAACAGGAAGTCTCTGGTAAACTAAAAGAGAAAGTGATAGAGAAAACAGAACTTTCAACCCGAAAGTTTACAGGCTTTGAAAATTCAACTTTTGAGAAAGGAGAATGTTCAAAGAATGTGTTTAAGAGAAAAGAAAATTTGCAAAATCAAAAATGGGTTGTTAAGGGTTCAAGTAATAGTTCTGGTGATGAATCTGATTCCACAAAATCAGAGGAGCCACGTGTTGAGAAATCAGTTCCAACTATGAACGATGAAAATTTTCCAACGTTGTGTGCTGAAAATTTTATGAAGAAAGTTGGAAAAGTTGAAATTTCAAATCAATTTTATTCTGACAAGAAAAAATTTGATGTTGATAAGGCTTTTAACGGAACTGTGAAACACATTTTTGGCAAAATGATCAATGGTAAGGCCAAAAGTGTTAAAGCTTTTTACGCTGCCAAAAGAGGAGGTCACAGGTTAGTTGAAAGAAAAGTTGATGAAGAGGTTGTTACACCCAAGGAAGGTCAGGCTTGGGTGGATATATTTTTCAAAGAATAAAAACCTGACTTGCCGGAGCTCCCAAGTTGGTAATCGTGGAGCATGAATCGGCATCATTCTTATGTTGTTTGTTTGAAAATTGAAAATTTTTGGAAATTTATATTGCAGGAATTGCCGGAACTCCCAGGTTTGTAAGCGAGGAGTAGGAATCGACACCTTGAGAATTCAACTGACAGATGATGATTGGTTGAAAATGTTTGATTGGATTGATCTTAAAAGTGGTAAATCAGGGACATTAAGTTGTATCTGATTTTCTACAAATGGTTGAAAAACAATGTGATGATTTAATCCCTAATTTTACAAGTGGTAAAATCAACAAAACTTATTTTCCGGAAAAACCATTTGATTAAAACAAACTTAAGTGTTTTGAAATCGATGGGAAAATAGTTTGTTGTGAGGGGGAGTTCTGATTGTTTATGCCAAGTGGATGGCGAATTGAGGCAATTCGATATTAGTTGTCATGTTCTTGTACAGTTTGTTTTCAAATTTCCTAAAATGTGTTTGCATTTTAGGGGGAGTAAGAATTTTTAGAAAATCCAAAAACATTAGAAAATTTGAAAAGTCAAAAATATGATAAAATGAAAAATGAGTTTTTGTTGCATAAAAGAGGAAATGATAGTACATCAGTGGATGATCACAACATGCTAAAGATTTGGTAAGATAAAAAAGTGATAAACGGTCTCACTGATGATGTGTCAGTAGGTTTTTACACATTTAGTAGATTGTGACGGGATATAAACCTAAATTTCAAACTTGCTTGTTCTGTGGGTTAACACAAACTTGGATATATAGGTAACCCCTGAAATCTTGTTTGAAAGGTCCCTTATTCTGAGATACTAGGTCTTTATGCTCAGTGATATCTGGGGTATTATCCCGGGACTTCTGCTGAAAGAAATTTCTGACCTAGTCCCCGGATAATGCTTTCTGCAAATGCTTGAAACATAGCATCGCCCTCAGCAAGCTGATGAAACAATAAAATTGATAGTCGCTGCTGTTGTAATGCAAAAGATCCTCTAAAGGGGACCCACCAAAAGTCGAAGCCGTCATCTCTCTGCGTATCGAAAGATCGACCTGAGCTCTCACGGCCCTCGTACTATAACTTATTCCCCTGACAGATATCATCTGTGGTATACTCACCTGTAAGACTGAATATTGGGATCTGGATACGGGAGTATATTCAAGTAGTGGGACACACGAATAAGTTCAAGAGCTTAAAACATTAACCTCGTATCTCGGATCAATTGAACTTTGTGTGAAAATTTAAATGGACAAATATACTGACAATCTAGGTGAATTGTTTAGAGCTTAAAATGAAATGAAGCTTAACGGTGTTGGTGATTTGTCTCAAAAACTGATATGATCCTCTTGCACGAACTCACAAAAATATTGTTTGTAAATATTTCATTTCTGCATTTATTTTCTTTTAGAAAATCCAAAAAGATTTTAGTGTGTTTTAGCATAAATTTTTGAAAAATCCAAAAAGATTTTCGACAACTGGTGTTGAAGAGCTGATTTTCAAAATTCCAAGTGCTAAACATGATGAACAAATGGTTTGGGTGAAAGTGTTTGAGGAATGTTGAAATAGAATGAGAAATTTTTTGAAATAAAACGTTATTCCTGCAAATGGTAAATTAGTTTTGAAAAACTTATCCACAAATGGTTATCAGAAAATTTATTTTTGGGTAGAGTTTTTGCAGGTTGGCCAGGTTCTGAAACCTGAGTTAGATGAGTGCCAGGTTACGATCTAAGAACCTGTGGAAAGTGAATTCCAGACTACGATCCCAGCAGATTGAGAGGGGGAGTCTGAAGACACCAGGATATTCAACATTCGAGAAAGAGTAAGAGATTGATTGAGGATTCTTGCAATGAAAAATGCTTCAGAGGAAGATTGAAGACTGATAAAGATTGTAGATTGACAATTGAAGATTCAACACTGAAGACTCCGTCAACATCCGAGGGGGAGTTTGTTGGTGCATCCGTCTGTCGTCTATGTCTTCAGTCAGTTTTCATTTTGATGCGAAGATTTGATCAAGCATGATGTCATGATGACATCATCAAAGTGATGTCATCAATAACTTCATTCAACATCATCACATAAAAGATAAAGAAGATTGTATAGTCGGTATGAGCGGATCTCACAAATAGTTCTAGGTGTTTGTCTTCCGGTAAGCCACGAAGTGCTGCCGAGGTGTTGTCAGGTCTGTAATCGTTTGTATATCAATATAAACAACAGTTAAAGGTGAATACGCGCTGAATTACGCCGAAACATTTGTTTCCGCCTCTTGTTTTGGTGAAAAACTCTTCTAACCGACTCGTTCGGATCCGAAACCGATCCTACACAATATTGATGTTACATTCACAGCGTCTGACACTGATCATGAGTTTGAGTTATTAAAGAAAGTTGTCGATCAGGTGTTGGATACGGATGAATAGTCAAAACCGGAGTCTAAGTCTGAAAGTCAGAGTTCGTCTGAGAGGAGTCCTAGTTCACCGGTTAACAGGGTTTACAATAGAGAATTTATGTTATCAAAATCTAATTTGAATGACGGGTCAATCAAAGTGGCTTACATTTTGTATGATTCAGACAAATTATATTCTGGTGAGGAATTTCCAATAAGAAGTGTTAAAACTGAAATGATCAAATAGGTTTTCAAATTGACAGAAATTAATATTTCTGAAATAAAAGATTTAAATCTTGCTGAAAAACCTAAAAAGTACACTTCAAGAGTTCAACAGAGATTGAACAAGAAAAAGGGTTACGGTTATGGTTCAGATTTTCAAAAGAAATCAAACCTTAATAGTAATCTCAAAAAGAAAGGTCTTGGTTTTATTCCTCCAGAAAATTATAAAAATCAAAAAACTTATAAACCAAAAACAAAATTTGTTTTAGAAGGAAGTTCAGAGGATGAACAGAAGAAACCGTTCTGGAAGCAGTCAAACCAGGAGTTTCTTGCTGAAGTGAAGAAGAATCTGAGAAGGTTTGCTGAAAGAGTTAACAGAAGAATCTGTTTCAAATGTCAAAAAGTTGGACACATTGCTTGGAACTGCCAAGAGTCCATTTATTCAAAACAGGGAGTGTCTTCTAACTCTGATATGAAAAAGAAATATGTTGATAAATTGACTTTGGAAGTTGGTGAAACTTCAAAACATTTTTACAAAAGACAAGTCAATTTGAGTAAACAAAAGTGGGTGGTTAAATCTGAAAGAAGTTCTGACAATGAATCTGATTCCATAAAATCAGAGGAGTCTTTGGTTGAGAAAAAGATTGTGAATTCTGTTCCTGAGCTGAACGATGAGAATTTTCCTCCATTGTCAAAGGAAAATTGGAAATCTAAAGTTGGGAAGGTTGAGATCTCAAATCAATTCTTCGCTGATAAGGGAGAATTTGATGTTGAGAAGGCTTTTAACGGTAAAGTCAAACATATTTTCGGTAAGATGGTAGACGGAAAAGTGAAAGGAGCTAAAGAGTTCTACAAATCAAAGTGCTGGTGGGACAGATGTGTTCCAGAATCTCCCAAGGATGGTCAGCCTTGGGGGAAAGTTTTTCCAAACTAAAAATTCTGACTTGCCGGAGCTCCCAGGTTGGTAAGAGTGGAGCAGGAATCGGCATTTTTCTTAGCAAATGATCCTACATGTGGTACAGTTGGTAAAGTACAGGTGGTATATTTAAATTGTTATATTTTGATATGAAAGTGGTTATGATGGATAAGTGAACCTGCTAGTGATTGTTGAAGGTTTTCTTTGACAAGTGGTTAATCAAGGTCATTAAGTTGAACTTGATTGGACCATACTTACAAGTGATATTTTGGAGAACAATGTGATGAACCCCTAACCTATGAGTGGTTTGAAAATCAACAAAACTTATTTTCCGGAAAAACCATTTGATTAAAAAAAAACTTAAGTGTTTTGAAATCACAATGGGAAAATAGTTTGTTGTAAGGGGGAGTTCTGATTGTTTATGCCAAGTGGATGGCGATTTGAAGTGATTTGATATCGGTTGTCATTTTATTGTATAGTTTGTTTTCAAATTTCCTAAAATGTGTTTGCATTTTAGGGGGAGTAAAAATTTTTAGAAAATCCAAAAACATTTGAAAATTTGAAAAATACAAAAACATGATAAAATCAAAAACGAGTTTTGCTGTACAAAAGAGGAAATGATAATACATCAGTGGACGATCAGGGCATGCTAAAGAAATGGAAAGTTAAAATGTGATAAACGGTCTCACTGATGATGTGTCAGTAGGTTTTTGGACATTTAGTAAATTGTGACGAGATATAAACCTAAATTCAAAGTTGTTTTTATCGTGGGTAACATCTCTAGGATATATGGGTAACCCCCGAAATCTCGTTTGAAAGATTCCTTTTTCTGATATACTAGGTCTTTATACTCAGTGATATCTGGGGTATTATTCCGGGACTTCTGCTGAACGGTAGTTCTGACCTAGTCCTCGAATAATACTCTCCGCAATGCTTGAAACATAGCATCACCCTAAGCATATATGATAAGACAATAAAATTGCTTAGCAATGCTGTTGTAAAAAAGATCCTCTAAATGGGACACACCCAAAAGTTGAGTCATGATCTCTCTGTTGAACGGTAGTTCTGACCTGAGCTCTCATGATTCTTCATAATTTATTTCCCTTACAGATATCATTTGTGTTATAATTACCTGTAAGACTGAATATTGGGATTTGGATACGGGAGTATATTCTGAGGTGGGACACGTGATTGAGTTTAAGTGCTTAAGACATTAAATTCATATCTCGAAACAGTTGAACTTTGTGTGAAAATTTAAGTGGACCAGTATACTGACAATCTAAGTGAATCGTTTAGAACTTAAAATGTTTAAAGCTTAACGGTGTTGGTGATTTGTCTCAAAAACTGATATGATCCTCTTACGCGAACTCACAAAAATATTGTATGTAAATATTTCATTTCTGCATTTCATTTCAGTTATTTCAAAATCCAAAAAGATTTTAGACAACTGATGTTGAAAAGCTGATTTTCAAAATTTCGAGTGCTAAACGTGACGAACAGGTTTGGGAAAGTGTGTTTGAAGTTGTGAGAAATGGAAATGATATATATTCATGTGGTTCATCAGAAATTGTCATGATAAATCTTTCTATTCAGGGTTGTGTCTTCAAGAGTTTAGTGAAGTTTCTAAATTTGTTAAATGATAAATTTTGTGAAACTTACTTTTGGGTAGAGAATATGCAGGTGAATCAGGTTACGATACCTGAATCTATGAAAGCCAGACTACGATCCCAGTACAAGTTGAGGGGGAGTCTGTTAGAGAAAGAGAGTCTGAAGATGCAAGAGCTAGGAGCCAGAGATCCTGAAAGAGAATTGAAGATAGGATAAAGCCAGATAAAGATTCTGAAGGAAGCCCAAAGACTGAAGATTAAAAAGACTCGACACTTAAGACTCGTCAGCATCTGAGGGAGAGTCTGTTAGTGCATTCATCTGTCGACTTCGCCTTATATCGAGTCTCAGTTACGTTGCGGATCTGAACGAGTGTGATATCATCTTATACAATGTGCATTAATGTCTATCGCCTTCGTCAATCCGAGCCGTAGCAAGAAACCGAAGAAATCAAGCTTGTATAGAGTCTAGGGGTCAGAAATGTCTTTTAGGTATAGTATAGGGGGCTGAATGTAAATGTTATGGTTTTATGATGTGATTCCGCTCCTAATGACATTGTGTCATTTGGGGCGAAATCAGAAGGTTGTGATTCCACCCGAAATGACATGGTGTCATTAGGAGTGGAATCAGATTCCACCCGAAATGACATGGTGTCATTAGGAGTGGAATCAGCCTCCCTATATATAGTGGTTTTAGTTTCTCATTTGGTAACGATTTTCCAGAAGTGATACCGAGGTGCTGCCGATTTTTCCTCAGATTGTAAACATTGTAAATCAAATATAAAAGAGGTTTAAAGTGTATCAAGCTGTTTTGTTATCCGTTTCTCTGTTTCCGCCTTTGAAACGGACGAGAGCTCTTCTGAACGACTCGTTTGTGTCGGAATCCGATCCTACAAAATCGACCTTTATGTATTACCAAAATTACACCCTATACCTTTCAATTTAAAAGGAGCTATTCTCATCCTTTTACTTGAAATTGTCTTATGAGAATCAACCATTAAGACAAATGCTTTCAACTTTCTTAGTTTACTCCTCTCACATGTTAGCATGTGAGGATATTTTAGTTTTTTTCCTTCCTCCTTTAACATTTTTTTTTCAACACGAACCCTTATAAATCACACCATCCCTCACACACATACACTCTCTCACCTATCACACAACTGTACATGTAAAACAAATTAGAGTCAGAGTTCTTAGGCCATGTGTAGTCATAACCCTCTTTAGGGGGTTATGTGATAAGTAGCAAAAAAAAAGTGAAATGTGGAGGGTTATATTACCTGTGTATAGTGGACGGAGCCGCATAACCCCCTAACAATCATTACTTAATTATTATTTTTTAAAAATATTTTATTTAATTTCTAAATTTTTAAAATTAACAAACAAAAAAAACATTTCATTAAATTAAAAAAAAAAACATTACATAAAAATTAAAAAACATTGCAATAAAATATATTTAATGCTACTCGTCTTTATCGCCGTTGTCGTCTCCTTCTTCATGACTTCCATTGTGACATTTGTGCCTTTTCAATCAGTGAACAATTCCAAAAAAATTCGTATTCAATGAGACCTTGAGTTTTATTTCCGGGATTGTATAATTATCTATGACAACTACACATTTGCAATCCTTGTACAATTTCTAATTCTCAAAAGCTTTTCTGGAAGTAATTCGTAAAGTGTTACTAAAAAAATCAGCTTAACGCGACGTACACTCCAAAACAAGGATATAAGCTACACATATCCTAACTACCTTTTATATAACTTACATATAAGTTTTGAAGGGTTAGGTATGAGAAAAACATGCTTATACGAGCCTAGGGACTATTTTTGAAAAACTGCGAAAGTCTGCCAATTCTCGTATTTTTTAATACGGTATACAAATCCAAAACATGCTTATACGAGCCCAGGGACTATTTTCGAAACGCGTAACCATACAACCGAATAAACCGACATCCACAACATTTCCATGTAAAATCCAAGTTACATATGCCTTAGCACCTTTATAGAGCCTAAATATTGGGTTAAAAGGGATTTAAAGTAACAAAACGCGACAAAATAAGTCCAGGGGCCAAACCTGTCAAACTTGGAAACTTCTGCCCTGCCCACCCCTTTACGGACCGTATGCCAGGACCCTCTACGGTCCGTAGAGCCTGCCCAGCAAGCAGAAAATGGGCAGCGGCTGGTTTTGCTTTGCTTGGAGCCCAAGAACTCGTGTTTTCCAAGTTATTTCCTGCATTTGACACTTGTTAGGACCTCCTTTGATCATGGACACCTCACGGGACATGTGTGATGATCTTGTGGCTTGCAAATTTCTATAATTCCTTGCTCATTCATTCTTTCTCTTCTCCCACATCTTTGGAGTTGTTTCCAGCAATTGGAAACCTCGTCCCTGAGTTCTTAAGTGTTTCTCAACACAAGTAAGTTCTCATCTTTAGTCTATTTCATTTATTTTAGCTTTTTTGAGCTTAAAGTCAAACAATTTGACTTTCTATTTGACATTCGGTTCTGACCATAATTTGTCAAGTCAAAGTTCAATTGAACTTTGCAACGTGATCGTAATCACGAAGGTTATAATCCCTTGCGATTGCACCTTCTGATTACCACGTTTACTAGGCGAAGTGACGAGTCAAAGTTTCGGTCAAAGATGGGCATTATGTGCATTTTACTACGAAACTATTTTCGGGTATCAAAACTCCATGTTTTGATACCAAATCAGTTTTATAACTTAGTTAGACATGTTTTGACATGTCTAACTCGTCACTTCAAGTTTAGTACTTTATTTGGGTCGTAAGTCGAGCGGTTTGACCACCGCTTTGACTTTCGAATCCGACCCGTTTGGTTGATCTTTGGATTCGACAAGCGCATTTATAGGACCATAGTTGTATAGGGAATAACCCTCTAAGGTTATACCTTATGGTCTTTTGGTTTGTTATGATGAGTCGATTGTTATATACTTATAAATGACCAAAATACCCTTTTTGTGCATATATTGGTTTTAAGTATATGTAACCAAAGTTTTGACATCTAAACTGATGTTATAACAAAATCAGACATGTTTTGGCCTATAAGACTCATCATAGGACATATTTGAGCATCCGAACATATAATTACGCTTATAACCCTTTAAAGTAGCGTAAATTACCTTAACGAGTCATAAGGGGTCAAAAGCACTTAGGATCCTTTCCAATCCAGAATGTTAAGCTTATTAAACCATATCGTACGAGTCCCAACACTTGTTTGGTTTGTAAGACTTCATTTTATCCGATCTCCAATTTAAAGTCTCGAAATACTAACATAGTTATTCGACACATTAGGACACATTTGAGCTTTGTTTATTCCATTGATTCAAGGACACTACCGCAATCCCAAGTGAGTACATAGCTCCCCTCTTTACGTTTTGCAAATGTTTTGGGGTGACTCATACGTGCTAAATCATTTTCAAGTTTTCAAAAACAAAGTCTATGGTTTATATTAAACAATACGATTTCAATAATGTGAACAACTTGTTGGTGCGTTATCCATGACACAAATGACGTTCATTAACACTGATCACGCCGACCGGTAGTATGTTATGGTACCATAGGACTGACAATCCCGTTAACGGACTGTCCACTGGATTTGGTGGAAGTTTGGGTAACGACAGAAACTGTTTATGATTAACAAATCATTTGTTGGTTTGTTAATCTACTTAAAGAGACCTTTAGGAGGTCTATTAAAGATACCCCTTTGGTGGTATAGTCAACACAGGTTTGAATATCTTCATTAAAGAACGACCAAAAGTTTTCACAATTAAAACACGAACGATTAATTGATGACACAAATAATTGGTTTTATGACAAGAACAAATGGTTTATGACCCGGACAAATACTTTATGACACGGACAAATGGTTTTGAACAATGACACACAATGATTTTCACTTAAAGATATAAATCATATAATGTTTTCTTTTAAATCGACTTATTACTCGGTTTTACAAAACAAATGTTTTCAGTCAATATTCATGGCTACAAGGTTTTTGTTTTACTTATATCAATTTGTAAAGTTGGTGAAATATATTGCAATATCAAACACTTTTTGATTTCAAGGTTCATACTCTTTGACTCTCGAAGTTGGATGAGGTATTACAATATGAATTTAAAACCATAAATTTGACACACAAAACCTATGTACTCGCCAAGTTTTTATGTTGACTGTCTTTTCACATATGTTTCAGGAGCTATTGTTTAATGACATGAATGCATACTTCACATAGGATGGAGGGCCTTAATTAATTTAAAACTTGAAAGACAATTTACTTGTATTTTGTTCTCTGTTTTTCCCAAGACAATGTAAACAATTATCTTAATAATACAAAAACTTTAATTACCATGTGTTGTGAATCAATTCCTGTAACGTGACTCCCCGATGTTTCCGCCGTGGTTTGTTTTTTTTTTCACGATCAGGGTGTTACAGAGATTGGTATCAGAGCCATGGTTATAGGGAATTAGGTTATTAGTAATACTTTTTACCTAGTCTATAACCTTTCTAGGACCCTAACGTGAGTTTTTCTTGCGTTTAGATTCTTAATACAATACCATCACCTATCTTTAGGTGATTACCAAAAACAAAACATAATTCACTCTCTTTAGTCAAAATTTTCCAAAACCTTACATAAATTCATCTATCCTTAGATGATTTGTTTTAGGCTTTTAATCCTTTGATGTTTTCAAAATCTCGTCAAAGTTTGGGCTTTAATAATGTGAACATGTGCAATCCAGAAGAGTGGAAGCCTGTACCCTGAGTTTTCTGTCTAAGGCTAGAGTGTTCGTACAAATCCGCATCACTGGACCAGTCACTCTTACTTGGGAACTCTTGGGGTGAGTGTCCACTTATAGGCTAAAGCATATCTTCGCGATACATTATAATGACCCATTTACTTTGATTAGTCATTGTGTAGTTTGTTTGTTATAAGTAACGAACGAATGATCACAATCCTTATGCTTCATTGATACTCTTAACATTCAGTTTTGATTATCCAATATCATCTCACTCGTCTTCTCTCATGATTTCCGTCTCTTTTAGAATGCCTGCTCGTCGAAATGTTGCTCAAGACGCCAACATGGGGGCTATGATAGCTCAGCAGATTGCTGCAGTGCTACCAAATCTTATAACTCAAATAAACCAAGCCTAAAATAACAACAACAATGCGCCTGTTCCGTGCAACTATAAACAATTCAATTCGGCTAAACCACTCAAGTTTAGCGGTTCTGAGGGAGCAACTGGGTTCCTACAGTGGTTTGAGAATCTTGAGAGTACATTCCTCCATGTCAAGTGTCCAAATGAGCGCAAAGTAGAATTTTCCTCAAGCGTGTTCCAAAAGAGGGCACTTACATGGTGGAACGGAGTCATGAGATATAGGGGTGCTGATGTAGCGATGGCTCAGACGTGGGAAGAGCTTAGAGCTCTTATGATGCGGGCCCAAGTGTGGAGGAGCGAGCCATCTCATATTTGGAGGCCCAATATCGTGTGACAAAAAGGGCTTCACTAAAATGGCTCTAACTTGGGCTGGGGGTCCATTTTGGGCATGCGACCAGGCGAATCCATCGTGAGGGCGAGGCCCATCTTTCTACAAATGCCGTAGGCGGTTTTGGTCATCGTTCGGGCCCAAAAACGCTTATTTCTATGAGTCATTTATCGTTTTATGTTTTTATTTGCTTTTGGTGGACTTTTATTTCGTTCTAGCTTTTGGCCCAAGTGTTTTTTACGCCCATTTTCAATTTAGCTTGTTATTTATATGGGTGTAATGGGAGTAAGCAAATCAGTTTTGGAATATATGAACAGTTAATTTACTCTCCCAATTCACTAGTGTGTGTTTTATATGTGAAAATCCCAATTTTCGGTATTCTTTGTGAATCAACGAATTTTGGAAGAATCGTTCATGGTATTTTGTGAGAATCAACAGGTCCGATTTCCTATCCTGTTTCTAGTCTACATCATCTTATGATGAAGGAATTCTGCCCACGTCACGAGCAAAGGGAACATAAGAACGAGTTCCACGATCTGAAACAGGATAATGGAGAACATCGTGCCTACGCTGAGCGGTACGAGGAGTTGAGCTTGTCGTGTCCTACCTTGGTTAGACCTTTGGATAAGGCAATTGAGAAGTACATAGATGGCCTTCCTGACCCAGTTTAGGACATCGTTACTAGTAGCAACTCTACCACTGTTAGACAGGCTATTGTGTTGGGATTGAACCCTACCAGAGAAATAGTTGATTAAAGCAAAAACTGGATCAGAGCAGTGGATCCAGAATAAGCAGATGTTTGTATTTAATTCTCTCCCTTTGAAAGTGGCTAAACAACTGATGACCTCTATCTACTGCTCTTCTACAACAACTGATTAATAAAGAACTATTGAAGACTAACACTGATGCTCAATCTACTGATCTGGGCCAAGCACTGTTGAAGACATAAAGTACTGTTGGAGTCACAACAGTGGAATGAGAAGCAGTAGTTTATTTTCTTATTGTATTGTAATGAAATCAGTAGTTGTATTAGATCAGTAGTTACAGGTTGTTAGGAGGTTAGATGTCACTTTCATGGTGACGTCAGCCAAGATGCTTAAGTGGTTTTCTCGTCCCTATAAAGAGAACAGTACCCTGTACTGTTCTATTAGCTCTTTCAGCACTTGTTTTCCTGTACGAACAAACCGTTGTGAGCTCAGGCTGAGGGATAGTTTGTAATACAAGCATGCAAGTTGTAATTGAAGATTGAGATAAATTTAATTATTCGGTTCAATGTTAAACATGTGTGTTGAAAGCAATTCTCCTATTTGATTGTGTGTGAAAGTTTGTTTCCATTTAGTTTCCGCTGCAATTACTTGTTCATCTTCTTAATTCTAAAAAAAAAAACACAATCATAAGAAACTCAGATCCTAACAATTGGTATAAGAGCTCGGACAGTCAAATTTGATTTAACAATCATTTTGACATAAAGAGTTCAGCTCATAATCGTTGATACTGTTAAATTGTTTGTTTCGTTGAAAAACAGAGTAAGGGTTAATTACGATCAAAGTTGATTAACCAGTGCCTGTAAAACAACCAGGGTGACGTCACAATCACAAGATATGAACAATAACATCGGTTCTCTCTTCAAACCACCCTTGCTTAAGTGAAATGAGTACAACATCTGGCAGAGAAGGATGGGTTGCATCCTTGCTCAACAGAATACCGGATGTTGGAAGTCGGTTATCTTTGGACCACATGTTCCAATGGTGCCGAGTGCTGAGGATCCAAAGAAGTTCTAACCTAAGAAAGTTGAGAACTATACTAAACTGGATTTTTAGAAATTTGAACTGGATGCCAAGGCATTTAGCATTGTTGCATCTGCACTCCCCAATGAGATCTATGCTGGGCGGTTACATTATAACAGTGCCAAGGAATTGTGGGATGCACTGAAGGAACATTTTGGGGGTAGTGAAGAAGTTATTGAAAACAATAGGGAAATTTTGAACCAACAGTATGAAACCTTTTGTCACATGAAGGGTGAATCATTGACACGGCAGTTTGAGCGATTTAGCTGTCTCATAAGTGAACTTAACCTTGTTAATACTGAATTTCCAAAATCAACCGTTAACAACAGGTTTTTAAGATCACTTCCAGAAAAATGGGACCCTATAGCTTTTGTGACCAGAAACTATGTGGAGTTCAAAGATTTGACACTGACCCAACTTCATGGTAGACTCCTGACCTATGAAAGGGAGTTAAACCAGAAAAAGAAGTTGCAAGAGTCTGGCAAAGTTGCAGATGACTACTCATTTGGCAACACAACTCTTCTAGGTCAAGAAGAGTCTGGCAGCAGTAAGGATCAGAGTTAGGATCATTTTATTGACATAACTGCTGGTGCAAACTTCAACTCTGATCCTCACTCATCCAATTTTGCTTTCACAGCAAATGGAGAAAGCCAGAACTCTGATAATCTGTGCTTTGAACTCAATGACTTACAGCATTTTGATCCAACTGACCTTGAAGAAATGGACATTTTGCATCAATTGGCATTGCTAAGTGTAAGAACTAGCAAGTTTTACAAAAGGACAGGGAGAAAATTTCCAGGGTTACATGGGAATTTAAAAGTAGGGTTGGATAAGTCCAAGATCAAGTGCTATAAGTGCAATAGGCTAGGTCATTTTGCTAGGGAATGCAGGAGTCAAACCACTGGTCTAATTATTACACATCCCAACCACAAAACAACCAAAGCACCGTGCACTATGCCCAATATACCCCTTGCAGCCCATGTTAACACTACTCACTATGCACATGTTGCAACCCCTGTTCCTGTGCATTATGTTCAAACCACTGTTCCCCAAATTCAGTATGTCCAAGCCCCTGCTCCCCAGGTTAAGGTGCAACAAGTTGCACCTCAACAAACTGCACCAACAGTGGTTCAACCAGACCAACAAAGCTTTTTCACACAAGGGTTGGTTGACTGGAGCAGTTTACCTGAGGAGTTAGGAGATGAAAATTTTGCACTGTATGCTCAAAGCACTGTTTCTGGTAATGATATCTGTTTTGTAGCTTTGGAGACTATACTGGAGGGTCTGGAAGCTGAAGAAAAACAGTCAAGTGTTGAAACAATGGACAAAATTGCTGAAGCAGTGGTTACTACAGTTGCTGATGAAGTACTGTTGGGAGAAAGTTCAAAACCCCTGTTGGAACCACTGTTCAACCCCTGGTCCAAAGAAGAAGAAGAAGAAGAAGAGAAGAAAGAAGAAGAAGAAGAAGAAGAAGAAGAGAAGAAAGAAGAAGAAGAAGAAGAAGAAGAAGAAGAAGAGAAGAAAGAAGGTGAAAAAGAAGAGAAGGCTGAAGAAGAAGGTGATCATACATGTGATTGTGCAATGATGGCTGCAACCAAGGCATCACCTCAAGTTCTTAAAAATCTGTGTTCAGACAAATGTATCATGGCATTTGCTAACATTAAAGAGGTGAATGAAAATCTTAGGGATAGGTTGTTAACTTCTGAAGTTCAATTTGAAAAGTCAATAAAAGAACTTAAAAACAAATTGAATGAAAAAGAAATTGAGATTTGTAGCATCAAACAAGAGCATAGCATAACCAAGGACCAACTCCAAACAATGATAGAAAAATATCAAGTTTGCAAAAAGGAGTTGGAAGCCACCCAAATCACTTGTGAAAAATGGGGAATCCTGCAAAGGTTATGAAGTTATGCTTGAAAAACAGATCAAAAACAATGTAAAATTTGGTGTAGGTTTTAGAAAACATGACCAAGTTGAAAACAATGCTGCAAATGAATCTGGTTCAGTTGAAATCATTCGTACAAACAAGAATGGCCAAGAAATCAAAATAACTGATAAAAATGGCAACAAAATCACACTTGAAAGATCAATGGACTCTTCAACTTATGAAGAGATTGAGGAATATCAATTTAAACCCAGATGGTCTGATGAGTGTGACATTCTTGAAAATTTCAAACCCATGGATTTCACAACCACTGATGGTGTACAAGCTCCTAAGGCAAAGGTTATTCCTCTTAAGGACATCCCAACAGTAGTTCAAAACTCTGTTGCAAAGGAGTCTGAAAAGAGGAAGAAGAGAGAAAAGATTAAAAACTTGTTTTATGACTTTTGTGAAAAGAAGAATCATCTAACAAAAGATTGTTTTCATCTAAAAGCATATGATATCAACAAAACAAGTGTCATTGTGCCTGCTCAGAGTTGCACCATCTGTGGTAAATCAAACCACAAAACTCAGGAATGTGTGTATCTCAAATCCTTTGATGTAAAAAAGGATGAGTACACTGCAAAAACATCCTTGAGTTCATCAACACCACCAATCAAGTTTCAAAAGAATCAACCACTGTTTGTGCCAGTTCAAACAGCTGTTACCAAACAGCTGAACCAAACCTCTATTAAAATAGATATTCAGGTGACCGATGCACCCCCCTGCTAACCAATACCGAAGAGGTAAAGGTCAACCACCGTACCCAAGTGTCCCACATGTTTATGAAGCCTACAAAAGGCCTTCTAAACCAAGAGTGAACAGGCATCCCTTTGGGTATCAACAGCTGATAGGGCAAGACCCCCAATAGTGGTTAGAGAAAAACAGTTCCAAAACGGTCCAAATCCTTGAGCTAACCACTGTCCATCCACCTGAACTTAACCTAGACACTGTTGAGACCCCATCCAAAGCCTTATTGGCTTTGGAGACCCTAATGAACTAACCTTTTACTTGATGTGCAGGGAGCTTCTGCATGCTTAGATAGTCTTTGGTATGTTGATAGTGGAGGCTCCAGGCACATGACAGGATGTAGAGACCTACTCAAGGATTTCAAAACTCATGGTGGGGGTGATATATCCTTTGGTAATAATAGTAAAGGGAAGGTTATGGGGTCTGGTACAGTTCAGTCTGGTAATGTTAAGTTTGAATATGTCAATCTAACAGACAATCTAAAATTCAACCTCCTAAGTGTTTCACAAATGAGTGATAAGGGCTATGGCTCATTCTTTACAAAGGAGTGTTGTAGGATTGTTGGACCAGAAATGGTTGAAAAGATTGAAGAAATAATAAAAAAATGGAAAAACCCAACTTGTTGCTCAAAGGAGTGGCAATGTTTATGTAGTTGATATGTCAAAAGAGAGCCCTAGGACTGATGCATGTCTGTTCTTAGCTTCCTCTAACAAAGAGACAGAATTATGACACAGGAGATAGGGGCACACAAATCTCAAGACAATCACTACTTTGTCAAAACAGGGGTTAGTAAGAGGTTTACCTCAAAAACTGTTCACCTGTCTTGAGCATTGTGTTTCCTGCCTAAATGGAAACCAACCTAAAAGCTCCTATAAATCCATTGAAGAGTCCAAAACAACCAAGTGCTTGCAAATGTTTCACATGGATTTGTTTGGCCCAGTTAAAGTCATGAGTCTTAGGAAGAAAAGATATTGTTTAGTTATTGTTGATGACTTTTCTAGGTTTACATGGACTTACTTTATACACTCCAAAGATGAGACTGCAGGCATTCTGCAAGACTTTGTTACACAGGTTGAAAAGCAGTTTGACTTGCCAGTAAAAGTCTTCAGGAGTGACAATGGCACAGAGTTCAGAAATAAGGAGTTGGATGATTTCTGTGTGTCAAAAAGAATTGTAAAGGCAGTACAGCATTCCAAGAACACCAGAGCAAAATGGGGTTGTTGAAAGAAAGAATAGGACATTGATTGAGGCTTCCAGAACCATGCTTGCTGATTCAGGTTTTCCATTAACTTTCTGGGCAGAGGCATTAATCACTGCTTGCTATGTCCAGAACAGAGTTTTAATCAACCCCAGGCATCAAAAGACTGCCTATGAACTGCTGTATAAAATAAAACCACTGATCTCATATTTCAAAGTTTTTGGTTGCCCATGCTTTATTCTAAACTTAAAAGATTCTATCTCAAAGTTTGCAGCCAAAATTGATTGTGGTTATCACTTGGGATACTCAACCACTGCTAAGGCCTACAAAGTGTTCAACACTAGGACCAAAACAGTGGAAGAGACTTTGAATGTGAAGTTTAATGAACTTTCATCAATGAAAATCCCTGCAAACCCTGTAGAATTATTTGATCTTGATAAATTCACATTTAAAAATGTTTCTGTCAAGACTAACAATGCAGGTCCATCAGAAAATCCTCCATCAGACTATGGATATGAAGTCATCATTCCACAACAAAAGTCTGTTTCAATTGGAAGAGCAACAGATGTTCAAAACAGCTTTCAAAGCTCAACCACTGCTACCTCAACAGTTGTTGACCAAAGTAGCCCATCCTCATCAACCACTATTGACAAAATCCATCAAACAGTGGATAAAACTCAACATGTTTTTACACCTATTCCTCCACCTCCATTTGAAGCCAATGCTAGATCATCAAATACACCAGCAGCGGTTAGCTCAGATGATACACATCTGCAGCCTTCACCATTAAATGCCATTGTTCCATACAAAGGAGAGTTAATCTTCTTGAAGTCTCATCCACCTGACCAAATCATTGGCAACATCAATGAAGGGGTGCTCATAAGAAGCCAATCCCAAAACATCTGTCTTTTTGCTGGTTTCCTGTCACTCCATCAGCCAGTCCAGTACCAAGAGGCACTGAAAGACAACAGCTGGGTAGAAGCCATGTAAGAGGAACTCCAACAGTTTAGAAGACAACAAGTTTGGGAGCTTGTACCATTTCCAGAGGGTGTGAGTCCTATTGGCACAAAGTGGGTCTTCAAAAATAAAACTGATGAAAGCGGTATTGTTGTCAAGAATAAAGCGAGGCTTGTGGTTCAAGGTTTCAGACAAGAAGAGGGGATTGATTATGATGAAACGTTTGCCCCTGTAGCAAGACTGGAAGCTATCAGATTGTTCTTGGCCTTTGCTGTCAACCATAACATAAAGGTGTATCAAATGGATATCAAATGTGCATTCCTCTATGGTAAGATTCAAAAAGAGGTATATGTGTGTAAACCTCCAGGCTTTGAGGATCCATTTAATCCAGATCATGTCTACAAGCTAAATAAAGCTTTGTATGGCCTGAAACAAGCACCAAGAGCCTGATAGTGACTTTGCTGGATGTGACAAGACAAGGAAGTCCACTTTAGGAGGGTGCCAATTCCTAGGCAGTTGCTTAGTGTCTTGGCAAAGCAAAAAGTAAGAAGTTGTTTCCACATCCACTGCTGAAGCAGAGTATATAGCTGCTACAAGCTGTACAGCCCAACTGCTTTGGCTTCAAAATCAATTGCTGGATTTTGGTATCACTGCCCTAAAGACTCCTCTCATGTTGGACAGTTAGGCAGCAGAAAATATCATCAAAAATCCAGTCTCTCATTCAACCACCAAGCACATTGATATCAGACATCACTTTGTGAGGGATTGCTATGAAAAAGGTTTGATTTCTCTGCATCATGTACCAACTAAAGATATCACACCCGCTCGTAGAGGAAACGCGAGGTGTGATCTGATCGGTTCTCATTGCATAACAATATAAGTGAACAATACTAAATGAATAAAAACAAGCTCCAATGCCATTGTCATAATTGTTTCGAAAGAACGCAACATAAGTTGAATGTATTGGTTACAAACTATCAAATGAAAATAAGTTGTCATCGTTTTATACATCAAAATGTAAGTCTTAAAATGTCAAGACTTTGACCACTATATCACCGCAAAGAGGCGGTATATAATAGGCAAACCCTTCAATAGTTGGCACGGAGTATTGATACTTGTTTTCCTTGAACTGAAATCGTTGCATTGGTCCACTAATTCTCTGAAATACATGTAAGTTTGAAAACATCAACAAAAGTTGAGCGAGTTCATGCAGTTTAGTTGTATGAGATGTATCTGTAAAATGTGAGTTGTATAAAATGTATCTGTAAAATGTGAGTTGTATAAAATGTATCCATAAAATGTGAGTTGTATAAACTGTATCCATAACATGTGAGTTGTATAAAATGTATCTGTATGTATGATGTAGTATGTAAAGCGTCAATGAAATCGTTGATCATTAATGTTTCGCGAGGACATTAATATGTGTGACGAATTAGGAAGCAATCCAAACCTAGACGATTTTATGTCGACTCCTATCGACTGGGACACAAACGCACTCTTCTGTATGGGTCCACGACCAAGAGTGGGGCTCGCCAATACCCATTAGATCTAACCACTTGTACCTAGGTCCAAACTGGATTAATGGTGCTTAGATGTATAACCCTAATTCGCACATGATCTAAGGTGTTTCATTCCCTAACTTTAACATACGTTGAACATGTATTTTCCCCGATAGTTGTAAAGTTGTAAAACATTTAAATGAATACGGGACATGAACTCACAGTATCGCGTCCTGTGAATAGATGTAAATAAGATCTCATGTGCGGTCGTCCTGAATAGCGTTGCGACCTACAAATGTTCTTATTTTTGTTAGACACTTCGGTCTTTGTAAAGAACTTGAGTACAAGTCTTGTGTCTTCAATATGTGTAAGACTTGTATGTCTTTACTGTTCGTTAACTGTGTATTCGATGAATGAGTTGTTCAAATGTTATATATATATTTTTCACCAAATATATATATATAAATGTTATCTTGTATCTTGTGAGTTGTATAGTCGGATCTAGTCCGCTGAATTTCGTGTCTTATATGTATCATTTGTATAGTTGTGTTTCCAATAATGGTAACATTGGGCCAAGCCCATGTTTTCAAGTTATGGGGCTTAAATAGTGCTGGGCCTTAAATAGTGTTGGGCCTCAATAGTGTTGGGCCTCAAATAGTGTTGGGCCTCAAATAGTGTTGGGCCTCAAATAGTGTTGGGCCTCAAATAGTGTTGGGCCTCAAATAGTGTTGGACCTCAAATAGTGTTGGGCCTCAAATAGTGTTGGGCCTCAATAGTATTGGGCATGAATAGTATTGGGCTTGAATAGTATTGGGCTTGAATAGTGTTGGGCTTTGGCCCATATGCTTAGTATTTGGGCTTAGCCCATGAATTTATGTTAAGCCCATTAAGAAAAATAGCCCATTAAGTAATATAAGCCCATTTGTTATAAAAATAGCCCACTAGTATAATAAGCCCATTTGTTATAATTTAGCCCACTAGTAAGTGTAAGCCTTTCATTTTTTATAAAAACCTTTTTATAAAAATTTACTAAGTACACTTGTCAGTAAATAAAAACATACTAGTTTTTATAAGTTTATAAACATCCGAAATCTGTTATTGATAGCATATTTATATTTTGTGTCGAAAAATCGTCTAAACATCGTAGTAACTCTTCAGATTGGCAATTCACTTATGTAGTCGTCCGTCGTTCATTTTGACCATAAATGGTGTCCGATTATTCGAATCGTCCGTAACTCGTTTTAAGGCGTAAATATGTGAAGTCTTGTAGGACTTTTGTTATAAAGTGTTTTGAGTTTAAATGTGACATTAGATACAAATTCCTACTTTGATATATATAACTAATACACCAAGTAATACATAACACAAAAATTGTTAAAGTAACCAAATATATATTTTCAAAAAAAAATATATTTATCTTGTCTTTTATTTTATAAATACTTTTCTTTAATAACCTTTTTAAATCTTGTAGGGATTTAACCAAAAATGTGGTTACTTTATAAAATAAAGTTTTTATGAAAAATGGCCATATAACCTTTGTATTTTATCATAACCATGTTTCATAAACATATCATTTTCTTCATCAAATCACCACCAATTTACTCAACATCTTAACTAAACATATGAGACTTTTATAACATGAAATTATCAAGATGATATCCAAATCATGTAGGGTTTTAAACATGATCATTACATATGCTAACTAGTTTAAAAACCAAGTTTAATTCTAGTTTTAACAACTTTTCTAAAAATCTCTAGTTGTATGTTACTTTTTATAATCTTGTAAAAGTCTTGTTTTTAAATAAAAACCCTTAATACTTTCACAAGATTAAAGGATATGATCATTACTTTAAACCTTTATGTTAAAAACCCTTTAACATAAACATGTATAATTGTTGGATCATATTTTTAAAACATCTTCTAACAATTTATTTGTATCATAATCATCATAACAAGATCAAATATGCATATCACAAGTCTTAAATCACAATATAACCAACATAAATATATCATGATTATTATCTTTGCTCCCTTGTATTTTTTTTTCATGTTTATTAAGTATGATCTCTTGGTTATTATTAGCAACAATAACAATCATAAACTTAATATATTTGTATAAAAAAAATAGATATAGAAGCTTACTTCTAGCACTAGGCTAGGGATGATCTTAGAAGATTATAAGAGCTAAGAAGATGATAATCTTGACGGTAGAACACTTTTGTATGGATGAAAACCCTTCCTTTTACTTCCAAAAGCTTTAGATCACCTTATGTTACTTGGAAACCCATGTTAATCATCTAATAAAAGACTAAAATTGAAGTTGGTTTTTAGTGTTCTTGGTAAGATGGATGAATATGGTGAGAGAGTTCTTGGTTGGTGATAGATGAATTTGAGGTAGTAATGTGGTAGAAGACTTAGTGATTAAGTGTTAGAATTAAACATCCATTTACATCCACTAGAAATTAAGTATATAATATCTAGATATTTTACCATCATAAACAAGGGGGTGGTACCCCTTGTTCACGGTCACAAGGTGGGGGGGGGGGTCTTATGTGGTAAAAATAAGTTAGTTATTTTTAAGAATTAGAATGAATTATTAAGATGTAAGCATTTAGGTGTTAAGGGTTTGCAATTTTCCGAGATGTTTCTTGACTTGAAATGACCATAAACTAGCTTTATAAGACCTAAAATAATAATCACTAGTTCGCAACATGTGCCAAAATATAGTTCGGCTAGATGTTTAGCGCTCGTTTCACTAGTAAATAGTCGAAAGGTACGCTTATGGAAGTTGTAGGAAAAATTCCAGTTATGTGTGTAATCGATATTCCATAATTACTTTTATATGAAATTGGTGCCTAAACATCAATTTTTGCATCTTGTAATAAAATACAATTGCTGAATTTTGCGGAAAATTCATGAAATGGTTACTTTTAGCGTTTTTCGGATAGTTTTTAGTGCTACCGGGCATTGGTAAAATATTAACCGAACTCTTGTATCCCCATATAGGGTTTAATATATAATTGATATTGGACTATCGTCCGAGTCCTAAAGATGTAATTTAAATGATTTCTGATATCCTGAGTTTTCGTCAGCACTCTAGTTTACTAGATACTACTCTAGTTGCTTCGACGCATTGTTTACATTGTTTCAAAGGTAACAAATAAAAATGAATCATGTGCATCATAATTGAATATTCCATAAGTATTTTAAGATGTATATCATGTAATACGCAGTTCGAAGGTTCGAAATGCATAAAAATGTAGCTAAAAATGAGTACTTTAAGTGTAAGAAGGTTACCGAAAAGTGGCAGTTGTCACATTCTCCCCCTGTTATTGAGAATTTCGTCCCGAAATTCAAGCTGAGTCATCCTTTGCAGGATTGTTCTCAAAAAGGTGAGGATATTTGATTTTGATTTGGTCTTCACGTTCCCAAGTATATTGGGGTCCGTGTCGAGAGTTCCAACGAATTTTTACTAATATGTGACGACTCCTTTGTATTTTCTGGACCTTCCGGTCCATGACCTTAATAGGTGCTTTGTGAATTGGAGTTTGTCATCAATGTGAATCTCATCCTCCGAGATGATAATCGTTTCTTGTGTTGGACTCTTCTCAAGATTCGACACATGAAATGTGTGGTGTACTCTACTTAGTTCTTCTGGTAACTTCAGCTTGTAGGCAACGGTGTTAATCTTTTCTAAGATTTCAAATGGTCCAATGTAACGTGGGTTAAGCTTTCCACGTTCACTGAACCTCGCTACGCCTTTCCAAGGCGAGACTTTCAACAAGACTTTGTCTCCAACCTCGAAAGATAATGGTTTTCGTCTTTTATCTGCGTAGCACTTTCGTCGATCGCGAGCCGTCTTGATACGGTCTCGGGTCCGTAGTCTCTTGGACTAGTTCCGGGCCAATTAATTGACTATCGCCTGTTTCCGCCCAACATAGCGGAGAGCGACACTTTCGACCATATAGAGCTTCAAACGGTGCAGCTTGTATACTAGTATGGTAGCTGTTATTGTAGGAAAACTCAACTAAAGGTAGATGAGTATCCCAATTGCCGTCTAAATCCATAACACATGCGCGAAGCATATCTTCGAGTGTTTGGCTTGTCCGTTCGCTTTGGCCGTCAGTTTGTGGATAAAAGGACGTACTTAAATTCAAATGATATCCAAAGGCCTGTTGAAATGATTTCCAAATTCTTGAAACAAAACAACCGTCTCGGTCCGAAATGATTGAAATAGGCACTCCATGACGAGCCACTATTTCTTTGAGATAGAGTTCCGCTAGTTTCTCAGTACTATCCTTCTCCCGAGTCGGTTAGAAGTGCGTGGACTTTGTTAGTCTATCGATGATTACACATATCATGTAGTGACCTCTTGAGGTCCTGAGTAACTTCGTAATGAAGTAAATCGATATTTGTTCCCATTACCAAACGGGAATCTCGGGTTGTTGTAACAAGTCCGAGGGATTTTGCTACTCGACTTTTACTTTCGCGCAAGTCAAGCATTCTCCGATATAAGTCGCGATATCACTTTTGAGGTTAGGCCACCAGTAGTATTCTTTCGCTACTTAGGCCTATGTGCTTCCTCAAAATATCATCTCGAAGGCCGCCAAAGAATAGAACCCAATTTCGACTCATAATGTATAAAGTTCCATCTTCTTTACACTAATTGTTCCTTCATGCCTCGAAGTGTTTCTGCTTGAATATGCTCTTCCTTGAGCGCTTGTGAATCATCTTCTCTAATGCTTGAACTCTCAGTGTTCTAACTCGCTCCTTGCGGCTCAAGGCATCTGCTACAACGTTTGCCTTGCCCGGATGGTACTTTATTTCACAATCATAGTCGTTCAACAATTCAACAAACATCGTTGACGTATATTTAATTCTTTTTGGTTGAATATGTGTTGAAGACTTTTATGATCCGTGAAAATAATGCATTGAGTACCATATAAATAATGTCGCCATAATTTTTTTTTTTTAAAGCGAATACCACCACGCCTAACTCAAGGTCGAGAGTGGTATAGTTCTTCTCGTGAACTTTTTAAATGGGCGCGACGTGTACACAATAACTTTTTCACGTTGCACGAGTATGCAACCCAATCCTTGATGCGAAGCATCTTAGTCTACAACAGAGTCATCGGTATCGTCGGATAATGATAAGATTGTAAAATGCTATGCACCAATCTTAAGAATAAGTTGTAAGGCTATATCTTGTTTTTCGATTTGGGGTGAATTTATTGTCTTTAACAACTCTAAAATGGTTCTCAAATGTTGCTCATGTTCATTAGTCGATCGAGAGTATATCAAAATGTCGTCAATAAACACTATGACGAATTTGTCGAGATACGGCTTGCACACACGATTCATTAAATCCATGAAGACCGCTGGTGCATTTGTTAAACCAAAAGGCATAACGAGAAACTCGTAATGACCGTAATGCGTCTTAAAAGCCGTTTTCGGTATGCTTTCCTCTTGAATTCGTAACTGATGATACTCCGATCGTAAGTCTATCTTAGAGTAGAAGCTAGAACCTTTCATAAACCATTTGAGTTAGTTGGAAATTCATTTGTAACATGGTTTAGAAATATGAATTTTCGTTCATCAAAATGTTGTACATTTTTGCAAAACTTGCATGTCTTTCCACCCCCAAAACCTTTATAAAGATGTATAGTGGTAAAGAGTGGGGGTTATGAACTCACAACATCCTTATTTGGTCAACTACAAGGTTCAGAAGGTGCTAATCGACATGGAGATTTGGCTATGGGTGCGGCTCTCGGTACCAAGTCGATGTGAAACTCGACTTGTTGATATGGTGGTAGTCCTGGCAAGTCTTCAAGAAAGACTTCAGGAAATTATTTTACCATAGGAATATCTGTCAGCTTCGGCCCAACGGCCTCCTTGTCGACAACATGTGCCAGAAAGGCAACACAACCTTTCTGTAAGCGCTTATGTGCCTTCATGCAATTGATGATCTGCAATGGTGTGTCGTGCTTCTCTCCATGAATAACAAGTGTCTCTTTGTTCAGTAGTGGTAGGCGAATGATCTTCTCATGACAGAAGACTTCGGCTCGATTATTGGATAGCCAATCCATGCCAACCACTACATCGAAAATACCCAACTAAATGGGTAAGAGAACGATATTTGAAATTTCAGCTCCAGACTCGACTAGTTTACCGTTTGCCAATTCTATAGAATGAGGAGACGTCTAGCTTACGTGACTTTAGGCCAAGTACATTTTAAATTCTGTATGGCGAGCACTTCACTGTATAGTTTTAGGAACCCTATGTTTAAATATAGGATAACCCAATTCATATGTTTAGATGTAGGATAACCCGATCCATATGTTTAGATGTAGGATAACCCAATCCCTAATTGTAGCTAGAACAATCCCGTCCCTAGCCATGAAACTCTGCATGTGAAATGTTGCGATAAAGCTAAAAATCGACAATGGTATCAAATAATATGGATGTGAAATGTTGATTGATAGAATACGTACTGGAGACCCTTAATGATTTGACATGTCTCAGCTAATTCCCCATTAGCTAACTTGATATAGTAATGTGTGTCTAACATGACTCTAATTCAAGTATATGCTTAACATCTAAAGACACTAGCTAAGCTAGGTGTTGGTATTAAAAGAGTTGATACATGATGATCATAGAGTGTTACTGACTCATGACATCATTGGGATTTTGTGGAGTACTCATAGTTCTAACCATACACGCACTTATTTATTAGCTTGATTCATTCTTAAGTATTACCGTCCTACTAGTCTTTGTTTTGAACCCGATCTCAGCATACTGCTACTCTTGGCACTTTTGCAAGTGTTCCCATGATGAACGTCACACTTATCGTATTTAGAATTTCGGCAAGTTACCAGCATACCACTTGGTGCCAAAATCGTTTATGGCAGGTAATGCCTTCGTTTCTCTCATCGCGAGAGTTATCATTTGAGTGATCGAGGTAGGGTGAGAAGATGTGACCATACTTTGGATTCTAGGGCTAAACTTAAATTGTAACGCTCAATGCGTTTGAATTCGGGTGTTACCCAGTATGGAACAACCCTTGAGAGACCGTGAAAACATCAAGTGTAACCAACAACATTGGCTATAGTCATGATCGAGTTCTTTTATAAAATCATATGAAAATCAGATGATATCAAAGAATGATATATGGTTAAATAATAACCAAATGAAATGTAGTGTATAATATATATCATGCCTTGAAATTGAATATCATGTCTTGTGTATAAGATGTCGTGTCTTGTCTTTGTCGAAGTGGTTTGGATAACACCACGATATGCAATATAATATAAGCACTTATATATAGGAAGTACCAGCGGCGTATCCACCATGCTTTTATCATACTACACACGTCTCGTTATTTACAAAAACGTCTTGTGTATACCAACATCAAATGTCATGTATAACAATGTCTTGCGTAACAGTGTCATGTGTAAACCATGTCTTGTGTAAAAGCAATGATTTTTAACACATAACTTTTGACTTAAACAATTGATTCTGTTGGCGCCATGATCTTTTTAATACACACAATTAAAAGAATCTAGACATTTATTTGAATAAATAAAGTCTATCATGTGCCCAAGAATGAAGAATACAATCAATCGGTCATGGAAACCTCAAGACCATATTGTTCATACATGTTTGAATAAATGATAATGTGGATAACCAAAACCAAAAGGTGTAATGCCTCTTGCGTGTATTGGTCATATGTTTAAATGGAAAAAGAGAAAAAAAAAAATAATTCATTGAGGAGGGGAAACCAACCAGTGGTCTTCGTCTATATAATATGTATTCCCTACTCTATGGACCTCGATCATCCTAAGTAAAGAAAATCCTTTGTCTTACTTGTCCATGTGACAATTATGGTAATAGTGCTTGAGTTTCACGAGCTCTAGCAAAATTATTTAGAATTTCCAAAGATGTCGAATAGAATGTAATGAGGGAGTTGCAGCATGGTTCAAGCCATACCATCCCTTGGAAAAAAAAACAAATGTCAAATGACGGAATTTATTGTATCACTTCCAATAAATATGATAAGGTGGAATATCATAAAGTAAGGTAAGGTAAAGTAGGATAAAGTGTCATAGACACCCTGGAACCAACCCATGTTCAAGAATTTCGAGAATGTTGAGGAAAATCCTCCATGAGTAGCTAACATGTTTTGTTTGTTTAAATGACTAGTCTCAACTGAATCGTGATATAGATCGAATGTTAGGTGTGAACAAATATGTGTCGTCTTCCAGTATTGTATTGTATTGTATTGTATTGTATTGTATTGTATTGTATTGTATTGTATTGTATTGTATTGTATTGTATTGTATTGTATTGTATTGTATTGTATTGTATTGTATTGTATTGTATTGTATTGTATTGTATTGTAGGGTGTTATACTAACCACCCCCAGTTCGTGTTCTACTAGATAGGAAGAATTGAATCTCAAGTAAAACTTAAGAATTTTGAATGAATAGTGATCATTAGCTTGACCCGCAGAGTCCACCAGAATTTCCATGCACTACAAGTTGTTATTACGTGGGCCCCCGTAATAATAAATTGTCTTGCATGGTCACCCTAGCATTCTCTCGTTCAGAGCAGGCGATCAGTCAGAGAGAGGACACTATTGTTTATATACCTTCAACATAGAAGGAAACTTCGTGATAGTTCACGTGTCAACGTCCGTTGTTGTTACTCGCAGGACGGTACGACGTTAGATGAAATAGAAATGGAAAGAATCTGTAACAATAACAATTGAAGGGGCACCTTCAAGATGAGTACTTCATCTTCCTTGTAAGGACAAGAGTATATCCACCTTGATTAGTATGAGTCACATGGATCTCGTCCCACTAATGGAGTTGTTGTCCAAGGTTACCACCTTCGCCTCGTCGTCATTATCATGGTCAGGCATCTCAGCATTCGCGAGAAAGCAACCATATTTTACGGAATTAAGTTTAAGATTTCACTTAGGAATCATGTTCGCCATAAGCTCCGCAATAGACATGAGGTCGATATTTTCACCGTGTGAGTAAAGAATAATAATAGAGTTTGAAGTCGAAGGTATTTTTGTTCTTGGCAACATATTTCATGCAACATATATATGGACCACCTATATATATAATCATGTAAAATCCTATCAATCAAGGATTTCTATCTTGTATAAGCTGAATTTCTGAACTGTTTATAATGCTTAAACTGATAATGTAATGTATTGTAGGCACATAGTCTATTAATGTATTGTGTCTGTTTCTCATAGACTTCACCCATGGAAATGTCCTCGCTTGATTTATGTGAAATAAATTTTTGCTGCAGTGGACCTTGAAAAATGTTTATGCAATGAAAACCTTTTGACTTGTCCAATTTTATTTATAATCTGTTCAACATGAACAAGAGGTTTTCGTGAGAGATCCCTAGTGATTGTAGACTTAGACTCGAGAAAGAATCCTGGTTCACTACAATCGATGCTCTGATACCAATCTATCACACCCGCTCGTAGCGGAAACGCGAGGTGTGATCTGATCGGTTCTCATTGCATAACAATATAAGTGAACAATACTAAATGAATAAAAACAAGCTCCAATGCCATTGTCATAATTGTTTCGAAAGAACGCAACATAAGTTGAATGTATTGGTTACAAACCATCAAATGAAAATAAGTTGTCATCGTTTTATACATCAAAATGTAAGTCTTAAAATGTCAAGACTTTGACCACTATATCACCGCAAAGAGGCGGTATATAACAGGCAAACCCTTCAATAGTTGGCACGGAGTATTGATACTTGTTTTCCTTGAACTGAAATCGTTGCATTGGTCCACTAATTCCCTGAAATACATGTAAGTTTGAAAACATCAACAAAAGTTGAGCGAGTTCATGCAGTTTAGTTGTATGAGATGTATCTGTAAAATGTGAGTTGTATAAAATGTATCTGTAAAATGTGAGTTGTATAAAATGTATCCATAAAATGTGAGTTGTATAAACTGTATCCATAACATGTGAGTTGTATAAAATGTATCTGTATGTATGATGTAGTATGTAAAGCGTCAATGAAATCGTTGATCATTAATGTTTCGCGAGGACATTAATATGTGTGACGAATTAGGAAGCAATCCAAACCTAGACGATTTTATGTCGACTCCTATCGACTGGGACACAAACGCACTCTTCTGTATGGGTCCACGACCAAGAGTGGGGCTCGCCAATACCCATTAGATCTAACCACTTGTACCTAGGTCCAAACTGGATTAATGGTGCTTAGATGTATAACCCTAATTCGCACATGATCTAAGGTGTTTCATTCCCTAACTTTAACATACGTTGAACATGTATTTTCCCCGATAGTTGTAAAGTTGTAAAACATTTAAATGAATAGGGGACATGAACTCACAGTATCGCGTCCTGTGAATAGATGTAAATAAGATCTCACGTGCGGTCGTCCTGAATAGCGTTGCGACCTACAAATGTTCTTATTTTTGTTAGACACTTCGGTCTTTGTAAAGAACTTGAGTACAAGTCTTGTGTCTTCAATATGTGTAAGACTTGTATGTCTTTACTGTTCGTTAACTGTGTATTCGATGAATGAGTTGTTCAAATGTTATATATATATTTTTCACCAAATATATATATATAAATGTTATCTTGTATCTTGTGAGTTGTATAGTCGGATCTAGTCCGCTGAATTTCGTGTCTTATATGTATCATTTGTATAGTTGTGTTTCCAATAATGGTAACATTGGGCCAAGCCCATGTTTTCAAGTTATTGGGCTTAAATAGTGCTGGGCCTTAAATAGTGTTGGGCCTCAATAGTGTTGGGCCTCAAATAGTGTTGGGCCTCAAATAGTGTTGGGCCTCAAATAGTGTTGGGCCTCAAATAGTGTTGGGCCTCAAATAGTGTTGGGCCTCAAATAGTGTTGGACCTCAAATAGGGTTGGGCCTCAAATAGTGTTGGGCCTCAATAGTGTTGGGCTTGAATAGTATTGGGCTTGAATAGTATTGGGCTTGAATAGTGTTTGGCTTTGGCCCATATGTTTAGTATTTGGGCTTAGCCCATGAATTTATGTTAAGCCCATTAAGAAAAATAGCCCATTAAGTAATATAAGCCCATTTGTTATAAAAATAGCCCACTAGTATAATAAGCCCATTTGTTATAATTTAGCCCACTAGTAAGTGTAAGCCTTTCATTTTTTATAAAAACCTTTTTATAAAAATTTACTAAGTACACTTGTTAGTAAATAAAAACATACTAGTTTTTATAAATTTATAAACATCCGAAATCTGTTATTGATAGCACATTTATATTTTGTGTCGAAAAATCGTCTAAACATCGTAGTAACTCTTCGGATTGGCAATTCACTTATGTAGTCGTCCGTCGTTCATTTTGACCATAAATGGTGTCCGATTATTCGAATCGTCCGTAACTCGTTTTAAGGCGTAAATATGTGAAGTCTTGTAGGACTGTTGTTATAAAGTGTTTTGAGTTTAAATGTGACATTAGATACAAATTCCTACTTTGATATATATAACTAATACACCAAGTAATACATAACACAAAAATTGTTAAAGTAACCAAATATATATTTAAAAAAATATATATATATATTTATCTTGTCTTTTATTTTATAAATACTTTTCTTTAATAACCTTTTTAAATCTTGTAGAGATTTAACCAAAAATGTGGTTACTTTATAAAATAAAGTTTTTATGAAAAATGGCCATATAACCTTTGTATTTGATCATAACCATGTTTCATAAACATATCATTTTCTTCATCAAATCACCACCAATTTACTCAACATCTTAACTAAACATATGAGACTTTTATAACATGAAATTATCAAGATGATATCCAAATCATGTAGGGTTTTAAACATGATCATTACATATGCTAACTAGTTCAAAAACCAAGTTTAATTCTAGTTTTAACAACTTTTATAAAAATCTCTAGTTGTATGTTACTTTTTATAATCTTGTAAAAGTCTTGTTTTTAAATAAAAACCCTTAATACTTTCACAAGATTAAAGGATATGATCATTACTTTAAACCTTTATGTTAAAAACCCTTTAACATAAACATGTATAATTGTTGGATCATATTTTTAAAACATCTTCTAACAATTTATTTGTATCATAATCATCATAACAAGATCAAATATGCATATCACAAGTCTTAAATCACAATATAACCAACATAAATATATCATGATTATTATCTTTGCTTCCTTGTATTTTTTTTCATGTTTATTAAGTATGATCTCTTGGTTATTATTAGCAACAATAACAATCATAAACTTAATATATTTGTATAAAAAAAAATAGATATAGAAGCTTACTTCTAGCACTAGGCTAGGGATGATCTTAGAAGATTATAAGAACTAAGAAGATGATAATCTTGATGGTAGAACACTTTTGTATGGATGAAAACCCTTCCTTTTACTTCCAAAAGCTTTAGATCACCTTATGTTACTTGGAAACCCATGTTAATCATCTAATAAAAGACTAAAATTGAAGTGGGTTTTTAGTGTTCTTGGTAAGATGGATGAATATGGTGAGAGAGTTCTTGGTTGGTGATAGATGAAAATGAGGTAGTAATGTGGTAGAAGACTTAGTGATTAAGTGTTAGAATTAAACATCCATTTACATCCACTAGAAATTAAGTAAATAATATCTAGATATTTTACCATCATAAACAAGGGGGTGGGACGCCTTGTTCACGGTCACAAGGTGGGGGGGGGGGGTCTTATGTGGTAAAAATAAGTTAGTTATTTTTAAGACTTAGAATGAATTATTAAGATGTAAGCATTTAGGTGTTAAGGGTTTGCAATTTTCCGAGATGTTTCTTGACTTGAAATGACCATAAACTAGCTTTATAAGACCTAAAATAATAATCACTAGTTCGCTACATGTGCCAAAATATAGTTCGGCTAGATGTTTAGCGCTCGTTTCACTAGTAAATAGTCGAAAGGTACGCTTATGGAAGTTGTAGGAAAAATTCCAGTTATGTGTGTAATCGATATTCCATAATTACTTTTATATGAAATTGGTGCCTAAACATCAATTTTTGCATCTTGTAATAAAATACAATTGCTGAATTTTGCGGAAAATTCATGAAATGGTCACTTTTAGCGTTTTTCGGATAGTTTTTAGTGCTACCGGGCATTGGTAAAATATTAACCGAACTCTTGTATCCCCATATAGGGTTTAATATATAATTGATATTGGACTATCGTCCGAGTCCTAAAGATGTAATTTAAATGATTTCTGATATCCTGAGTTTTTGTCAGCACTCTAGTTTACTAGATACTACTCTAGTTGCTTTGACGCATTGTTTACATTGTTTCAAAGGTAACAAATAAAAATGAATCATGTGCATCATAATTGAATATTCCATAAGTATTTTAAGATGTATATCATGTAATACGCAGTTCGAAGGTTCGAAATGCATAAAAATGTAGCTAAAAATGAGTACTTTAAGTGTAAGAAGGTTACCGAAAAGTCGCAGTTGTCACAAAAGATCAGCTGGCAGATGTGCTAACAAAAGCATTAGACACATCAACCTTTGAAAGCTTGATCTCTAGGATTGGCATGCTAAACATGGAATAACAAGCAAAGTCTTGTTTTTCTATGAATAGAAGCATTAAAATGTTTTTTTAGAAAATCAAAATCCATCCTTAAAAATAGCTAAAAATGAAAATTTTTCATAAATCCTTAAAAGTCTGCCACAACCACTGTTTTTGGTTCAAACATCTGTTATGTTAAAAGTTGTCCACTGCTGATAGACAACCTCTGTTCTCTCTTTTCTTTGGTAATGACTGTTGTTCAAAATCAGTGCTTTAAACCTCTGATAGATAGCTATCCACTGATAGTACAAAGTTTACCACTGCCTTCATTTGTCCTTTTCACAAACCACTAATACTCGTTCCATCAGTGGTTTTCTAAACAACAGTCTTCCATTACCATCAGAGGTTGGCACGTGGACAGTACATTGCGGTCAGATATTTTGTAACCGCTGCCACGTCAGCATTCACTTTTTCCCTTTATAAAACCCTGATCAAACCCCCAAAAAGGGTTTTATAATGTCGAATCGAATTCAAAATTCGTTTCTCAAAGCAGTTACCATCCACTTCTCTCAAATCACTCACCGTCTTCTTCTTCTCGCAATCACTCAAATCCTTCACCATTTTCATCATCTCACAAAATCACTCACCATGACAACGGATCTTCCATTCAAAGCTCCTCACAATTATCTGGGTCTACTTGTAAAACCCACTCACACCACCACTTTTAACTCCGTCATTAACGCTCTTTCTTCGTCAAAGTATAAAATTTTGTTGACTTCTGATGCTCCGGTTTACCTAGCAACCCAGAGAGAATTTTGGAAGAATGCGACACTTGAATCTCAAGATAAAATGCCCGTAGCCATGAATTCCTTGATAAAGGGTGTACCAGTTAAAATCACACCACAAACTCTATCCGAAGTTTTTGAACTGGATGACCTTCAAGGTAAAACTTCTTTTCCTAAAATAGAGTATCAAACAGATTTTCTAGAAAGAGGGTATGCTGAGGAAATGAAAAAAAGACACTTTGCAAAAGGGTTGTTTTCCTCCTGCCACAAGGTTTTTGTTTCATACCCTTCTAATGTGTGTTTCCAATAAGACCACTGCTTTCAATGAAATTCCATTGAAGATCCAATACCTGGGTTATGCTATATTGCATGGGGAAAACTTTAACTACTCCCAGGAGATCTTCGATGATTTGGTCAAAAATGTTACTAAAAAATCATTTTTTATTGTTTCCAAGGTTCTTAAGCTTTTATTTTCAAAAGAAATTTGCAAAGGAAAATGCTCATGTGCTTATCCAAGGTAAACCTTGTCAAATAAATGGCCTTACACCTGAAACATTTACAAGGCTATCAAAAGTGTCCAAAACACAAGCAGAGGCTCCTGAGCAGACTTTAGCAGCTACCACTACTCCTCAGGCACCTGCTGCTGAGCCCACTGCTCAAGGTGATCACAACAGCAAAACAACTGCTGTGAAACCCACACCTAAAACCACAAAAAGACCAAAACAAAAGAAATCCCAAAAGCCCCCCAAGCCTACAAAAAAGGCGACTCTGGAAGATGAGATCCCAGAGCAACTTCCAGTGACAACATAAAAGTCACCAGAAACCACTGCTGCTACTTCCTCACAGCAGTTGGAATAAAAATCTCAGCCTGAACCTCAAACTTCTCCTACTTCTTCTCAAAAAGAACAGGTTGTAAGAACAGGGATACCAAATTATGATGCTCTAGAATCACTTGATTCTATCATTCACAGCCCATTGCCCGGGGCAAATTCTCTTTCTACACCCATACTCACTGCCACAATTCCACCATAAATATTGCCCTTGTTGGATGCACCTAATATAGCTCAGAGAGAAATCAGTTCCTCTCAACCACCTATCACTGAGAGTATACCATCACAAGTGACTAAGTCTGAGCTCCCTATCATTGCTAACCCACCAACAATAGAGGAGGTTACACCCCTTGAGTTACATGTAACTCTTGGTGGTAGTTCAAGTGAAGCAACTACTACAAATGTTGAACCCACTGGTTTACACTTGGACAGTAGTTTCATCCCTGAGACTTCCTTGAAGGCAATTTATTCTGTGGGGCCCATGGAGTTTCCAGTATTTACTGGCTCCATTAAAATGGTAACCTCCTTTGGAGAAAGAAGTCCCCAGTACCAAGAAAAAGGGGCATCAAAGGATGACTTTTGGGAAACTTTCCCTAAGTCAACCACTAATACAACCACCACTGGTGGGAAATCAAATGATCCCATTAAGTTGGGTGATGGTTTAATGTATAGAGAATTGACAGAGAGGGTTGATAAGATTGACACAACTGTTACAGAAATCAAAACAATGCTGCAGCAGTTGTTACAACCACAAAAGGCACCACCCACTACTGCTCCAACTCAAACATCTGTTCCATCATCCGCTCCCACTGCTGCTGAGCTTTGGAGTTTATTTCAACCTATGCTCATCCAACAAAGACAATTTGCTAATCAGCAACATGAAATTCAAGTTCAAAAGATCAGAAATATAATGGAAGCTAGGTTCAAAGACACACAAGCAGATATAAAGGCAATCAAGGCACACTTGTTGAACACCACTGGCACTACTCCTCCCTCTATCATCTTTGTGGACAACCCACCACTAGCTGATGCCAAAAAGGGGGAGAAAATGAAGCAGTTGAAGAAAAAGGGATATGAAGATGGGTTGTACATTGCACCAGACAATTTCAGTATGCTTGCAGACATCCCTAAGCCAGATGGTTCTAAAGAGGTTGATGTAACCCTAAATGCTATTGCTGATGAAAAGGAAATGCAGAAAAGGGATATGGAGGCAAAGGGAAAATCAAGGTTTGATGAAGAAACGAAAGTGTTTATGGATATGGAAGTTCAGGGTACTTCAGAGCCCAAGGATGAAGAAAATCCTAAGCCCCAAAGAAGGCAGCCCACTAGAAAAGTGAGGCAACCCAAAACCACTCCTTCCAGATTCACAAAACATGCCTCTCAAACTCCCAAAAACTCCTCACATCAAACCTCCAAACCAACAGCTGTTGAAACACCTGTTGAATCAACAACTGTTGGTACTTTAGTGGTTTCAGCTGTTGTTAACCCAACAACCATCACTTCAACACACACATCAACCACTGCCACCACCACTTCAACCACTGCCTCACCAAAAATTCCATCACCACCACAACAGCCTCCTGGCAAAAAGTAGAAGACAGCTGATGACACATCATCAGTTGTAATGGCAACAGTGGTTGAAACACAAGTTGTTTCAACAACTGATAGTCAGCCACCTTCCACTACAATTACCACCACTCAAATCACCACTTCTCAACCCACCAAAACACCACCAACCTCTCCTAAACCCAAAAGGAAAAGGATAATCTTGAAAGATGATTCTCCACCACCTCCAACTTCCTCACAACAACTGATACCCTTGCTGTAATTCCAAACCCTGATCCACTTTCTTCAGTAAAAGCTCAAAATCCAAAACGGCCATTGTTCCTGCAGGAGTCCAGTATCCATTAGAACTTTCAGTAGTAAGAGAGGAAATAAAATCCTTCTATTATGAGGATGGCCCTGCAAAAAGGAACTTGCCATCTGTTCATGGATATCCTAGGCCTAACAACATTGAAGAGTATTTGAAGCTAAAGGCTCAACAGGCAGAGGATATCTCTAAAAGAAACATAAAAGGAAAAAATGACAAAGAAATCCAAAGAAACTACCAATATCTGCTCACACAAGTCAGAACTTTGGAACAATTTTCAAAAGATCTTTGTCAGAAACTTTCAGAAAGAGATGATGAAACTTTGAGAAAAGATTACATTGAGCACATTATGGCATTCAAAAAATACAAGGGAGAAACAGCTCAATATAAAGAATGGACAGTTGGTGAGCTCAAAGAGGAGTTAGAAAGAATTGAAAAGATGAACAAAGACAAGGTAAGGCACACTCCTCCTGTCTGGATCAAGTATAAGAAGAATGTACCTGAAAAGACCTTGAGGCTAAAAAGAATGAAATAAGAGTTAATTACAGCAGATTTTGGGTCAAGGAATCAAGTGACAAGGTGGTCAGAGGATAAAGTGATGGATTCTTACAAAAAGTTGGAAGAGTTGAGAAAGAAGAATCCAAACATTCCACAAAACCCTGATTATCCTGAAGCAGTGGTTCCAACTAAACCACAAAAGCTACAAATCAGGAAATCCACTGCTCCACCTGCTGCTCACTTTTATCAAAGAAAGCATCAAAAGCAGATGGATGCAGAAACACCAGAAGACATAGCAGCAAGGGATCACATTATAAAAATGGTCCTTCAACAGATGATAGCAGAAAATCCAGAATTGACTAAAGCCACAAACACTGCTGCTCAAAATGTAATAACCAGGTCACCATCTCCAAACTCATCAACAAATAAACCTCTCCCAAGAAACCCAAAGGATTCAAAGATACTAAAGTGGAAGTCTGATAAACAGACCAATGTATTGACATTGCTCAAATCCAATGGGAAAGTGGAGCAAATATCAAGGGAACAAGCACTGGGCCTAGGTGTTAAGGATCTTCAAAATCTACTTCAGCTACCACTGTGTAGGGAGGAGGATGACACAAGTTCCATGGACTTTCAATTACAATTCAAAGGCCAAATTAAGGAACTTTTGATGAGACAATAAAGATCCAAGAATAATGAAGAGTTTTGGCATCATCTGTTCCAGGGGGAGATTGTTGGGATTGAACCCTACCAGAGGAACAGTTGATTAAAGCAAAAACTGGATCAGAGCAGTGGATCCAGAATAAGCAGATGTTTGTATTTAATTCTCTCCCTTTGAAAGTGGCTAAACAACTAATGACCTCTATCTACTGCTTTTCTACAACAACTGATTATTAAAGAACTATTGAAGACTAACACTGATGCTCAATCTACTGATCTGGGTCAAGCACTGCTAAAGACATAAAGTAATGCTGGAGTCACAACAGTGGAATGAGAAGCAGTAGTTTGTTTTCTTATTGTATTGTAATCAGTAGTTTGATAGCAGTAGTTGTATTAGATCAGTAGTTACAGGTTGTTAGGAGGTTAGACGTCACTTTCATGGTGACATCAGCCAAGATGTTTCAATGGTTTGCTCGTGCTTATAAATAGATCAGTACCCTGTATTGTTCTATTAGCTCTTTCAGCACTTGTCTTCCTGTACGAACAAACCGTTGTGAGCTCAGGCTAAGGGAGAGTTTGTAATACATGCATGCAAGTTGTAATTGAATATTGAAATAAATTTAATCATTCGGTTCAATGTTAAACATGTGTGTTGAAAGCAATTCTCCTATTTGATTGTGTGTGAAAGTTTGTTTCCATATAGTTTCCGCTGCAATTACTTGTTCATCTTCTTAATTCTCAAACAAAAACACAATCATAAGAAACTCAGATCCTAACATATCGAATTAGCTGCTACCCTGACTGAATCCCAAGTCAGAAAGGGGAAACTGTTTCGCAAAGGCGACAAGAAACAAGCAACTAAGACCACTCAAGAGAAAACCAAGGAAAACAAAGTCGAACCTTCCGAGGAATCAAGGAAGCGTAAGGCTTCACAAAACTTTGTGGTTGTTGCTTAACCCAACCAAAACATTCACAACCAACCATCTCAACCTCCTGCGAGGAAACCTTATACTGGTGCAACCAGTGCAATGCTCACCACCAAGCTCACCTACAATGTTGTCAATGCACTTCATGGGGGTGACTTGGTCATTAGCAAACGCTTGTCGATCTTCTCCAAACCAAGTTGTTCCGAACCTCATCCAAGCAAATCCTGCTCAAGCTCACTTTCCACTAGGTTCTTGCTACAATTATGGCGAGATGGGTCATTTTAGAAACAATTTCCTGAAGCTCGTTAATGCAAATCCAGCCCGTGGATGAGCATTTAACATAAATGCTAATGAGGCACGCACTAATGACAATGCAGCTTTAAACGTTTAAACTTTTACATTTTTCCTTTTGTTATACAAGAATATTGAAACATTTCGGTTGGTTTATAAATAATCTTGTTATTTCAAATTTATTTACAAAACCAATGTGATTAAGTGCATGTGTGGCATACCCCTACAATACCGACACCAAGGATATGGTTCCTTGCAAATCAAACTACTCTCATAGTTTTTTCCATTTTGTGATCGCTCGCGATCTCCACAAAAATCCTATGTACTCGTTTCTTCTAAGAAACAAAGTACAAGGTACAAGTTATAACCTATAATGGATACTCAAAGTACCACTTTAAATCCTTGATTGAATACCTAAGGGTACTTTCATAAGTCCTTAATTGGTCTTATGCAATATGTCTATGTGCCTATCACTACTTTCTTGTTTTCATGATATTATACATAGTATATGATTCTAAAGACATCTTACATGATTTCAATGACATTCACATGGTTTCAAAACATTTTAACATGGCATATTTACCTAATATACCTAGTGCATGATTTCAAAAACATTGTGCATGTTTTCAAAGATCTTATGCATGGTTTTCAAAGACACTTTGATTCGTATGTTGACCTAGCATACCTAGTTCACGGTTTTCAAGTGCATTTTGCTTCGTATGATGACCTAGCATACCTAGTGAGCGGTTTTCAAAGACATTTTGCTTCATATGTGGACCTAGCATATTTAGTACATGGTTTCAAAAACATTTTCACGACATGCTTACATTGTTGTAGGCATTTTGAGGGTGAAACAAAACACAAATCCCAAATCCATGATTAATCTTCCTATGCAAATAGTTAGATTTCTGGATACCAAAGTACTGTCCTAAATCCTTAATGAGCTTTCCTATGCAAATAGTTAGATTTCTGGATACCAAAGTACTGTCCTAAATCCTTAATGAGCTTTTCTATGCAAATAGTTATTGGATTCCAAAGTACTATTCCAAAACAATTTTTGATTCAAAGTTAAAGAGATTCTTCGTTGATCTAGTTAAAGAGACCCTTTGGTGGTCTAGTTAAAGAGATTATTCGTTGATCTAGTTAAAGAGATCCTTTGGTGATATAGTTAAAGAGATCATTCGTTGATCTAGTTAAAGAGATCATTTTTTGATCTAGTTAAAGAGACCCTTTGGTGGTCTAGTTAAAGAGATCATTCGTTGATCTAGTTAAAGAGGTCATTCGTTGATCTAGTTCAAGAGACCCTTTGGTGGGCTAGCTAAAGAGATCATTCGTTGATTGTAGGATCGAGAAACGTCCAAAATGAGTTGATCAGAAGAGTTCTAGTCCGATACAAAAGGCGGAAACAGATGTATCAGAGTAATTTCAGCTGAATTGCACAGAAAATCACTTTAAACTGTCTTTATATTGATATCAGATCAATTACAATGCTGTAGACACTTCGGCAGAGCTTCGCTAACGGAATCGACTGTTTTAAACGAAATCATCAAGACACCTATTTATAGTCTGGCCTATTTCGCATGAAACAGGTTCATACGAAATGACCTTGTCATTTCGTAAGAAATAGAAAATGTTATTTCTTGCGAAATACCCACCTTTCACACTTTCTCGAATATCGTGCCCTGATCTATCTAAACATAAACAAGACTCGATACAAGACGAAGTCGACAGACGTATGCACCAACAGACTCCCCCTCGGATGTTGACGAAGTCTTCGGTGTCGAGTCTTCGGTTGTTAATTCTTCAGTCTTTATCAGTCTTCTCGCTCTTTCCAAGGATTCTCCATTGTAAGCGACCTCAATCAATCTCTTTTTGAAATTTTCAAAATTTTATGTTAAAACACACTTAAAATCTTTTTGAACTTTTGAAAATAAAGAAATGCATTAAAGAAATATTTACAAACAATATTTTTGTGAGTTTGTGTAAGTGGATCATATCAGTTTATGAGACAAATCACCAACACCGTTAAGCTTTAAACATTTTATGTTCTAAACGATTCACTTAGATTGTCAGTATACCGATCCACTTAAATTTTCACACAAAGTTCAACTGTTTGGAGATACGAGATTAATGTTTTAGAGACTTAAACTTATTCGCGTGTCCCACCACTTGAATATACTCCCGTATCCAGATCCCAATATTCAGTCTTACAGGTGAGTATACCTTGATGATATCTGTAAAGGGTTAAATGCGTGGGCCATGAGAGCTCAGGCTATTGCGTCCGCAAAATCAGAGAGATGATGGCTTCGACTTTAGGTGTGTTCCCTTTAGAGAATCTTTTCTTCAACAACACATGATTAGCATTTTGCAATGTTTCATCATTTTTTATGCTGAGGGGGGTGCTATATTTCAAGCAAGCGAAAAGTATTATACGGGGACTAGGCCATTGCTTCCGCAAAATCAGAAGTCCTGGGATAATACCCCAGATATCACTAAGCATAAAGACATAGTATCTCAGAAAGAGGGATCTTTCAAACAAGATTTCGGGGGTTACCCATATATCCAAGAAATGTTCCCCACGAGATAAGTAAGTTTGAAATTTAGGTTTATATCTCGACACTGTGACAACTGGCACAAACCGGTAATTTCCGTACACTATAATTATTGCTTAATGACTGCAATTATGAGTTAATTGTCAGCAATGGCTGAACACCCAAGAAACAAGTGAATTCATGCATGTTGTATACTACAAAATATTTGCTTTATGCATAAACGAGAGCGTTGCGTCAATAGTAAACTCACCGGTAAGACACACTGTGTCGACTGAACTGCAGAAAGCAGTCAGACATTATAATTGAGGCCTAGGTGTAGGTCCGACGACAAAAGTACATTAAAACCCAAGAGTACATACAAGGGTTTAATATATAGACATTACGGAAGCAAAAATAAGCACTAAAAAGCACCCGAAACGCACTTTAAGTGCAGAAATTTATACAAATCAGCTCTAATCAGCTTTTAAACATACGAATATCATGCAGAAATTACGTTTTAGTATCCAGAATAATTCCCCAAGTGTTGGGAATTGAAAAGGGTATAAAAAGATACTTAAAAGACACAAAAAAAAGTGTAATTTAGCACTTTAACGAATCAGTATCTAACCGAACAACCGGACATGACCCGGAACATAAAAATATTGCTAGAAGCATTGTTTTATTGTTTCTAAGCTAATTATGATCCCTGAGCACTCTAACACCCACTAAAATATCTTGTAACTAACATAACTAACTATATGCTTGGGATTGAACATTAAACAAGCTAGATGGTTAAAAATTACAATTAACCACCCCCCATGCTAGTAAAATCGGCCCCAAGGGTGGCCCACCCTTGATCCCCATAATCTCTAGAGATTTTGCTTAAATCTCCCTTGGAATGGTGAAAGATCATGGCCTTGTACCTAGGGAACACTAAGACCAATGGACATAAGCTCAACATGGATATAAGGAGATCAAGACACCATTTTCTTTCACAACACAACACACACCACTACTCTCTCTCCCTCTCTACAACTCTCGGCCGAACCCCCCCTAGAACCACCCACCCACTTTCGACTTTCATCCTCATCATTCCATCTTCATACAAGTGATAAAGGTCACGTATTAGGAAGCTTGGAGCAAGCGGAACACGAAGGACCACCACCGTTAGCTTTTATCCACCCACTTTTCGCCGAGATTCTTCCCTAGCCTTGAGCTAGAGGTATATCATTTAAAACTTGTTTCTACACTCATCTAAAGTGGTTAAAAGGAATATTGTCGGTTAAATATCGTTAACATACATTTCGATGCATAAAAGTCTAGTAAAAACCATAAAAGTGGTGGTTAAAGACATATAACTTGTGTAAAAGTTGTAGTATTGGAGACTTGTGTTTATCTAGACCCGATCTATGATGTGGTAGCTCGGATCTCCGTTTAACCCGACTTTGTAAGATCATGGATCTTCACATAAGCTCGTTTTTGGTAACCACAAGGGTTAAAAGGCGAAACTCTACCACACAAGATACATGAACTTGTGTAGAAATATTTTACTTGTGTAAAAGTAATTTAACTTGTACAATGGAGTTTAAAACTAGCAGATCTACGTATCTGCAAGTGGTATTTTTGAAGAACCACACTTTAAAGAAATCACATGTTCTAAACCGGGCCTTACACAAACAAAAGTGGTTTTTGTAAACAAACAAGTGTGTGGATACTTGTGTAACAAAAGTTTTAACAAAGAAATAATTTTCGTAAAAACCAACTAGAAGTTGTAAAACTTCATATTCTTTAAAAATAAAGTTTTTAAGGAATTAAACTTATTTTAAAGATAACAAGACTTACTAAATGTGCTAGTAAGTTACTACACAATCTTGGTAAATATCCAAGTTCATGAAGTGGGGAAAAGTAGTGTTTATTGATGAAAATTGTTGTTGCTGATTATTGATGATTGATGATGATTTAAAAGAAAATAAACACACGTTTTGAAAACGTGGGAAACCTCCATTTTTAGGGGAAACTCTGTCAAAATTTTTATAAATTTTGACACTTAGAAAAATATAAGTTTTGAGAAACTTATTCCCTAAAAATGTGTTTAAGAGTATTACTAAGGTTTCCCTAATTTTTGGTGATAAGAAATGAGGATTTCTTCAAGAATAAAAATGGATAATAAGTATATATTTTTGAGAGAAAAATATATATTATTTTATCACCAAATTTTGTGCTAAGTGTATATAGTATGTGTTATATGTGCTAGTGTATTAAGACTTAAAAATACACATACAAAACACAAGATACATGATTCGGGTGCAAAGTGCAAAACACAAAAGACTTATATTTATTTTTGAAGAAAATAATATAAGTAAGATACGTAGTTAAAAATATGGAATATTTTTAACACAAGAATATATACACAAAAGAGAGTGACTAACGTTAAGAAAACGCGTATAGGTTACGACGTTAATTAAGCAAATCCGGTGGAGTTTACGACGCTAGGAACGCAAAGTGGTGAGTTCATGCTCCCCCTTTTCTCTTAACTGTTTTCAGTTTTATAACTTCGGGGGTGAAATACATGTTACGTGATACAATAAACGAGAGTTGATACTGGATATAATAAACGAGAATTGATACTTGATGTAATAAACGAGAATTGGTACTTGGTATCATAAACGAGAAATAGTGTCACGAATAGGGTACCATAAGCACCATTAATCGTGTACATACTTAGACCGCAGAACAAAAGGTTAGATCTAACGGGTACTCGGGCAGCCCCACTCTTGGTGACCACTAGTACCGAGGAGTGTTTTTGTGTCTCCGTCGTGAATCGACAACTAGAAAAATGCCTATGGTTTGGTGACTTCCTATGTAGTGCCACACGTTAATGGCCTTGCAACCCATTAACTAAACAAGAATACTTTATTTGGTTTATACCACAAGAATACTTTATTTACACAAGAATACCTTATTTGGTTTATACCACAAGAATACTTTATTCGGTTTACACTACAAGAATACTTTATTTTCACAAGATACTCGTTATGTTTTCATACAAAGTATACAAACGTGTTCAACACAAAACTGCATGAATTCACACCAACTTTATGTTGACGTTTTTCCAAAAACTCACATGTATTTCAGGTAACTAGGATGGATGTGCGCGTGGTCTTGCTTATGCTCGTGGATGTCGCTTGTGTTTAACTTTAAATAAAGTTGTAAACTTTTGAGACAATGTCTTTATGCTGTCTAGCGATGTAAACGCTAACGTATGTTTTCAAATTATGGTATTTGAATGTTATTTTACGAGCATGTAGCATGTTTACTCTTCGTATGCAATGAGAACCTTTCATGATCACACCTCGTGCTTCCGCCGCAGAAAGGGGTGTGACAGATTGGTATCAGAGCTACGATTGTAGTGAACCAGGATTCCTTCTCGAGTCTAGTCTACAATCTCTAGGATCCATTCACGAAAACAATTTTCAAAGAGTTTTCATTGCATAAAACGTCCCGCGACATCCACTGCCTGAAACTGTCTACATGAGTCTAGAAAAGACACTACAAGACTTAGAGTGCATTTGAGTAGCACTTGTCGTTGACTAGAAACTACTTGCAATTATGTGTGATAATTAGCATGTACTAGAAGTAGAATGTCACGAGTATACGTGATTTTACCTGAAAGCAATGGCCTACCTGAAGGAAGAGATACGAGGATGAAACGAGCTGTGCGGACTGTGCAAGGAGTTACGTAATTATGGATGCATACATAATTATGGAATTCAGTGCACAGAAATCACAGCAAGTCTTGTCACGTATAGATTCCCTCAGTGCAAGCCTACTAAATACTCTGCTAGAGTAATATGTGTTTGACGTCAGTTATGTGGTATATGCCTGTGTATATATATACTACTACGGCCTAGTATGACGATATCAAACAAATGCCTAACCCTGTTGTGTTATGTTCTGTCAGAACATGGCACCCAGGAAAGCTGTGAATGCTCGCAATGACGATCAACCTCCGCCTCCCCCACTGCCAAGAACTGCTGAAGAGCTGAACGCTCTACTGGAGGAAAGGATCTCCGCTGCTATTGCCCAGTACGAGGCGAACCGAACTCAAGACAGTGGAGGACCAAGCAACGCTAGGCGTAATGGGAATGGAGATTCGTCTGGAGGCAATGCAGCTCAAGGTAATCTTGAGACACTATACTAGGCATGAGGAAATTTATGAACGGTCTTTGTTTCATTACTTCTTCGATTGCTCACATGTGAATTGGTTGAATAAATTCCAGGCTGCACTTTCAAGCAGTTCCTCGACTGCAAGCCGATAAACTATGACGGCACAGGAGGTGCAGTAGCATTTGTGCGCTGGACGGAGAAGACTGAAGCTACTTTCCGCATGAGCAAGTGTACCGCGGATCAACAAGTCACTTTTGCTACTGGGTTATTCGTCGATGAAGCTCTGACTTGGTGGAACCTACAAGCCCAAACCTTGGGTGATGATGCCGCTTATGGCCTAACTTGGGAGGAACTGAAGGAAAGGATGAGAGAGAAGTACTGCTCTCGTGCCGAACTCCAAAGGCTGGAGACAGAGTTCTGGCACCTGACCATGGAAGGTGCTGACATAAATGGTTATACTCGAAGGTTCCACGATCTGTCTAGAGTGCTTCCCTACATGGTGACTCCTGAATTTAAGCGTGTGGAACGCTACATTTGGGGACTGGCCTCAGAATTTCGTGGCATGGTAACGGCGGCCAAACCACAAACAATCACCGAGGCTGTAACTCTGGCTGTCAGCCTGACTGAAGATTGTGTTCGTATGAAGAAGCTCTCACTGAACCCAACAGAAAATACCGAGACACATGCTGAGTTGTCCGGTGACAAGAAAAGAAAACATGCAAACCTGAGTCAAGCAACTCGTAACAACAGGGGTTCCAACAAGAAGCGTGACACTAACCCGCCGCAGGGGGCGAAATCTCTTGCGGCCATGAATGACGCTCCTGCCAAGAGGTACCTGGGCACTCGGCCCCTTTGCAACAATTGCAAGCGTCACCACGAAGGGGTTTGTCGCGTTCCAAAATGCGATAAGTGTGGAAAGTTGGGTCACTATGCTGAGGATTGTTGGAGTAAAGGAAGGAATGGGAATGGAAACCGCAACGATACTGGTAATAGAAACAATGGTGGAAATGGGAATGGCAATGGTAACCGAACTGGGAATGGAGCTGGGCGAAATCAAGGATGCTTCAGTTGTGGAAGCAACGAACATTTCATGAAAGATTGTCCAAAAGGAAACACTGCTCAGGCTCGAGCATTTGTGATTGGAGCAAAGAACGCACGCGAGGACCCAAACGTGGTCACCGGTACGTTTCTCATTAACAATCACTTTGCATCCATATTATTCGACACTGGCGCCGATTATAGCTTCATGTCTGTGGAATTTAAACGCATACTCGGAATAGAACCTAGTAGATTAGAAATTCCTTATTCCATAGAACTAGCCAATGGTAAACTTGTTGAGTCGGGCGAAGTTGTTAGAGGCTGCACACTGGAACTTGGCGAACAAAAATTTAGCATCGACCTCTTGCCTATTCAATTGGGTAGCTTCGATGTAGTGGTCGGAATGGACTGGTTGTCCAAGAACAGAGCTGAAGTTATCTGTCATGAGAAAATCATTCGCATCCCTCTAGCGAATGATGAAACTCTCATCGTGCATGGAGAAAAACGAGACGCGCCTCTACGAATAATCAGTTGTATGAAGGCACAGAAGTGCTTAAGGAAAGGATGTATTGCTTTTCTAGCGCATGTGGTAGACAAGAAGGCTGAGGAGCCGAAACTCAAAGACATTCCTGTGGTGAAGGAATTCTCCGATGTTTTTCCCGAAGATCTGCCAGGACTACCTCCGCAACGACAAGTCGAATTCCGCATAGACTTGGTTCCAGGAGCTGCTCCTGTAGCCAAGGCTCCATATCGGCTTGCACCATCCGAAATGCAAGAATTATCTACACAGCTCCAGGAGTTGTTGGATAAAGGATTCATAAGGCCAAGCTTCTCACCCTGGGGAGCTCCAGTATTGTTCGTGAAGAAGAAGGATGGAACACTGCGGATGTGTATCGATTACAGAGAACTGAACAAGCTCACAATCAAGAATCGGTATCCACTACCGAGGATTGATGACCTATTTGATCAACTGCAAGGATCAAGCTACTATTCCAAGATCGACCTTCGATCTGGATACCATCAGCTGAGAATCCAAGATGAAAGTGTGCCAAAGACTGCATTCAGGACGCGATATGGGCACTACGAATTTCGGGTGATGCCGTTTGGACTGACGAATGCACCAGCGGTCTTTATGGATCTGATGAACCGCGTATGCAAACCATATCTCGATAAATTCGTGATTGTATTTATCGACGATATCCTGATTTACTCGCGAACGAAAGAAGAACATGAGCAACATCTCAGAACCATCTTGGAACTACTGAAGAAAGAGAAACTTTATGCAAAGTTCTCGAAATGCGAATTCTGGATTCGCGAAGTACAATTTCTTGGTCACGTGGTGAATGAGAGAGGCATTCATGTAGACCCGTCCAAGATTGAAGCAATAAAGAATTGGGAAGCTCCCAAGACCCCAACTGAAGTTCGACAATTTTTGGGCTTAGCGGGCTATTATCGGCGATTCATTGAGAATTTCTCGAAGATAGCTCAACCGCTAACGACCCTGACACAGAAGGACAAGAAGTACGACTGGGGTCACAAACAAGAAGAAGCCTTTCAGCTACTTAAGAACAAGCTCTGCGATGCACCGATACTATCATTACCCGAAGGCACTGAAGACTTCGTGGTATACTGCGACGCCTCACGACAAGGCTTGGGTTGCGTGCTTATGCAACGCTAAAAAGTCATCGCTTACGCTTCAAGACAACTGAAGGTTCATGAAAGAAATTATACCACTCACGACCTAGAGTTGGGCGCAGTGGTATTCGCCTTGAAGATTTGGCGACATTATCTATATGGTACTCGATGTACAATCTTCACAGATCACAAAAGCTTACAACACATATTTGATCAGAAGGAATTAAATATGCGCCAGCGACGTTGGGTCGAGCTGCTGAATGATTATGACTGTGAGATTAAGTACCATCCTGGAAAGGCAAACGTTGTAGCAGACGCGTTGAGCCGAAAGGAAAGGGTTAAGACCCTAAGGGTTCGAGCATTGGAAATGACGATTCGAACGAACCTCACTGCACGCATTCGGGATGCACAACAAGAAGCTCTTAAAGAAGAGAACCGTAAAGCTGAATACCTCCGGGGTGCATTGAAATACATGGTGCCAAATGAAGAGGGAGCCTTATACTTCAAGAAGCGTATTTGGGTTCCACTCTATGGTGGCATACGAGAAGTCATCCTTAATGAAGCCCACAAATCGAGATATTCGATCCATCCAGGATCGGACAAGATGTACCAAGACTTGAAAGAGTACTATTGGTGGCCGAGACTCAAAAGCGACGTTGCTGTCTATGTTGGAAAATGCCTAACCTGTGCGAAGGTTAAGGCCGAATATCAGAAACCGTCCGGCCTATTACAACAACCAGAAATTCCCGTATGGAAGTGGGAACAAATCTCGATGGACTTCATAACGAAATTACCCAGGACCCCGAGAGGGCACGATATGATATGGGTAATAGTTGATCGATTAACAAAGTCTGCGCATTTCCTACCAATCCGAGAGAAGGATAGCACTGGAAAGCTAGCAGAGATATACTTAAGAGAAATTGTGGCACGTCATGGAGTGCCAATCTCAATCATTTCAGACAGAGATGGACGCTTTGTCTCAAGAATCTGGCAATCATTTCAGGAAGCCTTTGGATCTCAGTTAGATCTGAGCACGGCATTCCACCCACAAACAGACGGCCAGAGCGAACGGACTATACAAACGTTAGAAGATATGCTTCGCGCATGTGTCATGGACCTAGGCGGCAGCTGGGATACTCATCTACCTTTAGTTGAGTTTTCCTACAATAACAGTTATCATACGAGCATAAAAGCCGCGCCGTTCGAAGCTCTGTATGGCCGCAAATGCCGATCGCCCTTATGTTGGGCAGATGCCGGAGATAAACGTATGGTTGGTCCTGAACTTGTACAAGAGACAACCGACAAGATTGCGCAGATCCGAGAGCGCATTAGGGCGGCTCGAGAGCGACAAAAGAGCTACGCGGATCCAAATAGAAAATCGGTAGATTTCGAGGTGGGAGACAAAGTGTTGTTAAAAGTCTCACCATGGAAGGGCGTAGTCAGATTTGGAAAGCGTGGAAAGTTGAATCCACGATACATCGGACCATTCAGAATATTGAGAAGAATTGGTACCGTGGCATACAAGTTGGAGTTACCGGCAGAACTTAATGGAGTACATGATACGTTTCATGTATCCAACCTGAAGAAGAGTCCAACGCAAGAAAACGTGACCATCCCGTTGGATGAAGTGCATATTGATGAAGCCCTCCGATTTACAGAACAACCCGTTGAGGTTACTGACTGGAAAGTCAACAAGACCAGGAGGAGCAGTGTGAAACTTGTCAAAGTACGTTGGAGCTCTAAGCACGGACCCGAGTACACATGGGAACGTGAAGACCAGTTCAAGAAAAAGTATCCCCACCTATTCAAGAAGACTCCGGCGAGAGTTAGTTCAGTCTGAATTTCGGGACGAAATTCTTTTAACGGGGGGAGACTGTGACAACTGGCACAAACCGGTAATTTCCGTACACTATAATTATTGCTTAATGACTGCAATTATGAGTTAATTGTCAGCAATGGCTGAACACCCAAGAAACAAGTGAATTCATGCATGTTGTATACTACAAAATATTTGGTTTATGCATAAACGAGAGCGTTGCGTCAATAGTAAACTCACCGGTAAGACACACTGTGTCGACTGAACTGCAGAAAGCAGTCAGACATTATAATTGAGGCCTAGGTGTAGGTCCGACGACAAAAGTACATTAAAACCCAAGAGTACATACAAGGGTTTAATATATAGACATTACGGAAGCAAAAATAAGCACTAAAAAGCACCCGAAACGCACTTTAAGTGCATAAATTTATACAAATCAGCTCTAATCAGCTTTTAAACATACGAATATCATGCAGAAATTACGTTTTAGTATCCAGAATAATTCCCCAAGTGTTGGGAATTGAAAAGGGTATAAAAAGATACTTAAAAGACACAAAAAAAAAGTGTAATTTAGCACTTTAACAAATCAGTATCTAACCGAACAACCGGACATGACCCGGAACATAAAAATATTGCTAGAAGCATTGTTTTATTGTTTCTAAGCTAATTATGATCCCTGAGCACCCTAACACCCACTAAAATATCTTGTAACTAACATAACTAACTATATGCTTGGGATTGAACATTAAACAAGCTAGATGGTTAAAAATTACAATTAACCACCCCCCATGCTAGTAAAATCGGCCCCAAGGGTGGCCCACCCTTGATCCCCATAATCTCTAGAGATTTTGCTTAAATCTCCCTTGGAATGGTGAAAGATCATGGCCTTGTACCTAGGGAACACTAAGACCAATGGACATAAGCTCAACATGGATATAAGGAGATCAAGACACCATTTTCTTTCACAACACAACACACACCACTACTCTCTCTCCCTCTCTACAACTCTCGGCCGAACCCCCCCTAGAACCACCCACCCACTTTCGACTTTCATCCTCATCATTCCATCTTCATACAAGTGATAAAGGTCACGTATTAGGAAGCTTGGAGCAAGCGGAACACGAAGGACCACCACCGTTAGCTTTTATCCACCCACTTTTCGCCGAGATTCTTCCCTAGCCTTGAGCTAGAGGTATATCATTTAAAACTTGTTTCTACACTCATCTAAAGTGGTTAAAAGGAATATTGTCGGTTAAATATCGTTAACATACATTTCGATGCATAAAAGTCTAGTAAAAACCATAAAAGTGGTGGTTAAAGACATATAACTTGTGTAAAAGTTGTAGTATTGGAGACTTGTGTTTATCTAGACCCGATCTATGATGTGGTAGCTCGGATCTCCGTTTAACCCGACTTTGTAAGATCATGGATCTTCACATAAGCTCGTTTTTGGTAACCACAAGGGTTAAAAGGCGAAACTCTACCACACAAGATACATGAACTTGTGTAGAAATATTTTACTTGTGTAAAAGTAATTTAACTTGTACAATGGAGTTTAAAACTAGCAGATCTACGTATCTGCAAGTGGTATTTTTGAAGAACCACACTTTAAAGAAATCACATGTTCTAAACCGGGCCTTACACAAACAAAAGTGGTTTTTGTAAACAAACAAGTGTGTGGATACTTGTGTAACAAAAGTTTTAACAAAGAAATAATTTTCGTAAAAACCAACTAGAAGTTGTAAAACTTCATATTCTTTAAAAATAAAGTTTTTAAGGAATTAAACTTATTTTAAAGATAACAAGACTTACTAAATGTGCTAGTAAGTTACTACACAATCTTGGTAAATATCCAAGTTCATGAAGTGGGGAAAAGTAGTGTTTATTGATGAAAATTGTTGTTGCTGATTATTGATGATTGATGATGATTTAAAAGAAAATAAACACACGTTTTGAAAACGTGGGAAACCTCCATTTTTAGGGGAAACTCTGTCAAAATTTTTATAAATTTTGACACTTAGAAAAATATAAGTTTTGAGAAACTTATTCCCTAAAAATGTGTTTAAGAGTATTACTAAGGTTTCCCTAATTTTTGGTGATAAGAAATGAGGATTTCTTCAAGAATAAAAATGGATAATAAGTATATATTTTTGAGAGAAAAATATATATTATTTTATCACCAAATTTTGTGCTAAGTGTATATAGTATGTGTTATATGTGCTAGTGTATTAAGACTTAAAAATACACATACAAAACACAAGATACATGATTCGGGTGCAAAGTGCAAAACACAAAAGACTTATATTTATTTTTGAAGAAAATAATATAAGTAAGATACGTAGTTAAAAATATGGAATATTTTTAACACAAGAATATATACACAAAAGAGAGTGACTAACGTTAAGAAAACGCGTATAGGTTACGACGTTAATTAAGCAAATCCGGTGGAGTTTACGACGCTAGGAACGCAAAGTGGTGAGTTCATGCTCCCCCTTTTCTCTTAACTGTTTTCAGTTTTATAACTTCGGGGGTGAAATACATGTTACGTGATACAATAAACGAGAGTTGATACTGGATATAATAAACGAGAATTGATACTTGATGTAATAAACGAGAATTGGTACTTGGTATCATAAACGAGAAATAGTGTCACGAATAGGGTACCATAAGCACCATTAATCGTGTACATACTTAGACCGCAGAACAAAAGGTTAGATCTAACGGGTACTCGGGCAGCCCCACTCTTGGTGACCACTAGTACCGAGGAGTGTTTTTGTGTCTCCGTCGTGAATCGACAACTAGAAAAATGCCTATGGTTTGGTGACTTCCTATGTAGTGCCACACGTTAATGGCCTTGCAACCCATTAACTAAACAAGAATACTTTATTTGGTTTATACCACAAGAATACTTTATTTACACAAGAATACCTTATTTGGTTTATACCACAAGAATACTTTATTCGGTTTACACTACAAGAATACTTTATTTTCACAAGATACTCGTTATGTTTTCATACAAAGTATACAAACGTGTTCAACACAAAACTGCATGAATTCACACCAACTTTATGTTGACGTTTTTCCAAAAACTCACATGTATTTCAGGTAACTAGGATGGATGTGCGCGTGGTCTTGCTTATGCTCGTGGATGTCGCTTGTGTTTAACTTTAAATAAAGTTGTAAACTTTTGAGACAATGTCTTTATGCTGTCTAGCGATGTAAACGCTAACGTATGTTTTTAAATTATGGTATTTGAATGTTATTTTACGAGCATGTAGCATGTTTACTCTTCGTATGCAATGAGAACCTTTCATGATCACACCTCGTGCTTCCGCCGCAGAAAGGGGTGTGACAGACACAATCTACTAAATGTGCAAAAACATACTGGCACATCATCAGTGAGACCGTTTATGACATTTGACTTTCCAATTCTTTAGCATGCTGTCCACTGATGTACTATCATTTCCTTTTTTTCACAACAAAACTCATTTTTTGATTTTATCATGTTTTTGGCTTTTTCAAAATTTCAAATGGTTTTGGATTTTCTGAAATTTCTTACTCCCCCTAAAATTCAAAATCATTTAAAGAAGATTTGAAAACAAACTGTACAAAGTAAATTGACAAACTGATATCGAATCACTTCAATTCGCCATCCACTTGGCTTAAACAATCAGAACTCCCCCTTACAACAAACTATTTTCCCATTATGATTTCAAAACACTTAAGTTTGTTTTAATCAAATGGTTTTTCCGAAAAATTAGTTTTGTTGAATTCATAAAACCACTCGTAGGTTAGGGGATCAATTCATCACCTTGTTTTTTCATTCAGACAACAAATACCACTTGTAGGAAATCAAGTACAACTTAATGTCCCTGATTTACCACTTGCAAAACATAGAGACAGTGAAAATTGTCTCCTTTGAAACTTGAAATACATCTTCTTGTCTTCGATATCAAATTTATTCTTGAAACAAATATTCAAGTACCAATATTACCTACAGATATTATCTCAGGTTGACTAGTGAAAATGATATAATTCATAAATCTCTAACCAAATCAATATCCATCGGAGCTAGAATATAAGCCAAATCAAACTACTTTTTAACTAAATGAGGTTGTGTAATTTCTATACCGAACAAAGTTTGCTTTGGATGCAGTTTCCAGTAGTTGAAATCAATTTTTAAGCCACTTTTTGAATCACTAAGTTTGGAACACATATTTTCAAAACTGTTCATAATATCACAGTAACATACTACATATACGACATTGGCTGCAAGAACATGCATCAGTGGTGTTAAAAAGCAAGATCGTTAATTGCCGCACATATAAAAATACCATATGTACAATTAAGGCGTTGAAATATACGGGTCAAGTTATTCTACAAAAGCTTCTAATTGTAAGAAGTGTAAGAAGGATTTATAGAGTGACAAGTATCCAATAGCCTAAAACTAAACCCATTACATCACCACCAAAAACCTAAACACCCACCCCCACCCCACCACCACCCAAAAACCTAACCCCCCCACCCACCCAAAAACAAAACAAAAACTATACCTCACCAAAAAAAACCCCTAAAAAACCTAACCCCCCACCCCCAAAAACCTAAAAAAAACCTAACCCCCCCCCCAAACCTAAAAAAAAATCTAAAAAAAACTAAACACCCACCACCACCCAAAAACCTAAACCCCCACGCCCCACCCCGTCGGCAAAAAAAATTTTTTTTTTTGGGGTGGGGGGGTTTAGGTTTTTGGTGGTGGTGGATGTTTAAGGTTTTTTTTTTTTTTTTTTTTTTTTGTAGTGGGGTTTTTGGTGTAGTGGGTTTTTTTAGGTTATTGGACACTTGACACTCTATAAATCCTTCTTACATTTCTTACAATTAGGATTCTTTGTATTTGATCCTAATCCGAAATATACATGTCAAATAAAAAATTCGATATATATACAAAATCAGGCCACGAATTACAAATGCCAAGAAAAGTTCTATTGCAATTTCTTAAGACAATCCAAAATCACATAGCAAAAATGATACTTTAACATGCAGAAATGCCTACGAGTAAATATTGAGGCTTGATATCCATGTGACACTCCAATACTACCATAAATATAGCTCAGGGCTCTAAAAATTTGTTGCATAATCAAACAAAAAAGAGATTTCAACAATATATCATTTATAAGTTTCTATTTAGAACACGTTTAACTTCTATTTCGATGTAATTTCTATTTGGAACCCGTTTAGATTATATTATATTTAAATTAAATTGGTAGAAATCAGTTTTAGTGAGAGGATGTATGATGATGTAGAGAATAACATTATAGAATAAGTAAATACCAAACAATATCATAACCAAAAGTTGAAATTATCATTAAGTGTCTTGTTGTTGGGTCATGAGGTTACTCAATTCATTGAACCCCTTATTTCAACCTAGTTAAGGTTAGCTAAAAAGAAACCCACAGGAAATTCAAAACTATATCACGGGATACAAAATATGATAACCAAAAAGCATACCTCTTATTCAAACTTTTCTTTCAAAATCCTGAGATTTTATGTTGGGATTCATTTTATATTGAAACAATACACATTTAACAAAGAGTTTAACTGGTAAGCGGTGATTAGAAAACATCATGTGAAATCCATCATCAGGAGTATGATGTAATTACATATATCAAAATTCAAATCTATTAGGGTGGTGGGTATCGTTTCGGGGAGTCACGTTCACCGATCGGTGAATGGATGCCGGCGACGATTTAATAGTGGGCCCCGCCCTTTTTCAACCAATCACATTTTTTAAATTGTTTACCATTGATTGAGTACAAAATAGGTAGTAGATTGAGAATAACTCAACCACCCTAAAGTGATTGAACGACTCCCTCCACCCTTATAATAGCTGACCATAGTAATATATGAGAAGTTGAGTAAATGTATATGATCAAGAAAGATGTAGGCAGATACCTTTTCAAATTCAAACGTGGAATTTCATCCATATATTTGTGTATGCTCTAAGAAACATGTATAATTTTATAAATTAACCGACTATATGCTACAAGTTTTGGTAATATGAACCCTAAGACGTCTTCTGAAATATAAAGTAATAGAGTATTTATTATGAACACATCAACAAATTAAAATCAATAAAACCATCAAATTAACAAATTAATGTTAAAAGACATTTAATTATACAAATAACTTGCTTATTATAATCCAATCTGGACCAGCATGAACAAATAATACCATCTAGCTCTAGATCTAAAACCTTATGTATATGTACAGTTAATAACAGATCTTGAAAGAAATCATAATAAAAAGAATGCCATCAATAGGTGAAATAAGTTTAAAATTTGAAAAATAATGTACGTATAATTGAGAAACCGAACATTATTATTGGTGCAGATCTTCATAGCATGAGTTATGAAAGCGTCACCTCCACCACCACCTGATTTTTCCAAAAAAAAAAATAAAACATAAAGAAAACATTACAACTATAATCTTGATGTCACAAGAAAATCAATTGTATAGAGTAAAATCAAGCAATAAGAATGAAAAACTAAGAGGACTGATAGCACACACTTAACTTGGACCACCCAAGGGGATAAAGCCGGAATTGAGACGGACGGCGATTGACGACGGTGACTGAACGCAAATAATGACCTAACGATCCCTCGGGATGAAACTTAACATTATTGATCTGCATATATAAATTGACCTTTAATCAAAAGAATGACCGACCAGTTGCTTAGATTATGATTGGGATGGCCATTAGGTTGTTTGTAATAGATAATGGAAACCGAAAGAAGAAGTCTGATTGCTGGGGTGAGAAAATGGAATTAATGGGCCGGGTTAAGAGGTAGAAAGGATCTCTTGTTATGGAATTTGGGTTAATGAGCATTAGCGGGAAAAGGAATTCTAGATGCTTGAGTGAATGACAAGTGTCCCAAAACAATTTTCTTTTATTATATGTATATAGATTGAAATTAGAATAAACTAGATTTTTACTCGCCGCGTGTTGTGGCGGCGTAAAGACTTAAGTAATTCGATTCCGATGATTGTTAGTTTTAAAAAGTCTTCGTCTTCGGTGATAGTTATTTTGCCGGCGTGTTTTGCTAAAACGTCCCAAAGACACATTATGCTACACCTTGTGATAATAATCCCACCTAACACACACCAAACCGGACCAAAATAATATCATAGTCCTTGTGCATTGGAAAAACAAATAATTAAAGGTGCACCTGAACATAACTACTAATACTAAAACCATCTATTCACAGCTCACATGCCCTTTATTCAATTAGAGTTAAATGCCATTTTAGTCCCTGTGGTTTTGGCTATTTTGCCAGTTTAGTCCAAATGTTTCATTTTTAACCTGTGGGTCCAAAAAGGTTTCACAGTTGCTATTTTAGTCCACTGGGTTAACTTCATCCATTTTTCAGTTAACGAGAAGGCCAATTCGGTCATTTTATATGGCTGAATTGCCCTTTTAGTTAACAGAATTACATACAAAATGACCGAATTGGCCTTCTCGTTAACAGAAAAAATGGATGAAGTTAACCCAGTGGACTAAAATGGCAACTGTGAAACCTTTTTGGAACCACAGGTTAAAAATGAAACCTTTGGACTAAACTGGCAAAATGACCCAAACCACAGGGACTAAAATGGCATTTAACTCATTCAATTATTTGCAACCATGTCCTCTTCCCTCTTGAATCCTGACATGAATACCATCCTTAACCGCTGCTAACTTCTGGTGTCTGCCCCATAAGCTCGTTGCAACTTTGCTGTACAAAATGTAAAGATGAGTCAAATTCTTAAGCACATTGTTCCAGATCTATGTAAGAAGATACATACTGCTGAAATTCACTAAAACCCTCTCTGGTGGCTCGGAAGTTGATAGTAGACAGGCATACATATTTGAACAGTTTTCCCTGGTTAAAAATAAAAATTCAAAATCCAACTATTTTTGTGTTTTAAAGGTGTTGTGTTAGAATACTATGCCAAGTGGTTTGATATTCTAAAAATGATCAAATACGCCAACACTTAGATAAAAAACAATTACATATATTAGATCATTCTTTAATAACCAACATATATAATAACCTAATAAAATTAACTCATACTTAAATCCATCTTCAAGAATGAATTAAAACCTTCATATTATAAAAAATACACCGTAGGTGAGATGATGTATAATTTTGTAAGTTTAATTTATAATTTATTTATTTATATGTAAGGGAAAAACAATTCATAATTCATAAACATAAAAAAGTGTAGTTATTTTCAACAGTATCTGTTATGCACTAAAAATACAAAGACCCAAGGAGAGTGTGGCTTTTAAGGTTGATGATTATACCTTTTTGTAAAAGAAATCGTACAAATCGTATACCTTTAGTTACAATTATAACCTTGGGTATATGGATGAGCATTTGGTACCAGGTACCGGTACCGAACTGTATCCGATATATTCGGTATTGGTACCGTGAAGAAACACAAAATAGCACTAGGCTAAGTAGTCGGGTTGTCTCGTGAATAAGGGTTCAATCTCTATTCTTCACTTCGACGATCAGCAAATCCTTCTAGTAGTTCTTCAAAATGAATAACACCGGTGACTCGCTACAAGGAGGAGAAGATCAGGGTTCTCCTTGTAACCACCCTCCGGCATGAGAATAAGTAATTGTTTTGAGGATAAGTGTGTGTGTACGGTGAGAGAGTAAAAGTTCCAGCCCTTAAACCTGTGAATTGAGCCTTCTATTTATAGTCGGAGAATAGTGGAGGAGGAAACCTGCCAGCTAGGTAATGCTCGCCAGCTGTCCGACCAGAAGGAATATCCGTCTTGTCCCCTCTGACGATGTCAGGCCTTGAGGTGATGTGGCGCACGATTATTCGCTCCAAGTCAGCGTGCTGTTGTACTGGCTGTCACCTTGTCCTCCCAGGATCATGTAACTTTTGTTGGCATCCTGTAGGATCAAATCGAGCCAAAAATCTGATTTTGATAGGAATCAAGATGAACACACCAAAAATATATCTTGAAAACCCTTGAATAATGATTTGCAAATGATAAAAAAATTTAGCCCCCAAATCTCTAGTAAAGTGTGTGTCACTTTCTATTTATAGCCAAAACAACTTTTGGCTAATTACATTTAGGACCCTAGAGATAATGACTTGCCAAAACTAGTAATAAACATGAAAACTAATTAAATAAGATAATAAATATACTTTGTCTAAACAAAATATATTTAATTATCCAAAGCGGTATAACTATCAAATCTCGAATGTTCACACGCCATATCTTTCTTCGATCTTCTTGTGTCGACTTGTGTGTTGACTTTGACTTGTTGGCGTTGACTTTGTTGACTTGATTCGTTGGTAACATTAGACTACACGATTTAGACCCAACATTCTCCCCGTTCGGCTAATGTTATCAAACTCTTGCATCATCTTTCGAACCATCAACTTCATGCATGTTGTAATCTTCAATTTGGCAAGCTTCAGTCTCAATTTTAGACCCAACAATCTCCCCCCTAGACTGATGATTTCCAAATATTCTTCACTAAAGATCTTCTTTTGACACTTTGCTCTTTGAGAACTTTATCTGGATAAGCTCCCCCTTTTTGCATGCATCATCTTTGACAAGCCGGATTCCGGAACAAACTTTTCTACCTCTCATTTTCTTGAGTGAATCAGAAGACGTAGGAGGAGGATTCCTAGCTCGGTATCTTCTACAATCTTCAGGAAACAGGTGCTTTTGTCTGGTATCTTGCTCAATTGATGATCGGCCATCATTGTAGCAAATAGTCGAAGTAACCTGTTCACAATCACAAACACAACTCCAAATTTTCTTTTAGACTTATTCAAAGCACAGACAAAACCGTATTCATCTGCAGTGTGCAATGCAAAGAGTATCTCAAGAGGTTTGAGACACGATTGATGTGATATGGAAGACTTAGAAAAACAACTGTACACAAATCAATATATATATATATATATATATATTTGAATTTTAGTTCTTTTTTTTAACTTTCAACCTTTGAGATATAGTGCTGATCAAATACGAGATCATACCAACTTGAAAAGCCTAGCTACACTTCAACTTTCTTTAGGATAGCTACGACTCAAGAACGATTGCTGGTATGTTTCTTCGTTTAAATCCTTGCATCATTCTTTCGACATACATCTGGTGATTAATTATCACGTTTTGGGTATATTTAGGATGAAGCTAGTGGACCCCACACGTGTTCGGTTAAACTTTTCTGTCGTCATGGTCTTTTGAGATGCATACCTTAACAACTTAGAAATAATATATACTAGGTGATAAGAGCTCCAGATTTATGTTTCCATAAGTAGAGGAGATGATCACCTTAAATCAGATGATGAGAGCTTCAGGTCTATGTTTCCATAAGCAGAGAAGATGATCATCTGATTAGAGAGCATGACTAATAAAATATTTACTTAATATATGTACGCGCTTTGGCGTATCTTTTATTCCTATAGCACGACATTAACATTGCGTGTCTTTTTGCTCTTTGTGGGTTGCACACATTGGTGTCTTTTCAATATATATATGTGTGCACAACATTGTGTGTCTTTTGAACCTCTAAATTTAATCTCGCAACCCCTTTTGGACATAATCGGTTTGTGCAATCCTGCAACAAGGTGGGTATCCACATTATCTTACGATCTTTATCTTTATCACCAAGATGCAGTTTACTTGTCTGAAATGCTAAATCTACAGACATATCGTTAACTTGGAGCCGTATCTTCCATCAGATCCTATTCATGCGAAGATATAATCAAGTTAGTTCCTATCATTTCTTATATAAGATCATGATTATTTTGCAATAATTACATCTCATGTTCTAGAGAGTATTTTAATACTCCCCCTTAAAATTTTATTTATGTACGACCATTTACGGAAAAACTGTATTTACAAAATAATGTCTTCCACACCAGGCACACAAAAACATATGTCAGCCAGAAAATGAGTGTGTTACAGTGCAGTTGAGTGCACAACCAGGTTAAATACCATAACCAAACCTGTGATTTTCCTCTTAAATCTTATATCTAGAAAAACCACTAATAATAACCGGTGTTACTAACAGTCCTCCATGGATGTTCCTACACTCATAAGCAATTCAGTTAGAGAGTGGAACCCAAGCCATCGTAGTCTTGGGTTATCCGCTTTCATCAAAATAAGAAACCTCCCGATATACCAAATATTTTCCCTCATTGATTTCATTTACACCCATTGGTTTGACTCGCCAAACCTGTGTTGGTTTAAAAATTTTGTTTGTAAAACATTTAAAGTTTGAAACAATTTTATGTTTAAGACCCGAAGGAAAAAATTGAGGTTTTGATGAGTTGGTCCTTTTCAACTTTGAATCATGTGAAATCGGCTTCACATGTGGAGATCTGGATGGAGAGTTTTTCATCTGATCTTTCAAAGATGTGTGATTTCTACCTTTTGATCCAGTGAAGCAATACTGGTTGCCTTTACCGTCTGGATCATGTCGCTCTGGGCATTACTTGAGCACATGACCTTCTTTTCCACACCTAAAACAAGCCTTGAATGGCTTTTGAGACTTTGCAGTTCCGTGTGATGTAGCTAGGGGAGGGGATTACTTTGAGCTTGACTCAGCATGTTGACAGACGTGATGTTCGACAACTTCAGATGATCTTTTGATCTTTGACTCTCCAACACTTTCATTTGTCTTTGATTCATCATCTGAACTCGCGCAATCATCAATGTGGAAGTCTTTATCCAATGGATCTTGATTTTCAAAACTTGCAGAGTCATTTGGGGTCATTGGTTCTTGAACACCAGATGGTTCAAGGTTTTCAACCTTTTTATCAGCATATGTTACCGAAGTTTCTGAGTCAGTTGAGCTTTCCCATTCTTGATATGACTGAAAATCTGAATCACGATCCTCACTTGAGTTTCCTTCGCCACCTTCTGAAGTTGTGGTGCTTGAGTCTTCACTGTTGCTTTCTTCATTTGGCTCCTTATCAGACTCTAACATACCTGTATGAGATGGAACAAATTCTGGAATTTCCTCGGTGAGGAATTTTCCGAATCTGTTTTGTTTCAATTCTGGAACAAACATGGGAGGTTCACACACAACTTTTTCATCACAAAAAGCAGAATTTAAATCATGACATTCAATCACTACATTGTCGTGGTTGTGGTTTTTAAATGTAGACACACGGCCATTACAGTCATCCCGAATGTTAAATTTAGGCACATGGCCATTACAGTCATTTTGAAATGAAGTATTGTTTTCCTTATTGCAATTCCAGGTGAACCAGTTAACGGTGGAATAACTGTCGCCTGAATAGCCTATGCCTATCTTCGAACAACCACATTCGTCATCGCATCAATATTCATCACGTTCTATCACATCTACATAATTATCAGAAAGATTAGAAGCCTCTTCATTTTCACAAGAAACATCTTCAGCCACAAGATCATTCTTATCAATCAGATCGTTATCAGGATGAGGTGATGGCATGGGTACATAGTTTTTGCTATGTGGTGGAAAGAAGAGTTTTCTTTCGTTTCCGAGCTTGTCCTTGAACCAAAACCCATCCTTCACATATGTAGGTCGTTGGCAATTTTTAATGTCAACCAGTGCCTTTTTACTGAGTTCCATTTATCAATTATGATTTGCAATCTATTGTTTTCATTTTGAGATTTTTCTAATCTATTAGTTAAGTCGTTTATGACAAAATCTTTTCTGAAAACAAATTCTTTTAAAGTCTGCATTTCAGCTAAAGTCGAATTCAACTTTCTCTGATATCCAGCTTCATTTTCTTTCAACTCTTTGTTAAATTACAAAACTTTTTCTTTGTCTCTAATTAGGTCAAGGTTGAGGGATTTGTAATGTGCCACGATGTTCACACATGGTTGGGAACATAATTTGACTTTAAACTCGTAAGGAATGTTGTTTGCCAAGTCATCCTCATCCCTTTCTTTGTTGGATTCCATTTTCATCTCCTCTTCAGGAATCTTTTCTTCTATATTTTCACTTGCTCCACTGCTCCCTTCTTCCTCCTTCACAACTTGAGCATCATCGACCACAGTATTCTTTTTATCACATTGTGGAGCCTTTTCAGAGTTTGCGGAAGCATTGTTGAAGTTCGATGCATTTGCATCTAGAGTCTTTGGAGGTTGTTGGGGGTACAGATGTCATGTTCTTGTGCGCATCAGCAGATTGGATAGGTTTCTGAGGATGTTCGACTTGATCTCTTTCAAAAGATTCTAGAGCATCAATCAAATCTAATAACGTGATTGGATTCAGGTTGTTTAAGAAGCTTTGTTTAATTTTCATACATTTTAAGCTCCACTCTTTTGGAAGTGAGTTCAAAAGTTTACTGATTGCAGCGCGGTTGGTGATGGGATTACCAACCTTTTTCATTTTCGCCGTCATGTTTAAAAATCGGCTGATAAGACCTGATAAGCTTTCCCCACGAACACTACTGAACATGTCAGATTCCTTTTAGACCGTGTTCCTTTTGTTCCGAATCAGTTCTTTGTCTCCTTCATAGAAATCAATCAACGCCAACCATAATTCATTCGCCGTCGTGTATTATTCAAACATGTTGTAGTCGTCCGTTGATACAGCCATTGTCAAAGCAGCGTGAGCCCGTCGGTCACGTTGAATCAACTCCTTATCTTCATTTGTGTATGTCGACGGATCGTTGTTGACCACACGCATGTTATCACAAACGGTCGTGGGGATGTGTGGTCCGACGGTGATAGAGATCCACTGGTTATAGTCTGTATACTCGAAAAAGGACTTGATTCGGTTTTTCCAACTGCTAAAATCGGTTGTTCCTTTCAGCTTTGGAGGTCGGGTTGCGATTCCTGTTTCATGTTCAACTTGTGCAACGTGAGTTAACTGGTTTTGAAGCATTTTTTTTAATTATTCCCCAAAAAATATTTGTATCACTCAAAACACAGGTCAAATTACTTTGAAAATAACCCCGTGTCGGCTCCAAATTTTAATAGTGCTTGGCCCAAATAAATTTGAAACACCTGACTCGGTGAAATTTTGCGAACACAAGTTAACTTTAAAAAGGCCCAAGAATAAATTGTTGATACCCGGCCCAAAACTGATCAAAATTCTAGGCCCATAATATACTCATGTATCCAGATCCCAATATTCAGTCTTACAGGTGAGTATACCTAGATGATATCTGTAAGGGGTTAAATTGCGAAGGTCGTGAGAGCTCAGGTCAGAACTTCCGTTCAGCAGAGAGATGACGGCTTCGACTTTTGGTGTGATCCCTTTAGAGGATCTTTTCTTCAACAGCACATGATTAGCATTTTTCAATGTTTCATCATTTTTTATGCTGAGGGGAGGCTATATTTCAAGCAAGTGTAAAGTATTCTACGGGGACTAGGCCGTTGCTTCCGCAAAATCAGAAGTCCCGGGATAATACCCTAGATATCACTAAGCATAAAGACCTAGTATATTAGAAAGAGGGAACTTTCAAACAAGATTTCCGGGGTTACCCATATATCCGAGAAATGTTACCCACAAATTAAGCAAGTTTGAATTTAGGTTTATATCTCGTCACAATCTACTAAATGTGCAAAAACCTACTGGCACATCATCAGTGAGACCGTTTATCACTTTTTAACTTTCCATATCTTTAGCATGTTGTGATCGTCCACTGATGTACTATCATTTCCTCTTTTATACAACAAAACTCATTTTTGAATTTTATCATGTTTTTGACATTTTCAGATTTTCAAATGTTTTTGGATTTTTAGAAATTCTTACTCCTCCTAAAATTCAAAATCATTTAAAGAAATTTGAAAACAAACTGTACAAGTAAGGTGACAACTGATATCGAATCACTTCAATTCGTCATCCACTTAGCATAAACAATCAGAACTCCCCCTCTCAACAAACTATTTTCCCATTATGATTTCAAAACACTTAAGTTTGTTTTAATCAAATGGTTTTTCCGGAAAATTAGTTTTGTTGAGTTTACCACTTGTAAGTTAGGGGATCATCACAGTGTTTCTCAATCAGTTGTAGGAAAAAAAAGTACAACTTAATGTCCTTGATTTACCACTTGTAAGTGAAAACCTTCTTCAACCACATGTACGTTCACTTATCAACCAAACTCACTTGAAAATCAAAATATAACAATATAAAGATATCACCTTTAGATTTACCAACCAAACAATTCAAGAATGATGCCGATTCCTGCTCCACACTTACCAACCTGGGAGCTCCGGCAAGTCCGGATTTTATGGTGAAAATGTTGTCACCCAAGCCTGACCAGCCTTGGGTGATTTTGGTGGCAAACATCTATCCCACCAACATTTTGATTTATAAAATTCTTTTGCACCCTTCACTTTCCCATCAACCATCTTTCCAAAAATATGTTTTACCTTACCATTAAACACTTTTTCAGCATCAAAATCTTTCTTACCAACAAAGAATTGACCTGAAATTTCAACTTTACCAACCTTCAAATTCAAATTTTCCTTTGACAATTTTGGAAAATTTTCATCGTTCATCTCAGGAACGGAATTCTCATTCTTCTTCTCAACAGATGACTCCTCTGATTTTATGGAATCAGATTCATTGTCAGAACTATTTTCAGATTTTACAACCCATCTTTGTTTGTTCAAATCAACTTTTCTTTTGTAAAAACGTTTTGAACTTTCACCTTCTTCGGAAGTTGAATTTTCAAACACTTTAGATTTCTCAGTTGGTTGTTTCTTTTTATCACCACATTTCTTGTTTGTTTCAAAGTTAAAAGAAACTCCCTGTTTTGAATAAATGAACTCTTGGCAGTTCCAAGCAATGTGTCCAGCCTTTTGACACTTGAAACAGGTTCTTCTGTCAACTCTTGGAGCAAATTTCTTTACATTCTTCTTTACTTCAGCAAGAAACTCTTGATTTGATTGTTTCCAGAATAGTTTCTTATGCTCATCTTCAGAACTTCCTCCTGAAACAAATTTTGTTTTTGGTTTATAATTTTTCTTATTTTTATAATTTTCCAAAGAACTAAAACCAAGACCTTGTTTTCTGAAATTACCGTTATGGTTTGGTTTCTTTCGATAACCTGAACCAGAACTGTAACCCTTTTTCTTGTTCAATCTCTGTTGAACTCTTGAAGTGTACTTTTTAGGTTTTTCATGAAGATTTGAATCTTTTATTTCAGAAATGTTAATTTCTGTTAATTTGAAAACCCGTTTGATCATTTCAGATTTGACACTTCTTATTGGAAATTCTTCAGCAGGATATAATTTGTCTGAATCATTCAAAGTATATGCCACTTTGATCGATCCATCATTCAAATTAGATTTTGATAACAAGAATTCTTTATTATAAACCATTTTAACCGGTGAACTCGGACTCTTTTCTGACGAACTCGAACTTTCAGATTTAGACTCTGATTTTGACTTTTCATCCATATCCAACACCTGATCGACCACTTTCTTTAACAACTCAGACTCATGATCAGCGTCAGACGCTGTGAATGTGACATCAATATTGTCTGGTAATTCATCAATGATTTCAGACTTTAACTTGATGTTGAGAGCCTTATTTAAGCGTTCCTCATTTAGCTTTCTGGGAGCATAACTTTCATAAATTGGAGGCGGACACTTGTTATACTTGACACTCTGTTTCTTACCAGTATCCGGATCTTCTTTTTCTTTGTCTTGGAAAGCTTCAAGACCTGCAACATTAGGATAAACTTTATCAGTCAAATAATCACAAGTTGTATAACTCAAGAACAAGCGTTTAATCCTTTCACTCTCAATTTTTTCAAGTTCCAACTCTTGCTTTAGCTTAGCACAGTCTTCGATATACTCATTGATGACGCTCTGCTTTGTCATTAATGTTGAGCTCATCATTGTCATAGCAGCATCAACTTCTCGATTTGTTTTGTTCAAACCATCGACTGTCTTGTTCAAAACATCATATGACTCTTTTACATACTTCAAATTAGACAATAAATCTTCTTTAATCTTCCCTAATTCAGCAATCTTCTTATCTTTCTCCTCACAATGTGTGCAAGATTCTAAACACTTCAAACATGGTTTTTCAACTTCAACCACTTTTTCACTTATCTTTTCAACCTTGACAGTCTTTTCAACTTCAACGAGTTTCTCAACTTCAACTATTTTTTCAATTTCGACAATTTTCTCTACTTCAACTATTTTTTCAACTTCAACTTTCTCTACTTCGACAAGTTTCTCAACTTCAACTATTTTTTCAACTTCAACTATTTTTTTCCACCACTTTCTCCACTTCAATGATTTTCTCTACTACTTTCTCGGTTACTTGATCAACATTAGCTTTTCCAGTTTATGTCTTTGCTTTTTCATCAGAAAGGATTCTTGTTGCTTCCAGCTCTCTCCTTAATCTGGCAATCTTCTTCTGATTCAGCATCTCAACTTTATCTGCAAAAAACAAATTAAAACTGTCAGGATCTATGCCTTTTCTATCTTTGTTAAGATATTCTTCCTCATCATCGGTATCAATATCACTTCCTAGATCTGGAAAAACCAGCATTCTTTTCTGACTAGCCTCATCTTCACCCAGAATTCTAGCAATAAGACCTGAACCTGGTGGAATGTATTTATCCCAGCTAAATCCCTCTGAAACAAATTCATCATCTTGATCAATTATCCCAAAACAAATTCTTCTCTCTTGAATGGTACGTGCATGAGCAGTTTGTGGTTCTTTATCAATTCGTGGTTGTTGAACAATCTGATGAAAAATTGACTTTTGATAATAATCATTCTTTCCATCTTGTCTCCCAGATGCTTCTTTGTTTTTGAATTCTCGTTTAAATGGCCTTTTCCTTTGCAACGAAAACAGGTAACCTTTGATTTGTCAAAACCTAACGGAGAAGTAGCCATTCCTCGAAACTCATCTCTACCAGTAATTTGTTGAAACTTTTCTACCCTTCGAACAGCACTGGCTAAACACTATTTCACATCCATCAACTCAAGTTCCTCTGCATCAATTTGGTCATAATCATCTTTGGTAACCATCGGATTTCCAATTCTACCACCAATCAAGCTTTCATATGATTCCAACATAGCAACAAGTGATGCCATGTGTTGCTTGGCTATTTCCGGAGACAGATTTTGACCATCTTGAATGTTCAAAGTAACATTGCATTGAAGATTTGTTGAGTTCTATCTTTGAGGACTTGATGTTGTATGATTTGGATCAAAGCTTGAAAATGAAGACGAAGATTCACCACTCTGAGTTATATTACTACTCTTTGTTCCAGACGAACTGTCAGCACTAAAACCAGTTTGGATCTTTGGGCTAGGACTGGGGTTAGTCTCAAACTTGTTCCCTCTGTAATATAAACTGACATCTTGTTGAGCATTTGGATTCTTCATGATTGCCGTTTTTTGAATATCCAACTCGTGCTCTTCAATCTTCTGAATAAACTATGCCAGATTCATATTTTCCGATTTTCTCATGTGTTTCACAATCAACAGATAAGTTCCTCATTTTTGCTGTGGTAATGCATCAGCAAGTTTATCAACCCATTCATCATCATCTTTTTAATGTCCAATCTTCCCATTTCCAATACCAAATGACAATATCTATCAATGGTCATCTTTGTTGTTTCATGATCAAAAGCTGAAAACATATCAAATGATTTCTTCAATAACGCCTTTTTGTTTTTAATCATATCTGCATTTCCTTTGAACTTTTGAATCAATGCATTCCAAATCGATCTAGCAGTATCCTCATGTTGAAGCAAAACAAAGATATCTTCTTTAATTGCTTGTTGAAGAATACTGATTATCATTTTCTCACTTGTAAATTTCAATTTGTGACTCTCTGAATAGTCACAAATAGCTTTTTCAATCCCACGTTCATTCTTTGGTTTCTCATAATCTTTCAACAATGTACACCATGCGTCAAATTTATAAGCTTGCACCCAGTTTTCAAAGCGATTTTTCCATCCTTGAAAATCTTCAATATACATGAGCTTTGGTGGTTTCTGATAAATTTCTGTCTCATTCTCATTGTACACAGTTTCAGCAGCTATAACAGGTGCAATCGGTGTAGCAAACGCATTGTAGAATTCCTCGTCCATGTTTCGGGAAATTTAAAAAAAAATACAATTTTCAAACGGAATCAACTTTCAACCAGAAATACTCTTGAAGTGGAATAACCCCTTTCAAACGAAATCACTTTGAAGAGGAATCACTAATTTCGTTTGAACCAACACACTTTCAAACGGAATCACGCCTTGAAATGAAATCAACTAATTTCGTTTGAACCTCCTCAAACGGAATTACATCCAGAAACGGAATTAGGTACTTTCAAGCGAAATTAGGTGTATTTTTCAAGCGGAATAGCTCTTTCAAGCGGAACCAAGTGCTAATCTCGTTTGAAATGCTGCTGACATCATCTTGTCCGATCTGAATTTCAAACGGAATTACGATTTTTATCAATTTTAAGCTGAATTAAGGTCCAATATTCTCAAGGATTCATTAAAACACGGTTACGCATGACATATATGAAATTCAATCCATTTTGACTGTGAAAACTAGTTTAATTTCAAAAAGAAGGTGTAGAAGTCAGAAAATAAAGCTGTTTGGCAAGAACTCTTCCTCCTGAGCTTTGATACCACTTGTAGGATCGGTACGTGACCCAAACGAGTCAATCGGAAGAGTTCTTGTCTGTTTCAGAGGCGGAAACAAAGAAAGAGACTTGTAAAACAGCTTGTTTCCCTTTTAAACGTCTTGTTTTATTGATATAACAGCAATACAGATCAAACGACGCATCGGCAGCACTTCAGCACCGGAATTCTCAAAGTTACAAATGATCTCGTTTGAAGACCTATTTATAGGATAGGTGATTCCGTTTGAATGTGTCATGTGCCATTTCAAACGAAATTAACAAGGTTAATTTCGTTTGAAAGTGGCAATGTCACTTTCAAGCGGAATTAGCCATTCAAACGGAATTAGTTCAAACACACCCAAAACCTCTTATTTTCTCGTACAACGCGCCCTGATCTAACAATTCTAATACTAGACTCGATACAAGACGAAGTTGACAGACGTAATGTACCAACAATGTCCGTGGGGTATGGTGGGGCGTGGGTTGGGCTTGGGCTTGGGTTGGGTGCACCGCGTGGCAGAAGATACAAAAAAAATTACAAAAAAATTTATAAAAATCACACAACATTTATAAAACAAACCTACAACTTCATTAAAATTTTAAAAATTACATAATCCTAAAAATTACATAATTTCTAAAAATTACATAATTTCTAAAAATTACAAAATAACAAACCTAAAGCGTTAAATAAATTTTAAAAAGGTCGATCTTGTCGAACGCCTTTGGCTCCTTGCCTCGAAACTCTATGTTCGCCACCGCCACCCGGTCCTCGTGGCTTAACTCGCCGCTCGGAACGGCTTCGTAGTAAGCCTTGAAACGCTCGAGCTTGGGCCGTAGCTAGCGCCATTTATGTTGGCACGCGTTGAGGTTGTGGCGGTCGTTACCGACGTTATGTCGGTAGGTTGTGAATGCGTCCGGCCAATATTTTGTTTAGCCCGGTGGTCGCCCCTTCATAGCGTCAATGACTCTTGTGACGAGAGCCAATTCTTCCTCGTGGGTCCAGGATGCCATGTTCTTCGGGTTGGGGTAGCGGGTTCATGGGATGTTGGGGTTGGGGTGACCGGTTGGGGTAGCGGGTTCGTGGGATATTTGGGATGGACCACACGATGGGGTTTGGGAAGGACCACACGGTGGGGTTTGGGGTTATTTATAGGGGATGTTGGGGTTGGGGTGACCGCTTGGTCAAGCCAAACGGTTTGAATTTAAAATTTAAACTTTTCAAATGGCCCGCTATGATATGGCGGGGTCAGCGAATAGGAGGCCGCCAGCTAGGATGTCAAGACCGCCCCACGCCCGGCTTGAAACCCAAGGCCCAAGGGCCACACCCCAACCCAAGCCCACCCGGGGTGGTGGCTTGGGTGTTTTCCCCCAACCCACGCCCAAACCCCCGCCCCATACCCCATAGTCTCTCTCAGAGCATTCACATCCAAATAATCAAATTGTGTGTGTAGTGTTTTTAAAATATAAAAAGTATAAAAAGTGGTTGTGAGTGGAGGAGAGAGAAAATGGTACTGTTCATCTGTATATTTGGGGGGACACTGTTCACCCCCTATAATTTTTTAATATATTTTGAAAGTGGTTGTGAGTGAAGGAGAGAGAAAAGGTAATGATAAAGGTATAAACAATATTATTTAATTGAAAATGAGAGAGAAAATGTAGTGTTTTTTAGTGTAATTTAGGGTGAAAATATGGTGGAATGGATGTGAATGCTCTCACTCTGTCTTCTCTGTTTCACCGTGAATAACAACAAACAAATCTTCTTCTCACTCAAACTTCAATTCTTCAACACAAGTTTATCTTCTACTCTTTTCTAATTATTTTCAGCTTCATCTCCTGTTCAACCCTTTTCTTTTCTTCTATTTCCTTTCTGTGGCACCTAGGTGTTGGAGACCGACTTTTCTTGTGTCTAGAAACCGGTAATCGACTTATGCGATGACGAGGGGAACTAGAATGACTTCTTCGCCTGCTATGAGTAGTGGTGTAAGGAGAACGACTCCGATCGCTCCAGCGGTAAGACGACTGTTCTGGGTGGAAGAAGTTGGTGTGGTGGTTAACTGTTGTTTGGTCACAGAAGGTGGTGATTTGGTGGTGTGGTAGGGTGATCGGATTTTCCTAGTAGTGATTTTCCAAGTACGTGAAGATGGGGGTTTATTGGACTGTGACCGTGATCGACAGTGGAGCGGGTTCGACGGAGTGTGGTGGTCAGTGAAGGAGAAGCGGTGGTTGGTTGTTGGTTTTGTGGAGGCGTAAGGATGGCGGTGCTCGAGAGGTGCTTCGAAGGTGGGAAGTGATGGTTTAACAAGGGTGTTCGAACGATGTGTGGTGGATGTTTAGGCAGTGGTATTTCTCCGGTTCAAACGTAGTACCCAGCTCAAGAAGTTAATGTACGCTTACCGTGATAAGTAGTTTATGGAGATGAGCAGACACCTGATGAGCTTGAGATGGAGGAAGGTGATGAAATTGATGTAGTGCTACACCAGACGGGAGGTGGGATCTAGAATGTTTTGTTCTGAGATCAGTAGCCGTTGTTCCTACTTTCTGTATGTTACTTTGTCGGTTAAAAACAATTGTGATTTGAATGGTGGGATCTAAAAGTTGTGATATGAATCCTCCTTATGTCTTCTGAAATTGTTGGGTTTCTCGGTGAAAAAAATTATTTGACATAATGTTTGGTGAGTGAACTAGGGTTTGTGATTGAAGATTTTGGTTGAATGATTTGGGGGTAGCCAGGTGGTGAAGGGGCAGATCTGGTGTATGTTGTTATGATTTGTTGTTATATACGTTTAATGATCTCATTCTACCCCTTTCATTTTTTTAAATAAATAAATACGCCGGTCGGATTAAAACTGCCGGAATAACGACGCCAGAAAATGTGACTTACCGGTGTATTTACTAAATACGCTGGAGAACTTGAACTCGCGTTCAAGATTTAAAGTCGTCGGAAATTAATTTAGCTGGAAAAGTTCGCCGGAAAAATTAACTACGCCGGAAAAGTTCGCCGGAAAAGTTAATTACGACGGAAAAATAAAAACGTTGTATTCATAAATAAAAACGCCGTGTTCATAAAAAAATCGCCCAGAAACTTCAAAAACTCATCTAAAACCTTCTGATTTGAGCTGAAACCTCTTAAAATGATATGAAATCACTATGAATCTTTCAACTAATGCTAGTCTTAAGTCCCAATCAGCAAACACATAATTTAAACCTTTTAAAAACAAGATTTTTGAAGAGAAAGTGAATAAAATGAAAAACCCTAAAAGTTTCAAAACATTTCAAATAAAAATCAGATTTTTAAGATGAATTTGAAAATTGTTGAATCCCAAATTCGAGTACCAAGCTCTAATACCAAATGATAGTCCCATAACGGTCCGATTTCAGTTTTGATTCGGTATAAAATATGGAGACGGGTGATTCGAGCCAAGAACAATAGATAATGAACAAGAAAGATAGAAACTTTAATGATTGGAAAATAGATATTTTCATTGAATGTTTTAAGAGAATATAAAAGATAATCATCCACCCCGGGTGAGCTCCCCGGGGTGGTGGCTCACAAATGCACACCTCACAAATGAGGTCTAGTACTCTATTTATAGCCCCTTGAACGTTGTCCTCCAAGCAAGCCGCCTCTTCCTCGGAGAACCTACTATAATCACTAAAATATCCGACTATTACAAATAAAAACACCACATAAGATAAACAATAAAGTCGCTAAACGAAAGCCGACATAATTGATAACTTCATTCTCCAAATTGACCCAACAGGGCGTTCCACGTTGGAAGCTTCATTGTCTCTAAAGACGTAGTCCCTGGGAGAAAAGGTGCAGATGCGCACCCTGCTGTTGTAGTACTTTTCGAGCTTTGTTTTGTACTTGGCCTCATTGATGGCATACATTTCTCTCCTCTCCTCCAGGAGGTCTAGTTCCATGTGATGCTCTTCATCGTTGTTGACTTCGTTGATAGAGAGCATTCTTGGGATGGGAGGCCAACATCTGCTGGTATAACCGCTTCGGAGCCATACACCAAGTTGAATGGTGTTTCTCCGTGGCTCGTCTTGGGCTTGGTTTTGTATGCCCATAAGATACTGGGAAGTTCATCTACCTAGCCTTGTCTTTGGGTTCCCAGTCTTGCCTTGATGCCATCGACGGTGCTCTTGTTAACGCTTTCCACTTGACCATTGCTTTGGGGATGTGCCACTGATGAGAAAACATGTTCGATATGCAGGTCTTTGAACCAGTTTTGTAGATCGTCGGCTGCGAAGTTGGTACCGTTGTCAGTGACTATGCATAGTGGCAAGCCGAATCTACGTATGATATGCTCCCATATGAACTTCCTTACTACCATCGTTGTTGTCGAAGCCAACGCTTTAGCTTCTACCCATTGGGTAAAGTAGTCAACTGCCACGATTATGAACTTCATTGCTCCGGGTGCATCTGGGAACGGGCCAACCATATCTATTCCCCACTGTTGGAATGGCCACGCCGTTGTAACTGTAACCAGGGCATTTTTGGGGCGCGTCATCTTGGGTGCATGACGTTGGCACGTGTCACACTTTCTCAGTGTTTTTATTGCATCCAAATGCATCCCTGGCCAGTAATAGCCAGCGTTCTTTACTTTCGCTACAACTATATGCGGACCGACATGGATACCATAGATTCCTTCCTGCATCTCTCTGATGAGGTAATTTGCATCTATTGGGTCTACACATCGTAGTAGAGGTCCTAGGTATGATCGCCTGTATAAGATATCGTCAGACATTTAGTATTGTAAGGCCTTATGTCTGATCTTCCTTGCTTCGGCCTTGTCTGTTGGTAATTTCCCCAACTGCAAGTACATGATAACTGGTGACATCCAGGACGACGTTCCCAATTGCACAACATTGACTTACCTGAGTGGGACGGAAGGATTTTTCAGCACCTCGATGCGCACGTCCTTGGCTAAGTGCTGGAAGCTTATTGAAGCGAGCTTGCTTAGGGCATCGGCTGGTTTGTTCTCGCTCTTGTTGATGTGAGTGACTTTGAATGATTAGAATTGTTGGATCAATGATTTATCTTGCTCTAGGTATAAGGCCATGACTTCTCCTTTTGCATCACAAGATCCATTTATCGCTAAACAAAGGCCAGCTAAGAATGCTTCATACTCTGCCTCATTGTTGGTGTTTTTGAATTCAAGACGTATGGCATACGTGAATTCTTGCTTTTCTGGGCTCACCAGTCGTAATCATGCCCCTGCACCATCGTCGTTTGATGCGCCGTCTGTATACAATTGCCAGACTTCATCCGTAACCACTTTTTTGCTTCTGTCTTTGCTTTGCGTTCTTTTTCATTCTCCTAATTCGATGGCCCATTTAGCTAGTCCTCCTGAGATTTTTGGCTTTGCTAGAATGTGACTGATGTTGTAATTAGTGAGAACATGGATGACATGTCATGAAAATTATCTGCGCTATCGCCTGGATGCGTGAACAAGGGCTAGGACTAGCTTTTCCATTATCGAATATCGGGTCTCTCGGTCATTTAAGGTGCAACTGACGTAGTATACTGGTGTTTATACGCCCTTGCGGTCGACCAAGAGGACCGCTCCAACTGCCTTATCAGAATCTGATAGGTACATTACCAATGGTTCTTCTTTTGTTAGGACTGTGAGGGTTGGGATTTGTATCAAGCATTCTTTCATTTCTTTGAAGTCGATTTCTGCTTCTGAGTTCCACTGGAACTTGTTCTTCTTAACACAGTTATACAATGTCTTAATGAAAGGAAATGACTTTGCTGCATGATTGGCGAGAAAGCGATTTAGCACAACTAACTGTCCTACCAATGTTTGCATTTCCTTGATTGTTGATGGTGACGACATACGCTCTATTTCATGCACCTTTTCTAGATTCACTTTGAAGCCATCTTTCATAACTATAGACCCCAAGAACTTACCTTCCTCCATGCTGAAGGAAGGTATCAAATATTAACAAAGTATAAATTCCATTTATAAAAAACGTACCGTTCACGACATCATTGTCGTTTTGCACTTGGTTGGCATTGATGTTGAAAGCAAGAACCATGAGGCGCTTGAGCTTGACCTTGAGCATTACGTAGAGGGTATTGAGAGCTACGGTGGTTGGGATCACCACACTTGTAGCAAGTAAGATCGTTGTTAAACAGCGGTTACTAGTTTTGGTTTTGGGGTTTGGTTACCTTGTGGTCTAGGACCACTTCAGCAAGCGATGTTATAATGCCCATACCGGTTGCGTGTGGTGCAATGTTGTGACAACCGGTGATTTACGGCTCCTAATTACGTGATTAACAGACGATTAACGCAACTACGACGGATACCGACATTATTTTTACACGTTTTTAACTCTGAAATATTATTTTACTAGGCTACGGTGATTTCGGTCTAAAAAAAACGTGTCTCGTAGGAATTACGGGCCACTTACACATGAGATGGGCTTGTGGGCCCTGGGCCCAAGCCCAAAACCCACAAGCCTAAACCTGCACATAATATATTAGAATCTTATCAAGATCTTATACTATCTTAACAAGATATACTAAATCTCTACAAATCTCTAAAGATCTCTACAATCTCGACAAATCTCTACAAGATTTTTGTCTCCAAAATGGAACACATAAGATCCTCACAAGATCTCAATAATCTCTATAAGATCCATCCTGATTCTATCTATATACTGCACACATGGAGACCCCTTTTCCCTCAACAAACTCTTAAAACAACACCACCAGTGCCATAACCACTTCTCCTCTCCATCTCGATTTCTCACAAACAAAACATAGAGATTTTTTTTACTATCCTTCCCTCTCTCTCGAAGACATACAGCCACAACATCCATCACTCACAGCTCGATACCCCCCTCTCACTGATTATCGGCTGCCACCACCAGATGGTCGTGGCATATGGCAGCGCTACACAGAAAGAGACGAAGAGGGAGTGAGGCGATGAGAGAGAGAACCGGTGGCGGTGGAGACTGAGGCGACAGAGATGAAGCAGCGCCGCCGCTCACGACGGCGGCAGTGGTGGCGTGGTGGTGGTCCTTCTGGTCCGACAAACTTCTGGTAACACTCCCGCACCCTGTTCTTTTTATATTTTTTAGGACGGATGATGATGGTGTGAAGGACAGTTGATGATGGAAGACAATGGAGGTGTGGCCAACGGCGGCACCGGCCGTCGGAGCCACACAGGCAGTCGTGCAACGGCAGACGCCACGGCGGTGGTGCTGGAAGGATTGAGCTTGGTTCGGGTTTTACAATAATCACAAAATTCGTGTCAGGTTCTAGATCAGCATGTTCAAGTATGGTTCGGGTCAAAGTTCCGAGTCTCAGTCATGTTAGTGCATTCATCTGTCGACTTCGTCTTATATCGAGTTTTGGTTGCGTTACGGGTTTGATCAAGGATGATGTCATCATATTCAAAGATGACATCATGATAGTGACATCAAGGATGACATCATCACATGACAACATCGTGAATTGCATGAAAATGAAATCAGAATGTTATTATTAATTGTTGTCCGCTTGAAAAGTCAAAGTGCATGTCCGCTTGTATTTGTTGTTTGCTTGAGATGTCTGGTCGCTTGAACCATGTATGTGTCCATTTCAAGCGATCAGACTAGCCATATATATAGGTATCATTTGTCATTTCAAGCGGGTAGGACAAAACATTGACAGTCAAGTGATACCGAGGTGCTGCCGGTTTATTCTCTGATTGTAAACACTGTTATTTGAATATACAAAGAGATTTAAAGTGTATTTCAAGCTGTTTTCTAGTTCGTTTCTTAGTTTCCGCCTCTGAAACGTACGAGAGCTCTTCCGAACGACTCGTTCGGGTCGAAACACGATCCTACAATTGGAATCAGAGCTCAGGACGAGGAGTTCTTGCCATATTCAGCTTGAAAATTTGTTTTCTACACCTTCTTTCACAAAATTAAAAATTTTTTACGGTTAAAATCAGCTCAAATTTTCACATCTTGTGCGTAATCATGATTTAACGAATCCTGGAAATTTTCAGCACTAAAATCAACTTGAAAACGGGTTAAAATCATCTGATCGCTTGAAATTTTGTTCGATATGCTGATGTCATCTGCTTGATCGCTTGAAATTGACTAGTTGCTTGAAAATACATCGTCTGATCGCTTGAGTTGAAACCGTCTGACCGCTTGAACGTGCATTGTGTTGTGTGACCGCTTGAAAATGTATCGAGTTGTGTGAAAACATTAAACAAATTTGTCAGGTCTCGTAAATTGAAGTGCATGTGATGAGTAACTTTGTTTGATTGTCTATTGTCTTGAAAATATCAATTCATGTGATTAACATTGAATGGCACAATTTCTATCATTTCCAAAACTCGGCTAATTCAGATTTACATGTGAATATATCGGTTTATATGACTGTGATATAGGGGGTTCATTTTATATAGGTGTGCATGTGATAAATCAGATATGTCAGTCTAATATAATTGTCTGCCACATTGTGTTTGAAAGATAATCAGACATTAAAAATATGCATGTGACATCGACCATGTTCAAAGTATTGAAGGTCCTATAGAATTGAGCTTTGACTTAAAAGTGTTTGGTATATCACGTGAATGTTGTCAGCCCAGGTATCGATATAAGAGTTGTACAAGTGATTTTTGTCAATCCATTGAAGGATCCATGGGCTTTAACTGATCATTAGTTTTCGGCCCGATCACAATATATGATACATGGTTTTATGTGATCTTTGTCAGTGAATATATTGTTGTGTACATGTGAAAAGGTTAAGTGTTTGTAGGTGTTTTTGATTGAAAAATACATTCCAGTTCACAAGAGGTGGTTCAGTCCGTTTTTGAATACAAACTCGTTCCAGGTTGTGTAGTTTAGCAAGGTCATTGGAAAGGACCGTTTGAATTTGATCCGAGTCATAGCAGTTCGCACAGTGTGTCAACTTTCAGCCTGCACAGAATATTTACTAGTTCGAGTACCAGTCTTATTCTGTTAATTGATAAGTCTTTAAACTGATTGTGTTTTATTTGTGTGAATTCAGGTGTTTTTACAAGAGGTATTTTCGTCAAAGTATATTAAATTTTCAAAAGACATGGACGAGGAATTCTACAATGCCTTTGCAACACCGGTTGCACCTGTCACTGCTGCTGAGAATTTATACAGTGAAAATGAAACGGGGACACATCAGAAACCGCCAAAGCTGATGTACATTGAAGATTTTCAGGGTTGGAAAAACCGATTCGAGAACTGGGTTCAGGCTTACAGATTCGATGCTTGGTGTTCTTTACTAAAAGATTATGAGAATCCAAAGAATGAACGAGGGTTGGAAAAGGGTTTCAATGATTTTACTGAAGCTGATAAGTTGAAATACACTAGTGAGAAGATGATGATCAGCATCTTACAGCAAGCAGTTAAAGAAGACATCTTTGTCTTACTTCAACATAATGGGACTGCTAGATCAATCTGAAAAGCTGATTTTCAAAATTCCGAGTGCTGAACATGACGAACAGGTTTGGGAAAGTTTGTTTAAAAAATGTTTGAAATGAAAATGATATATATTCAAGTGGTTCATCAGAAATTGACATGATAAATCTTTCTAAATTTGTTATATCTTATCTTTTATGAAACTTACTTTTGGGTAGAGAATATGCAGGTGAGCCAGGTTGAGATACCTGAACTTGTGAAAGCCAGACTACGATCCCAGTACAAATTGAGGGGGAGTCTGTTACAGAAAGAGAGTCTGAAGATGCAAGGGCTAGGAGCCAGAGATTCTGAAAGAGAATTGAAGATAGGATAAAGCCAGATAAAGATTCTGAAGGAAGCCCAAAGACTGATAAAGACTGAAGATTGAAAAGACTCGACACTTAAGACTCGTCAACATCTGAGGGGGAGTCTGTTAGTGCATTCATCTGTCGACTTCGTCTTATATCGAGTTTTGGTTGCGTTACGGGTTTGATCAAGGATGATGTCATCATATTCAAAGATGACATCATGATAGTGACATCAAGGATGACATCATCACATGACAACATCGTGAATTAATGAAAATGAAATCAGAATGTTATTATTAATTGTTGTCCGCTTGAAAAGTCAAAGTGCATGTCCGCTTGTATTTGTTGTTCGCTTGAGATGTCTGGTCGCTTGAACCATGTATGTGTCCATTTCAAGCGATCAGACTAGCCCTATATATAGGTGTCATTTGTCATTTCAAGCGGGTAGGACAAAACATTGACAGTCAAGTGATACCGAGGTGCTGCCGGTTTATTCTCTGATTGTAAACACTGTTATTTGAATATACAAAGAGATTTAAAGTGTATTTCAAGTTGTTTTCTAGTTCGTTTCTTAGTTTCCGCCTCTGAAACGTACGAGAGCTCTTCCGAACGACTCGTTCGGGTCGAAACACGATCCTACAAGTCAACAGATGGTTCGGTGGGCGGGTTCGGTTTTGGGGCAGATTTCGGGTCAACTCAGCTTACGGGTCAACTCAACTCGGTCAAACCTGGTCAACTCAGTTGACCCAGTCAACTCAGTCAAATGGTTCGATGTTTCGACACACGAAGATTCGGTAAAAGATTTAGAACGAATATTATTTACGATAATTATACCTTATTTTATCACGTGATAACGAGATCGAACCGATTGATTATAATTCACGTTTCAATATATTTGACAAATTACATATATTATGATTGAATATTGTTGAATTTTCATGAGATAACGACAACTTGCGTTACCAGGGGCGTCCAGAAACAGAGGAAACTCTGCCCGTTTTTCGAGAAAACCCGTAAAAACAACGTGTTTATTATAAACCAAAACCATCGGATACAAATAATCTTTTATAAAAACAAATACAAATATATGGTTTTACTCTCGACGACACTTTACAACATCACGAAAACGACGATTCGGATATTATTTTTGGCAAATCTTTTATAAAATAAAAGGTGAGATAATATTTTCAATTCTCTTATTATTCTCGACAAATCTTTCGAGTATCAAACACTATGAATTCTTTTCTAAAATAAATATAATTTATATATTTATTTCAAATATCAAACGACGTGGTTTCATTTTATAAAATAAATATAGTTATATATATATATTCATTTCAAGTATCGAACAACACGATTTCGTCTTGTAAAATGAATATAGTTTATATATTATTTCAAACATGAAACGATTCGTGTTCTTAATAAAATAAATATAACTTTTTATATTTATTTCAAATGCCGAAACGGCATATACATATGTTTTGGCAAATATATACAAGACACAATATATATAATACAAGTTTATTATATATTACTTTCATACGAATATTCCTATATACACAAACGACTTCTCAGGACGACAAAGTTTAACTTAGTCATTTTCGTTAAATTAACAACTTACCATTGAATCGTTCGGTTAACGATTCAGTAGAGCTCGGTGACACGTAGTTTAGTTACCGCTTTTAATTAGAAACTTATAAGAAACTCCGTGTTAGGAATATTGTAGAATACACGCTTTGCACAGGAATATTCAGGTGAGTTCATAACCTCACCTTTTCACTGTTTTACATTTTATAAATGTTTTCGGGGTAGAAAGACATGCAAGTTTTGCAAAAATAAACAATTTATCGATAAACAAAAACTCATATTTCTAAACCATGTTACGAATGGATTACAAAGAACTCAAATGGTTTACGAATGATTTGTACTAAAGATACCGGTTTTACAAAACAAATGGGTATTTTCGAAATGTGAATGATTTTCATGAGTAAGGACGAGATCGTCCTGGTTATAATACGGGGCTGGGTTGGTCTGCGTACGTAAAACGAGACAACCCAGTGAGTTCATGTCCCCACTTTAAAACTTTTACATGCTTTTTAATCTTGGGGAAAATACATGTGTTATGGTATGCTGGATACAAAAACTAAGGAATGATAATTTAGATCATGTCACGAATATGGTACCAGAAGCACCATTAATCGTGTACATTCTAAGACCGCAGAACAAAAGGTTAGATCTTATGGGTTTTCGGGCAGCCACACTCTTGGTGATAACTAGTACCAAGTAGTGCTTTTGTGTCTCAGTCGTGAATCGACTACTAGAAAAATGCCTATGGTTTAGATGCTTCCTATGTCGTGTCACATGTTAATGGCCTTGCAAACCATTAGCGCTCTTGATTTCCTTATATTTACAGAAATATTTGTTTCATACAAATTACATACCATGTTTTATACAAATTCAAAGCATAGGATTATGCGGGCATGAAGTCAAAGTCAGGGTGGGCATTGACGGTTATACAAACTTTACAAATACATGGTTCTACGAACATAATGCGTTACAAATACAAAGTTTCCATATAACTTGACAAGAAAATGATTTTTAAATTCGTTTTCTCAATAATATTTCACAAACCGGTTATCAAAAAGATTTATTTCAACTCTTTTAGAAACAAACTATGAACTCGCTCAACTTTATGTTAATTTTTCGCATGTTTCTTTCTCAGGTTACTTTTCAAATTATGGCACGGTTGGAATAGGAGAACCATTGGAGACACGAGTACTTAGTGGGCATTCAATTAGAAGTCTTAGATTATATTTGCTTCCGCTGTGCAATGAAGATACTAGTCCAGTCACGCTAATGCTCTCATATTTCGGGGTGTGACAGATAGGTATCAGAGCTATAGGTTACAGCGAATTAGGTTTTTGTAGTGATACCTAGGCTCTAACCTCTCTTTCCTCTGGGACTTAGATCATTAAGACTTTGAATACATACAGAACGCCTAGTACTCGAATGTGGTCTCCAACCATCACCGAAAAACAAACAGTCAAAATTTTGCTTTCAAACATACGCTATTGTGGTGTTTTACACACGGTACACGAAACGATTACATACAGTAAGCAAAACTCTGAGAGTTTAGGAAACATGCATTTAAGACCTTCGGAAACTAATGTGGAAGTTCATTAAAGGTCATCACGTAGGTGCCACGTCCATTAACACGGGCAAACGCCATTATTATGTCGTCTATGCCATTTTATTTAACCGAGCAGGTAGCCTACGCATAATGAAACGCTAGTGCACAAGTATACGTGAAACTTAAGCTATACATCAACGGAGGTTGAAGTACGTCACATACGACTTTTGAGGAAGCGCCGGTTTGGCATGCAGTCCTGGAAACGACACGAGTCATGCTAAGGAGAAGACGCATGCCTCCGTATCCCCTTTCTCATTAAACTACAATTATGCTATGTTCGACATTCCATGGTAATGTCACCTAACAACCGGTCATCACATGAAACCCCATGTAAATCCTTAAATTTCTTTTATTGGAATTTCGACTTTTGCATCAAGCGAGTAGACTTTTGCATCTCTACTACTCTGAATGGTCATTGCATCACAATGATTTTTAAATTCGTTTTCTCAATAATATTTCACAAACCGGTTATCAAAAAGATTTATTTCAAATCTTTTACAAACAAACTATGAACTCGCTAACCTTTATGTTGATTTTTCGCATGTTTCTTTCTCAGGTTACTTTTCAAATTATGGCACGGTTGGAATAGGAGAACCATTGGAGACACGAGTACTTAGTGGGCATTCAATTTCTAGAAGTCTTAGATTATATTTGCTTCCGCTGTGCAATGAAGATACCAGTCTAGTCCTGCCAATGCTCTGATATTTCGGGGTGTGACAAATGTCGGCATGCGAAGGTGGTTGGATGATGGTAGTGGCATGTGTTACACTTGGGAAAAGTCCCGGTGTAAGCTTTCTTCTTGGGTTTGTGGGCCGTAATACCGGGGTTTTGGTGTGGTGGGCTTCCTACGGCATACTTAAGACTTTGAGACTTTCATATCTTACCTTTGGATTTGTTCTTGGGTTGGGGTTTTGCTTCTTTTGGTTCCTCGGGCTTTTCCGTGGTGGCTTTGTTGACAGTCTTGGTGGAGCCACTAAGTGACAAGGTTCCATCCTTGACGTGGTTGTTCGTGAAGGTGGCAGCTAAGCGGAATGTTTTCTCCAAAGCTTGGGTTCGGCTGCCGAGACAGCATCGCCAACGGCCTGCGGAAGTCCTTTGATGTACTTCGCGATGGCTCGCTCGATGGTGCATACCAGGTGACGGCATAAGATACTAAGTTTCTTAAATCAGGTGGTTTAGGTTAAATTCTTACCACCAATTTGTTACAGATTCCAAAACTCCACCTCGAGTTTTTGCATGTCGTGCATATCATAAACCTCCGCTATCATGAATTGCTACACCTCATCCCAAGGTAAAGCGTAAACAGCGCCGTTCCCATGGAGTTTCTTGTCATCGTCTACCAATCGAGTGCTCTCGCTTTGAAGACACCGGTGACATTGCAGGTCCGGAGATGGTTGGGACATTCACTATTGATGAATGTGACCTCATTGTCGTTATAACAACTCTAAAGAAAACCGACACCCTCGAATTATTTTTGACACCCTAATATATTTTAAAATATCACAATATGTCCAAAAATACACCCCATACGTGAAAACGGGGCCCGAATACCTTAAATATTATAAAAAATAATTAAAAAACTAATTTTGGGTTGAGGCGGGCCGCGTAAGCCACACCTCAACTTTTACGCGGGCCGCGACAAGGTTACGGCTGGCACGACACTGGGCCGCCACGTAGCCCAACACATGTCAAGGCTAGTCGATGACCCGGATCAGCAATATCGTTGACTTGAGTTGACGCGGGCCGCGTAGCCCCTTGGCTACTCTTTACGCGGGCCGCGTAGAACCCAAACTCAGCACCTATATATAGAAGGCCTTAGATCTTCAGTCGAACTCGCTCACTTGCTTTTCTCAATCACGAAAATCAGATAGAAGGCATAATATACGGGTATTATACCCCCATAAATAACGAAGTTCTGCTCCGTTGTAAGTATCATAACCCCTGGATACGTATTAGATACTCTGCCGATTGATCTAGGATTCCGTAATGGCTGTCGTGGTTCTGCCCGATGTAGTCGTTGGAATGCCGTCTCGGGGAGGGTATTACTAATGTTAAAATGGGTTATTATACTAACACGTGTGCTTTTGTGTAAATTATAGATAATTCTCAGGAAACCCTAAAGGATAATCTAAGACAGCAATGTGAGTTGATCCGCTTTTTGTAAACATTTTGTTAACTGTTTTTACAAAACCTCATACGATTAATTATATATTAAACAATTATTGAGTATTTGTAAGGATACAATTATCGTGGGTATGTTGGGGTTTTGTATACAAAATTTGTTACAGGAGGGGTAACATTTCAACAAGTCGGGTCTGACAGTACCAAGGGTGATAATTGATATGACTTGGAAACAAATATAATTGCGAGATCGCCCTCAATACTGTACAATGGTTTTTATTAAATCTTGATTAAACTAGGATTCACTCACCAGTATTTCCCACTGACAAAATGTTTTTAAAAGCGCTTCAGGTAACAAATTGTGAAAGTCAAATAGAAGCCAGCTGGACAGCACTAAAGGCTTGGAAAAGTGGCAATAAAGTTACCTAAAATAAAAATAGATGTTTTGTTAAATAAAATGGGATTTATACCTATGAAAATGTGTGTACTGCAAACTTGGGTTTTATCCCATATGTTTAATAATATGAAAATGTGGTATTTTACTCTGATCCAATATTTCCTAACTACGGTCCTGATAAAAAATCCGCTGCCAAATTAGACAAACACGCGATACCACCGAAACTAGTTCGCGGCCACCCATTCCTGGGGATTTGGGATCGGGGGCTGCGACAGAAGGTGGTATCAGAGCTAAGCCACTGATTCAGCCACAGAAGTGTTCTGCTGAAATCAAATTTCAAATTGTTAGGAAATGAATTACGGGAATACGTGCATAATTGTATTTCTTGTTATGTGTTATTTGACTATTTGTTAGTTTACAGTATGAGTGACCAAGGACCATCTAACACGTATCGTCAATTTCCTGGTTCACCTAGAAGCGAAGGCACCTCCTCTTCTCAGCCTGCCCTCTCAGGGTACTCTGCTGATACCGAAGAAGGAATATTCGTGTTTAAGGCTTAGTCCGTGGAGCCATTTCCTCAGAAAAAGTGGGGATGGTTCAGTCGAGGGGCACACGAGCGTAGAAAGCGTATGAAAAAGTTACAAGACCAGAGAGCACTAGCAGCAGCCAAAAGAGAAACTGATGCCTATGCCCAGGATATGATTAATAGGGGTATAGTCAACATCCACATCCTAGCAACCACTGCAGCTGACCCTAATTTGGAACAAATGATAGCACCCCAACCATAACTAGCAATCCCTGACCAACCAATGGAAATAGAAAACCCTGAAAATCAAGTAGAAATGCATGACTTCAATCCGGAAGAAATACCTAGGGTACCAGCACCAAACCCATTAGACCCAAATTACGACCCATGGTGGGACGATAATAGGGACTATGTGCAACGTTACCCGATACATGAAGACATGCCCATGCCAAACATAGGAGCCTACCCAGGTTTGGATCCTTTAGATCCCTGTTACCATGATGAATACATTAGGGAGATTTTAGAAGATCCTTACCGATTCCAGGCACCTACACCCCCATACCAGGAACCCGCACCCCAGATTCTGAACCCTGTCCTAGAACCTGTACCCCTAATGAGTGCAGACAATCTACAAGAACTTAGGACATTTGGTGAGGAAATTTTAGAGAGTAGTGAAAGAATGCGACAGGTGGGAGAGTGACTCGTCTAGAAGTATGACGAGCGCAATATGGATTTCTGGATGAATCCATATCCATGAAGGTGATGGTAGGAACGGTAATAGTAATAATAATAATAATAAAATATGTGTGTATGGATGCCTACTACTTTTAGTGTAATTTTATTTCAGTCGGTATTGTAATTTTAATTTCAGTACTGGTGTGTAATAGATGCATATTATATGAATAGAGTAAAGTCGCAATGATCGACGCTTTTGACCAAAATGCGTGTCATGTGATTAACTATATTAAATATTATTTTGTGATATTAATATATGGTAAATGTTTAAAATTCAGATGGCCGGCGAAGGAAATCAAGAAAATCTGAATAACGATAACTAGAGTAACATTAACTTGGTTAATGAGAATCCAAGCATCAATAACAATGGGAACCAAATGGTTAATAGTGTCGTTCAACATATAGTGGCACAAGGAATCATAGATGCAATGCCATTTATTATTCAAACGGTTCAAGAAGCGATTATTAAAAGTAAACATAGCAATAAGCGACCAATTGAACCAGAACACAGCGCGAACAATGGACCTGTGCTTCAAGTGCCCATTCCCAAAAGAAGAAGAACCATGCATTATGGTTGTTCTTACAAAGAATTTTGGTCCTACAAACCAATAGAATTCTCGGGCAATGAAGGACCCATTGTGGCTCTACGTTGGATAGAAAAGACTGAGGCTGTTTTAAAAATAAGCAAGTGTGCTGAAGAAGACAAGATAATGTTTGCTTCTAATTTATTTAAGAACTCAGCCTTAGAATGGCGGAACACTATCCTCCAGTCAAGAGGAAGTGATAGGGTATATAACATGGAATGGGAAGAATTTAAAAATATGGTAGAAAGGAAATTCTACCCTCCCAATGAAAAGGAACAGATAGCAAATAAGTTTCTGAACCTTAGGATGACCGGGGTAGATAGTATGGGTTATACTACCACATTCCTTGAATATGCTAGAATAGTACCAACCCTTGCATCACCTGAACCAGTATCAATCTCCCGTTACATCTGGGGATTAATTGGAGAGATTAGACACGTAGTCAAGGCAGCTAGACCTCAAACTATAGAAGAAGTCGTAGAACTAGCAAACACCTTGACAGATGAATTAATCCGTACTAGAGAAGAAGACCAGAGGAGAAACCTAACCCAAAGACTTACCCAAGAATTCCGTTCTGGGATTTACAACCGTAGGAATATGGGTTCTACCTCTGCACCATTCTGCAAGGTCTGCAAGAAAAGCATTCAGGAAAATGCTCCACTCATTGTAATTTCTGCAAAGCACCCAGACACAAGGAAGAAGATTGCAGGAGGAAATCCAGTAATGGACTGTGCTTAAACTGTGGAGAAAAAGGTCACATCAAGCCAAACTGTCCGAAATTAGCTCCAGCTGTGAACAACAGGAACACTAAAAATGCTAGAGCATTCGTGCTGATTGCAGATGAAGCTAAGATGATTCCAGACGTGATAACTGGTATGTTTTTAGTTAATGATGTTTTTGCTAAAGTATTATTTGACTCTGGTGCAAACCAAAGTTTTATTAATACTTCATTTTGCAAACTTCTAAACCAGTCATTAACTAAACTACCACAAGAATGTCTAGTAGAGACAGCTAATGGAGAAACTGTTAGGATTTTTGAAATCTTGCAGGGAGCAAGAATATAATTTTTAAACCAAAAGTTTATGGCAAACCTTTATCCCATGAATCTGGCAGGATTTGATGTCGTTTTAGGAATGGATTGGTTAATAGCCAATAAAGCCAGTATTTTATGTGATCAAAAGTCAATTCAAGTAAATTCACCAAAAGGTGAAAAGATCACTATTAAAGGAGATAAGCCCTCTAGATCCACTAAATTCATCTCTGTGATGAAAACTGCAAGTTATATAAGAAAAGGGTCTATAGTGTATTTGATTTCCATAATCACTAACACTAAAGGAAAAGAATTAAAAGACATTCCAGTAGTGTCTCAGTTTTCAGATATATTTCCAGAAGAATTACCAGGACTACCGCCAGACATAGAAGTTGAATTCAGAATTCACCTGCTACCAGGAACAACACCAATTGCTAAAGCACCTTACCGTTTGGCACCCGCCGAAATGCAGGAACTGAAGAAACAGTTTGATGAATTATTAGAGAAAGGATTCATACAGCCGAGCTCATCGCCATGGGAAGCGCCAATTTTATTCGTTAAAAAGAAAGACGGATCAATGCGTATGTGCATTGACTACCGTGAATTGAACAAAGTCACGATGAAGAACTGGTATCCATTACCGAGAATCGATGATCTGTTCGATCAATTGCAAGGAGCTCGATTTTTCTGTAAAATCGATTTAAATTCAGGATATCATCAATTAAAGGTACATGAAGAGGATATTCCTAAAACCGCCTTCAGAACAAGGTTTGGCCATTATGAATTTCCTGTCATGCCATTTGGTTTAACCAATGCCCCAGCTGCATTTATGGACATGATGAACCGAATATGTAAGCCATATTTGGATAAATTCATAATTGTTTTTATAGATGATATTCTCATTTACTTTAAAAGTAAAGAAGATCATGCAAAGCATTTGCACGCACTTTTAAGTCTATTAAGAAAAGAAAAGCTTTATGCTAAATTTTCAAAATGTAAGTTTTGGATAGAACAAGTACAGTTTCTTGGACATTTAGTCAACCATGAAGGAATTTGTAGGATCGTGAGACGATCTAAACAAGTCTATCAGAAGACTTCTCGGTCTAATCAGATGCGGAATTCATTGATTAGAATTTGTAACAGCTTGATTGTTGGATCGTCGTGTGACCCGAATGAGTCAATCTGAGTAGGTCATCATCATATACAAAGGCGGAATTAATGTAAATGACGTCAACACAGCTTGTTCCTTTCTAATCTTTATCTATTACTGATTTCCAGAGCTTTTACAATTCCTGCAGCACCTCAGCTCTCACACACTTAATTCCGTTTCAAATGAGACATGCACAACACCTATATATAGATGGAGTGATTTCGTTTGAACATGTCACAAGTCAGTTCAAACGAAATTACTCATGTTAATTTCGTTTTAATAGACCAAGACACCTTCAAACGAAATTACATGAATAAACATGAATAAACCCTAATTTGATCCCTGTTGTGCACTCATTTAACCTATCTAGACATAAGACTTGATTAAGACGAAGTTAACAGACACTAGATGCACCAACAGACTCCCCCTTGGATGTTGACGAAGTCTTCGGCGTCGAGTCTTTAGTCTTTGTCTTTATCCAAATTGTATTGACATTGTAAAGCTCCCTTCAAGCTTTTATCTTCAAACTTTAATCTTCAATCTCCCCTTTGAGTGCTGGACCAGAATTCTGACTCCCCCTTTCGCAGATTCCCCCTCTCGATAAGCTGGGACTTGAATTCTGATTCAAACTTTGACATTTTCTTTTCCATGGGGAACTTGATTCCTGTTACCTACACAATCTCTACCTAAATATAAGATATATGACAATAACAGTTTCAATTCAATCTTACCATTCAAACCTCATTTGATGGTTTTATCAGTGTACAGAAATCCACTTAAGTATTCAGGTCCAAGTTAATGACCCTGATTACTCAATTTATCTACCAAGTCCAACTTAATGACCTTGGTTGATCTGAGATAATTCACACTGACTTTTTGTTCAACCATTTTCTGAAAATTTACAAGTTTCAAATTAATGAACTTACTTTAACTTTTCATCTTTCACAAACTTATCATGTTAAGCTCCAAACTCATCATCCAGCCCAGAAACATCCTGCATCTACTTCAATTCGAATATGAAGATCAACTCTCCACTTTGGTTTGTCGGAAAATAAAGCAGAAATGTAAAATCTTTTTGGATTTTTAATAAAGCTTCTAAACTAGAAATGAATTACAGAAATAAAATGCAGTAAATGTAAACTATATACAAACATATTTTTGGTGAGCGTGTTAAGGAATCATATCAGCTATTCGACAAGTCACAAGTACCGTTAAGCTTTAATTTCATACTCAAAATTAAACAATTCACTTAGATTGTCGATATACTGATCCACTTTAATTCTCACACACATTTCAATCTGTCCAGGATACGGATTAAGTGTTTTAGAGACTTAAACTCATTCATGTGTCCCACCTCTTGAATATACTCCCGTATCCAGATCCCAATATCCAGTCTTACAGGTGAGTATACCACAGATGATATCTGTAAGGGGTTAGATGCGAAACCGTGAGAGCTCAGGTCAGAACTTCCGTTCAGCAGAGAGATGACGGTTCGACTTTAGTGTGTCCCCTTTAGAGGATCTTTTTTTACAACATCATTGATTAGCAATTTTATTGTCTCATCATTTTATGCTGAGGGCGGCGCTATATTTCAAGCAAAGCGTAAAGTATTCTCCGGGGACTAGGCCATTGCTTCCGCATTATCAGATGTCCCGGGATAATACCCCAGATATCACTGAGTATAAAGACCTAGTATCTCAGAAAGAGGGATCTTTCAAACAAGATTTCAGGGGTTACCTATATATCCAAGTAGTGTTTCCCACGAAATAAGTAAGTAAAGATTTAGGTTTATATCCCGAATAGACCTACTAAATGTGTAAAAACCTTATGGCACATCATCAGCGAGACTGTTTAACTCATTTAAACTTTCCATTTCTTTAGCATACCGTAACTGTCAAGCCGATGTACTATCATTTTCCCTTTTTACACAAGCTCTTTTTCAGATTTTCTTTTGTTTTTGGATTTTGAAATATCTCATGTTTTTGTATTTTTGTCATTTTTTATTGTTTTTGTATTTTCTGAAAATATTACCCTATACTCTCCCCCTAAATACCAAAACAGGTAAAAAATCGACAAACCATTGCAAATTGCTTCTCAACATCATCTACAATGTCTCCTTCATCAATGCCAATAGTCTCTTCCAACACTGATAAAAGTTTCATACCGTTTAAGTTTAACAAGTATTTAAAACGTGTTTTATCAATCGCTTTGGTATGTAAATCAGCTTTTTGCTCGTCAGTGTGGATTTTCTCAATTCGTATCAACTTCTTCTCGAAATAATCGCGAATGAAGTGATGACGAATTTCAATGTGTTTGGTTTTAGCGTGATGAACTGGATTTTTAGTAATGTTAATCGCTGCCTCATTATCAACAAAGATAGGGGTGTTTAGAAATTGCAAACCTTAGTCTCTCATCTGTTGCTGGATCCACAAGATCTGAGAACAACAACTGCTCGCAGAAACATATTCAGCTTCACATGTGGATAAAGCCACAGAGGTCTGCTTTAGCGTTAATTTTGCAGCATCCAAAATCAGAATCAGAATACCCTTCGAGCATGAAGTCGCCTTCTCTTGGATACCACAACCCCAATGATGGAGTTCCTTTCAGGTAGTGTAATATCCTTTTCACAATCACCATATGCGAAGCTCTAGGATTAGACTGAAACCGCGCTGCGAGGCATGTTGGATACATAATATCGGGTCTTGAAGCTGTCAAATACATTAACGAACCGATCATAGAACGATACATCGTTTCATCTACCTTCTCTCCGGTGAGATCAGGGTTTATCCCATGATTCGTCGCTAAAGGGGTGGAAACTGGAGTTGAACCTGACATCCCGAATTTCTCCAAGATATCATGAATATACTTCGTTTGATGTATGAAAATTCCCTTAGGCAATTGATGTCACACCCCGACCACGTAAAACAACAAAGCGTGGCGGAAACGTCGGGGAGTGTTATAACAGAATTATCGTTTCATAACCATGGATACAAACAGTGTTTCGTTTTATTGATAATATTAAGCATTAACATTGTTTTAAAACATAACAAACAAGTTTTATATCAACTATCATCGTTTTATGTCACTAAGGCCTCTTCCAGATCCTATGTGATGCATGCATCCTAGAACGTCAATCAAGAAACAACACCTGAAACATATGTAAAAACAAAGTCAGCAAAGAAATGCTGGCGAGTACATAGGTTTTATAAGAGTATCGGAATCATGGCTTGTTTACATATATTGCAATACTTCGAAAACATTGTTTAGAAAAGTGTATAATATTGCAACATAATTAACCAACTCAAATCAAGATGGTTATAATTTATAAAAATTTCGTAGCCATGACTCTTAACCCAAAAGCTTTTTGTTTTAGAAAACCATCTTGTAAAACATCTCGTATAAACTCGTTAATAAAACTCGTATATTATTTCGAAAACATCGTTGAGTGATATCGTTTCAATATTGTTTACCCAAGTGAACTAAATAACGCCACGGTATGTAATATGTTGAAAACACTTATATATAAGAAGTACCAGCGGCGTATCTACCATGTTTTCACCACATTACACCCGTCCTGTTATCTAGACACTAGCCAAAAACCAATCGTTTACCCAGATCGTTTAACATCGTTTCCAAATCATTTCCAAATCGTTTCCAAATCGTTCCCAAATCGTTTCTAAATTGTTTACTCGTTTAAATCGTTTAAATCATCCTCGTTTTAATTGTGATAACTTATATATGGTCGTCTCGTTAATAACATTCAAACCTTCGTGACTCGTTCATCGTTCACTCGCTTCTCGTATTAACAAACCTCCAAAGGGTAAATTAATAATTACAGATTCAGTCGTTACCCACAACACCCACACATAACCATGGGTATAGTGCAATAACGGGATTTGTCAGATCCTATGGTACCATAACCTAATACTGGTCGGCTTGATCAATGCTAATGAATGTCATTCGTTATGTAACTACATCCAACAAGTTCGTTCACATTATCGAAATCGTTAATAGTTTAGTATAAATCGTTCTATTAGTTTTTGAAATCATCGTTTAAACCTTGAAAACATTTTGTACATATGAATCAACCCAAAACAATTGAAAATAGTAAAATAGGGGAACTATGTACTCACATGTAGTGCAAGGTATCCTCAATCAATAGTACTTCAACAAACTCGAGTAAACCAGAGAAATCAAGCAACACCTAGTAATCGAACCACTAGTCAAACAATAGACGCCTAAATCGAAAGATCGGACAGAATGAGGTCTTCCAACCCAAATGAGTGTTGGAACTCATGTGATATGGTTTAACAAAGCCTACATTCTAAATCGGAACCTAACCTAAGTGCTTTCGACCCATCGCGATCCATTAAGGTAGCTTATGCTACTTTAACGCGTCGTGCGCGCAAACGCGTGTTCGAGACGACTAACTAGTCCCATGACAAGTATTATATGCCTATACAAGTTTAATCATGTTGTATAATCAGTTATGTGACAAAATTTTAGGTTACATATGCTTAATTACCAATTATGCATGAAAAGGGCATTTTGGTCATTTACTTAAGGCATATAAACTACTTATCATACAACCATCTAAACTAGGTGACCATAAGGTATAACCTCGGAAGGTTATTCCCTATGCTACTATGGTCACCTAATGTGTTTGGTCGGATCCTAATGATCGACCAAACGGGTCGGGTTCGAAAGTATAAGTGATTGATTAGATCGCTTACCTTTACGACCCTATATAAGCACTAAACTAAAAGTGACGAGCAAAGCATGTTAAAACATGCTTAACTAAGTTAGAAAACAGGTTTTGATATCAAAACTAACGGTTTTGATATCCTAAAGTAGTTTGGTTACAAAATGTCAGACCCTGGCTTTGCGGAAGCGTGGTTAATTTTGGTGTGACTTCTTAATACCATAGCTTAACCATAACAAAGCTATATGAATTAAAAACATGCAAGATCATCCATTAAGTTTTGAAAACCAAATACAGTACCATTGTTTTAACGGGAACATACCCTAATAACCATAACCTTGTTCGACAGACATTACAAACTTAAACATAATATAAACATGGTTTAAAGATTGTGTCTTGTCCAGGAAAGAGACACATCCCCTAAACCCCGGATGACCTCGGAAACTAGTGCAGCGGAAAACATGCCATACCGTGCCAGATCTCGTTAATTTCCTGAAATACATGTAAGTTGAAAAATCAATAATAATGTTGAGCGAGTTCATGTGCAAGTGAGTAAGTAAAACACTTGTAAGTATAAAAGTTCCCTGGTATGTAGTAGTGTAAGGAAAAGAGATCACCAATGGTTTGCAAGGCCATTAGCATGTGTGAAATGCAAGTAGGAAGACTCAACCCTAGCCGATTTTTGCGTCGGGCAACCAAGTCACTCAAGGTCCGTTCTGTTGGTCCTCACAGAGGTCCGTTCTGTTGGGCCTAGAGTTGGGCTCGCTACACCCAGATAGATCTACCGCTTAAGTCCCTCGGTGTTCTGCCTACCCATTCACATGATCTAAGTAGTAAACCTCCTTACGTTAACATACCGCGTATAATAGTACTTGTAAACAAAGTAACATGTATTTCACCCCCGCAGTTAAGAAAACTGAAAACAGTTAGAGAAAAGGGGGACATGAACTCACTGTGAAGCGTCTCTACCAAGTGTCTCCAAATCTGAAAGCTGTGCGACGACCTACAAGTGCGAATTCTATTAGACGGACGGCCGTGCCTTAGCTTTATAGTTTATGTCTTTGGGAAATAGTTAGGCAACTATTCCGCGTTTACATTTCGTATATACTTGGTAGTTAATTTCCTTCCCAAGGATGGGGGTTACGATACATGTGCGTAAGTTACGTTTTAATAATCGAGTGGTAATATAATTACCAGTGTAACTTATATATTCATGGTGAAAGCGTTCGTATTATTTTGGAATCGTTAACGCTTGTAAATATTATTTTTACTCTAAAAATAATATTTATGTATTTTCACAAAATAATCATAAACAGTGTGTGAAAAATATATATTTATCACGTTAAATCTTGTGAAAATCCCACCTCCGAATATTTAGTAATAAAGTCATGGCGGAATTTATATTTCGAAAATATGTCAAAAATAATTTTAACACTTGTTGTGTAAATAATTCTAAGTGTTAGGTTTTTAGAAAAATTTCGCCAGAGTTTCCTCTGTAACTGGAGGTGGCCACGCTTTCAAGCGTATCATTTTCTTTTAACAAATCAATCAATCAATGTTCTCAACATTATCAACCAACTTTGCAACATTTTAACTAGTCAAAGATAGATATAATCGCAAAAATATACGAACTTGTGGTTTGTCTAAAATACGTAGTAAATCTCTTTACTTTTAATGGATCTTTTGTGTAAATAATCCGATTTCGTAAAAACCTCGTTTTTAGAGAAAATCCATCTTTACAACTTCTAGTATCTTTTGACAAAACTAGTTCTTTGTCGGATCTTTTTACTTCACAAGTGTTTACACACTTGTGGTTTATAAAAATCATGTTTGTTAGTATAAAATCCGTCTTTTAGAAAACATGATTTCTTTGACGCGTGGTCCTTTGAAAATACCACTTGCAGATACGTAGATCTGCTAGTTTTAAACACTATTGTACATGTTAAAACACTTTTACACAAATAAAACATTTTTACACAAGTTCATAGTTTATGTGTGGTAGGGTTTCACCTTCTAACCCTTGTTACTTCTAAAATAGCTTTATGTTAAGATTCATGATCTTACCAAACCGGGTTAAACGGTGATCCGAGCTACCACAACATAGATCGGGTCTAAATAAGCACATATTTCAAATATAACTTTTACATAACACATGAGCTATTAACCACCATTTTTCATACTTTTAGTAGACTTTAATGCTTCAACTTGTAAGATTCCAATATTTAACCGACACAAATACTTTTAACCACCTTAGATAAGTTCAAAAACGAGTTTTAAGTGTTATACCTCTAGCTCAAGGCTAGGGAAGATTTTTGGCGAAAATGGCGTGGATAAAAGCTAAGCAACGAGGTCCTTCGCGTTCCGTTTGCTCCAAGGCTCCCAATACATAACCTTTGATGCTTGTATAACCTTGGAATGGCAAGATCAAGAACCGAAAATGGATGGATGTAGGGGAGGGGGTTCGGCCGAGACTTAGAGAAGAGAGGGAGAGAAAGTGTGGTCTTGAGTTGTGAGTGATAAAGATCTTATGTGCAAGTGATGTTACTTATAGATAATTCATGTGCTAATGACCATTGGAAATTATGTCACTTAGATACTAAGCATACCACAATATAATAATCAACTTAGTACTTTTGTGTTCCCCATGGTTTGGGGCCGGTTAGAGAAGGGGGGGGGGGGTTGGTTCGATCTCAAGTAGGTGGTTAGGAGGTTTAGTTAGGTTAGTTAAGTAATTAACTTAGTTACTTGTGTGTAGTATGTTACAACGGGTGTTAGGGTAAACAGGGACCCTAACTGGCTCAGAAAAATATAAATAGTGAAAATAATAATATTTTCATGTTCCGGGTAAAGTCCGGTTGCTTGGTTGGATAGTAATCCGTTAAAGCGTTACAAAAGCTTTAAAGTGTCGTTATTGTTATTTTTAGTGACACAATTCAATTCCAACACTTTAGAAAGTGTCTAGTAGTATTTTCCCCATATTTTGGCACTTTACTAGTCAGCTAGAAGCTGGATTATTTATTAAAGTGCTGTGTTTTGTACTTAAAGTGCGTTTTAGGCAAATCCAGTCATTGTATCTTATTCCTAGAGACGCAGTTCCACAACCCTTGTATCCCTACACTCACTACTAGTGTAGTAACATATCTCAGGCCCTTATAGGCCTTGGAGGCAGTGTTTGCCTGATGCTGGCTTTATCAGCATGTTCAATAGGTTATCCGTGTATTGTGCTACTGTGCTCTTTGTGCATCATGTTTGTCACTAAGGTGCCGTATGTAAATAATGTAGTGACAGCAAGCAAGTATGATGCAAGTAAGTACATGTATCAGTATTCAAGTAGCAGTTCATCAGCTAGTACAAGCAAGCACAGTAATTAAGCAGTAATTAATCATTAATTAAGTCGTACGGATACCTGGTTTAGTGCGAGTTGTCACATTCTCCCCCCGTTAAATAAATTTCGTCCCGAAATTTAAGTTCTGCTTGTAGAAGCAGGGTTCTTAGGAAAAAGGTGGGGGTATTTCTCTTTCATCCGGTCCTCACGCTCCCAGGTGAACTCAGGACCATGTCTGGCATTCCAACGAACCTTGACGAGTTTGAAACTGCTCCGGCGGGTCTTGTTAACTTTCCAATCCGTGACCTCAACAGGTTCTTCAACGAAGTGAAGCGTGTCGTCAACATGAATCTCGTCGATGGGAATGGCAACGTCAACTTGAGTTGGACTTTTCTTTAGATTGGATACATGAAATGTATCGTGAACACCATTCAGTTCAGCAGGTAGGTCCAACTTGTATGCTACTAGTCCTATTCTTTCCAGAATTCTGAAAGGACCAATGTAGCGTGGATTTAACTTCCCACGCTTTCCAAAGCGTGCCACCCCCTTCCAGGGTGAAACCTTCAATAACACCATCTCTCCAACTTGGAAATCCACATGCTTCCGGTTTGGATCCGCATAGGCCTTTTGTCTGTGGCGAGCTGCTTCGATGTGTTTAAGAATTTGCGCGATCTTGTCTGTCGTCTCTTGGACGATCTCGGGACCAGCAAGCTGCCTATCACCCGCGTCAGACCAACATAGGGGTGATCGGCACTTGCGTCCGTAAAGGGCTTCAAATGGCGCGACACCAATACTGGTGTGGTAGCTGTTGTTGTATGAGAATTCAACCAAAGGTAAATGTTTGTCCCAGCTACCGCCCAAATCCATAACACATGCTCTCAGCATGTCTTCCAAAGTCTGTATCGTTCGCTCGCTCTGGCCGTCAGTTTGCGGATGAAACGCAGTGCTCAGATTCAACTGTGAGCCGAAGGCTTCTTGGAAGGATTGCCATATCCTTGACACAAACCTTCCGTCTCTATCAGAGATGATTGAGAGAGGCACTCCATGACGTGCGACGATCTCTCTCATGTAAATTTCCGCGAGTTTACTAGTGCTGTCTTTTTCTTTGATTGGCAGAAAGTGTGCGGATTTTGTTAGGCGGTCAACTATCACCCAAATCATATCATGGCCTCTTGGCGTTCTTGGCAATTTTGTAACAAAATCCATTGAGATTTGTTCCCATTTCCACTTGGGAATCTCAGGTTGTTGCAGCAGCCCTGAAGGCTTCTGGTATTCCGCCTTTACCTTAGCGCACGTTAAACATTTGCTCACGTAGACAACAACATCGCCTTTCATCCTAGGCCACCAATAATAATCTTTGAGATCTTGGTACATCTTATCCGCTCCAGGATGGATAGAGTACCGTGATTTGTGAGCTTCATCGAAAATAAATTTCCTTAAATCACCAAACAGAGGAACCCAAATCCTTTTCTCAAAACATAATGTTCCTTCCTCGTTTGGTACCAAAAGCTTCTCCATCCCACGGAGATATTCCTCTTCAAGATTCCTTTCCTTGAGAGCTTCCTTTTGTGCTGCACGAATGCGCAAGGAAAGATCGGTTCGTATGATCATTTCCAAAGCCCTAACCCTTATGGGCTTGACTCTCTCTTTACGACTTAGGGCATCGGCGACTACATTCGCCTTCCCTGGATGATACTTTATCTCGCAGTCGTAATCGTTTAGCAACTCAACCCATCGTCTTTGCCTCATATTCAACTCCTTCTGGTTGAATATATGTTGTAGGCTCTTGTGATATGTGAAGATTGTGCACTTCGTACCATAAAGGTAGTGTCTCCAGATCTTTAAAGCAAAAACCACTGCGCCGAGCTCCAAATCGTGTGTGGTATAGTTCTTTTCGTGCACTTTTAGTTGTCGCGATGCGTAAGCAATAACCTTTTGGCGTTGCATCAACACGCAACCCAATCCTAGGCGCGATGCGTCGCAGTATACCACAAAATCATCAGTACCTTCCGGTAATGCTAAGATTGGCGCATTGCAGAGCTTATCCTTCAGTATCTGGAATGCTTCTTCCTGTTTGATTCCCCAATCAAACGTCTTATCTTTCTGCGTGAGTAGCGTCAATGGTTGAGCGATCTTCGAAAAGTCCTCAATGAACCTACGATAGTAGCCAGCCAAACCCAAGAATTGCCGAATCTCGGTTGGCGTCTTTGGCGTTTCCCAATCCTTGATTGCCTCGATCTTTGTTGGATCCACGTGGATTCCATCTCCGTTTACCACGTGTCCAAGGAATTGGACTTCTCGTAGCCAAAATTCGCACTTAGAGAATTTGGCGTACAGTTGTTCCTTCTTTAGCAGCTCCAAAATGGTCCTAAGATGCTGCTCGTGTTCAGCCTTCGTCTTTGAATAAATTAGAATGTCATCGATGAATACAATTATGAACTTATCCAAGTACGGTTTGCAAACTCTATTCATTAAATCCATGAATACTGCAGGTGCGTTTGTCAAACCAAACGGCATGACAAGGAACTCGTAGTGCCCATAGCGAGTTCTGAAGGCTGTCCTTGGGATACTTTCCTCTTGTATCCTTAACTGATGGTATCCAGATCGAAGATCGATCTTAGAGTAAAAGCTTGAACCTTGCAGTTGATCAAACAGATCATCAATTCTTGGCAGAGGGTATCTAATCTTGATCGTCAGCTTGTTCAGCTCCCGGTAGTCGATGCACATACGGAAACTACCGTCCTTCTTTTTGACAAACAGGACCGGAGCTCCCCAAGGCGAGAAGCTTGGTCGGATAAATCCCTTGTCTAACAACTCTTGAAGTTGTGTCGACAGTTCCTGCATCTCAGACGGAGCAAGTCTATAAGGTGCCTTAGCCACAGGCGCGGCGCCTGGAACTAAATCAATGTGAAACTCTACTTGCCTCTGAGGCGGCAGTCCAGGTAAGTCTTCTGGGAAGACTTCTGGATACTCCCTCGCGACAGGGATGTCTTCGATTCTCGGCTCAGCAGCCTTCTTATCCACAATGTGTGCCAGAAAGGCAACACATCCTTTCTGCAAACACTTCCTTGCTTTCAAGCAGCTGATAATCCTCAACGGCGTCTCACGCTTTTCTCCATGAACAACAATGGTCTCACCATCATCGGTTGGGATACGAACAACCTTCTCGTGACATACTATCTCAGCCTTGTTTCCTGATAACCAATCCATTCCTACTACCACGTCGAAGCTTCCCAACTGGACTGGTAGCAGATGTAGAGTGAACTCACGTTCTCCCAATTCAATCACACAACCTCTGATCACTTCATTGGCTTCTACTAACTTCCCATTGGCTAATTCGATCGAGTAGGGAATATCTAACTTATTAGCGGCTAACCCAAGCATATTCTTAAATTCTAACGATACGAAGCTATAATCGGCACCAGTATCAAATAAAACGGATGCATAGCGTTGATTGATAGGGAACGTACCAGTAACAACATTGGGGTCCTGGCGTGCTTCCCTTGCTTCGATTTGGAACACCCTTCCACGGGCTTGGTTTAAATCTGGGCAGTTCTTCTTAAAATGCCCAACATCACCGCAGTTAAAACATCCAAGTTTTCGACCACTTCCGGCTCCATCCCCAACTTGCTGGTTGTTTTGGTTCGCATTGTTGACTCCGTTCCCTCCATTATTTCCTTGTGGGCGATTCCCAGTACCACCACGATTGTAGTTTCTGTTTCCATATCCTCCCTGGCCTCCCCGACCGGCAGGGGCCCAACAAGTGTCCTTCAAGTGATCACGTTTCCCACATACTTCGCATACTTTTAACCCACATTGACCAGAATGGTGGCGTTGGCAGGTATTGCATTTGGGCTGGGTGCCCATGTATCCTCTTCCTTTCTTTCCACTACCAGCTGTAATCTGAGCTGGTGTGTTTGGTTCCCCTTTCTTACCAACACTGCCAATGCCTTGTTTGAAGTTCGAGAACTTTCTTTTGTTGCCTCCTGATGACTCAACGTGAGTCTCTGCCTTCTTCGTCTTGATCTCATCAAACTTGTTCAGGCGGATGGCCTCTTCTGTGAGAGCCACGCTCAAATCGATGGCTTCAGTGATAGTCGCTGGTTTGGATGAGGTTACCATGCTTATGATTTGAGGAGCTAATCCCCAAATGAAGCGTTCAATTCTCTTGAACTCGGGAGTGACCATGTAGGGTACCACTTGAGATAAGTCATGGAATCTTTGAACGTACTCCGCTACCTTTGGACCGTCCATTTTCAAGTGCCAGAACTCGGTCTCCAATCGCTGGATTTCTGCGCGGGAACAGTACTTTTTGCGCATAAGTTCTTTTAGTTCGGTCCAGGTCAGCGCGTAGGCAGCAGCTTCGCCTAAGGTCTGCACTTGTAGATTCCACCAAGAGAGGGCTCCATCAAGAAACAGCCCTGAGATGTAGGTGACTTGCTGATCCAGCGCGCACTTGCTCATGCGTAGAACAGATTCGGTTTTCTCAGCCCAACGAACGAAGGCGACAGCACCTCCAGTGCCATCAAAGTTGACCGGTTTGCAGTCTAAGAACTGCTTGTAGGTGCACCCTGCACGTACGTTATAACATATGAACGGCATTAGCATCATCGCTAAAGATATCCAATTTGGTCACGGTATGTCGTAATGACTTAGTATTACCGTGTGGTGGATTGTTATTGCCTTGGTTAATACTTCCGCTCGTTCCGGGCTGGGATGCTGCATACTGTGCTATGGCAGCTGCAATAATCTGCTGGAGCTCTGCCTCATTAGTAGGCATGCGTGTCTCACGTCTTGGCGGCATCTTCTAAAAGATGGTATAAGTTGGTCAGGCCATAGTAAAGCTCTGATGTTATAATACGTAAGTCAGGTCATAATGTAGTGTACGTATATAACGATAGTAATTGTATAATCACATAACATCTCATGTTATCAATACATCACAAATACCAATCACACAACATCCCATGTCATAAAATACAAATAAGCAATCAAGCGCAATCAAATATGATGAGAATACTGCGATTGCCATATATCGAGACCACATAGTAAGTGTATCAGTACATCCCTGTGTCATACAATCATCAATCAACTAGGGGCTACATCACCCCTGTCCAAAAACTATATCATGTCAATGTCAAATACATGTCAACAAAAGTCAGAATCAAATGTAGTCTCCAAAAATGTTGTGCAATCCAACAATCGCCGTCTTCTCATCCTCGTCTACCCAAACAGTACTGATGAGCTCTATACAGATGGTGGTGGAGGAGGGGGAGGGGGAAAGTGGGTGTAAAACAAACGACGTAACTGGAGCCAGTCCTCCTCCTGGGCTCGCTGAGTACGAATGATAGAGGCAACCTGCTGCTCTAGTGTAAAGAGACGAGCAGCATAATCTGGAGGTAAAGGTCGAAATGGCTGCAGAGGAGAGTGTGTCTGACCATGGCAGGGACACGGTGGCAGCTGAGCTCTCTCGAGCTCCTGGATGCGCTGCGTGTGTGACTCATGCTGAGCTACAAAAGACATCAATACGTCCTCGATAGTGTACCCCCTGTGAAAAGAATGGTAGGGGTCAGTGGGTGGCATACCAGAGTCTGGTGCCCAAAGAAATGGCTCACTAGTGGGGTCAAAAGGTGCCACGTGAAATGGAGCAACAGCGGGTGGAACAGATGACATCTGGGGCATGAAAGGGATAGGCATCGGTACATGCCCAATAGGATGGGCTGAAGAACCCTCTCCAGGCCTCGCTGGAGGTACAAACTGTGGAACCTGGAAAGAAAAATCAACATGTCGCGTAACAGGGATCTGTGGGGGAAAAGGCGGAACATCCTCATCAGCAGGTATCCAACCGTGCTGTGCATGCTCATCTGGTGGATCCATGCGTGCCGCGAACAGTGCATGCTCGGGCTCTAGTGGAACGGGATCAAGTGGGGGAGCAACAACAGGGTGAACAGGTGCAATGTGCTCAACGGGAGGGTCAACAGGTATAGCGACAACGGGTAAAGGATCAACAGGATCAACAATGACATGATCGCCCTCCATCAAAGGAACATCCACTGGGAGATCATCAGCAACAGGCTCAAAAGGGATGTCAACATGTACTGGGTCATGCTCAGGTATGGGGTCTAGAGCGGCTGCCTGCTCTGGAGCAATGGCAGGATCGAGGTCATCAAAAGCCATCTCTAAATCAAAATCTGGGTCAATAGGATCAAATAGGTCAACAGGGTCTACTGGATCCTCCATGAACTGATCCATCGGAATAAACTCTAAGTCACGATCTGGGTCGAATCCTGGGGGAAACATAGGATCGGAATCCCCCTCATCGTCATGGTCGAAAACAAAATTGGGGATAGGGGCAACATAAGATGCCTGATCAGGATCTGATCCATGAGAGAAGTGCTGCGCACTCTGGATGTGTGAGGGTACAGAGGCCACAGACTCAAAGGAGTCTGGGACTGGGGAGTAAGCAGGTGACTCCGCGGCGGGAGCATCTGCGATCAACAAGGGACCATCAGCAGCAGGAAGGGCCTCGCCCTGAGCATCCTCCTAGAAAGGCTCCTCCTCAAACATATCGACATCATCCTCCTCGTCGTCGATAGGCAAATCATAAACAGGGTACGAAGCAAGCGGTATAGGAGCAGGGATCACTGCCAGTGGTAGATCCCCGGCCAAAGGACCATCTGCGAGCTCGTCAGCACCGTCAGGTAATGCGAAGGGCTGAAAGTCGTCCTCATCTGTGCTCATGACGTCGGACGTGTGAACCTCGTGCTCCGATGAATCAAGGTCGTCTGATACGATAGGCCTAGGGCCTGTGGTGTCTGAACCACCAGTGTCTGTAGAATCCATGTGTCTGTAACATATACACAAACATGCACAAACAGTCAATCATATAATCAATTAATCACATAAGTCACCAAGTAAGCATTCAATTCATTCTCCTAGTCCCACTAGCCTCCCAGCCTCTCAAACTGCTCTTCCTAGTCCCACTAGCCAATTCTCCTAGTCTCACTAGCCAATTCTCCTAGTCCCACTAGCCATTTCTCCTAGTCCCACTAGCCAATTCTCCTAGTCCCACTAGCCAACTACCTCGTTCTCTCAGACCGAGCCTCGGCCTCTCAGACCGAGCCTATAATAAGGAATAAAATGTGCTCAACATTTGTTTGTAAAAAGTTTTGGATCTGGACTTAAGTGGTATGCAGTAAAATGTTTTCGTGAGAGCCCTAGTGATCATAGTCTAGACTCGAGAAGGAATCCTAGTTCGCTATGATCAGAGCTCTGATACCAAGCTGTCACACCCTGGCTTTGTGGAAGCGTGGTTAATTTTGGTGTGACTTCTTAATACCATAGCTTAACCATAACAAAGCTATATGAATTAAAAACATGCAAGATCATCCATTAAGTTTTGAAAACCAAATACAGTACCATTGTTTTAACGGGAACATACCCTAATAACCATAACCTTGTTCGACAGACATTACAAACTTAAACATAATATAAACATGGTTTAAAGATTGTGTCTTGTCCAGGAAAGAGACACATCCCCTAAACCCCGGATGACCTCGGAAACTAGTGCAGCGGAAAACATGCCATACCGTGCCAGATCTCGTTAATTTCCTGAAATACATGTAAGTTGAAAAATCAACAATAATGTTGAGCGAGTTCATGTGCAAGTGAGTAAGTAAAACACTTGTAAGTATAAAAGTTCCCTGGTATGTAGCAGTGTAAGGAAAAGAGATCACCAATGGTTTGCAAGGCCATTAGCATGTGTGAAATGCAAGTAGGAAGACTCAACCCTAGCCGATTTTTGCGTCGGGCAACCAAGTCACTCAAGGTCCGTTCTGTTGGTCCTCACAGAGGTCCGTTCTGTTGGGCCTAGAGTTGGGCTCGCTACACCCAGATAGATCTACCGCTTAAGTCCCTCGGTGTTCTGCCTACCCATTCACATGATCTAAGTAGTAAACCTCCTTACGTTAACATACCGTGTATAATAGTACTTGTAAACAAAGTAACATGTATTTCACCCCCGCAGTTAAGAAAACTGAAAACAGTTAGAGAAAAGGGGGACATGAACTCACTGTGAAGCGTCTCTACCAAGTGTCTCCAAATCTGAAAGCTGTGCGACGACCTACAAGTGCTAATTCTATTAGACGGACGGCCGTGCCTTAGCTTTATAGTTTAAGTCTTTGGGGAATAGTTAGCCAACTATTCCGCGTTTACATTTCGTATATACTTGGTAGTTAATTTCCTTCCCAAGGATGGGGGTTACGATACATGTGCGTAAGTTACGTTTTAATAATCGAGTGGTAATATAATTACCGGTGTAACTTATATATTCATGGTGAAAGCGTTCGTATTATTTTGGAATCGTTAACGCTTGTAAATATTATTTTTACTCTAAAAATAATATTTATGTATTTTCACAAAATAATCATAAACAGTGTGTGAAAAATATATATTTATCACGTTAAATCTTGTGAAAATCCCACCTCCGAATATTTAGTAATAAAGTCATGGCGGAATTTATATTTCGAAAATATGTCAAAAATAATTTTAACACTTGTTGTGTAAATAATTCTAAGTGTTAGGTTTTTAGAAAAATTTCACCAGAGTTTCCTCTGTAACTGGAGGTGGCAACGCTTTCAAGCGTATCATTTTCTTTTAACAAATCAATCAATCAATGTTCTCAACATTATCAACCAACTTTGCAACATTTTAACTAGTCAAAGATAGATATAATCGCAAAAATATACGAACTTGTGGTTTGTCTAAAATACGTAGTAAATCTCTTTACTTTTAATGGATCTTTTGTGTAAATAATCCGATTTCGTAAAAACCTCGTTTTTAGAGAAAATCCATCTTTACAACTTCTAGTATCTTTTGACAAAACTAGTTCTTTGTCGGATCTTTTTACTTCACAAGTGTTTACACACTTGTGGTTTATAAAAATCATGTTTGTTAGTATAAAATCCGTCTTTTAGAAAACATGATTTCTTTGACGCGTGGTCCTTTGAAAATACCACTTGCAGATACGTAGATCTGCTAGTTTTAAACACTATTGTACATGTTAAAACACTTTTACACAAATAAAACATTTTTACACAAGTTCATAGTTTATGTGTGGTAGGGTTTCACCTTCTAACCCTTGTTACTTCTAAAATAGCTTTATGTTAAGATTCATGATCTTACCAAACCGGGTTAAACGGTGATCCGAGCTACCACAACATAGATCGGGTCTAAATAAGCACATATTTCAAATACTACAACTTTTACATAACACATGAGCTATTAACCACCATTTTTCATACTTTTAGTAGACTTTAATGCTTCAACTTGTAAGATTCCAATATTTAACCGACACAAATACTTTTAACCACCTTAGATAAGTTCAAAAACGAGTTTTAAGTGTTATACCTCTAGCTCAAGGCTAGGGAAGATTCTTGGCGAAAATGGCGTGGATAAAAGCTAAGCAACGAGGTCCTTCGCGTTCCGTTTGCTCCAAGGCTCCCAATACGTAACCTTTGATGCTTGTATAACCTTGGAATGGCAAGATCAAGAACCGAAAATGGATGGATGTAGGGGAGGGGGTTCGGCCGAGACTTAGAGAAGAGAGGGAGAGAAAGTGTGGTCTTGAGTTGTGAGTGATAAAGATCTTATGTGCAAGTGATGTTACTTATAGATAATTCATGTGCTAATGACCATTGGAAATTATGTCACTTAGATACTAAGCATACCACAATATAATAATTAACTTAGTACTTTTGTGTTCCCCATGGTTTGGGGCCGGTTAGAGAAGGGGGGGGGGGTTGGTTCGATCTCAAGTAGGTGGTTAGGAGGTTTAGTTAGGTTAGTTAAGTAATTAACTTAGTTACTTGTGTGTAGTATGTTACAACGGGTGTTAGGGTAAACAGGGACCCTAACTGGCTCAGAAAAATATAAATAGTGAAAATAATAATATTTTCATGTTCCGGGTAAAGTCCGGTTGCTTGGTTGGATAGTAATCCGTTAAAGCGTTACAAAAGCTTTAAAGTGTCGTTATTGTTATTTTTAGTGACACAATTCAATTCCAACACTTTAGAAAGTGTCTAGTAGTATTTTCCCCATATTTTGGCACTTTACTAGTCAGCTAGAAGCTGGATTATTTATTAAAGTGCTGTGTTTTGTACTTAAAGTGCGTTTTAGGCACATCCAGTCATTGTATCTTATTCCTAGAGACGCAGTTCCACAACCCTTGTATCCCTACACTCACTACTAGTGTAGTAACATATCTCAGGCCCTTATAGGCCTTGGAGGCAGTGTTTGCCTGATGCTGGCTTTATCAGCATGTTCAATAGGTTATCCGTGTATTGTGCTACTGTGCTCTTTGTGCATCATGTTTGTCACTAAGGTGCCGTATGTAAATAATGTAGTAACAGCAAGCAAGTATGATGCAAGTAAGTACATGTATCAGTATTCAAGTAGCAGTTCATCAGCTAGTACAAGCAAGCACAGTAATTAAGCAGTAATTAATCATTAATTAAGTCGTACGGATACCTGGTTTAGTGTGGGTTGTCACACAAAATACACGTAAATGCGCATTTTGGCGGAAACTTCGACTCGTCACTGAGCCTAGATAACGTGGTAATCAGTAGGTATAGTCACTAGGGGCTATAACCATCGTGATTACACTCATGTTATGAAGTTCAAATGAACTTTACATTGACCATAAACTGGTCAATGCAGAAAGTCAAACGCAGTTTGACTTTAACGCTAAAACGAATGAAAAGAACGAAAGAACACTTACAGAAGGTCCCCGCAAGATTTGATTCCGATTTTTCTCTCAGGTAGGAAGCATATACTTCCACTTAGAGAGCATAAATCAGATTTCAAATTCTGGGTTTTGAAGTGAAATGGATGGGGTATATATAGGATTTCTAGAACCGTTAAGATCGTTCCTCGAAAACTGAGCTTTGATCTGGACCTTACATGTGTGCCCATGGTTTTCTAAAACCATGGGAGCCCCTAATATGGACTATGTTCATTGAATACCAGCCCATGGTTTTGCAAAACCATGGGTTAAAACCATCAACACTTCAAAATGGACTAGGTTCATTGAATCTGCCAGAAATTTCAAAAATGGTCCCTCCACTTGTAAAACTTGATTTTTTGGCACTTTTAAGCCCCGTTAACCCCAATTCAAGGATCTAAAATAAAGTTAAAGTATAGGGGACTTAAAATGTGCTAAAAAATATCTCGGATGTCGGTTCGTTTGGTCGTACGGTTGCGTTGTTCGGTTAATTACGACGGAAGTCGTAACGAACGCAAAAACGATCCAAATTAAGCGACGAATGGAATTATATCATGCCAAACACTAAAATAAAATATTTTAATGCCTACATAAATTTTTGGATGTCCGGATGTATTCAGAACGTAAGTTATGCGCGAAAATGCAAACTTATGCACTTTTTGACGCTTTTAATCCCTGAATGAGCATAAAGTTTATTTTAGCATACCGAACCCCTCAAAGCCTATTTCTAAGCTATGTAAAGGTTATTTAGGGTATGTTTAACTTATGATCAAGTTCCGGAATGTTCGTTACTATACAAATCGGCATAGTTTCGTAGTTTGACACAAATAGTCCCTGCGATCGAACAAAGTTGATTTCGACACACCAAACCATTCAAAACTTATTTCTAAGTTATGTGGAGGTTATTTAAGGTATGTTAAGCCTATGTCACTATTACGGAGTGTTTGTCGCGTTATACTGACTGCGTTTACGCACCAGTTTGAGTATAACCTTCTAGAACGCGATTTAAAGCTTGCAAATCGGAATCGAATCGAATTGAAAAATCACCAAACACAAATACACACATAGAAACACCAAAAAAGATATAATAACACCAAAGCACATTGTTTTATTAATAATCATCATTGTTTTACATCGTACATCGATTACAGAACACAGTTGTCACAGTCTCCCCTACTTCAGGAAATTTCGTCCCGAAATTTTAACTAGAGGGAGCTTGTGAAAACAAATGCGGATATTTTGTTTTCATCTGGTCCTCACGTTCCCAAGTAAACTCTGGGCCACGTTTGGATTCCCAGCGAACTTTGACCAATCAAATCCGTTTGTTCTTAAACTGTTTGAAAGCAAGGTCCACGATCTCCACGGGTTTCTCGACAAAGTGCATTGTTTCATCGATTTGGATCTCGTAGAGAGGAATGTGTAGATCAGCGTCAGCTAAACACTTTCGCAGATTGGACACATGAAAATTCGGGTGAATATTTCCAAGCTCTGGAGGTAGCTCTAGACGATAGGCAACCTTTCCAATTCTTTCCACAATCTTAAATGGTCCCACATATCGAGGTGCAAGTTTTTCTTTCTTTCCAAATCTCTCCACTCCCTTCCAAGGTGGCACCTTGAGTAGGACACGGTCTCCGATTTGAAATTCTAAGGGCTTGCGTCGCATATCCGCATATCTCTTTTGACGGTTTCGAGCTGTCACAAGATTATCGCAGATTTTCTTGATTTTGTCTGTTGTTTCCAGAACGAGCTCAGGTCCAGTAAGCTGAGCTTCACCGGTCTCGTTCCAACAGACAGGTGAACGACATTTTCAACCGTAGAGAGCTTCGAATGGTGCCATATTAATGCTAGCATGATAACTATTGTTGTGACAACCCGCACTAAACCAGGTATCCGTACGATTTAATTAATGATTAATTACTGCTTAATTACTGTGCTTGCTTGAACTAGCTGATAAACTGCTACTTGAATACTGATACATGTACTTACTTGAATCATACTTGCTTGCTGTCACTACAATACTTACATACTGAACCATAGTGACAAACATGATGCACAAAAAGCACAGTAGCACGATAACGGATAACCTATTGAACATGCTGATAAAGCCAGCATCAGGCAGACACTGCCTCTAAGGCCTATAAGAGCCTGAGATATTTTGCTACACCAATAGTGAGTGTAGGATACAAGGGTTGTAGAACTGCGTCTCTAGAAATAAGATACACTGATTGGATGTGCCTAAAACGTACTTTAAGTACAAAACACAGCACTTTAATAAAAATTCAGCATTTTAGCTAACTAGTAAAGTGCCAAAATATGGGGAAAATACTACTAGACACTTTCCAAAGTGTCGGAAACAAAATGTGTCACTAAAAATACCAATAACGACACTTTAAAGCTTTTGTAACGCTTTAACGGATTATTATCCAACCGAACAACCGGACTATACCCGGAACATGAGAATATTATTATTTTCCCTATTTATATTTTTCTGAGCCAGTTAGGGTCCCTGATTACCCTAACACCCGTGGTAACATACTACACACAAGTAACTAAGTTAAACACTTAACACTTAACTAACTTAACTTAGTTACCCTAACTACCTACTTGGGATCGAACTAAACCCCCCCCCCCCCCATCCTAACCGGCCCCAAACCTTGGGGAACACACTAGTACCATCCTTGGATTATTTTAATCAATTGCCTAAAATCTAGAGAACACAAGAACCATGGGATATTACACTATGTTTTGTCTATAAAACCTAAGCTAAACACATGAGATTATTATCACTTTTCAACTTCACAAAAATCACTCTCTCCCTCCCTTACTCATTCTCGGCCGAACCCCCTCCCCTACATCCATCCATTTTCGGTTCTTGATCTTGCCATTCCAAGGTTATACAAGCATCAAAGGTTAGATATTAGGAGCCTTGGAGCAAACGGAACGCGAAGGGCCTCGTTGCTTAGCTTTTATCAACGCCATTTTCGCCAAGAATCTTCCCTAGCCTTGAGCTAGAGGTATAACACTTAAAACTCGTTTTTGAACTTATCTAAGGTGGTTAAAAGTATTTGTGTCGGTTAAATATTGGAATCTTACAAGTTGAAGCATTAAAGTCTACTAAAAGTATGAAAAATGGTGGTTAATAGCTCATGTGTTATGTAAAAGTTGTAGTATTTGAAATATGTGCTTATTTAGACCCGATCTATGTTGTGGTAGCTCGGATCACCGTTTAACCCGGTTTGGTAAGATCATGAATCTTAACATAAAGCTATTTTAGAAGTAACAAGGGTTAGAAGGTGAAACCCTACCACACATAAACTATGAACTTGTATAAAAATGTTTTATTTGTGTAAAAGTGTTTTAACATGTACAATAGTGTTTAAAACTAGCAGATCTACGTATCTGCAAGTGGTATTTTCAAAGGACCACGCGTCAAAGAAATCATGTTTTCTAAAAGACGGATTTTATACTAACAAACATGATTTTTATAAACCACAAGTGTGTAAACACTTGTGAAGTAAAAAGATCCGACAAAGAACTAGTTTTGTCAAAAGATACTAGAAGTTGTAAAGATGGATTTTCTCTAAAAACGAGGTTTTTACGAAATCGGATTATTTACACAAAAGATCCATTAAAAGTAAAGAGATTTACTACGTATTTTAGACAAACCACAAGTTCGTATATTTTTGCGATTATATCTATCTTTGACTAGTTAAAATGTTGCAAAGTTGGTTGATAATGTTGAGAACATTGATTGATTGATTTGTTAAAAGAAAATGATACGCTTGAAAGTGTGGCCACCTCCAGTTACAGAGGAAACTCTGGCGAAATTTTTCTAAAAACCTAACACTTAGAATTATTTACACAACAAGTGTTAAAATTATTTTTGACATATTTTCGAAATATAAATTCCGCCATGACTTTATTACTAAATATTCGGAGGTGGGATTTTCACAAGATTTAACGTGATAAATATATATTTTTCACACACTGCTTATGATTATTTTGTGAAAATACATAAATATTATTTGTAGAGTAAAAATAATATTTACAAGCGTTAACGATTCCAAAATAATACGAACGCTTTCACCATGAATATATAAGTTACACCGGTAATTATATTACCACTCGATTATTAAAACGTAACTTACGCACATGTATCGTAACCCCCATCCTTGGGAAGGAAATTAACTACCAAGTATATACGAAATGTAAACGCGGAATAGTTGCCTAACTATTTCCCAAAGACTTAAACTATAAAGCTAAGGCACGGCCGTCCGTGTAATAGAATTAGCACTTGTAGGTCGTCGCACAGCTTTCAGATTTGGAGACACTTGGTAGAGACGCTTCACAGTGAGTTCATGTCCCCCTTTTCTCTAACTGTTTTCAGTTTTCTTAACTGCGGGGGTGAAATACATGTTACTTTGTTTACAAGTACTTTATACACGGTATGTTAACGTAAGGAGGTTTACTACTTAGATCATGTGAATGGGTAGGCAGAACACCGAGGGACGTAAGTGGTAGATCTATCTGGGTGTAGCGAGCCCAACTCTAGGCCCAACAGAACGGACCTCTGTGAGGACCAACAGAATGGACCTTGAGTGACTTGGTTGCCCAACGCAAAAATCGGCTAGGGTTGAGTCTTCCTACTTGCATTTCACACATGCTAATGGCCTTGCAAACCATTGGTGATCTCTTTTCCTTACACTGCTACATACCAGGGAACTTTTATACTTACAAGTGTTTTACTTACTCACTTGCACATGAACTCGCTCAACATTATTGTTGATATTTCAACTTACATGTATTTCAGGAAACTAACGAGATCTGGCATGGTATGGCATGTTTTCCGCTGCACTTGTTTCCGAGGTCATCCGGGGTTTAGGGGATGTGTCTCTTTCCTGGACAAGACACACTCCTTAAACCATGTTTATGTTATGTTTCAAGTTTGTAATGTCTGTTGAACAAGGTTATGGTTGTTAGGGTATGTTCCCGTTAAAACAATGGTACTGTATTTGGTTTTCAAAACTTAATGGATGATCTTGCATGTTTTTAACTCATATAGCTTTGTTATGATTAAGCTATGGTATTAAGAAGTCACACCAAATTAACCACGCTTCCGCAAAGCCAGGGTGTGACAGCTTGGTATCAGAGCTCTGATCATAGCGAACTAGGATTCCTTCTCGAGTCTAGACTATGATCACTAGGGCTCTCACGAAAACATTTTACTGCATACCACTTAAGTCCAGATCCAAAACTTTTTACAAACAAATGTTGAGCACATTTTATTCCTTATTATAGGCTCGGTCTGAGAGGCCGAGGCTCGGTCTGAGAGAACGAGGTAGTTGGCTAGTGGGACTAGGAGAATTGGCTAGTGGGACTAGGAGAAATGGCTAGTGGGACTAGGAGAATTGGCTAGTGAGACTAGGAGAATTGGCTAGTGGGACTAGGAAGAGCAGTCTGAGAGGCTGGGAGGCTAGTGGGACTAGGAGAATGAATTGAATGCTTACTTGGTGACTTATGTGATTAATTGATTATATGATTGACTGTTTGTGCATGTTTGTGTATATGTTACAGACACATGGATTCTACAGACACTGGTGGTTCAGACACCACAGGCCCTAGTCCTATCGTATCAGACGACCTTGAGTCATCGGAGCACGAGGTTCACACGTCCGACTTCACGAGCACATATGAGGACGACTTTCAGCCCTTCGCATTACCTGACGGTGCTGACGAGCTCGCAGATGGTCCTTTGGCCGGGGATCTACCACTGGCAGTGATCCCTGCTCCTATACCGCTTGCTTCGTACCCTGTTTATGATTTGCCTATCGACGACGAGGAGGATGATGTCGATATGTTTGAGGAGGAGCCTTTCGAGGAGGATGCTCAGGGCGAGGCCCTTCCTGCTGCTGATGGTCCCTTGTTGATCGCAGATGCTCCCGCCGCGGAGTCACCTGCTCACTCCCCAGTCCCAGACTCCTTTGAGTCTGTGGCCTCTGTACCCTCACACTTCCAGAGTGCGCAACACTTCTCTCATGGATCAGATTCCGATCTGGCATCTTCTGTTGCCCCTATCCCCAGTTTTGTTTTCGACCATGATGATGAGGGGGATTCCGATCCTGTGTTTCCCCCAGGATTCGACCCAGATCGTGACTTAGAGTTTATTCCGATGGATCAGTTCATGGAGGATCCAGTAGACCCTGTTGACCTATTTGATCCTATTGACCCAGATTTTGATTTAGGGATGGCTTTTGATGACCTCAAGCCTGCCATTGCTCCAGAGCAGGCAGCCGCTCTAGACCCCATACCTGAGCATGACCCAGTACATGCTGACATCCCTTTTGAGCCTGTTGCTGATGATCTCCCCGTGGATGTTCCTTTGATGGAGGACGATCATGTCATTGTTGACCCTGTTGATCCTTTACCCGTTGTCGCTATACCTGTTGACCCTCCCGTTGAGCACATTGCACCTGTTCACCCTGTTGTTGCTCCCCCACTTGATCCCGTTCCACTAGAGCCCGAGCATGCACTGTTCGCGGCACGCATGGATCCACCAGATGAGCATGCACAGCACGGTTGGATACCTGCTGATGAGGATGTTCCGCCTTTTCCCCCACAGATCCCTGTTACGCGACATGTTGATTTTTCTTTCCAGGTTCCACAGTTTGTACCTCCAGCGAGGCCTGGAGAGGGTTCTTCAGCCCATCCTATTGGGCATGTACCGATGCCTATCCCTTTCATGCCCCAGATGTCATCTGTTCCACCCGCTGTTGCTCCATTTCACGTGGCACCTTTTGACCCCACTAGTGAGCCATTTCTTTGGGCACCAGACTCTGGTATGCCACCCACTGACCCCTACCATTCTTTTCACAGGGGGTACACTATCGAGGACGTCTTGATGTCTTTTGTAGCTCAGCATGAGTCACACACGCAGCGCATCCAGGAGCTCGAGAGAGCTCAGCTGCCACCGTGTCCCTGCCATGGTCAGACACACTCTCCTCTGCAGCCATTTCGACCTTTACCTCCAGATTATGCTGCCCGTCTCTTTACACTAGAGCAGCAGGTTGCCTCTATCATTCGTACTCAGTGAGCCCAGGAGGAGGACTGGCTCCAGTTACGTCGTTTGTTTTACACCCACTTTCCCCCTCCTCCACCACCATCTGTATAGAGCTCATCAGTACTGTTTGGGTAGACGAGGATGAGAAGACGGCGATTGTTGGATTACACAGTATTTTGGAGACTACTTTATGATCCTGACTTTTGTTGACATGTATTTGACACTGATTTGTTATGGTTTTTGTACAGGGGTGATGTAGCCCCTAGTTGATTGATGACTGTATGACACTATGATGCACTGATACACTTACTATGTAGTCTCGATATATGGGAATCGCAGTATTCTCATCATATCTGATTCGCTTGATGGCTTATTTGTATTTTATGACATGAGATGTTGTGTGATTGGTATTTGTGATGTATTGATAACATGAGATGTTATGTGATTATACTATTACTATCGATATATACGTACACTACATTATGACCTGGCTTACGTATTATAACATCGGAGCTTTACCATGGCCTGACCAACTTATACCATCTTTTAGAAGATGCCGCCAAGACGTGAGACACGCATGCCTACTAATGAGGCAGAGCTCCAGCAGATTATTGCAGCTGCCATAGCACAGTATGCAGCATCCCAGCCCGGAACGAGCGGAAGTATTAACCAAGGCAATAACAATCCACCACACGGTAATACTAAGTCATTACGACATACCGTGACCAAATTGGATATCTTTAGCGATGATGCTAATGCCGTTCATATGTTATAACGTACGTGCAGGGTGCACCTACAAGCAGTTCTTAGACTGCAAACCGGTCAACTTTGATGGCACTGGAGGTGCTGTCGCCTTCGTTCGTTGGGCTGAGAAAACCGAATCTGTTCTACGCATGAGCAAGTGCGCGCTGAATCAACAAGTCACCTACATCTCAGGGCTGTTTCTTGATGGAGCCCTCTCTTGGTGGAATCTACAAGTGCAGACATTAGGCGAAGCTGCTGCCTACGCGCTGACCTGGACCGAACTAAAAGAACTTATACGCAAAAAGTATTGTTCCCGCGCAGAAATCCAGCGATTGGAGACCGAGTTCTGGCACTTGAAAATGGACGGTCCAAAGGTAGCGGAGTACGTTCAAAGATTCCATGACTTATCTCAAGTGGTACCCTACATGGTCACTCCCGAGTTCAAGAGAATTGAACGCTTCATTTGGGGATTAGCTCCTCAAATCATAAGCATGGTAACCTCATCCAAACCAGCGACTATCACTGAAGCCATCGATTTGAGCGTGGCTCTCACAGAAGAGGCCATCCGCCTGAACAAGTTGATGAGATCAAGACGAAGAAGGCAGAGACTCACGTTGAGTCATCAGGAGGCAACAAAAGAAAGTTCTCGAACTTCAAACAAGGCATTGGCAGTGTTGGTAAGAAAGGGGAACCAAACGCACCAGCTCAGGTTACAGCTGGTAGTGGAAAGAAAGGAAGATGATACATGGGCACCCAGCCCAAATGCAATACCTGCCAACGCCACCATTCTGGTCAATGTGGGTTAAAAGTATGCGAAGTATGTGGGAAACGTGGTCACTTGAAGGACACTTGTTGGGCCCCTGCCGGTCGGGGAGGCCAGGGAGGATATGGAAACAGAAACTACAATCGTGGTGGTACTGGGAATCGCCCACAAGGAAATAATGGAGGGAACGGAGTCAACAATGCGAACCAAAACAACCAGCAAGTTGGGGATGGCGCCGGAAGTGGTCGAAAACTTGGATGTTTTAACTGCGGTGATGTTGGACATTTTAAGAAGAACTGCCCAGATTTAAACCAAGCCCGTGGAAGGGTGTTCCAAATCGAAGCAAGGGAAGCACGCCAGGACCCCAATGTTGTTACTGGTACGTTCCCTATCAATCAACGCTATGCATCCGTTTTATTTGATACTGGTGCCGATTATAGCTTCGTATCGTTAGAATTTGAGAATATGCTTGGGTTAGCCGCTAATAAGTTAGATATTCCCTACTCGATCGAATTAGCCAATGGGAAGTTAGTAGAAGCCAATGAAGTGATCAGAGGTTGTGTGATTGAATTGGGAGAACGTGAGTTCACTCTAGATCTGCTACCAGTCCAGTTGGGAAGCTTCGACGTGGTAGTAGGAATGGATTGGTTATCAGGAAACAAGGCTGAGATAGTATGTCACGAGAAGGTTGTTCGTATCCCAACCGATGATGGTGAGACCATTGTTGTTCATGGAGAAAAGCGTGAGACGCCGTTGAGGATTATCAGCTGCTTGAAAGCAAGGAAGTGTTTGCAGAAAGGATGTGTTGCCTTTCTGGCACACATTGTGGATAAGAAGGCTGCTGAGCCGAGAATCGAAGACATCCCTGTCGCGAGGGAGTATCCAGAAGTCTTCCCAGAAGACTTACCTGGACTGCCGCCTCAGAGGCAAGTAGAGTTTCACATTGACTTAGTTCCAGGCGCCGCGCCTGTGGCTAACGCACCTTATAGACTTGCTCCATCTGAGATGCAAGAACTGTCGACACAGCTTCAAGAGTTGTTAGACAAGGGTTTCATCCGACCAAGCTTCTCGCCTTGGGAAGCTCCAGTCCTGTTTGTTAAGAAGAAGGACGGTAGTTTTCGAATGTGCATTGACTACCGGGAGTTAAACAAGCTGACGATCAAGAATAGGTATCCTCTGCCAAGAATCGATGATCTATTCGATCAACTTCAAGGTTCAAGCTTTTACTCTAAGATCGATCTTCGATCTGGATACCATCAGTTAAGGATACAAGAGGAAAGTATCCCAAGGACAGCCTTCAGAACTCGCTATGGGCACTACGAGTTCCTTGTCATGCCATTTGGTTTGACAAACGCACCTGCGGTATTCATGGATCTGATGAATAGGGTTTGCAAGCCATACTTGGATAAGTTCGTAATTGTATTCATCGATGACATTCTAATTTACTCAAAGACGAAGGCTGAACACGAGCAGCACCTTAGAACCATTTTAGAACTGCTAAAGAAGGAACAACTGTACGCCAAATTCTCTAAGTGCGAATTTTGGCTACGAGAGGTACAATTCCTTGGACACGTGGTAAATGGAGATGGAATCCACGTGGATCCAACAAAGATCGAGGCAATCAAGGATTGGGAAACGCCAAAGACGCCAACCGAGATTCGGCAATTCTTGGGTTTGGCTGGCTACTATCTTAGGTTCATTGAGGACTTTTCGAAGATCGCTCAACCATTGACGCTACTCACGCAGAAAGATAAGACGTTTGATTGGGGAATCAAACAGGAAGAAGCATTCCAGATACTGAAGGATAAGCTCTGCAATGCGCCAATCTTAGCATTACCGGAAGGTACTGATGATTTTGTGGTATACTGCGACGCATCGCGCCAAGGATTGGGTTGCGTGTTGATGCAACGCCAAAAGGTTATTGCTTACGCATCGCGACAACTAAAAGTGCATGAAAAGAACTATACCACACACGATTTGGAGCTCGGCGCAGTGGTTTTTGCTTTAAAGATCTGGAGACACTACCTTTATGGTACGAAGTGCACAATCTTCACAGATCACAAGAGCCTACAGCATATATTCAACCAGAAGGAGTTGAATATGAGGCAAAGACGATCGGTTGAGTTGCTAAACGATTACGACTGCGAGATAAAGTATCATCCAGGGAAGGCGAATGTAGTCGCCGATGCCCTAAGTCGTAAAGAGAGAGTCAAGCCCATAAGGGTTAGGGCTTTGGAAATGATCATACGAACCGATCTTTCCTTGCGCATTCGTGCAACACAAAAGGAAGCTCTCAAGGAAAGGAATCCTGAAGAGGAATATCTCCGTGGGATGGAGAAGCTTTTGGTACCAAACGAGGAAGGAACATTATGTTTTGAGAAAAGGATTTGGGTTCCTCTGTTTGGTGATTTAAGGAAAGTTATTTTCGATGAAGCTCACAAATCACGGTACTCTATCCATCCTGGAGCGGATAAGATGTACCAAGATCTCAAAGATTATTATTGGTGGCCTAGGATGAAAGGCGATGTTGCTGTCTACGTGAGCAAATGTTTAACGTGCGCTAAGGTAAAGGCGGAATACCAGAAGCCTTCGGGACTGCTGCAACAACCGGAGATTCCCAAGTGGAAATGGGAACAAATCTCAATGGATTTTGTTACAAAATTGCCAAGAACGCCAAGAGGCCATGATATGATTTGGGTAATAGTTGACCGCCTAACAAAGTCCGCACACTTTCTACCAATCAGAGAGAAAGACAGTACTAGTAAACTTGCGGAAATATACATGAGAGAGATTGTCGCACGTCATGGAGTACCTCTCTCGATCATCTCTGATAGAGACGGAAGGTTTGTATCAAGGATATGGCAATCCTTCCAAGAAGCGTTTGGATCCCAATTGAATCTGAGCACTGCGTTCCATCCGCAAACTGACGGCCAGAGCGAGCGAACGATACAGACTTTGGAAGACATGCTGAGAGCATGTGTTATGGATTTGGGCGGTAGCTGGGACAAACATTTACCTTTGGTTGAATTCTCATACAACAACAGCTACCACACCAGTATTGGTGTCGCGCCATTTGAAGCCCTTTACGGACGCAAGTGCCGATCACCCCTATGTTGGTCTGACGCGGGTGATAGGCAGCTTGCTGGTCCCGAGATCGTCCAAGAGACGACAAACAAGATCGCGCAAATTCTTAAACGCATCGAAGCAGCTCGCCACAGACAAAAGGCCTATGCGGATCCAAACCGGAAGCATGTGGATTTCCATGTTGGAGAGATGGTGTTATTGAAGGTTTCACCCTGGAAGGGGGTGGCACGCTTTGGAAAGCGTGGGAAGTTAAATCCGCGCTACATTGGTCCTTTCAGAATTCTGGAAAGAATAGGACTAGTAGCATACAAGTTGGACCTACCTGCTGAACTGAATGGTGTTCACGATACATTTCATGTATCCAATCTAAAGAAAAGTCCAACTCAAGTTGACGTTGCCATTCCCATCGACGAGATTCATGTTGACGACACGCTCCACTTCGTTGAAGAACCTGTTGAGGTCACGGATTGGAAAGTTAACAAGACCCGCCGGAGCAGTGTCAAACTCGTCAAGGTTCGTTGGAATACCAGACATGGTCCTGAGTTCACCTGGGAGCGTGAGGACCGGATGAAAGAGAAATACCCCCACCTTTTTCCTAAGAACCCTGCTTCTACAAGCAGAACTTAAATTTCGGGACGAAATTTAATTAACGGGGGGAGAATGTGACAACCCGCACTAAACCAGGTATCCGTACGATTTAATTAATGATTAATTACTGCTTAATTACTGTGCTTGCTTGAACTAGCTGATAAACTGCTACTTGAATACTGATACATGTACTTACTTGCATCATACTTGCTTGCTGTCACTACAATACTTACATACTGAACCATAGTGACAAACATGATGCACAAAAAGCACAGTAGCACGATAACGGATAACCTATTGAACATGCTGATAAAGCCAGCATCAGGCAGACACTGCCTCTAAGGCCTATAAGAGCCTGAGATATTTTGCTACACCAATAGTGAGTGTAGGATACAAGGGTTGTAGAACTGCGTCTCTAGAAATAAGATACACTGATTGGATGTGCCTAAAACGTACTTTAAGTACAAAACACAGCACTTTAATAAAAATTCAGCATTTTAGCTAACTAGTAAAGTGCCAAAATATGGGGAAAATACTACTAGACACTTTCCAAAGTGTCGGAAACAAAATGTGTCACTAAAAATACCAATAACGACACTTTAAAGCTTTTGTAACGCTTTAACGGATTATTATCCAACCGAACAACCGGACTATACCCGGAACATGAGAATATTATTATTTTCCCTATTTATATTTTTCTGAGCCAGTTAGGGTCCCTGATTACCCTAACACCCGTGGTAACATACTACACACAAGTAACTAAGTTAAACACTTAACACTTAACTAACTTAACTTAGTTACCCTAACTACCTACTTGGGATCGAACTAAACCCCCCCCATCCTAACCGGCCCCAAACCTTGGGGAACACACTAGTACCATCCTTGGATTATTTTAATCAATTGCCTAAAATCTAGAGAACACAAGAACCATGGGATATTACACTATGTTTTGTCTATAAAACCTAAGCTAAACACATGAGATTATTATCACTTTTCAACTTCACAAAAATCACTCTCTCCCTCCCTTACTCATTCTCGGCCGAACCCCCTCCCCTACATCCATCCATTTTCGGTTCTTGATCTTGCCATTCCAAGGTTATACAAGCATCAAAGGTTACGTATTGGGAGCCTTGGAGCAAACGGAACGCGAAGGACCTCGTTGCTTAGCTTTTATCCACGCCATTTTCGCCAAGAATCTTCCCTAGCCTTGAGCTAGAGGTATAACACTTAAAACTCGTTTTTGAACTTATCTAAGGTGGTTAAAAGTATTTGTGTCGGTTAAATATTGGATTCTTACAAGTTGAAGCATTAAAGTCTACTAAAAGTATGAAAAATGGTGGTTAATAGCTCATGTGTTATGTAAAAGTTGTAGTATTTGAAATATGTGCTTATTTAGACCCGATCTATGTTGTGGTAGCTCGGATCACCGTTTAACCCGGTTTGGTAAGATCATGAATCTTAACATAAAGCTATTTTAGAAGTAACAAGGGTTAGAAGGTGAAACCCTACCACACATAAACCATGAACTTGTGTAAAAATGTTTTATTTGTGTAAAAGTGTTTTAACATGTACAATAGTGTTTAAAACTAGCAGATCTACGTATCTGCAAGTGGTATTTTCAAAGGACCACGCGTCAAAGAAATCATGTTTTCTAAAAGACGGATTTTATACTAACAAACATGATTTTTATAAACCACAAGTGTGTAAACACTTGTGAAGTAAAAAGATCCGACAAAGAACTAGTTTTGTCAAAAGATACTAGAAGTTGTAAAGATGGATTTTCTCTAAAAACGAGGTTTTTACGAAATCGGATTATTTACACAAAAGATCCATTAAAAGTAAAGAGATTTACTACGTATTTTAGACAAACCACAAGTTCGTATATTTTTGCGATTATATCTATCTTTGACTAGTTAAAATGTTGCAAAGTTGGTTGATAATGTTGAGAACATTGATTGATTGATTTGTTAAAAGAAAATGATACGCTTGAAAGCGTGGCCACCTCCAGTTACAGAGGAAACTCTGGCGAAATTTTTCTAAAAACCTAACACTTAGAATTATTTACACAACAAGTGTTAAAATTATTTTTGACATATTTTCGAAATATAAATTCCGCCATGACTTTATTACTAAATATTCGGAGGTGGGATTTTCACAAGATTTAACGTGATAAATATATATTTTTCACACACTGCTTATGATTATTTTGTGAAAATACATAAATATTATTTTTAGAGTAAAAATAATATTTACAAGCGTTAACGATTCCAAAATAATACGAACGCTTTCACCATGAATATATAAGTTACACCGGTAATTATATTACCACTCGATTATTAAAACGTAACTTACGCACATGTATCGTAACCCCCATCCTTGGGAAGGAAATTAACTACCAAGTATATACGAAATGTAAACGCGGAATAGTTGCCTAACTATTTCCCAAAGACTTAAACTATAAAGCTAAGGCACGGCCGTCCGTCTAATAGAATTAGCACTTGTAGGTCGTCGCACAGCTTTCAGATTTGGAGACACTTGGTAGAGACGCTTCACAGTGAGTTCATGTCCCCCTTTTCTCTAACTGTTTTCAGTTTTCTTAACTGCGGGGGTGAAATACATGTTACTTTGTTTACAAGTACTTTATACACGGTATGTTAACGTAAGGAGGTTTACTACTTAGATCATGTGAATGGGTAGGCAGAACACCGAGGGACGTAAGCGGTAGATCTATCTGGGTGTAGCGAGCCCAACTCTAGGCCCAACAGAACGGACCTCTGTGAGGACCAACAGAACGGACCTTGAGTGACTTGGTTGCCCGACGCAAAAATCGGCTAGGGTTGAGTCTTCCTACTTGCATTTCACACATGCTAATGGCCTTGCAAACCATTGGTGATCTCTTTTCCTTACACTGCTACATACCAGGGAACTTTTATACTTACAAGTGTTTTACTTACTCACTTGCACATGAACTCGCTCAACATTATTGTTGATTTTTCAACTTACATGTATTTCAGGAAACTAACGAGATCTGGCACGGTATGGCATGTTTTCCGCTGCACTTGTTTCCGAGGTCATCCGGGGTTTAGGGGATGTGTCTCTTTCCTGGACAAGACACACTCCTTAAACCATGTTTATGTTATGTTTCAAGTTTGTAATGTCTGTTGAACAAGGTTATGGTTGTTAGGGTATGTTCCCGTTAAAACAATGGTACTGTATTTGGTTTTCAAAACTTAATGGATGATCTTGCATGTTTTTAACTCATATAGCTTTGTTATGATTAAGCTATGGTATTAAGAAGTCACACCAAATTAACCACGCTTCTGCAAAGCCAGGGTGTGACAATTGTTGTAAGAGAACTCGATTAGTGGCAGATGAGAATCCCAATTACCACCAAGGTCTATCACGCATGCTCTAAGCATATCCTCCAAAGTTTGAATCGTTCTCTCAGATTGGCCATCTGTTTGGGGATGATAAGCAGTGCTTAGATTCAGTCGGGTTCCCAAAGCATATTGCATGGCCTTCTAAAAATGAGATGAAAATCGAGCATCACGATCGGAAATGATATCTAAAGGAACACCATGTCGTGATACAATCTCGTCTATATAGATCTTGGCAAGCTTCTCAGCAGAGAAATCCTCACGGATTGGTAAGAAGTGAGCAGATTTTGTCAAACGATCAACTACAACCCAAATAGCATCGTGACCTTTAGACGTACGAGGTAACTTAGTAATGAGATCCATCGCAATGTTCTCCCATTTCCAAACCGGTATCTCTGGTTGTACAAGCAAACCAGAAGGTCGTTGATGTTCTGCCTTGACTTTGAGACAAGTTAGGCATTTCGACACATACAAGGCAACATCTTTCTTCATACCAGGCCACCAGATCTTAGTACGAAGATCCTTGTACATTTTATCAGCACCCGGATGGATAGAATATCGAGACTTATGTGATTCGTCCATCACTAAAGTGCGAAGATCGTCTTGTTTCGGAATCCACAATCGATCCTTAAAATAGAGCAAACCATCGTCTTTCACTTCGAGCTTAAGCTCAAGTTGACGTGGTAATTCATTACCTATCAAATTTTGGGAAACACAAAATTACTGAGCTTGAAGGACACGAGATTGAAGATTAGATAGTGTTCTAACAGAATGAAGCTTGACTCGCTCCTTTCGACTAATCGCATCGGCTACAACGTTCTCCTTACCAGGGTGGTAGCGAATCTCGCAGTCATAATCGTTTAAGAGTTCAACCCAACGTTGTTGATTCATGCTCGGCTCTTTCTGATTAAGAATGTGCTGGAGACTTTTGTGGTCTGTGAAAACCACACACTTCGTTCCATAGAGGTAGTGTCTCCAGATTTTAAGCGCGAAAACCACAGCTCCTAACTCAAGATCATGAGTCGTGTAGTTCTCCTCGTGAACTTTCAGCTGCCTAGATATATATGCAATAACTTTACCTCGTTCCATAAGGACGCAACCAAGGCCTAAGTTGGACGCATCGCAATAGACAACGAAATCATCGCTTCCCTCGGGCAGAGATAGAACAGGAGCATTACATAACTTCTTCTTCAGCGTTTGAAACGCTTCTTCTTGCTTGGGTCCCCACTCAAAAGGCTTATTTTTCTGAGTCAAAGCAGTGAGTGGAACCGCAATCTTCGAGAAATTCGAAATGAATTGACGATAATAACCAGCATGTGACAACTCGAAATTTAGAACATTTCGTTGTATGCTTGAACGATTAGTGACTAACTGATTTGATGAATTAATGAATGATTTATGTGAACTTATATGATCATGTGTTATGTTATGTGTATGTTTGTGATCGTATGTATGCGAGTATGTCTAGGAACCGAAACAACAAGGACCCGACTCGAGACCATGTGGTCTCGAGTAAACATCACACCACTCATGGGCCGGTTGGGCCACACATACACACTTAGCCTATTTCGAAACCCATTAGGGTGCACTAAGTGAATCAAGTATAAAACCCTTAGTGATGCTAGTCTTGACATCCTTTGGGCAAATAGCACACATACTCTTCTAACACACACACACTCTCCATTCTCCCTCACAAAAACTCTTCTCTCCTCCATTCTCGGATTCAAACCGGTGACCACTAAGGAGCTCTCGGATCAACTCGTACACACTCACCTTTGGAACCCATCAACCGGTTAGTGATTCATGATTAAATGTTGTGTTTCGGTTTGAAGATAATGTGTGATATTCAGTTTGATAATGATGTGTGATGAAAAATTATGTGATAATATGTCTACTTGTTAAGTGTTATACATGAGAAATACACCCTTTTTGAGTAATCGGTTCATAAATGTTTCATGTAGTATGTTTATATTCGGTTAAAGATGATAGGTTAATGTATTGGTTATGTTGGAGTGAATAATGTATGCTTGACTATGATTGAATGTTGAATGGTAAATGTCTTGCTTAATGATCTTAGTATCTAGTCTAGGTATTATGGTGCTTGACCGAAAATACAAGAGCTATGAACACATGTTGAATATGAATATTTGAATATGTGTTGAATAGGTTTGGAATGTGATATGAACATGACTTTAATATGTGAAGAACATGATGAATGTATGAAGAACTTGATGAATATGATATGAACATGGTTGAATATTTGAAATTTGATATGTTTGATCCATTTTTAGTAATTTGCTAGACAAGAAACATGTTTAAGGAATTTGGTTGGATAGTACAAACTGTTACATGAAATCAGAATGTTAGTGGGTAGTACACTGTACCGAATCAGCTCCTGTCCAACCGAAACCATCAGTTGCGACTCGAAACCAAGCATAACGAGTCGAGATCCCCGATTACGACACCGGTTGCGAGTCGCAAACACCTGGTTGCGACTCGAAACCACACCTGATCAGCACATAAACCGTTTGACCCGAAACCACGGTTGCGAGTCCAGTTGCGACTCGTAACCAAAACAGCACGAACCGAAACCACGATTGCGACTCAGGTTGCGAGTCGCAAACGCCTAGTTGCGACTCGAGACAATACGCGGATACACACTGTTTGGACTTGTTTAATTATGGGCTTAGTGTTTGGGCCGGACCTTGGACTTTGTTTAATTCTGGGCATGTTACTGTTCGTTCGACTCGTATGCATTACTTGCTAACTGCCATGATTAACGTGTATGCCATACGTGCACTACTTGAATACGAACCTGATTGTACGATACAACTATGATAGGACGTGAGTAGCCTCAACGTTGCTTGTTTGACTTTTCAGTGTTTTCTACCGAGCAAACCAAAGTGAGTTCACACCCTCTACAAAGCATGGGATTCCCAGGGGTCGGGAATTGGGGTTAAGGAACTGGGTTCCTCGTCCTCCTTGGGTAGGACAGCAAAGGTTCAGGAATGAAATTCCTCGTCCTCACGGACAGATAACTCGTACTAGACCAAAACTCTATCACGAAGTCCCTCATTTTTATATCGACTTAATCGCCGGGCCAATGGCGAGCGGGTCATTAGTTAGATAGCGCTATTTAGGTTTGACAAACCTCACACCGTGCCGCAGAGGACGGGCGTGAACTAATGGATCTGGGGCACGTCAATGATGATAGACATTGACAGTTTCAGGGCACATAAACATGACTACAGTCAGCAGTCGATATGGTAACGAGTCTAGTAAATGCATGGGGTAGCCCCCACGGCCGAAATGCCAGATAACTAACACGGGGTAGCCCCCACGGCTGGATAGCCAGAGTAACCGGGAATAAACAAGACACGTTTTTAACTATGGGGTAACCCCCACGGCAGGATGCCAGCTAAAGGAAACTGTTTTCGAAACAACTTAAAACGAACACCCAACCGTGAACTCACTCAACTTGTTGTTGACTCGTTACTACATGCTTTGCAGGTCCTTAGGTTTCTTAGCTGGAGCTTGCATGGAGGAGGATTGTTGTGGGACATGGACGGCTGTGTGCCATGTTAAACTTTGAAACGATTAAACTTGTGTTTTGATTTAAGACTTATGCTTCCGCTTGCAACTTAACTATCTTTTGTTTGAACACCAATTGTATTGGTTGGATTTTATAATTACTTATATGCTTGTTCAATATGATTGGTGGCTGGATCCTGGTCAGTCACGCCTCCAAGCGGTGGTACTCCGCAGGTGGATTTTGGGGGTGTGACAGATTGGTATCAGAGCCATTGGTTATAGAGAACTTGGTTTTAATAAAGGGGAAAACGTTTTTTTTTTGTTAAAACCAGACTATAACCTGTACAGTGCTCAACGGTCCACAACGATGCTTCACTCCACATGCAAGGCTCGACATTCTAGGTGATATGGTCTGTATATTACCTACCTGTTAGATACATGGTACATTGCTTATGGTATGCTTGGTTAGTATAACTACTGTTGCATGAACACGTGCGTGCTTGCTCTATCCTATCATCGCATTTTCGCGAACCCCTCTCACTCACGTTCTTCTTGATATGAAGATCATGTCTGGACGCGTTAACATGACACAAGCCCAGTTGACGGCTCTGATCAACGAACGAGTTGCCGCAGCACTTGCAGCTGCACACGCAGGAGGTATATCCTGCAGTCCGAACTCATTCTAGGATCTTTAGGATCCTACTCTCGTGAACCAACCTTTGTGTTAAACTCTATCTTTTCTTTCACCTACGATAGGTCATCATGTTCAGCCACCCGTGTGCACTTTTAAGACTTTCATGGACTGCCGACCAACTACTTTTAGCGGCACTGAAGGAGCAGTAGGTCTCCTACACTGGTTTGAGAAGCTAGAATCTGTGTTCGAAATGTGTGAATGCCCTGAGGCGCGCAGGGTGAAGTACACTACTGGTACTCTGGAGGGTTTAGCCCTCACATGGTGGAACGCTCAAGTTCAGATGCTAGGGTTGGTTGCTGCCAACGCCACCCCATGGGAAACTTTTAAGGAAATGATCAAAGAGGAATACTGCAGTCGTGATGAGATTCACAAACTGGAAGTGGAGTTCTTCAACCTCAAGATGACGGGGTCCGAAATTGAAGCTTATGTGAAAAGGTCGAACGAACTGGCAATTCTGTGTCCTACTATGGTGGATCCTCCCATCAAACGCATCGAACTATTTCTTCAGGGCTTAGTGCCAGAAATCCAAAGTCATGTGACTTCAGCGAACCTCGCTACCTACCAGCAAACAGTTCAGTTGGCTCACCGTCTCACGGATCAGGCGGTGGAGCAGAACAAGTTACCAAAATGCATAGGCGCTGCAACTACTACTGGTACCTCTAGTGACAACAAACGAAAATGGGATGGAACTTCGAGTAAGGGTTCGGCTTCTGTTCAGTCCCAGTCTCAGCAGAGAAAGACTGAGGACTACAAGAGCCCTAATCAGCAATCGTCTGGTGGCGGATACAAAGGAAATCACCCCAAATGCAATCGCTGCGGCCTGCACCACAGCGGACCATGCACCAGGGGCAACTGTCATCGGTGCAACAAGCCTGGTCACGCTGCAAAGGATTGTAGGAGCTTATACCCCGCCAACCAGAATCGTCAGCAAGCTCAACAGAACCAGCGCCAGCAGCAGCAGCAAGGTGATAACAAAGGGTGCTTTCAGTGTGGAGCTGAGGGCCACTTCAAGAGAGACTGTCCCCAACTGAACAGGAACCAGAACAACAACAACAACAATAACAACAATCAGGGGAATGGTAACAATGGGAACAACAACAATGGCGCCAGGGGGCGAATGATTGTGATTGGCCAAGGTGAAGCAAGGAATGACCCCAATGTTGTGGCGGGTAAGTTCCTTCTCGACGACTTTTATGTTTCAGTTTTATTTGATTCGGGTGCCGATACTAGCTACATGTCACTAGAAGTTAGTCGAATGCTTAAGCGTATTCCAACACTTTTGAACAACAAGCACACAGTAGAGCTAGCAAATGGTAAGAGCTTAGAAGCCACACACGTAGTCAAGGGTTGTAAACTTATTCTCGCTGACCAGACCTTCTCTATCGACCTCATTCCTATCGTTTTGGGTAGTTTCGACGTTGTCATTGGGATGGATTGGTTATCCCAGCACAGAGCAGAGATTCTTTGCAACGAGAAGGTTGTCCGTATTCCAGGTCCCGGTGGTGAACCTCTCATGATTCATGGCGACAAGAGGAGTGCTGTTGAGAACGTCATTTCTCTCCTTAAGGCCCAAAAGTGCTTGCGAAAGGGCCACACTGCTATTTTGGCTCTCGTTACTGACACCTCAGAAAAAGATAAGAAGATAGAATATTTTCCAGTTGTACGCGATTATCCAGAGGTATTTCCTGAGGAATTACCTGGTCTTCCGCCTCATCGTCAAGTCGAGTTTCAGATTAAACTAGCTCCTGGAGCTGCGCCTATAGCCCGTGCACCTTATCGTTTAGCCCCATCAGAGTTGAAGGAACTCTCCACGCAACTACAAGAACTCTTAGATAAGGGCTTCATTCGCCCAAGCTCATCGCCCTGGGGAGCTCCAGTATTATTTGTGAAGAAGAAAGACGGTACTTTCAGAATGTGCATCGACTACCGAGAACTCAACAAAGTGACGGTGAAGAATCGTTATCCTCTACCACGTATCGACGACTTGTTCGACCAGTTGCAAGGATCGAGCTACTATTCGAAGATCGATTTGAGATCGGGTTATCACCAGCTGAGAGTCCGGGAAGGGGACGTCTCCAAAACAGCTTTCAGAACTCGATACGGGCACTATGAGTTTTTGGTCATGCCTTTTGGGATGACAAATGCACCTGCGGTTTTCATGGACTTGATGAACCGAGTGTGCAAGCCTTACCTGGACAAGTTTGTTATAGTCTTCATCGACGACATCCTGATCTACTCTAAAAGTCGGGAGGAGCACGAGCAGCATCTGCGACTTATTCTGGAACTCCTTCGAACAGAACAGCTTTACGCAAAGTTCTCGAAATGCGACTTCTGGCTTCGAGAAGTCCATTTCCTAGGCCACGTGGTGAACAAGGATGGGATTCACGTTGATCCATCCAAGATAGACTCGATTAAGAACTGGCCTGCACCTCGTACACCAAAGGAAATTCGCCAATTCTTGGGTTTGGCGGGATACTACCGGAGATTCATAAAGGATTTTTCTAAGATTGCACAGCCTCTCACCTCACTAACGCAGAAGGGCATTGTTTATCGCTGGGGAAACGCACAGGAGTTGGCATTTCAGCACCTAAAGGATAGACTTTGTAGCGCACCTATCCTTTCCTTGCCGGAAGGCACATACGACTTTGTGGTCTACTGCGACGCATCAATTCAGGGTCTTGGTTGCGTGTTGATGCAACGAGATAAAGTTATAGCCTACGCCTCACGCCAACTCAAAGTCCACGAGAAGAACTACACTACGCACGATTTAGAGCTGGGAGCTGTTGTTTTTGCGCTTAAGTTATGGCGGCATTACCTGTATGGTACCAAGTGCGCGATCTACACTGACCACAGGAGTCTCGAGCATATCTTCAAGCAGAAGGAACTGAATATGCGGCAACGACGATGGGTCGAACTACTGAATGACTACGAGTGCTCAATCAGGTATCACCCGGGCAAGGCCAATGTTATGGCCGACGCCCTCAGTCGGAAGGACGCTGCGCCTAAGCGCGTGCGAGCTTTACAACTCACGATCCATTCTAGTCTGCCTTCCCAGATACGAGCTGCTCAGGTAGAAGCACTGAAACCAGAAAACGTCAGGGCTGAAGCCCTACGCGGATCAAGGCAACGATTGGAACAGAAGGAAGACGGTGCTTACTACGTAACGGGACGCGTTTGGGTCCCACTTTATGGCAACCTACGAGAGCTTGTGATGGACAAAGCACACAAGTCTCGCTACTCAGTACACCCTGGATCAGATAAGATGTATCATGATATCAAAACTACGTATTGGTGGCCTAGCATGAAGGCCCACATAGCAACCTACGTCAGCAAGTGTTTGACTTGTGCGAGAGTCAAGTCGGAATACCAGAAACCATCAGGCCTGCTCCAACAACCAGAGATACCTCAATGGAAATGGGAGCAAATATCCATGGATTTTGTTACTGGCCTACCTAGATCCCAGCGCGGGAACGATACTATTTGGGTGATCGTGGATCGACTCACAAAATCTGCACACTTCCTGGCCATCAAGGAAACGGATAAGTTCTCCACTCTTGCATAAATATACCTCAAGGAAGTTGTTTCGAGGCACGGGGTGCCCACCTCTATTATCTCGGATCGAGATGCACGTTTTACTTCAGAGCTGTGGCAAGCGATGCACAAATCCTTCGGCTCACGACTAGACATGAGCACAGCGTACCATCCTCAGACGGACGGGCAGTCCGAGCGCACTATTCAAACCTTGGAAGACATGCTTCGTGCATGTGTAATCGACTTTGGCAACCGCTGGGAAAAGCATCTGCCACTTGTGGAATTCTCGTACAATAACAGCTACCACACCAGCATTGGAGCTGCTCCGTTTGAGGCATTGTACGGACGTAAATGCCGGTCTCCTCTTTGCTGGGCAGAGGTGGGAGAAAGTCAGATCACTGGTCCAGAATATGTGGTGGATACAACCGAGCAGATCGCTCAGATACGAAAACGCATGACGGCCGCTCGCGAACGTCAGAAAGTTTACGCCGACATGGGCAGGAAACCACTTGAGCTCCAGGTTGGGGAGCGGGTACTACTCAAAGTTTCACCCTGGAAGGGTGTGGTTCGTTTTGGTAAACGCGGTAAACTTAACCCACGATACGTTGGACCTTTCGAGGTCATTGAGAAAATAGGCAGGGTGGCCTACAGACTAAACTTACCAGCGGAACTCGGTGCAGTTCACAACGTTTTTCACGTGTCGAATCTGAAGAAGTGTCCATCAGATGAGACCCACGTAGTTCCTTTGAAGGAACTCACTATCGACGAGCAGTTACGATTCGTCGAAGAACCAGTCGAGATCACGGACCGGGATGTTAAGGTCCTCAAGAGCACTAGGATACCTCTCGTTCGAGTTCGTTGGAACTCACGTCGCGGCCCAGAGTTCACCTGGGAGCGCGAAGATCAGATGAAACAAAAGTATCCCCAACTGTTCGCAAACAGTACACCCACTACTGAGGCCGAAGCTACGGAATTTCGGGACGAAATTCCAGATCAACGGGGGGTGGATGTGACACCCCAGGAAAACCAGGAAAACCATACAACTTAACTAGCTTCCTCAGTGAGTGCCTACCAAATTTCGGGACGAAATTTCTTTCAACTTGGGGATTATGTGACAACTCGAAATTTAGAACCTTTCGTTGTATGCTTGAACGATTAGTGACTAACTGATTTGATGAATTAATGAATGATTTATGTGAACTTATATGATCATGTGTTATGTTATGTGTATGTTTGTGATCGTATGTATGCGAGTATGTCTAGGAACCGAAACAACAAGGACCCGACTCGAGACCATGTGGTCTCGAGTAAACATCACACCACTCATGGGCCGGTTGGGCCACACATACACACTTAGCCTATTTCGAAACCCATTAGGGTGCACTAAGTGAATCAAGTATAAAACCCTTAGTGATGCTAGTCTTGACATCCTTTGGGCAAATAGCACACATACTCTTCTAACACACACACACTCTCCATTCTCCCTCACAAAAACTCTTCTCTCCTCCATTCTCGGATTCAAACCGGTGACCACTAAGGAGCTCTCGGATCAACTCGTACACACTCACCTTTGGAACCCATCAACCGGTTAGTGATTCATGATTAAATGTTGTGTTTCGGTTTGAAGATAATGTGTGATATTCGGTTTGATAATGATGTGTGATGAAAAATTATGTGATAATATGTCTACTTGTTAAGTGTTATACATGAGAAATACACCCTTTTTGAGTAATCGGTTCATAAATGTTTCATGTAGTATGTTTATATTCGGTTAAAGATGATAGGTTAATGTATTGGTTATGTTGGAGTGAATAATGTATGCTTGACTATGATTGAATGTTGAATGGTAAATGTCTTGCTTAATGATCTTAGTATCTAGTCTAGGTATTATGGTGCTTGACCGAAAATACAAGAGCTATGAACACATGTTGAATATGAATATTTGAATATGTGTTGAATAGGTTTGGAATGTGATATGAACATGACTTTAATATGTGAAGAACATGATGAATGTATGAAGAACTTGATGAATATGATATGAATATGGTTGAATATTTGAAATTTGATATGTTTGATCCATTTTTAGTAATTTGCTAGACAAGAAACATGTTTAAGGAATTTGGTTGGATAGTACAAACTGTTACATGAAATCAGAATGTTAGTGGGTAGTACACTGTACCGAATCAGCTCCTGTCCAACCGAAACCATCAGTTGCGACTCGAAACCAAGCACAACGAGTCGAGATCCCCGATTACGACACCGGTTGCGAGTCGCAAACACCTGGTTGCGACTCGAAACCACACCTGATCAGCACATAAACCGTTTGACCCGAAACCACGGTTGCGAGTCCAGTTGCGACTCGTAACCAAAACAGCACGAACCGAAACCACGATTGCGACTCAGGTTGCGAGTCGCAAACGCCTAGTTGCGACTCGAGACAATACGCGGATACACACTGTTTGGACTTGTTTAATTATGGGCTTAGTGTTTGGGCCGGACCTTGGACTTTGTTTAATTCTGGGCATGTTACTGTTCGTTCGACTCGTATGCATTACTTGCTAACTGCCATGATTAACGTGTATGCCATACGTGCACTACTTGAATACGAACCTGATTGTACGATACAACTATGATAGGACGTGAGTAGCCTCAACGTTGCTTGTTTGACTTTTCAGTGTTTTCTACCGAGCAAACCAAAGTGAGTTCACACCCTCTACAAAGCATGGGATTCCCAGGGGTCGGGAATTGGGGTTAAGGAACTGGGTTCCTCGTCCTCCTTGGGTAGGACAGCAAAGGTTCAGGAATGAAATTCCTCGTCCTCACGGACAGATAACTCGTACTAGACCAAAACTCTATCACGAAGTCCCTCATTTTTATATCGACTTAATCGCCGGGCCAATGGCGAGCGGGTCATTAGTTAGATAGCGCTATTTAGGTTTGACAAACCTCACACCGTGCCGCAGAGGACGGGCGTGAACTAATGGATCTGGGGCACGTCAATGATGATAGACATTGACAGTTTCAGGGCACATAAACATGACTACAGTCAGCAGTCGATATGGTAACGAGTCTAGTAAATGCATGGGGTAGCCCCCACGGCCGAAATGCCAAATAACTAACACGGGGTAGCCCCCACGGCTGGATAGCCAGAGTAACCGGGAATAAACAAGACACGTTTTTAACTATGGGGTAACCCCCACGGCAGGATGCCAGCTAAAGGAAACTGTTTTCGAAACAACTTAAAACGAACACCCAACCGTGAACTCACTCAACTTGTTGTTGACTCGTTACTACATGCTTTGCAGGTCCTTAGGTTTCTTAGCTGGAGCTTGCATGGAGGAGGATTGTTGTGGGACATGGACGGCTGTGTGCCATGTTAAACTTTGAAACGATTAAACTTGTGTTTTGATTTAAGACTTATGCTTCCGCTTGCAACTTAACTATGTTTTGTTTGAACACCAATTGTATTGGTTGGATTTTATAATTACTTATATGCTTGTTCAATATGATTGGTGGCTGGATCCTGGTCAGTCACGCCTCCAAGCGGTGGTACTCCGCAGGTGGATTTTGGGGGTGTGACACAGCAAGACCAAGAAAAGATCGAATCTCTGTAGGCGTCGTCGGTGTATTCCAGTCCTTGATAGCAGCAATCTTGGATGGATCCACGTGAATACCATGCTCATTGACTATATGATCCAAGAATTGAACTTCTTTAAGCCAGAATTCACACTTGGAGAATTTAGCAAAAAGTTGTTCCTTCTTCAGGAGTTCCAATGTTAAGCGAAGGTGTTGCTCGTGCTCGGCTCGAGATTTTGAATAAATGAGAATATCGTCGATGAACACAAAAATGAACTTGTCCAAATAAAGTTTGCAGACCCTATTCATTAAGTCCATAAAGATAGCTGGAGCATTTGTCAAACCAAAAGGCATGACAGTGAACTCGTAATGCCCATATCTTGTGCGGAAAGCAGTTTTGGGAATATCTTCTTCGAGAACACGAAGTTGATGATACACAGATCGTAGATCAATCTTGGAAAAGCATGAAGCACCCTGCAGCTGGTCGAAGAGATCATCAATTCGAGGTAGGGGATATCGATTCTTGATGGTGAGCTTATTAAGCTCACGATAATCGATACACATTCGAAAAGATCCATCTTTCTTTTTCACGAAGAGGACATGAGCTCCCCAAGGTGAAAAGCTCGGTCGGATGAATCCTTTATCAGATAACTCTTGAAGCTGTTTCGATAACTCTTGCATCTCCGACGGTGCAAGACGATAAGGTGCTTTTGCAATCGGGTTGGCATTGGGTACAAGGTCAATATGAAACTCGACTTGACGAACTGGAGGCAAACCAGGCAGTTCATCAGGAAACACCTCTGGATAATCACGCACAATCGGGATATCCTGTATACTCTTGCTCTTGTCTTTCTCCTCGGTGACATGTGCCAGAAAAGCAACATATCCTTTTCGCAAATAACTTAGGGCTTCCATACACGACATAAGCTTCAAACCATCTGGTGGTTTCTCGCCACGAACTTCCAGAACATCGCCAGACGGAAGAGGAATACGAACAATCTTATCGAAATAAACCACCTCAGTGTGGTGTTTGGTTAACCAGTCCATTCCAATGATAATATCAAAACTTCCAAGTTGCATCGGTGTGAGGTCAATAGGAAAAAGATGGTTATCAAGGTTCAACTGACAATTACGAATAATAGAATCGAGAACAAGAGGTTTACTAGTGGCAACTTCAACAGATAAGGGTTTCCTCAGTTTAGTTCTAGGTATCGCAAGTAAGGGCTCAAATGACAATGAAACAAAACTTCTATCAGCACCAGAATCAAAAAGAATAGATGTAGGTTGATTGTTAACAAGAAACGTACCATTGACAACCTCGTTGTCAGCCCTCGCTTCGTTTGCATTCAAATTGTACGCTCACCCACAAGGGGGATTCACATTAACATTGACGTTCGCATTCGGGTTCGCGTTAGCATTCGCGTTTGCATTCGCCAGTCTCGGACAATTGTTGCGGAAGTGACCATACTCTCCACAATTAAAACATGAACCCGGTGGGAATCTTGCAGCATTCCCTAGACCCGGAGCTGGAACCTGAGCAACCTGATTCTGTCCCAAACGACAAACATTGGCCAAATGCCCAAGTCTACCACACGTTGTGCATTGTTTGCAAGCTTGTTGTGCAACGTGATGACTGTTGCAACGAGCACAATGAGGTGCGGTACCAGCATACGCTTTCTTTGCAGGTGGCTGAGCCGGTGGGTTCTGCGGGTTCTGAGCAGTCTGTGTTGTAACAGCAAAATTCTGAGCACCCTTTCGCTTTCTCGATTTCTTCGACGTCTCACCTTCCTTACCCTTACCCTTTTTCTTGTCCTTCCCTGAATCAGTCGCCTTCTTTTTATCACCCTTGCGGGTGAGTTTACCCTTCCTGACTTGAGTCTCAGTCAGGGTAGCAGACAACTCGATTGCTTGACGAAGGGTAGTAGGATTAACACCGGTCACAATCTCCAGAATAGAATCGGGTAGACCATCGATATATCTCTCGATTGCTTTCTCCAGAGGGGTAACCATGGTGGGACACAATAGACTGAGTTCCTCAAAACGATCCGTGTACGCATGGTGTTCAGCCCCATCTTGCTTTAAATCGTCAAACTCTCGCTCCAAAGACCGGATTTCGTGACGGGGACAAAACTCCTTCATCATGAGAGCCCGAAGCTCTTCCCATGTTTGTGCCAACGCCACTTCGGCACCCCTGTCGCGCATAATACCATTCCACCAGGTAAGCGCTCGCTTCTCAAACACGCTCGAAGAAAATTCAACCTTACGCGCATTCGGACACTGCACATGTCTGAATGTGTTCTCGATACTCTCAAACCACTGCAGGAGCGCAGTTGCTCTTTGCGGCCCAGAAAATTTAAGCGGCTTCGCAGAATTGAAATTCTTGAAATTACACGGTGCATTATTGTTGTTGTTGTATATCTCGTGGACTTGGGTCACAACACCGGGAAGTACAGCAGCCACTTGCTGAGAGACCAGGGCTGCGATTTCTTCAATAGTAAAAGATTGTGCTTCACGTCGAGGAGGCATTGTCTAACAAGGAAACAGGAGAATCGAGTGAGGTTGAAAATTAGGAAAACAAAAGAGGTATCAACAAAACACATGGAAGGCGATCATTTGTTTGTTACCTCGAACAAACAAATGACACGCAGTGACTAATCAAAGTAAATAGGTCAAAAATAATGTATCGCGAAGGCATGCTCGCCTATAAGTGAACACTCACCCCAAGAGTTCCCAGGTAAGAGTGACTGGTCCGATTATGTGGATTTGTACGAACACTCTAACCTTAGACAGAAAACTCAGAGTACAGGCACTCATTCTTCCAGTTTGCACGTGTTCACATTATTTAGACTCAAACTTTGACGAGATTTTGAAAACTTAGAGGGTTCAAAACCTTATAATAGAGGGTTCAAAACCTAGTAATCAATCATCCTAGAATGGATGATTAGTTTTCAAAGCGGATTCGAAAATTGTGTTCTCATTGTGGTTATCACTTAAGGATAGGTGACGATTTTGTATTAAAAATCTAAACGCAAATAAACTTGCGTTGGGGTCCTATAAGTTATAGTCTAGGTCAAAGAATTACTAATAACCTAATTCTCTATAACCATTAGCTCTGATACCAACTCTTCTGTCACACCCCGACCACGTAAAACAACAAAGCGTGGCGGAAACGTCGGGGAGTGTTGTAACATAATTGTCGTTTCATAACCATGGATACAAACAGTGTTTCGTTTTATTGATAATATTAAGCATTAACATTGTTTTAACACATAACAAACAAGTTTTATATCAACTATCATCGTTTTATGTCACTAAGGCCTCTTCCAGATCCTATGTGATGCATGCATCCTAGAACGTCAATCAAGCAACAACACCTGAAACATATGTAAAAACAAAGTCAACAAAGAAATGCTGGCGAGTACATAGGTTTTATAAGAGTATCGGAATCATGGCTTGTTTACATATATTGCAATACTTCGAAAACCTTGTTTAGAAAAGTGTATAATATTGCAACATAATTAACCAACTCAAATCAAGATGGTTATAATTTATAAAAATTTCGTAGCCATGATTCTTAACCCAAAAGCTTTTTTGTTTTAGAAAACCATCTTGTAAAACATCTCGTATAAACTTGTTAATAAAACTCGTGTATTATTTCGAAAACATCGTTGAGTGATATCGTTTCAATATCGTTTACCCAAGTGAACTAAATAACGCCACGGTATGTAATATTCTGAAAACACTTATATATAAGAAGTACCAGCGGCGTATCTACCATGCTTTCACCACATTACACCCGTCCCGTTATCTAGACACTAGCCAAAAACCAATCGTTTGCCCAGATCGTTTAACATCGTTTCCAAATCATTCCCAAATCGTTTCTAAATCGTTTACTCGTTTAAATCGTCCTCGTTTTAATTGTGATAACTTATATATGGTCGTCTCGTTAATAACATTCAAACCTTTGTGACTCGTTCATCGTTCACTCACTTCTCGTATTAACAAACCTGCAAAGGGTAAATTAATAATTACAAATTCAGTCGTTACCCACAACACCCACACATAACCATGGGTATAGTGCAATAACGGGATTTGTCAGATCCTATGGTACCATAACCTAATACTGGTCGGCTTGATCAATGCTAATGAATGTCATTCGTTATGTAACTATATCCAACAAGTTCGTTCACATTATCGAAATCGTTACTAGTTTAGTATAAATCGTTCTATTCGTTTTTGAAATCATCGTTTAAACCTTGAAAACATTTTGTACATATGAATCACCCCAAAACAATTGAAAATAGTAAAATAGGGGAACTATGTACTCACATGTAGTGCAAGGTATCCTCAATCAATAGTACTTCAACAAACTCGAGTAAACCAGAGAAATCAAGCAGCACCTAGTAATCGAACCACTAGTCAAACAATAGACGCCTAAATCGGAAGATTGGACAGAATGAGGTCTTGCAACCGAAATGAGTGTTGGAACTCATGTGATATGGTTTAACAAAGCCTACATCCTAAATCGGAACCTAACCTAAGTGCTTTCGACCCATCGCGACCCATTAAGGTAGCTTATGTTACTTTAACGCGTCGTGCGCGCAAACGCGCGTTCGAGACGTCTAACTAGTCCTATGACAAGTATTATATGCCTATACAAGTTTAATCATGTTGTATAATCAGTTATGTGACAAAATTTTAGGTTACATATGCTTAATTACCAATTATGCATGAAAAGGGCATTTTGGTCATTTACCTAAGGCATATAAACTACTTATCATACAACCATATAAACTAGGTGACCATAAGGTATAACCTCGGAAGGTTATTCCCTATGCTACTATGGTCACCTAATGTGTTTGGTCGAATCCTAATGATCGACCAAACGGGTCGGGTTCGAAAGTATAAGCGATTGATTAGATCGCTTACCTTTACGACCCTATATAAGCACTAAACTAAAAGTGACGAGCTAAGCATGTTAAAACATGCTTAACTAAGTTAGAAAACAGGTTTTTATATCAAAACTAACGGTTTTGATATCCTAAAGTAGTTTGGTTACAAAATACGCGTAAATGCGCATTTTGGCCGAAACTTCGACTCGTCACTGAGCCTAGATAACGTGGTAATCAGTAGGTATAGTCACTAGGGGCTATAACCATCGTGATTACACTCACGTTATGAAGTTCAAGTGAACTTCACATTGACCATAAACTGGTCAATGCAGAAAGTCAAACGCAGTTTGACTTTAATGCTAAAACGAATGAAAAGAACGAAAGAACACTTACAGAAGGTCCCCGCAAGATTTGAGTCCGATTTTTCTCTCAGGTAGGAAGCATATACTTCCACTTAGAGAGCATAAATCAGATTTCAAATTCTGGGTTTTGAAGTGAAATGGATGGGGTATATATAGGATTTCTAGAACCGTTAAGATCGTTCCTCGAAAACTGAGCTTTGATCTGGACCTTACATGTGTGCCCATGGTTTTCTAAAACCATGGGAGCCCCTAATATGGACTATGTTCATTGAATACCAGCCCATGGTTTTGCAAAACCATGGGTTAAAACCATCAACACTTCAAAATGGACTAGGTTCATTGAATCTGCCAGAAATTTCAAAAATGGTCCCTACACTTGTAAAACTTGATTTTTTGGCACTTTTAAGCCCTGTTAACCCCATTTCAAGGATCTAAAATAAAGTTAAAGTACAGGGGACTTAAAATGTGCCAAAAAATATCTCGGATGTCGGTTCGTTTGGTCGTACGGTTGCGTTGTTCGGTTAATTACGACGGAAGTCGTAACGAACGCAAAAACGATCCAAATTAAGCGACGAATGGAATTATATCATGCCAAACACTAAAATAAAATAATTTAATGCTTACATAAATTTTTGGATGTCCGGATGTATTCAGAATGTAAGTTATGCGCGAAAATGCAAACTTATGCACTTTTTGACGCTTTTAATCCCTGAATGAGCATAAAGTTTAATTTAGCATACCGAACACCTCAAAGCCTATTTCTAAGCTACGTAAAGGTTATTTAAGGTATGTTTAACTTATGATCAAGTTCCGGAATGTTTGTTACTATACAAATCGGCATAGTTTCACAGTTTGACACAAATAGTCCCTGCGATCGAACAAAGTTGATTTCGACACACCAAACCATTCAAAACTTATTTCTAAGTTATGTGGAGGTTATTTAAGGTATGTTAAGCCTATGTCACTATTCCGGAGTGTTTTTCATGTTATACTGACTGCGTTTACGCACCATTTTGAGTATAACCTTCCAGAACGCGATATAAAGCTTGCAAATCGGAATCAAATCGAATTGAAAAATCACCAAACACAAATACACACATAGAAACACCCAAACACATATAATAACACTAAAGCACATTGTTTTATTAATAATCATCATTGTTTTCCATCGTACATCGATTACAGAACACAGTTGTCACAATTGATCAACCTGAAGTCCCAAGAAGAATTTCATCTCACCCATCGATGACATTTCGAATTTCTGCTTCATAACTTGTTCAAAATATTTGCACAAATTCTCATTTGTTGACCCAAATATAATGTCGTCCACGTATATCTGAACTATCAGAAGATATCCGTCGACCTCTTTGGTGAAGAGAGTGGCATCCACTTTTCCACGAATGAAGCTGTTGGCTAGCAGGTGTTGAGACAATGTCTCGTACCAAACTCTTGGGGCCTGGTGTAAACCATACAGCACTTTATCCAACAAATAAACCTTTTCTTTGTGGATTGGATCGGTGAAGCCCGGTGGCTGTCCGACATATACCTCCTCTTTTACCTTCCCGTAGAGAAACGCCAATTTTACATCTAGCTGATAAACCTTGAAATTTTTCCAAGATGCAAATGCTAGGAAAATTTTGATTGCTTCTAATCGAGCCACTGGAGCATACACTTCGGTGAAATCTATACCCTCCTACTGACTGAAACCCTGGACTACGAGTCGAGCTTTGTTTCGAACAACAACCCCATGATCATCCCTCTTGCACTTTAACACCCACTTGGTGTTTATCTTCCTCTGACCATCAGGTAAATCTACTAACTTCCACACACCTAACTTCTCAAACTGACTCAACTCTTCTTGAATAGCATTGACCCAAGAATCTTCAGTTAGCGCCTCTTTGTATGTTCGCGGTTCGATCTGCGAAATAAAACAACTTAGTGAAAAATCAGTTTGTAAAGGTGCTATTGTAGAATAAAAACAAGTAAGGCCTTGGTCAATTTAACGTCTAGTGAGAACGCCTGATTGTAATTCTCCAATGATCAACTCTTCTGGATGGTATGAAAGAGTTCTCGGCATCACCTCGCCTGGAACATCTACCTCGCCTTCCAGATTAGTAACATTCTGATTTGCACATTGTTCACTGACTGGGCTTGTTTGACTTGAAATCTGGATTTGCTCCCCCTCAGAATCTGAATCACCATGATCAATTACAGGCATATTATCAGATTCTTGATTATCATTGACTGCCATCTGATTATCCGGAGCAACTTCATTTTGTTGAATATCATCATGTTCACCAGCATTACTTGGACCTGCTTCATCATCATTTGAAGTTTGTCGTGGTCGACTTGAATACTCAGCTGGTAACCTTTCCTGCGATTCTTCATACTCTCTTAGAATATCCAACTCATCAAAGAAGTATTCTTCTTCTTCCTTTTCTTCTTCCATATCAAACGAATCCCACAAAGTGTCATAATGAAAACACCATGAATCTCCAGGATTCTGCGGTGGCATTGTGTGACCTTGACATTCAACATTGTGTGCTTCAATAATCCGCTTCAAGCTTGGAACAAAGACTCGTTTCAATGGACTTGTGTAACCCACGAAAATGCCTTCAAAGCTCTTTGCACCAAACTTTCCAAAAGGCTCTAGAACAGTGCAGGGTGACCCAAACGGTTCTAAATACTTCAAATTTGGTTTGCGATTATTGATCAACTCAAAACATGTCTTGTTGAATTTCTTTACAGTGAGAACCCGATTGAGCATATAGCATGCGGCGGATATTGCTTCTGCCCAAAAGTTTACTGGTAGCTTTGAATCAGCAAGCATCGTCCTAGTCGTTTCAATTAGCATCATGTTCTTTCTTTCAGCTACTCCATTCTGCTGCGGAGTGTAAGGAGCACTAAATTCATGCAATATACCTCTCTCATCACAATATTCTTCCATCTTGTTGTTCTTGAACTCAATACCATTATCACTTCTGATTCTTTTGATACACCTTTGGTACAAGTTTTCAACTTTTCTGAACAACGCCATCAAACTATCAAACGTCTCATCTTTCGTCTTCAGAAATGATACCCATGAAAATCTGGAATAATCATCATTTACTACAAGACAGTAGAGATCCCCGGTAATACTTTTGACGTTTACTGGACCAAAAAGATCCATATGAAGTCTCTCTAAAGGTCTTGAAACTGAATTGACTTTCTTTTTAGGATGTGATTTCTTCTTTTGCTTGCCTTTGATGCAACTTATGCACTCCCCTTCCAGATGAAAACCTTTCACATGAACACCTGTAACCAAATCATTGTGCACCAAGTGATTCATTTTTCTCAAATGTATATAACCCATTTTCCGGTGCCATAACTGTGATTCTTTTTCTGTTGCTCTTGACACAAAACAGTGAGCCTGGCCCGCTGTTGTAGTTGCTACACTCATGTCCAGCATGTACAAATCATTCACTCTAGGTGCCCTCATGATCACCCATTCTACGGGAACAACAAATCATGGTTTCAAGATCAAACATTCTTTGTCTGTAAAGTGCGTTGTATACATGCGATCACAAATCTGAGATATGCTCAGAAGATTGTTTTCAAGCTCGGCGATGTAGTTAAGTCTTTCAAATGTAACAATCCCATTGGATAACGTTCCTTCTCCAACTATTCTACCACCTTGATTTCCTGAGAAACCTACATAACCACCATTGAAATTTCTAACATCGTACAACACGGCCGTTTTCCCCGTCATGTGCCGAGAAGCTCCACTATCCATAATCCATCGTGAAACAGATCTTGGAAGCTCCTGCACATTTTAAAAGCATTTAGTGAGATTTTGATGCTACCCCAGCCTCTTTTGACTCGGGTAACTTGACATTAAGGTGAGTTTTAGCAATGTAAAGTGGCGGAAAATTTTTATCATTCATCTTCAAGCTTTCCTCAAATCCAACCTCAACCTTTTTGTATAAGAAGAAATCATTTTTAGAATGACTGGTTGGTTGATCTTTCTTTTGAACATTCTTCTTCTCTAATGGAGTAAAAGATTGTTTCTCTAATTGTTCATAATAATCCAAAGGAACATCCATCTTTACTGGAGTGGTAGCAGACGATTGTTTTTCTAACCCTGAAACCTTTGGTTTAGATGAACTTTCTTTCTTGTCAATAATTTTTGGCTTCCATGTTTGTTGAGATGAAGCAACCCGTTTATAGAATTTGTCATTTTTAGTTACCACATTCTTAATAGGTTCAATTTTGACTTTTGTTTTCTCATTTTTCAAAATTTTCTCAACAACCATTGGAGCTTTTCCTTTTGCATCAACCTTCTTTCTTGAGTTCATCACAACTTCAGTCTTAGGCTTCAAGTTGGTACACTTTCGTGCAATATGTCCAACTTGATTGCATTTGAAACATGTTCGGGTGTCAACTACCCGACTTGTGCCTTCAGACTGAGGCTGCGATGCTTTCTTCTCAAAGAACTCTTTGTTTGATTTTGAAAAAATCTCAGATTCTTCATCAGAAAGTGAACTTGAACTGTTCACAAACACCTTTTTCTCGGCAAACTTCTTATTTTTGAAAATTCTTTCTCTGATATTTCTTACCACCCTGATATCCACCCGACCATCTGTTTTGAATGTTGTTATAAAAACGTGGTGGAACAACAGGTTTCTTGTAGTAAGCTTTATCTTTTTCAAAATTCATTTGCCTCTTTGTCTGATTCAAACCTTCTACTTCAGACAAATCAATTTCAACCAGTTTGAAAACATTTTTCAATTTGTTCACATTAACATTCTCCAGTGGAAACTCAGAATCCGAATACAACTTATCCGATCCCGACATCTTGTACATGACAAAAGTAGGTTCTTCATTTAAGTTGTTTTTGGATTTTTGTTTCGGAATGTAATTGTTCAGAAAACATTCTTCATCCTCAACTGAATCACTATCAGACTTCAAAACACTTTCAGCCATGCCTTTCACAATATCAGTTTGAACACTATCATCAGATGAAGAAAATGTAACATCAATTGACTGTGGAAGTTTTATTTCATTCATTTCATCTTCATCATTAACCTATCTAGACTTTTTCTTTGAGTAATTGTTTAAAACTGGTGGTGGAACCTGATGAAACCCAACCCCAGTTCCATCCGAGTAAACATTTTCGCCTGCTTTGTTTTTCCCGATGGGTTTGGGAACAATGTGTTGCAAAATAAAGCTTGCGGAGCTGTAACTGGTTAATTTTAGATTGATACGCTCATTCTCAATCTTAGCTTCTTCAAACTGAAGCTTCAATTTAGCAATCTCATCCAGTTGTTGGTTGATTTGCACTTCTTTGTGGCTAAGAACTACAGTTAAATGCTCATTTTCTTTACTGGTTTTACCATTTCTTTCATCAGAATCTTGTACCGGTTCGTTTTAGTTTGTCAAAATTTTCTGAAATTCTACGATTTTCAAGAACCAATTTTTCATTTTCTTTCTAAATTCTTTCTACTTCAATTTTATCATTTTCAAATCTTTCAGTTAACTTGTTAGCTCGATCATTTGAAGCTTTTAGCATTTTATCACGATTTAGAATATGATCTTCAACCTTTCTGACTTTTGTTGTCAGTTCTGTAACCTTTGTATCACTAAGGTAAGTGAGTGTACTACAAAACTTGCAGTTTTTCATCCAACTTTTGCATTCACTATCACCTTTGACTTTCTTACCTGTCTCACTTGTTGAAACATTTGGACTGACCTTGCTTTTAGACTCAGTTTCAGACTTAGAGTCTACCTCAAGTTCCTTTGCAGCAAGCACTTTGTCAGCCATCTTTCCCAAATTTTCAGCAGTAAATTCTTGTGAAGTATCTATAATCCCATCATCAGTCTTCTTAGACTGAGACTCTTTCTATTTCTCTTTTTCTTTTTTCAACGACTTCTCCTCCTCCCCACCATTCTCTCTGTCTGGCATCTTCTTCTGCTTTGTATTCCTCAATGAAAGCTTCTATACTAAGAGTTTTCGTATCAATAGCAATGTTTCCTTGAGGATCAAGGTAACATTCTCTATCAGCATCCCATCTCTTTGCTCTCTTGGCTTCGCTGAACACCTTAGATAATCTGATCATCTTGAATTCTGCTTTCTGCTTTCTTGCGAGGTATTTTTGTTCTTCAGTTCTGGTGTCTTTGACAGGAGTAATCTTCTTTGCTGCGAAAGCATATCCTACTGCATCTTCCTCTGGTAGTAGTTCACTCCAATCAAAACCTTCATCATCATGAATAACAGCAAGAGCTCTTGATTTTTCTTTGGGGGCATCCTCAAGCTGCTTCATTCTGGGCGGTTCTGATTTATTCTGATGATAAATCGCTCTTTTGTAGTAATCCTCGCGGAATGGTTTTGCAGTATCATCAACAGAAGCGTTACGACATTCACGTTTAAAATGTCCTTTTTTGTTTACACCTGAAACACGTGACTTTTGATTTGTCAAAGCCAAGTGTTGTAGACGGTCCGCCAATTGAATGTCTGCCCGTAATCTCCATGAATCTTTGGGCTCTTCGGTCTGCACTGGCCATACACCACCTGATATCGATCAGTTCCATCTCTTCAGGATCTATTTGATCATAGTCCTCCTTCGTCAGGTTAGTGTTTCCAATCTTGCCCGCCACGAGGCTCTCATACGATTCTAACACCGATGCTAAGAAAACCATCTGTTGTTTTGCTGACTCTTCACTGAAATTTTGAGCATTCTTCAGATCTACAGCAATATTACATTGGAACAGATTCTTTGATGCAGATTGGTTTGAATTTGTTGAAGAAGATCCACTATGAAAACCACTGTGAGAAGTTTCTTGATTCACATTTTTTGAACTCTCTGCAGAAAATGCTATTCTTGGAGAACCAGTCTTTGGTAGATTTCCTCTGTAGTACAACTCTACATTCTACTGATAAGATGAGTTGTTGACTTTGCTAGATTTCTTGATCTCCAACTCGTGACTCTCCAGTCTTTCTATAAGCAGATCAACCTTCAAATCAGCTGGCTTTATCGTATTCTTGAGCATCGATGCAAGGTACTGCCAATCTTGCTCATTCGGTAAAGCATCAAACAATTTGTCTACCAGCTCTTCTTGACTGTAAATAATGTCATGTCTAGCAAGCTCCATCTTCAGATGCCCAAATCTTTCGATCATCTTGGAAACAGACTCGTTCTTTAAACATCCAAACAAATCAAACTCTTTTCGTAACAGTTTCTTTTTGTTCTTCACTATTTCAGCACTACCAATACATTTTACCCTCAGTTTCTCCCAAAGATCTTTTGAATTTTCATATTCAATCAATGAAATTATATCATCTCTCATAGACTGATGAATCAACGCGATGCACTTTTGTTCAGCAATATATCTTTCAATATCATCAGGATCTGTCAAACTTTCACCAAACCGTTTTCCTCTAACGTAACCAATCTTTAAACTCTTCCAGCTTTGATATGCAAAAGCTTGAAGCCACTCGTCAAACCTTGTAGCCCACCTATTGTAATCTTCTATCGCCAACAATTTTGGAGGTTTGTTATACGTCCCATACGCACTCTCAACACATAATGTATCCGAAAGAGTCTACCTCGCACTCGGAGCTTTCTCATTCGTGTTGTTTGATGTGTCATTTGAAGAATCATCCCCACCGTTTCCAGCAAAGGCAAAGATATCACAGAATGGATTCGTGTAATCATCCATCTTTCAAGTACCTGAAACAATCAACAAACACTTAGAAAAGTTTTTGAAATATTTGAAAAATACTGTTTCAAACAAAATCAGTTTAAGAGGAATTGTTAAACCGGAATTCCCAATCAAACGATATTATGCTTTCTTAAACGAAATCCCTAATTTCGTTTGAGATTTCAAACAGAATTACTTATCAAGTATTGTTTCAAACATGAGTAATTTCGTTTGAATAGACCAAGACACCTTCAAACGAAATTACATAAATGTGTCCTCTCAAACGAAATCACCCAAACCATTCAAACGAGATACCTGATTCAAACGAAATTAACTATACTCTTCAAACGAAATCAGGTATAATGTGTGTTTTCAAACGAGATTAGCATGATATTTCAAACGAAATTAACTATGACATCAGCATTTTATGAACAGTTTCAAACGAGATTAAGTATTTGATCAAGTTTTAAGCTGATTTTAGGTCCAAATCTTTCAAGGATTAATTAACACTATGTTTCGCTTGATATGTGAGAGTTTTAAGCCATTTCAACCGTGAAAACTTGTCCAAATCAGAAAAGAATGAGTAGAAGTAAGAGAATCCGGTAAAATCAAGCTGAATTGGTATGAACTCCTCGTCCTGAGCTTTGATACCACTTATTGGATCGTCGTGTGACCCTAATGAGTCAATCTGAGTAGTTCATCATCAAATACAAAGGCGGAATCAATGTAAATGACGTCAACACAGCTTGTTCCTTTCTAATCTTTATCTATTACTAATTTCCAGAGCTTTTACAATCAATTCTGACAAAAATCTGGCAGCACCTCAGCTCTCACACACTTAATTCCGTTTCAAATGAGACATGCACAACACCTATATATAGATGGAGTGATTTCGTTTGAACATGTCATAAGTCAGTTCAAACGAAATTACTCATGTTAATTTCGTTTTAATAGACCAAGACACCTTCAAACGAAATTACATGAATAAACATGAATAAACCCTAATTTGATCCCTGTTGTGCACTCATGTAACCTATCTAGACATAAGACTTGATTAAGACGAAGTTAACAGACACTAGATGCACCAACATTGATTCACTCTTAAATGTCTTGTATTATTGATATAACACGTTTACAGATCAATAGACACGTCGGCAACACTTCGGTACCGGAATCACGAACGTTACAAATGAACTAGCAAGACCCCTATATATAGTGATGGGTATTTCGCACGGAATGACATCTTGCTATTTCGTGCGAAATAGCCAATGGCCATTTCGTACGAAATAGCTCTTTGGTATTTCGTGTGAAATAGCTCAAACACACTCAAACCAGGATCGTGAGATGATCTAAACGAGTCTATGAGAAGAGTTCTCGGTCTAATCAGAGGCGGAATTCATTGATTAGAATTTGTAACCGCTTGATTTTCTCTTAAATGTCTTGTATTATTAATATAACACGTTTACAGATCAATAGACACGTCGGCAGCACTTCGGTATCGGAATCACGAACGTTACAAATGAACTAGGAAGCCCCTATACATAGAGATGGGTATTTCGCACAGAAAGACATCTTGCTATTTCGTGCGAAATAGCCAATGGTCATTTCGTACGAAATAGCTCTTTGCTATTTCGTGCGAAATAGCTCAAACACACTCAAACCCTAATTTCCTTGTACAACGTGCCCTGGTCTAACAATTCTATTATAAGACTCGATACAAGACGAAGTCGACAGACGTAGGCACCAACAGACTCCCCCTCGGATGTTGACGAAGTCTTCAGTGTCGAGTCTTCACAATCTTCAGCCTTTATCAGTCTTTGGGCTCTTTATCATTCACATTCCCCCTTGAATGTTGATCTGACAATCTTCAGTATCCTCTTTTCTTCACAGATTCAGAATTACAACATGGCTCTCTCATAGCCATAACCTGCACATTCTCTACCTCAAAGTAAATTTCACCAATTTAAAATCTGATAAAATTAAACTTTCTGATTACCACTTGTATATGAAACAATCACATTTGGTTTTAACAGAATGAACCATTCACTTATTTCAAAAACATTTTTCATATCAACAAACTCTCCCAACCCTGTTGTTCATCATGTTTAGCACTCGGAATTTTGAAAATCAGCTTTTCAACATCAGTTGTCTAAAATCTTTTTGTATTTTCAAAAATTTTATGCTAAAACACACTGAAAATCTTTTTGGATTTTAAAAAAAAAAATAAATGCAGCAAAGAAATATTTACAGACAATATTTTTGTGAGTTTGTGTAAGAGGATCATATCAGTTCTTGAAACACATCACCAACACCGTTAAGCTTTAAACATTTTAAGTTCTAAACGATTCACTTAGATTGTCAGTATACTGATCCACTTAAATTTTCACACAAAGTTCAATTGTTTCGAGATACGATATTAATGTTTTAGAGACTTAAACTTATTCGCGTGTCCCACCTCAGAATATACTCCCGTATCCAGATCCCAATATTCAGTCTTACAGGTGAGTATACCTAGATGATATCTGTAAAGGGTTAAATGCGATGGCCATGAGAGCTCAGGCTATTGCTTCCGCAAAATCAGAGAGATGATGGCTTCGACTTTCGGTGTGTTCCCTTTATAGAATCTTTTCTTCAACAGCACATGATTAGAATTTTTCATGTTTCATCATTTTTTATGCTGAGGGTGGTGCTATATTTCAAGCAAGCGTATAGTATTATACGGGGACTAGGCCATTGCTTCTGCAAAATCAGAAGTCCCGGGATAATACCCCAGATATCACTGAGTATAAAGACCTAGTATCTCAGAAAGAGGGATCTTTCAAACAAGATTTCGGGGGTTACCCATATATCCGAGAGATGTTCCCCACGATATAAGTAAATTTGAAATTTAGGTTTATATCTCGACACAATCTACTAAATGTGCAAAAACCTACTGACACATCATCAGTGAGACCGTTTATCACATTTTGAATTTCCAATTCTTTAGAGTGTTGTGATAGTCCACTGATGTACTATCATTTCCTCTTTTTTACAACAAAACTCGTTTTTGATTTTTATCATGTTTTTTTCTTTTTCAAATTTTTAATGTTTTTGAATTTTCTAAAAATTCTTACTCCCCCTAAAATTCAAAAACATTTAAAGAAATTTGAAAACAAACTGAACTAGTAAAATGACAACTGCTGTCGAATCACATCAATTCGCCATCCACTTGGCATAAACAATCAGAACTCCCCCTTTCAACAAACTATTTTCCCATTATGATTTCAAAACACTAAAGTTTGTTTTAATCAAAAATGGTTTTTCCGGAAAATTAGTTTTGTTGGGGTTTCATCACATTGTTTTCTCAACCACATGTAGGAAAGTTAAATCAAGTTCAACTTAATGACCTTGATTAACCACTTGTAGATTTTCCACAAACATATAAAATTCTAGAAAGATGCCGATACCTGCTCCACACTTACCAACCTGGGAGCTCCGGGAAATCAGGATTTTAGTTTGAAAATCCTGTCACCCAAGCCTGACCAGCCATGGGTGATTTTGACTCACATCTATCCCACCATCTTTTCGATTGATAAAAATCTTTTGAACTTTTCACTTTCCCATCTACCATGTTTTCAAATATATGTTTAACTTTCCTATTGAAAGCCTTTTCAGCATCAAATTCTTCTTTACCAGCAAATAATTGATCTGAAATCTCAAAATTACCTTTTGACTTCAAATTTTCTCTTGATAATGGCGGAAAGTTTTCATCGTTCATTTCTGGAACGGAATTCTTCTCACTTTTCTCAACAAATGACTCCTCTGATTTTATGGAATCAGATTCATTGTCAGAACTATTTTCTGATTTAGCAACCCATCTTTGTTTATTCAAATCAACTTTTCTTTTGTAAAAACGTTTTGAAACATCACCAGTTTCAAAAGTTAAATTTTTTAACACTTTAAATTTTTCTGAGTTAGAAGTAACTCCCTGTTTTGTATTGTTAGACATTTGGCAATTCTAAGCAATGTGTCCAACTTTTTGACATTTGAAACATGTTCTTCTGTCAACTTTTTTCTCAAATCTTTTCACCATATTATTTTTCTTTTCAGCGAAAAACTCTTGATTTGACTGTTTTTTGAACAATTTCTCCTTCTCTTTCTCTGAACTTGCACCTGAAACAAATGTAGTTTTTGATTTATAATTTTTCTCATTTTTAAGATTTTCTAGGGAAATGAACCCTAAACCCTTCTTTTTGAAATTATTGTTATGATTTGGTTTCTTTTGAAAACCATAACCAGAACTTTAACCCTTTTTCTTGTTCAATCTCTGTTGAACTCTAGAAGTATACTTTTTAGGTTTTTCAACAATATTTAAATCTTTTATTTCAGAAAAATTAATTTCCATTAATTTGAAAATCTGCTTGATCATTTCAGTTTTGGCATTTCTTATTGGAAATTCTTTATCAGAAAATAATTTGTCAGAATCATTCAAAGTATATGCTACTTTAAATGTTTCGTCATTCAACTTATTTTGTGACATCAGAAATTCTTTATTGTAAACCCGTTTGACCGGTGAACTCGGACTCTTGTCAGATGAACTCGAACTTTCAGATTTAGACTCCGACTTTGACTCGTCATCCATATCCAACACCTGATCGACAACTTTCTTTAATAACTCAGACTCATGATCAGTGTCAGACGCTGTGAATGTAACATCAATGTTATCTGGTAACTCATCAATGGTTTCAGACTTTAACTTGATGTTGACTGCTTTTTTTAATCGTTCCTCATTAGGCTTCCTGGGAGAATAACTATTCTAATTCGAAGGCGGACACTTATTATACTTGACATTTGGTTTCTTACCAGCATCCGTATCTTCCGTCTTTTTATCTTTAAAAGCTTTAAGACTTGCAACAGTAGGATAAACTCGATCAATCAACTAATCACAAGTTATATAACTCAACAACAATCGTTTGATTCTTTCACTTTCAATCTTTTGAAGTTCCAAATCCTGCTTCAGTTTTGCACAATCTTCAATATACTCATTGATGACCCTCTGCTTAGTCAATAATGTTGAACTCATCATTGTCATAGCAGCATCAACTTCTAAGTTTGTCTTGTTCAAACCATCAACTGTTTTGTTTAGCACATCATACGACTCCTTCACATACTTCACATCAAACAATAACTTTTCTTTCATTTCTTCAAGTTCACTAATCTTCTTGTCTTTCTCTTCACAATGTTTGCAAGATTCCAAACATTTCAGACAAGGTTTCATAACTTCAACAATTTTTTCAACTTCAACAATCTTCTCAACCTCAATGACTTTTTCAACTATTTTCTCCACTTCAACATTTTTTTCAATCACTTTCTCCACTACCTTCTCAACCACATCCGGTTCTTCATCAAATTCTATTTCTGCTTCCCATCCTTCAACTTCAACTTTTTCTATCGGATTTTCTTCAGCTTTTGCTTTTTCAGCTTCCATCTTTGCCTTTTCTTCAGCAATCCTTCTTGTTTCCAACTCTCTTTTCATTCTAGCAGCCTTCTTCTCATTCAACATCTCGATCTTATCTGCAAAAAACAAATTAAAACTATAAGTTATTCAAACCTTTTCTAGCTTTATTAATATATTCTTCTTCATCATCGGTATCTGCGTCACATCCCAATTCACTAAAAATCGATATTCTTTTCGACTGAGATTTGACTTTTCCTTCTTCCAAGATTTGAGCAACAAGACCTGTACCAGCCAGAATATATTTGTCCCAGTTAAATCCCTCTGCAACTTTTTCATTGTCTTGATTAACAAGATACGCTTTCTTCTTCTCAACTTCAATGGCATTGGATGATGATGGTTGTTGAGCAAGCTGGTGAAAAATAGACTTTTGATAATAATCATTTTTTCCATCGTGTCTTCTAGTTGCTTCTTTATTTTTACACTCTCGTTTAAAATGTCCCTTTTCTTTGCAACGAAAACATGTAACTTTTGATTTGCCAAACCCTATCGGAGATGCACCCATTTCACGAAACTCAACTCTACCGGTAATTTGTTGGAATTTTTCTACTCTTCTAACAGCACTAGCCAAACACCACTTGACATCCATCAACTCAAGTTCCTCATCATCAATTTGGTCATAATCCTCTTTGGTGAGCATACGATTTCCAATTTTGCCAGCAACTAAACTTTCATATGATTCTAACATAGCAACAAGTGATGCCATGTGTTGTTTAGCTATTTCTGGAGAAAGATTTTGACTATTCTGAATGTTCAAAGTAACATTCTGTCGTTGAGGACTTGGTGTTGTAAAATTCGGATCAAAACTTGAATACGATGATGAATATCCACCAATCTGAGTAACTGTGATACTATTTGTTCCAGAAGAACTATCAGCATTGAAAGCAGTCTTAACCTTTGGACTCGGAGTAGTTTCAAATTTGTTTCCACTGTAGTAAAGACTAACAGCTTGTTGAGCATTTGGATTGCTCATGATAGCAGTTTTCTGTACATCCAATTCATGTTCTTCAAGCTTCTGAATGAATTTAGCCAAATTCATACTTTCATGTTTTCTCATATGTTTTAGAATCAACAAATATGTTCCCCATTTATTCTGAGGTAACGCATCAGCAAGTTTATCAACCCATTCATCATCTTCCTTCTTGATGTCCAATCTTCTCATTTCGAGAACAAGACGACAATATCTATCGATAGTCGTTTTTGTTGTTTCACCTTCAAAAGCTATAAACATATCAAAAGATTTTTTAGTAAAGCACATTTATTTTTGATCATATCCACACTTCCTTTAAACTTTTGAATCAAAGCCAACCAAATTGATCTCGCAATATCCTCATGTTGAAGCAAAACAAAGATATCCTCTTATACTGATTGTTGTAAAATGCTAATCATCATTTTCTCACTAGTGTACTTTAATTTCTCACCATCTGAATATTCACTAAAAGCCTTTTCAATTCCATGTTCATCTGTTGGTTTAACGTAATCAACATCTAAGGCACACCATGCATCAAACTTATATGCTTGCCCCCAGTTTTCAAACCTATTTTTCCATCCTTTAAAATCTTAAATGTACATAAGCTTTGGTGGTTTTTGATAAGTCCTTGTTTCATTCTCACTGTAAATAGTTTCAGCAGCTGTAACCGGAGCAACTGGTGTAGCAAATGCATTGTAAAATTCTTCTTCCATGATTCAGTAAACTTTTTCTCAAAATCACAAGTTCAAATGAAATGATAATCCAAACAAAATGGCCTCCTCAAATGAAATAACTTTTGATGCGGAATACCCTTTTGGTGCAAAATAACCACTTTCAAGCGAAATGACTTTTGATTTCGTGCGAAATAAAATGATTTCGTACGAAATAGATGATTTCGTATGAAATAACAAGAACTGAGGCTATTTCATGCGAAATGAAGATTCCAAGGTGTATTTCGTGCGAAATAAGGTCCTGATTCAAACGAAATAGACTATTTCGTGCGAAATGCTGCTGATGTCATCTTTCAATCAGTTTTCAAGAGAAAAAGACAAAATGAACAAGTATTAGATCGATTTTAAGTCCAAATCTTTCAAGGATTCATTAAAACATTGTTTCGATTATTATATGTGAAATTCAATCCATTTTAACCATCAAATTTTGTTAAATTTTGAAAAGAATGTGTAGAACTCAGATTTTTGAAGAAAACAAGCTGAATTTGGTAAGAACTCTTCCTCCTGAGCTCTGATACCACTTGTAGGATCATGAGACGATCTAAACGAGTCTATCAGAAGAGTTCTCGGTCTAATCAGAGATGGAATTCATTTATTAGAATTTGTAACAGCTTGATTCACTCTTAAATGTCTTGTATTATTGATATAACATGTTTACAGATCAATAGACACGTCGGTAGAACTTCGATACCGGAATCACGAACGTTACAAATGAACTAGCAAGACCCCTATATATAGTGATGGGTATTTCGCACGGAATGACATCTTGCTATTTCGTGCGAAATAGCCAATGGTCATTTCGTACGAAATAGCTCTTTGCTATTTCGTGCGAAATAGCTCAAACACAGTCAAACCCTAATTTCCTTGTACAACGTGCCCTGATCTAACAATTCTCTTATAAGACTCGATACAAGACGAAGTCGACAGACGTATGCACCAACAGAATTCATGTGGACCCAACAAAAATTGAGACAATTACTAAATGGAAAACCCCTGAGTCACCAACCGAGGTTAGAAGTTTCTTAGGATTGGCCGGTTACTATAGACGATTTATTCGAGACTTTTCTAGAATAGTCATTCCTTTAACTAAGTTAACC